>CAIIXF020000003.1:6450876-7087189 GCA_903813345.2 Owenia fusiformis | reverse complement strand
GGGCATATGAATAATATGCAGCATATTATGAAAAGGGCATATGAATAGGCAAAATATATATGAACATAATGCATATCCAACATATACGAATGGGGCATATCAACATGCAAAATATGAAATATAGGGCATGCAACATATTATGAAAAGGGCATAGAGGGCACACATCTCAGCAGTAAACAATTCACATAAATCAAAACGCTAATTTATAATTCGTTGAAAAATGTGTTGTTTCTCATAAGATAAAATTTGATGTTTAAGGTCAAGAACAAGGTCTTTAGTTGGGCTACAGTTGTATAGAATAACAATATTCTCAGTCAAAGTTGGATGCTATAAGTCTTATAAAATGCAGCCAATTTTATTAATGATTTTGATCTTAGGTAGCACTCTGTTTCATATCAGTACAGCAAGGAAGAATGTTCTGTTTATCTTAGCTGATGACATGAGGCCTGAGATAGCCGCACTGAGGGACAATGACAGTCCAAGTCAGATGCACGATAAAATGTACACACCTCATTTGGACGCATTCACTGAACACAGTGCCGTTTTCAGACGGGCATATGTACAACAAGCAATCTGCGGCCCAAGTCGAGCGTCCTTCATGACAGGGCGACGTCCAGATACAACACGCGTGTATAACCTTCAGGACTATTTCAGAAGAGTCGGGGGTAATTTCTCTACTATTCCCCAGTATTTTAAGGAGCGAGGCTACAGAACTCTTGGCATGGGGAAGATTTTCCACTCGGGACAATCTGCTGGTGGAAATAATGATGCCCCATCATGGTCCAGTGATGAAACATTTTTCCATTCTCCAAGTCGACGTGGTTATTGGAACCCGATTAAGAAAGAGCATTCCTGGTACTCGATCAACACTACCCTCGAGAGGGAGCACCCTATTGGAGATCAAGAGGTGACGGATCATGCAATCTCTGTCCTACAACGTCTCGCCCCTAAGGCAATCAGCGGGGAGGAGAATTTCTTCATGGCTGTTGGGTTCTACCTGCCCCATTTACCATTTATATTCCCCGAAAGATTCCTCCAATACTATCCAATCAGTGACATCAAACAACCGTCCAATCCCTATGCTCCATTGAACATGCCAGACTATGCATGGCACTCAAATGGTGAACTCCTTAATGGCTATGGTGACATCAAAAGTCTGAACATTTCTGGGGCTCCGAACACAACATGGCCAAGTCAACTAGTGTTGGATCTACGAAGAGCATACTACGCATCAATCAGCTATGTCGATTCCTTATTTGGTCAAATCATGACAGAGCTTGATAACCTTGGATTGCGTAATGATACAATTGTGATGTTTGGAAGTGATCACGGCTGGCAGTTATACGAACATACTGCGTGGTGTAAACACACCAATTTTGAATTAGCCACTAGAACGCCATTAATGTTCCGAGCCCCTGGCCTGACAGACCAAGGCATAATGTCTGACCACCTGGTAGAATATGTAGACATCTACTCCACCCTGGTCGAGCTAGCTGACCTTCCTGCTGCCCCTCTCTGTCCCGAGAACCCCGCAGCAATCCAAGAATGCACTGAAGGCACAAGTCTTGTACCGATCATGAAGAACTCGAGCCTACCTGGTAAACCTCGGGTATTCATGCAGTACCCCCGTTACAGGCAGTTTGGTCGCGTGATGGGTTACAGCATGCGTACAGACAAGTATAGGTATACGGAATGGGTGCGATTCAATGAGACGGGATTTGGTCCTGATTGGACTGCTCAAGAGGCTGTTGAGTTGTATGACCACACTAATGACCAAGAAGAGAATGTAAACAGAGCTAATGATGCGGAGTATGCCTCTATAGTGGAACAACTGAAGGGTCATCTACATGAAGGATGGCGACCTGTGGCCAATTAGCTACCACTGAACTTCAATCACTGACTGTTAAGAACTATGATGAAATCTGAAGTGAAAATATGAGGTTTAATTGAATCAGAAAATCTGAACGATTGAAATGAATTGAGTATACATGTAATCTGATTTTTGTTTTGATTCTACACAAATCTAAGTTTACAGAAATTGACATTTTTTCAATTTAATCTGGGGAAATAAAGTCAAAGGTAGTTATATACTTCCCTTAGCCTTTTCCTCATCTTTTCATTTTTGACTCATCTATTCATTTTGCCTCATCTATTCATTTTGCCTTGTCTATTCATTTTTGCTTCATCCTATTCATTTTTTGCCTCGTGTTATTCATTTCTGCCTCGTCTATTCATTTTGCCTCGTCTATTTATTTTTGCCTCGTCTATTCATTCTTGCCTCATTTGTTTTTGCCTCATCTTTTCATTTTTGCCTCTTCTATTTATTTTCGCCTATTCTATTCATTTTAGCCTCAACTATTTATTTTCGCCTCTTCTATTCATTTTTGCCTCATCTATTCATTTTTGACTCATCTATTAATTTTTGCCTCATCTTTTCATTTTTGCCTCTCCCAATTTTATATCATAGCTACACCTCTGCAATCCTCCCCATTCTTACCATGTTTGAGAGATTCACACTTCTTAGTTGTTTATTGTCTTGGACGGAGTACATCTTTAGAAGAGAGTCTGAAAATAAATACAAAACTGACAATCAGTGAGACTCATGATCCAAATTGATTTATGGCTTTGGTGTCCAGTACTAAATCCTTATTTATCATATCGATAAATTGCAAATCTTTTTTCTGCATTAATTGTATCATTGGTTTGTTAATTGCTCATAATTTTTCATAAAGTTCTCTTCCTTAAAATTTGACTGACTGTGTATGAATTACAAATATGGTCAGAGCTTAATAGAATACTTGGTTTATTCTTCAATTTTCAAAAATTAACAAATTCATGTCTATTTCCTAGTTCGTAAAACAAGTCTAATTTAAACACCACTGGGACCAGGCATAAGTATTCATATTTCAAAATGTCACCACCTGCCATTTGTTACAGATGCCAGATGCCAAACTCTGAATGCCAACTGACAAGACACCATCACAAAAAGGTTGGAGACTATTATTACAATATATCACCACTTGCGGTGGTGACAATAAATGAAACAAATAATGCATTCATAATCATAATGGGGAATCTGTTATGCAGGTTTTACAAATCATACCTTGTGCTACTGAGATCAGAGATTTCCCATCTGGGGTCAACATAACATCAGCAATACACCTACAATCATAAGAGGATGGTATCTTACCTTGTATAATAGGATAATAATGATTTTTTGTTATTTAAGAAATATAGACTGAAGAGCAGGGGTAATATCGTTGAATACACCCCGCAGGTTCTCTGGGTTCGAAAGCTTTTGTGCCTGGCCCTAAGTGGTGTATTTGATGATATTACACCTGCTCTGAGGTCTATATTATGATTATGAAAACTCACCAAAATGTTTTGAATTTTCATTATGCTCCGCCATTACTACAGTCCATCGTTATGATGTCACACATTACACGTATTACCAGGCGTATTGTTCGCGAATATACCCCGGGTGAAATGTTAACTTTGTTTACAGTTTATGGAAAGCATGAATACAGTCATGTTCGAAATCTCACATAAATAACCCTAAAATATTTCTAATTCTGATGTCATCTATCTTACAAAGCCAATCTGCAACAGTACTAGTACCGCATGATACCATACTCTTAATGTGCAGATTGGGGATGTACACAATTAATATATTATGACATAAACTTTCTTTAATTATTCCCATTAAGCACCACACCACAGAATTTTCAACAAGAGGGGAGACTAATATATCTGTCTGTCACCCCCTCTTAACAACAGATAATCATCATGTTGATGGTGTCACTTTAAAGGCCACGCCCCTTCAAAATCTTGTCAACTTTCATTATGGAACTTAATATGATTTAGTAATATTGAAGATGGTCAGCTTGACAATAACATTATTAGACAACAGCAATGCCAAAGCGACGGCAAATCCCATTGAACATTTGCTGGCATTTTTACAAATAAAATATATAGCAAATATCGTAAAATAACACACATAAGAAAGGCCACCATTTTCAAATATACATATAACTTATCAGACAATGTGCATGCTTAAAGTATTCACATATCAAATATGAACAAAATCGCTTCGCTACTTTTCGAGTTAGAGCAAAAAATGTTAATGGCGGCCATTGGGATAATAATGAATAGAACTGATTCTTTTAGTTTCTTTTTGTTGAATAGATGTGCATCGTTAACAAAACCTTTTTTTCATAAAGCCCTCATTGTTCAAGACAAAGTGTGATATGTAATTTTCCAATATTAAACAATAAATACAGTGAAACTTACCCCTTATGTAGATTACATCTTACATATGGCTCAATTGTGCATAGACTTTGTAAGGATTGCTTCTCTTGCTTGTCAGCAGTGACTTCAGCGCTCTCATTCACACCAGGGGTAGAGTCTAAAAATGTTTGAATAGTACAGGGTGTGCAATATTTAATGGAACTTAAAGTTTTTAACAATTATAGTACATGGTGTTTCAAAAATAATGTGACTTAACATTTTTCCATCATTGGCCGTTAAAGATCAATGTTCAAATTTATGGCAACGAAAAACACAATTGATTAGATAAATACTTTACCAAACTTTTTCACAGAATTTATTAGAGCCTGTGAAGTGGAACATCTCTGCTCATGTAAGTACTAAGTAACCTTTCAGTGATTTTCGAAAGTTTAGTTTTTCATTACCATCATGTAAAAAATGAGCCTCTGTAAGTGGAACACCTCCAAACTAGAACATTACTTTCAAGTACCAAAGGAGCTCTATTACACAAATCTCACTATGAACCTTGAGCACTATGAAAGTTTTGCAGTTATGATCTACTAACTCTAGGATTCTTTCATCTTCATTACCTGCTTGTGTATCGGGTGTCAGAATGGGAATTTCAGATTTGGTTAATTTCTTTGGGTGTGGCGTTGTGAAGAGCTGTTTGGGCGTTTGACCAAACTCCATAATCTGGGCCTCTAAGCCTGCACGTTCGTTGATGTCCTCAATACTTGAAACAAAATATTACTAGATATAGTATACCATGGGCGTATCCACTATCCAGGCATGAGGTAGGTAAAGCAACTGCAACACCAAAATTTTTACGGAAATATATTTTTCACATAATTTTCAACAAAAAACTGTGGAAATTAAGTTGAAAAGTTGTAATATACCTCATTAAGTCTTAATTTGCCTCGCCTTTTCATTTTGGTCTCGATCACCTAATTTTCTGGTTACACTCCTGTATATATTTGTTTTTTGGATTTCTTTAATTCATAGAATTCATTTGATATTACATATAAAATACATACATTTGTAGTCGCTTTGTTTAAATAATTATACACTACTAGAGATGTGATATCACTCTTGCACACCTACACGGCAGAGTATTCAAGATGAATATGTACATTGTATATCTCTACAATATAACGATCTACTAACCTGTCAAGATCCACTGCACCCTCATATGTAAGGTAATAAAACACTGGAAGAAAACAAATATCATTCATCTTCTCAAGTATCAAAGACATCTGTTTCAAGAATTGAGATAAATATCAGGTGAGTGGGGATAATTCACAATCAACCTGCATCATTACCATCGTTAAGAGATAATTATTGTAGCACTGGCACATATATACATTACATGTTCTTGGAATGTCAAGGAGGGTTGACTCCCAACTGTCTTTCATGAGCATTATAGTAATTATTACCAAATTGTTCAATGTCAGTTAAAAGAAGATTGCAAAGGAATGCTGGGAACAAATCCTCCCTGTGGAATGTTTAAACATTGTGTACCATTGTCATGTAGTTCTGCTTGCTCTCCTCTTTGATTGTAGCCAAATATCAAATCAATCCATTCATGGAGATGTGATGAAACATATTCACATTCTAAAGCCTCACGTAACTTTTCAACAAAGTCCTGTGCCCCATTGCACCATGGTGGTAGCTCTACATGACCCACAGGACGACCATCGTGGCGCAACCCAAAGTTAATCCCCTAAAAGAGTGATTAAAGGGTATGTAATGTTTGATTTGATGAAGATTTACTTATGATGCATAATTAAATGAGATTGTAGCGATTGTCGTCTACAAATATGTACAAGTACAGAAAAAAAACTGTCTGATCTGAGTGCCACTAGGGCTGGCCAAAAGTGTTCAAAATGGCAAGTGTTCATATTTCAAGGGTTTTTAATAAAGTCTCACATTAAGAGGTGTTAAGAGTACATAGATTTCACAATGCACAGTTTATCCACTATACAATAAGGCTTTGGGACATGGTGTTTCTGCACAAACTGAATCTTAGTGAAAACAGATCTTAGGTATCATTATTTTTACACTGTAATATCCTGTACTGTGTCTTTTAGTTCACATATTATCTAACAAATAAGAGAGTAGTGGTTTTGCTGACAAATGTATTTTCTAGGTAATCCCCCATACCCACATAATAGGCAATTCATTCACTAGGAGATGCCACCCCCTATTCTCTATTGAATAAATTCACACCAAATCACAATTTTGGTTGTACTTTTATCTGAAGCTAGGTTCTAAAATTAAATAAGATTTGTTTCCTACCTCATTATTCACCAGGAATGACCCATTAGAGTTATAAAACTCAGGGATTAACTCCTTGAAGTCCGAGGCACCTGTCAGGCAGTTATTCCAAACATCTTTCATACTGGAACCAAATGAATGAAAGTCTAAAAATTCATGAAGGAGTTAGTAAATCTATAATTGATAAAGCCTTGAATTATTATGAATGGAACAATAGTCTAGACTTACCTGTTGAACATTCTATCTGGATTGTCAAACTTGCCATTTTGGAGACACAGCATGTATTCCGGGGCTGAAATACAGGGTGACAAGATATTGATTTATAGCAAAGATACAGGGTGACCAAACATTGATTTATAGCAGAGATACAGGGTGACCAAATTTTGATTTATAATGGAAATACAGGGTGACCAGATACTTATTCAAACTGAAATACAGGGTGACTCCATGACAGGAGGTTTTCATTTTGTAATTTCAGATGATTTTATAACCCTGCAGTGGCGGGTTAATCTTAAGTACTTAATTCATTTCTATTTCTTTTATAACCCTGCAAGGAGTGAGTGAAATCAGGGCACAATCAAAATTTATTGAATTTTGACTGACCTATCCTGGCGAGGTAGAAGAGAACATAACCTGGGGTGGAGTAGTGTGACCCATATAAAAACCTTGGCTCAGGCATCTGACTATACCTCTCCTACAACAACAACTACATTACACAGCCAATATACTTTGAAGCCATTCTGGGATTTAAAGAATTTGAGGCAAAACAACAACATTTCGGCATTATTCCAAAGACAAATACTGTTGTTGTTTGTACACTAAAACTTGATGCCATCTTGGCACTGATAGAGTATATTCCACCTGACAGGTTCTACTATGATAAAAACTGCAAACATGACAAATTGTCACCATCTTGTTAATTATTGCAAACGATTACAAAAAAGTAACGTTCGTTACAGACACTGAATGCAATCACCAGTCACAAAAACAGAGGCAATAGTATAATAAAATATACATGTATATATGAACAATACCTTCAATTGGTTTAGCCTCTCTGCATTGAGTGCACCTATTGGTTTACTGAGATCTCGGAATGTGGCGGGATTGGAAAGATCTGCAATATTGAATTTATTGCGTATATGCCTAAATTAATTCCCCAAATGTTGGGAATAGATCTATACAGCCTCAGTATATAGAGGTAAATGCATGTGATAGACCCAGTTTTAAGTTTTGCCCATTCGTAAATCCCCTAAACCTGATTCATTTTGTTATTACTATACATTTTTAGAGATTCATAAAATGATACAATAGATGAGGAATGGTGCAGTATTACAACATTTTTAATTTGACACAAGAATAAAAATGATTTTCCTAATTATTGAAAAAAATCAAATTTTACTCAGATCTGTACATTGATATGTGTACATTATCCTTATCACGTACCTAAAGTTTCACTTGTTTGGTCTGCTACAACCCAAGGAAATACTGGATATTGTGTCAGGTCATTGAAACTACGGTCTGCAACACTGGAACAAAAAATACCCATAATGCAATTGTTGACAAGCAGACGTCAACACATAAAGAGCTCCTTGTAGTAGCTATGGGATATAGAACTTAGGAACTATTGAAGTGGTAGTATGACTCATAATAAATGTCCCATAATGCAATTGAAGACAAGCAGACATCACCAATCAAAAAGCTCCAAGCAGTTGCACAGAGCTATAGAATACTGATAATGAAGTGACAGAATATGGGTAATGACATACAGTAGATCCCACAATGCACTAGTTTCCAGGAGACGTACTGACCTGTTTAAATACATGAGATATTCATAGTTTGAGAGCAGTCCATTCTGCCATTTGAGTGTCATGTTATCTTGGGCAATGTCATCCAGCTGGGTCTCTGAAATAGAAGATGTCAAAGAAATGTTACTCATTGAAATAGAATTGGTACATTGTCATTACAGTAGTCATTGAATAATTGACTTATTAACGCACAGCTTTAACAGTAAGTAAAGCCCAACAAAAGCAAGTTAGTAATATACTGCATGTGTGTTTTCTGTATGCACAAACCCAATTTTTGCTGTATGTGTATATCAGAGGTTACCCTTTGCATTCGTTTGACTTCACATCTAAAAGAGAGCTTCGTCTTCACTCTTTCAGTTTACAATAAATCTCTGATCTCACCGAGCCAATCTACATATGGTCATTTCCTATGATATCACCACATAGTTAATGAGCATGTAATTAGCAAGCATTCCTTCCACTTCACTGATTGGATGAGAAAGGGTAAGAGTGGTAGATTTGAAATGATTTATTACCTGGGCTGTCAAAGGCACCAATCTTTGGGGCGGGGCTGCTAAACTGTAACATAGTCTATACTAGGCAGAGGGTAGTTTATAAATAAACTCTGTGTGCAGGGTAATTAGAGGTTAGGTGATATTTGAGGTTACATGCTATATAAGGTCACATGGTGTATGAACTCACCTGATTGGCTGAGAATCTTGGTGAATAAATTATCTCGTTCTTCTCGTGATGGAAGTTTGATGTACAGATGAGAGTTTTTTACATCATCTTTGCCGAATATCTCGATTCCCTAAAATATCAGAATTAAAGATTGTGAAAAATGATTTTCTCCAATTAAGATATAAGATGAATCTAAATTGAAGCTTATTTTCCAATTTTCTTTTTTTACTGTTGCATAGGATGGAATGACATCTGCAGAACAAAATTCAAAAGCTGCCTTCAGAATTGTCACTTTGAGAATTTCAGACCTACATGTATATGAATTACATGTACTATATTTGACAAGTACTCATATAAAAACATACCACATGCTGTAACAGGAACCTTCTCTTTACAATCTGTTTGATATCACTTAGTTTAATTTTAATGACTGGCACCTAGAGAACACAGAAATATAAGAACAATATCATATTGAGCATCTTTTCAATAAAACTTAAACTTGCCTTTACACTTACAATTTTTATACCATGCAGTGTTAAAGCTTAGAAAATCCAAAATTGATTGATGGCTCCATTTTAGACTGAGTACTTGGTGAGCATTTATTTATGTATGGATAAAGTGAGTGAATAGATAAATTACGACATCTTTTTACAGATTCTACACAGATGGTTTTTGCTCACAGGGTCTACATTATTGAAGGTCTGAAAGTATAATCGCGATGATGTCAGCATTATACGTCCAGGATTTGTGACGAGAGGCGTAATGCGGTCACCCTGAGTCTCAAGCACAATCTTCTCATACAGATTTTCAAGCCTGAAAATGAATCAAGCCTAAAATTAAATTACGCCTGAAAATGGATCATTTGACTAAATAAACGCATTGATTTAAACATAAATATTTGCCAAGAAAATTTACTGACAAGGCAAACTTGTTAGATTGACCAATCAGTGAGTTTAATTTTATTTCTGTTATCGTCAATTAAAATTGTGAATTCATGTCATGGCTTTAGTTTTAGTTAAATTCATTATGTTCTTCGGTATTAAAAGAAAAAGAACTAAGGGGAGGGGGATGATTAAAATAAACATATTATGGATAAAATACATTGTTCTCTGTACATATAAACTAGATTTTACTAAATACTACATATTTCAGTATAAAATTAAGTCCATGTTAAACAAAATTAAGTTCATGTTAAACAAAATTGAGTTCTGTTAAATAAAATTGAGTCCATGTTAAATAAACACCTACTAACCAGCTAGTGTTGAACTTGATTCTTGAATGTCTTGAGGTCACAATGGCATTAATCTGAAAAAATCAAAATTATATAATTCATTGAAATCATGACATTTACGTACTGTACATATTACGAAAGCGGGGACTCAAAAAGCAGGTGTTCACATTTCAAGGTTTTTAACATGAAGACAAAAAGAGAATACGAAATCAGGTCAGAAAAAAGGTGTTTACATTGAGATAGTGTTTACTTCAAATTATGGGTTTTTAACATGATGGCAGCCAGATCACAGGGAGAATACAAAATTGGGATAGAAAAAAAGTCGTCACTCCAGGTAGTCAAGAGGTTAATGTCCAATGTACCTGTAGGCTTAGTGATTTCCCCTTACCATAAATTTCTGCTCTCCTCGAGAAAGGGTGGCTGCACGTTGTAGTTGGCACATCATGTGTATACAGTCATCAACCTTCACATAGTTAAGTGAGAACACGTATTGGTGAGCTTCCTAAAACATGAACATTTAAACATTAAAACCTGTGAAAGATGAACACCTTTGTACCTCAAAATAGTGTTCACTGTATGAGGTGTTCCACATACTGAGGTTTACCTGTACGGAGGTGTTCAATAAATACTAAAACAAGTAATCTCATTTTCATGTCTAACAATCAAGTCGTAAAAGTTACAGACACGCTTTTTTAATGGCTGTCGGGTTAATTATTTCTATATTCAAAATTATAAACTATAGATTTTTAACATGATTGTTATGTGGAGGGCAGAGTACAATACATTACTATTATTGCCCCCCCCCCCTCTAGATAGAATTGTGAACATCATAATATAATCTGTACTCCAAATTTTTACCTTTTTGAAAACATATGGCTCTACTGAGTGATGTTCCTTCATCTCTGTAGCCTGGCTACTGTCAATTGATATGGCATGCTTCACATCTGGTTTTCTGGAAATCATGGAAAAGTAATAATTTAAAGTTTATAAAAGAAACTGAATTCCCATGGATGAATTACAGTAAGCCCAGTCTCACCCAAACACCACTGGGACTTGACAATGTGTTCACATTTTTTAGATTGACAAGTGTTTACATAATTTGAAAAATTGTTCAAATTGAGTGGTTTTCAGATTAGAGTGGTATTCAAATAATCAAAGTTTTCATAAGAAATTGAAATGAGCTTGTATCATTGAAAAGAAATTTTAAAGATTAAATACCTGAATGATTTTTTTATGAAAGTAGTTTTCTGGAAACAATGGCTTATTTTAAGTATGGTCAACTACATGTTCAAGTACATGCTCCTTTACATCAAAATGTATTAACAAACAATCAAATATATTATTATCAAATTATAATATACTAAGTGAAATATGAAATATAGCACTTACTTTGAAAATAAAGGCCCTGTGTATTCTTGTATAGTTTTGATGTCCCTCAGAAATAACTGCAATCAAAAATGCAAAATTAGAAAAAAATTACTTGAAAAGTAATATGGAGACTCCTTTTTTCTTAAGCTGATATTGATGTCAAATATCCACTTTATCTTAAATTTGCTTCTCCCTTTGATTTGGCTCACCTATAATTTGCCTCAACTCTAATTTGCCTCACCTATTATGTCATCCACTTACCTTGATAATAGGGTACTTGAGGTCCTGGGGGTCAAATACTATAGAATGTGAACACACCTTCAGCCTCCCTCTCTGCTTCCTAAAAGATCATAAAATAGATGTCATCATTGATTTAATTATTTATTTGTTTGATTAGGCTCTTGTGTACCTCCCCTCATTTAAATATAAGTACACAAGGGTTATATACTGAGTTTATCCCAAGGAAAATATGTGTATCTCTTGAGGGGTATTTCCCGTTTCCTAGATACACTACATGCAATATACACTATTCCTGTATGTTATGTACCTAGAACATCAGTAAGCATGGGATACAAATTATAAGGTAGGGGAATATGTGATTATTAGGTGACGGGATAGTTTATGTAACAGAGTCTGTTCATAGATAATTAAGTACAGTAAAACCTGTATATGCTATAAAAGTGAACACCTATGGAGCCATAAAAAGTGTTCGCTGTAGGTAGGTGTTGTAACAAGATACGTTTTTATACAAGAGCCAATGTAAAATGTGTCTTGAAGCGGTGTTCACTAAACATAGTTGTTCAAGACTTGGGGATTTGAATGGTGTAAATTGTGAAACTTACTTGCTGTCGCAATCACTTGGCTGGCAGTTAGGAGGGTAGAAGTAGACACTGAAGTCCTCAAAGTATATTTCACCAGGATCCAGAAGCAACAGAGAAAATCTAAGAAACAAATATGAGTGTAAATTCAGAACTTTCACTTGAACTTGTTTTCAAGAAGCTTATCACAGTTATAAATGTAAAGCCTACAGTACAATGTAAGTACTTATGTACATGGAACTTTTGTATTCCATTGAAAAAATTCAACAAAAATAAAATGAAAAATATGGAAGAAATCTTCAGAATAAATGAAAATGGGCCATTCCATTTAAAAAATGTACGGGGGGTATGGATGCACAGGCTGAGACACCCCCCCCCCAGAATTTTTTTTCTTGCTACCCCCCCCCCCCCCCCCAGAAAATTGCATCCATACCCCCCCCCCCAGAAATTTGCATCCATACCCCCCCCCCAGAAATTTGCATCCATACCCCTCTCCCCTGGAAAATTGCATCCATACCCCCCAAAACACGCAAAATCCCCCCTTGAGAAACAATATAAAGGTTATAAGTTGCTCCTACCATTGAAATAGGCAATCAGTTTGCAGAATTTACAAATTAATGTTAAAGGCACATGTTCATGGAAATACCCACGTTATCGGTGTGTATACAATAGAACCACATGTTATATTTCACAAGTCCAAAAATATCTGCACCAGCTATGCACATATTTCTTACCTCATTATTGATTAGTATCCAACAGACTGAGTGTGAACTCAGTTTGTTATCCTTATTTTCTGTCGTGTGGTTATTGCGGTGAATTGTATTGCTCAAAATTATCAATTCATTAGAGGAAGCATTACTTCAATAAAATAAACATTATGAAAATTCAATTAGGTAGTAAAGTACAATTAAATGACATAAAAAGTAACATAGCATATTGTCTAGTCTAGGAGATAAAGCTACATGTAGTGGAACTTAAAATAATTTAAATATGCAAATTAATTTACTACATCAGTCACTTTGAATTATAATTTACATTAAAAAGATATGTTTGAACAACAACATTTAACATAGGCCGTTTACAGTCTGAGTATTTCCAACTAGATTTAAAAAAATACCGTCTAGAGGATGTAGTCTACTCAATTGATTCTATACACTAGCTTGAACATTCTCTCAAAGCTACAGCTGTCTTTTGAAATACTGGTCGATTTAAAAAGTCTGCGATTTGAGACAGCCGCAACTTTTGGGCTTTAAGAGAACACTTAGGCTGGTCTTTAGATTAAATTGAAGTAAGAAATATGTACATAGCTAGCACCGACTTTTATGTCTTTTGATAAATAACATAATGTTCTTTGGATTCGGTCTGCATAACCTGAGATTTTCTTGGCACAAGATAATTACCAGGCTTACTCAGTTACTTAAAGAAGGCAATGCAAAGATAATTTCCTGAAAAAAAACAAAGAAATAAAACACATGCCTTCATACTATATTTTGTACCAGAAATTTTCAAAATATTTCCATATACACGTGCCTTTAACAGAATGTCAGTAAGTCATACGCTCAGAATGAATTATTGCTTATATTACTGTAACAGGATATTTCTAGGTCAACTTTTTTTGCCTTAGCTATGGTGGTTTTGATGACATCTAGTCTCAACAGTATGTTTTCACGTACTAGTTAGCACAAAAAGTGTATGTATATAGTATCAAAGATACAATCTGATTGAATTAGTCTGAAAATATTGCTGGTAGTTTGAAGTAACCTTCCTCAATAATGTAGACAAAATGAGTGAAGTAATTTTGACTACCAGAAATTAGTGTACCTATTAACGGTTCACAATTCTTTAGAATGTATGAATAACTAGAATATTCAGTGGTTTACTTTTCAAACTACTGTCCTATATTTTCAAAAACACATGAAAAGTTCAATATGTGAAGCAAGTGACCACATAGTTTATGACTGAAATTAGATGCCCAAAATGTGGAACAGACATGACAGAAAATAATACTATGAACTTATAACAAAAGTGTTCTAGATACTCTCATCTACTTGAATAAAGTTATATTTGAAGGCTACACATGTTGCATAATTTGACCAAATTGTCTAAAAGTCTAAAGAACAAGAAAGTAATTGCCAGATTGGAACCTATATATTGGTTCCAACATCGCAGTTTACATGTAGGTCACTGTCACATACACTGTTTTTTGTTTGGATCTAGTGTACTATATACTGCTTGTAGCTCTCAATTCAGAGTAAGGTCATGTGCCTACTAGTGTAATGTATCCTGATCTCTAGACAAGTTCACTAATTTGTTATATTGAGGTTGTAATAGTTTTATCCTGATATATTCAGATGACCTGTGTACTTTCTCAACAGACTAAATGATTATGAAAAGCAAAAATAAAAACTGAATATTTCATAATTAGTTGGTTGAACTCCTACCATTGTTCACTTCACACAATCAAAATTAAAATGTAATGTTTCCATTGGTAACTACAATATTTTTTTTATTATTTATTATTTCTTCAACATAAATTACACAATTCCGGGCTCAACGATGACGTCAGAAGGAATGACCATAATAGAACGTCGGTCAAATTTGGCCAACGAACACTGATTGACGCGGTGAGTTCACAGGTTTATTTTAGTTTGAAAGAGTGAAGACGAAGCTCTCTTTTAAGAAGTGAAGTCAAACAAATGCAAAGGGTAACGATTCTGTTGTCCTCTGAGCTATTTTTTCGCAAACATGTACATTTTCAAAAACATATGATACTGATACACGTTTGTGAGAAAGAATGTCGTGGGGAATCTGCCTACAACGCGTGAAATAAGGAAAAAGAAAAATCGTACCTTCGACGTTCCGACAAACCTTTTCGCTAACCAGTGTAATCAAGTGGATCCCCAGTATATAGGATGTATGATATAAATTAGAAAATGTACTGATCTCACTTGAGAATGAAGATATTCTAATTCTCATTGTCTGAATTTAAAAATGTTTAAATAATATGCAGTAACTGTTTCAGAGAAAAATGTCATATTTGTTAATTTTAACGATTCTTCATGTTTTTGGGGAAATCATGTTTTACTGTTCCAGAAATGAAGAGGAGTTCTATGAAAGCCATGACACTGTAGAGAAAGTTATACCCTTAACACAGTAACAAGAGCATACCAAAGTTTTCCTTATCTTAGCATTAAGCATTATATAGGATCACAAATACATTGCAAATATGTAAGTCAGAAAAACCTGTATACAGCTAGCTGTAGCATACTTTGTTCTGTTGGGTGGGATTAAATTTCGAAATAATAAACATGACCGAGATTTGGTGTCAGACAAGTCCATACACAAAATACTCCAGAAATACATGTACATTAACTGACTTATTACCGCCTTTTAAAAGAGTGAAAGACACTCCACCCTTATACCCCTATAGAATACTCCCCCACAGACTACCACCACCACCCCCCTATTATTAACCCCCCCCCCTTCATAATGCCTTTGCAAATACCCCCCCCCCAGAATATTCCATGGTCAATACCCCCCCCCCCAGAATTTTTTCGGTCTCCTACCCCCCCCCCCCCCCAGAATTTTTCGGTCAACACCCCCCCCCCAGAATTTTTTGGTCTCCTACCCCCCCCCCCAGAATTTTTCGGTCAATACCCCCCCCCCCCCAGAATTTTGCATCCATACCCCACGTACATTTTTTAAATGGAATGGCCCAATTGGGTTTATTATCTTATGGTATGTTCTGAACTTGTATCAGATTTTCTTCCATCAACGGATGTTAGAGAATATTGCACAGCGTAGGTTGAAAGATAAATGAATCAGCTGAAATGAATCTATATATGTAGAAACAGTGTAATATTTACCTTTCTTTCCTCTCAGGAACTTCTGCAAGAAAAGCCATGTTGTTTCCGTGTTGTAAAAATTTAGTCACATGACTTTCACGTGACTTTTCAAAATGGCGGACGATGATCCAAATATTTCGGTGGAGTTTGTAGAGAATATAGCGATTTTAACCATGAACAATGGTGAGAATCGTATCAGTAATAAGTTTTTAAAAGGATTCAATGATGCCCTCGACAAAGTTGAAAGGTAATTTATATTTGATCACTTGTATTTCCCCAAAATAGAAATTTTGATGCATTGTTTGGATTATGAGTTGACTTTGAACCAAACATTGAAGTTTGATTTTGAAATGAAAGATCACTTTTTGAATCTCAATATTATTATGTAGATTGTAGGCGATGAACCAGTGTTTATATCTTAAACACTTATATTCGCTACATGTATTGTTCCTCCATACACAATTTCTTCTCCCTTGTAGCAATGAAGACATCCAGGCTATAATCACAACAGGCACTGGGAGGTTCTACAGCAATGGGTTAAACCTGAACTGGCTTGGGTCCCTGAGAGAGCAATGGGGAGATGATGAGTACAAGAAGTTCTTCGAAAATCTGCACAAGCTATTCCTACGTATCTTGTCATTCCCAATGCCAACCATTGCAGCTATAAATGGTACGGTCATATTACTTACAGACACTCGTTATATGTATATGCATGCAACTGGTAACTGCAATATCAGTCCACAATGTGTCTTCTGAAAAAAGTGTCTTCATTCCCAATGCCACCCATTGCAGCTATAAATAGTCAGGTCAGATTACTAGTGTATATATGCATGTAACTGGTACACCAGAACTGCCAATTATTAATTATATAATTCAATATGAAAATGTGAATGTTACTTTGAATTGATGTTGTCTCTTGAACACAAACCTACATTACTTTTAAAATGTTAAACTGAAAGATCACACAGAACTCAACAGTACTATTTCAGTTTTAAATGGATGTGTACAATGGTACATTCATGCTGAAAATTAAGTTTCCCTCTGAGGCAAATTTAGAGACTAAATCATGTAAGCCTGTACTTAATCTGGAAATTACAAGGTGTCCCATATTTTAAGGACACTGTTATGCAGCTGGAGCTATGATATCCCTTGGGCATGACTACAGGGTGTTCAATAGTCAAAGAGGATGGTTCTGCATCAATGAGGTTCACATGAACTTAAGAGTTAATTCATTCATGAGAATATACTTGAAGTGAGTATACATGTAGTCTAGTGATAAGTCTTTTGCATGACCATGCATTGTTTCTTTAAAATACCATAATTTATGAAATAACGAATCATAGCCTAATTGTATACAGTAAAACCTGTCTAACTGAACATCACTTCAAGAACCGCCCAAAAGTTTAAAGATTAGCATGTTTTGACTGCTCATTGTACATGTCTTTCGAAATTGACAAAACTTTTGGTTATACCACAAGCTTGAAAAGTTCAATTTGATGTTACATACCCTTGTTTCAAGATAATATTGGTACATAGATGTACATAGATGGTAGTAGGGATAGCATAGGTAGATACATCATTTTCTTGACAACCTTGACCCTATACTTGTATGTCATGCTTTTAGTGCTGGTGTTATGTTAGCTCTTGGCCGGAGTGACAGGGGTTGGTGGAACCTGAATGAAGTTCACTTGAAAATGAGATTTAACAAATATATGAGCGATTATTTAGAGTGAGCTACTTTTGTTTTTGTTTGAAGGAAACAGGCAACCTTGTATAAAACCCATCTCTTGCCCCTCTTTTTCCAATGCTATTCATAGAGGAAAAACAAGGCATTAACATGCAAAATGTCACAACCTGCCATTTGTTACAAATGTTGACAGCCGACTGCCGAACACCATCCACAAAAAAAAGTTGGAGACTATAACAATATATCATCACTTGACTTGTGGTAGTGACATAAAAACTGTAATGCAAAAACCTCTGTAAGTGGAACACCTCCAGAAGTGGAACACTTTTCAAAGTTTAGCAAAATTCAGGCAATTTAAATTGAACCTCTGATGAGTCTGTGTTAATAGAATTCTTCCCAGATGAAACATTATTTTGAGGTACCAAAGGAGTTCCACTTAGACAGGTTTAACTGTACAATGGATAAGAAAATATGACAACTATGATTGCTAGTATTAAGGCTAGATAAGCACAATGCAATCCAGACAAGGCATATAATCCAGATAGATATTTACTTCAAGTTTTAAGAATTGGAACTACATTAATAATAAATACCATGGGATTTTTCCAGCATTATGGTAACTGAACGCTGATTGCTGAACCCTGTTGAAAACTCAATTCAGAAATTATATGCAACCCTGATTAAAATCTGTATGCACTCTGAAAAGGTTAAATTATTGAAATATTTTGATCAGAAAAGTGATGATTAAGATTTAGTACGCTGGAGGGAAAACCTTGAAGATTTTGATGGTTTTTATTGCACAAATTGTGACATATTGTTATAGTCTCCAACTTTTATGTGGTGGCATTTTGTGTTTGGTGGTTGGTGTTCAAAATTCTGCGATTGATGTTTGATGTTTGGCATTCGGCATCTGTAACAAATGACAGGTGGTGAGATTTTACGTATTAATGCCTTGTTTAAGATTTTCGTGTTCATATGCATTCTTCTGTATTTGTTGTTTTTCAGAACATTGATTCCCAAAGGACGTGTCTACCGAGAAATGCTTGGCTTTGGACGTCGCTACACAGGACCAGAGTTATTGCAAGATAATATGGTTGAAGCTATTGCCGAACCAAAAGACTTAATTGAAACCGCTAAAAATGTGGTCATCAAACATATCCCTAAGGGTGGATTTACTAGAGAGGCAATGAAGAACATGAAGTATGATATGTTTGTACAATTGTTTGAATTTGCTGAGAGGCCACTGGACCTGAATGCAAAGCTATAATAACTTTGGTTGCAGATTATAGTATTGAAAATAAAGATTTGTGGAATTTGTTTATTGGAAAATACAATGGACTTGATTTGTATTTTGTATTATTCTTTTTAATTAATTTATTTACAAGTTTTTACATGCAGAATTAATGGAATCTTATATATGGAAATTTCATGGATTTATATTTACATGAAAAATAAATGTTATCTTTTATATGGATATTCATAGACTTGGATAGTTTTTTGTGAGTAACTTCTTCAAATGTTCCTGTTAGGACTCAATAAATTACGAGTCTAAAACTAATCCAAAACAATGTACTTCACTTGAACTAGAAAATTATTGAGGTGTTATATGTTAAAATGTGTGTGCTTGCAACCCATATTTTGAAGTTTGTTGGGAGGAGAGCATCTTCTACTTTACAACCTTTAAGTCCTGGTAATGGAAAATTATTGTCTGTGTCCATACTTGTAACCATGATTTTTGATGAAGTAAATCTTTAATCATTTGAAATGTCTAAAACAAAGAAATATAAATTGAGCTTTGTTTAAGTCTTTATTATAGTACCAATATTCTACAAATTGTATTTTATTCAATATTTTTTCTCAAAGCTTCTACAGTAACATCCAGAAAGAACAAAATTTAACCAAGACTTGGATTATGATCTGAAGAACAAAATTAATCTAAAAACTACATGTAGGTTCATGATACAGAGACCAGAAAATGGTCTCCAGATTCAGGTTCTATGAAGCCATATTACTGTAATAGTATTATGTATAAAATATGGTGACCTCGGAATTATCAATAACAAAATTGCAGAAATGAAACAAACATAATTTAAACATTCAATTGATTAAATGAACATTGCCATTTTTACCTTATTTAAATTCAAAATTGCCCTCAAGCAAATAGCCTACTTAATAATTGTAGGGTAGGAGATTAATGCAATAAGGCTTTAGAAGCATGTGTTCTGTTCAAGTCTGCAGGTTGCCAATTCCATGACACACCACATATAGAGTAAAACCTATTTAATTTAAATACCACTTGGGGTGGCCAAAAGTGTTTAGATTGACAGGTGTTGATTTCTTTTCATATATACATTTTTTTAAATGTGGAAGTCTTTGGCAGATTAAACAGTGGGGCAAAAGATATGTTCAGAATAGATTGGCAGGTGTTGATTTCTTTACATATATATGTTTTTTAATGTGGAAGTCTTTGCTAGACAGAACAGTGGGGCAAAAATACGTTCAGAATAGAGAGCTGTTCAGATTATACAGGTTTTACTGTATTTCACTCAAGGCACTCAATATATTCACAATCACAATTTAGAATGCATTTAGATATGCTACCGAAGTTCAATCTGTAATTCCTTTGTTGCAGTTTGACCAATCAGAGTGTGCAAAACATTCACTTCTTCCTGTGTCATATTTCTTTCCATATGTCTATAAATAATCCTATAACAATGACTCGTCTTTTCAGTTTTTGGGTGTTTGAAAGTGTCAATCAAAGTAATTTCCTCTACTAAGTCTCCGCCCACTGATCTGACAAGATCAAAATAGTCATTTGATGTGTAGTCATTTGGGATCCAGAATGACATGTCACTGATGCATTGTGGGTAGTTGCTGACAGGCTGGAATAGAAATGGCGATTTTCAATTGGCTAGTTTAAATGTTACATAGTGTGCTTCAAATCATATCGTCAGTTCATGGAAAAAATTACATATTAAAAGCTATTTGACTGTTCCTTGCTGTTAGACTAAACATTTTTTAATTTTTTGACAAAGCCAATGCATCTTATATTCTGTTATTAACTTACTTTCATATCAAACTATGAGAAGACCTTACTCTGAAAGTAATCGGAGTTTCAGAACGTTCACATCGAACTGAGAAAAATTTACCTTGAAAGTAATAGGAGTTTCAGGGTCCTTCACATCAAACTGAGAAAAACTTACCTTGAAAGTAATAGGAATTTCAGAGTATTTCACTTCAAACTGAAAAACCCTTACCTTGAAAGTAATAGGAGCTTCAGAGTATTTCACTTCAAACTGAAAAATCCTTACCTTGAAAGTAATAGGAATTTCAGAGTATTTCACTTCAAACTGAAAAATCCTTACCTTGAAAGTAATAGGAACTTCAGAGTATTTCACTTCAAACTGAAAAATCCTTACCTTCAAAGTAAAAGGAGTTTCAGGATCTTTCACATCAAACTGAGAAAACCTTACCTTGAAAGTAATAGGAGTTTCAGGGTCCTTCACATCAAAGTGAGAAAACCTTACCTTGAAAGTAATAGGAGTTTCAGGGTCCTTCACATAAAACTGTGAGAGAATTCTTCTGTCGCCACTCCAGAATACTCTGATGTCAGGTATATCATACAAGCACATAGCCAATCTCTCTAGACCAAGTCCAAATGCCCAGCCAATCTTCCCTGATGCTCCAGCTGTGATTTAAAGAGAGGGAGAACAATATAAGATTACTCTGTGGATAAGTAAAATTTGACTTTTGTTAACCTTGACCTATAAAATCTTCCATGGTTCTCGTTGTTTCAGTAAATCTTTTAAGACTATAATACTATGTCGACCTTTTGATAACTTTGATCTATTGAATCGTTCATGGCTCATATTGTTTAAGTAAAGCATTTGATCCAAGTCAATATTAGACAAACAGATTTGATTTTCAAGGTGGCATTGAGCTGTGAGATGAATGTGACTCGCTATCAAAAGTTCTTTGTATTACAATTTGTAAACTAACAATAACCGGCAGTACATGTATGTTATCCCTATAAACACTAGACAGACCCTAAATAAGTACAGTTAAACATAAATGCCTTTGGTATCTCAAAGTATATGTAGTGATCCACTTCAGTTTCATTTAAGCTAATACGAAAAGGGACATGTTCCACTTTAACATGTTTTATCGTGAGGGACTGAGTAAATTTCAGGTATACGTAGTGTGAATATCTCTAGCATTACCTTGGTTGAGTAATTGTTGCTCCATAACCCCACAGCCAAGAACCTCCAACCAATCATCCTGGTATTTGATCTCCAACTCCCATGATGGATGCGTGAAGGGAAAGTAGGTTTCTACCCATTGGTACTCTATATCTGAAAAGAAAGAACATGCAATATAATTTATTGTTGTAAAGAACTATAATTATATACAGGATGTCCATAAAGTGTACTTACAAAGTCAATGTAAAGTGTAATGGGATTTTATGAACGCCTCTGTAATCTGAACAATATTCAATATGAACACTCTCTTAGTATCTATTTTATAATCTGACTCCATTGTTAAAGAAACCTTGAAATGTCACAGTAGCTGCTATTTCAAACCCAGACTCATGGTGTTCAAGGTTTTACTGTAGATGAAATTGAGGTGTAAAAGTCATTATTACATCAGAGGAAACAAAATATTTATTCATGATTGATTTCTATCATAATCTCTAAAGACAGTAAACTTCTTTCAAATTGAAACGCTTCTTTTCTTGACGGACACAGATACAGTACCAGAGCAAATACTCAAAACCCAGATGCATTTTTTCCAATAGAACAGTCACTCAATAACATACCCTTTCCAAATAAATGTGTCGTCATCCCAATTAGTGTCTTCTTCAAGTCATGCTCCACTAGTTTCACTGCTTCCATTGTATGGGTCTCCTGCTTGTTGGAATCTCTTCTACTATTCTCAAACAATCCTAAGCCTTCTTTGTCTGCCACGGAGGAAAATAGCTGAAATGGTTATTTTGAGGTTAGGTTTCGAGAAAACATAATTAGCTGGGGGCCATTAACAGAAATTTTGTTAAGTTTAAAATTCGTAAAATCCATCGTTCTCTAACTGTGACATCATTATCTATGAATTCTTACGGCCAATTTTGAATACATCTTTAAATTCCTCAAAGAAACCAATTGCAAATGACAGACCATCAGACAAAACTGGGGGCTAATAACACCTGTGATGACTATTAGACTAACCTGATGACTACATGTATAAAACATACCTGATGACTATTAAACACATCTGTTAACAAAGCCATACCTGATGACTATTAGACACATCTGTTAACAAAGCCATACCTGATGACTATTAAACACATCTGTTAACAAAGCCATACCTGATGACTATCAAACACATCTGTTAACAAAGACATACCTGATGACTATCAAACACATCTGTTAACAAAGACATACCTGATGACTATCAAACACATCTGTTAACAAAGACATACCTGATGACTATTAAACACATCTGTTAACAAAGCCATACCTGATGACTATCAAACACATCTGTTAACAAAGACATACCTGATGACTATTAAACACATCTGTTAACAAAGCCATACCTGATGACTATTAAACACACCTGTTAACAAAGACATACCTGATGACTATTAAACACATCTGTTAACAAAGCCATACCTCATGACTATTAAACACACCTGTTAACAAAGACATACCTCATGACTATCAAACACACCTGTTAACAAAGACATACCTGATGACTATCAAACACACCTGTTAACCAAGACATACCCCATGACTATCAAACACACTTGTTAACCAAGACATACCTGATGACTATTAAACACACCTGTTAACAAAGCCAAACCTGATGACTATTAAACACATCTGTTAACAAAGACATACCTCATGACTATCAAACACACCTGTTAACCAAGACATACCTGATGATTATTAAACACATCTGTTAACAAAGCCATACCTGATGACTATGAAACACCTGTTAACAAAGCCATACCTGATGACTATCAAACACACCTGTTAACCAAGACATACCTGATGACTATTAAACACATCTGTTAACAAAGCCATACCTGATGACTATTAAACACACCTGTTAACAAAGACATACCTGATGACTATTAAACACATCTGTTAACAAAGACATACCTGATGACTATTAAACAGCCTGACACCTTCACATTGATGAAACACTGGGTAGTGTTTTGAATCAATCTCATCTCTTCGATACACATCCCCGACTGCTAAGAAAGCATCCAATCCCCTGCTAATAAGATCAGCTTGGTGGGCAGAAGTGTGAGCTCGTAGTACATGCTCGGCATTCACATAATATGTGTCGGACACTGATCTACTGATGTGATTCTTCGGCACAAGTAAACTATCAAAACACTGGTGCGTTGTCACGACAGGGGATAAATTGTCAAAAACTGCAAATAATGGGTTGCCGTTTCTGTTCCGGAATGATCTGTAAAAATAGTTTTGGATTCGCTGTTTTATTAAGTTCAGTGGGTGGCTGTGCTTGTTGTGAAGGTTGCGTCCTACTTTGGATAAAATGCGAGGAGTTACATTCGTCGTTTGGTCTAAATCATAGGATGCGCCAAATATTGATATTGGTTTAGTTTTGTCAACATTGTAAGCTACTTTTGAAGAGTATAGCCTATGGATGGTTGCTAAACAACAGGTTTGCCTTTTCTGAAACAGCACAAGTCGCACCATTTTGGTCACTCTGGAAAATAGTAAGAACATGGTATTACTACAACGATACTTTCCAGAAAAATAAGGGAATACAAATGTCTTCATACTTTATTTTGCACCAGAAAATAACATGTGCAGGTATAGCAATTTTTCAAAAATGTTTCCTTAAAGCCAGACTACGCCTTGGGTTTCTCTCCCGGACGATCAGTAATATCCCATTATAATTGCTTATATGATATCTTCCATACCTTAGATGTATCTTCAGACCAACATATGGGTATAGTATTGCTGAATTATTGGGATAATCAACAGAACAATCAACTGTCAGAATTCTACACAATTGAATTTGATTGCCGCAATCCAGGGAAACCCTTTCAAATGACACATACACATGACCATCTGCAAACTCAGCACGTGCCTAGTGCCAGGTAGCGAATTATATAAAAAACCGGTTTCTAATTTCTTTTAGAACTGTCATTTACGGAGTTGCATTTGTTACGTAACCATACTGATAAACAAATTTAACAACCAATCAGATAACACATTGATTTCCCCGGTTTATTCAAGTTTCAGATAATTAATTTAGAAGATGACTAGGACAAGTTTAGGGCATAATTTTACAATTTCTTAAGAATCTCGCTAATGAAATTATAATTTTATTAACGAGATCTTATTAAGAGTTCATATCGCATAATAACCCTTATTATCGGATTCCAGCTGTTAGTAGTATTAATTTGAATAAATTAAAACTGAGTAGTACAGCTGAGTGGACATGTATATGCACCGATAACTAGGTCTATTGCTTAGATGCCAACTTAATATTCTGAAACCATTGAAAAACTCACCTTACTATGAGTAAACTTCAGTGAATTCTTTGACTAAGAAAACAACTACATCCACTGCTTGTGAGATGTCCAATTTATCCCTAAATCTTTGTGGGATGCAAAGTTAAAATAAAGTCCTTGTGTAGTATAGGATATAAACCTTTCACTGTTTGTGAGATTTAAACTTTAAAAACTTTCATTACAACTTTGAGAGTGTAAAAATCCAGATACATAATATTTGACTTGATGAAGATTGTTGAATGTTAATTCTATCCTTCATAACTCAGTTGTCTGTGGTTATGTTCTGAAATAACACAAAACTGTGTTTTAGTGACAATTAACGACTGGGTGGGCGAGGGGGGAATATATGAACTCTTAATAAGATCTCGTTAATAAAATTATAATTTCATTAGCGAGATTCTTAAGAAATTGTAAAATTTCTATTACACTCATCTTATTAAGAGTTCATATCGCATGTTTAAAGTAACATGACCTCAGAACAACTGATCTAAATCCTTTAATTTCCTTTATCAGTTTAACAGATTGTAAAATTGTTAAGCATTCAGTTAATTTGCATTTCCCATCACTTGGTTTGTAGATATATCAAATGTTCAAGTTTATGGTACTGTTACTGCATACCTGGTTAAATATGTCTTTCAAATGTACTTAAATGTATTTATTAAATATCTATCTATTATTATTATTCTATAAAATTAAGACCTTTATGTATTGTTATAGAAACTGCTAATGTGTATGTATATGAGATGTTTACTGGATATGTACATGCATGGCATCGCATGACATTTGACAAGGATAATTTAAACTTCCTTCTTATGATTCCCTTCTACTACTAGTAGTTTGTTTCAGATGTTTCTGGTATTTTCTAAATGCTAGTACAACATCATTAAATGGATTCTCATGAAAAAACTTGAAACCCCAATTTTATGTGTTGACATTCTGTCTTTGACAACCATCCAATGGCATATTATTTCAGAGGCCCTGGGATACATGCTTGAAATAGACATTAACATGACTTATTGTGTACTTTCAGTTGAGAATTCTATTCTGACCCGAATGTTCAATGTGAGATACAGTACGACCTTATTCACATCCCAAGTTTCATTTATTTTATTTAGTGGGTTTCCATTGTAAAAGTTTCCATAAAATCAACCAGAACATGGTATTGACTTACCTGTACCTATCTATGGTTCCATTATATGCTGATTTTGCAGACTTTAAGTATCGAGAAACGAATAGCACATACCTGATTTGACATTTCAGTTAGGAAATTGGCTAAATTTGTATCAGAGGCTAAATATTAATGTCATGTTTATTAGAACATGCAGCATACCCATGTTTTTTAGGGGTCCTTGGAAGTAATTTAAGTACTTTCTTTACTTGATTTAATGAACATACATGTTTTGCCAGTTTGTCACAGAAACCTCTAGTTTCAAACTTGAGGATGATAATTTAGACACCGTTAGTGTTATGTAGCTTCTTTTTTTATAAAGGCTGTAAGATTAGATATTAGTAATTTCATATGGTTTGGCAATAAGATGGGCATACAGACCAACATTTCCAACAATTATAGATACCGCAGAGCCATTTGCCACATTGGGGCTATAAGAGCCATATCTGTG
Organism: Owenia fusiformis; assembly: GCA_903813345.2. Classification (NCBI taxonomy): domain Eukaryota; kingdom Metazoa; phylum Annelida; class Polychaeta; order Sabellida; family Oweniidae; genus Owenia; species Owenia fusiformis. Next base: position 7,060,070 of record CAIIXF020000003.1, on the reverse strand, counting down.
CATTTTTTCTGTCTCACTTTAACCAGTAAACGGCTGATTTAAGAAATTGGAGGAAAGTTATTTGACTGTTTATTCGGAATAAATATGTCAACTTCCAGAGTTTCTGGGTTTAGTTTCCACCTGAAATATTAATTTTCTACTGGTCGACAAATCAATTTATCTGGACCTTAAAACTTTCAATTAGGAAAAATCTCCCAATCTTATTTCTAGTTTGATGCATCGAGGAATTTCTCTAGGTTTGATCTGACATTCAATTCTGATTCCTTGGAAGATATTATACGGTAATAATGATATCTCTGGCAAAGGTATCTGAACGATCTTGCATTGCTTTTAACATTTCTAGCCATCTCGTTCCCCACATTTTGTTCACATAATGTCATCGTGGTTTTCTTGTTAATTTTATATAACATTGTCTAAGTTTTGTGAATACTTTCACTACCATATCCATGGCTTTCATTCATATGAAACAATTTTTTGTTTAATCTATTTCCCCTAATCTACTGTCCCGTCAGACTTGAACTTTAGCCAAACAGGCTGCTTTTTTGTTGTTATTGTAATTATTGATTCGGATAACACTATTAGTATTCTGAATTTCGACTTCTTGGACCAATCACTATCAAATTTTGAATTCATATTTTGTGAGTTATTTTGGCAATCAATGCATACATGTAGGACTGCTTTGACCTTTGCAAGTGTCAATAAATGTAGAGGTTCAATATACAGATTACAGACTAAAGTACAATTCAAAAGTATCTCAATAACTTGAGTAAGATTACTGACTAGGGTTGATTCTATCCCTACAAAGTCTTTGCGAGAATTTTGATAGAAACTATCATTTCTATTAAGGCCTTCAAGTTCATCTCAATTGTATTGATCACAAACCTACAAAGCTCCATTTTATGATGGGAAAAATGCAACAATAGGCTTTTCCCCATTTATCAGAAACTTCAGTTTGAAAAAAATATTTCACTAACTTGAAATCATGTTCATGAGTAGCAGATAGGCGAGAGGTTAATGACATCAGAGAATCAATAAAAGATTCAAAACCAAATTAAATATTCCACAATAGTGCTTATGGTATTTTCACGAGTTTGAGGGAAGCAAGGTCCATAGTAATGATCTCAAATGATGTTATATCATTCAACAGAGCTATTTCCTGTGCCTCAAATGTATGCTTATGGTCATATAAGCATCCTTAGCATGGACTTTCACCATCGGTAATTGTTTGGCCATCTCATGTTTCTTAGAGTTACCATGTCTTCCATTTTGAAATATTCATACCAACTAAATGGTTAAGATTTTTTAGAGTTTAGATTGAGAACGAGTCTCTGGGAACAATCCTCTTTCTCCTGTAACAATATGTGACACAGAAATTGATCTATGTTTGACTTTGCTTTTCTGTTGCATGTTTAAGAGTTAAATGAATCTCCTGTTTTTAAAGGATGGACAAAACATCCGATTGCTTAAAATCGCAGTTTTTAGAAATATTAAAGCTGCTTTCCATTTAGAAATCTTAAGCTATATTGTTATCATTTCTCAGAATCTCTGGTAACCTTGACCATACTTCATATTTCTATGTAGGTGACTTTGAAACTTCAAAAAGTATATGTAATTTACCTAAGTTTCTGTTTTAGTGAACTTCCAGATTGTTTTTTCTAGATCTGATGTTATGTCAAAACATTCATCTTTTTAGATCCATTTTGGTTTAATTTTAAAAATAAAATTGACGTACCTGTCATTGGACAAGGATTTTCCTACAGCCTAAGTTGTGCTGGAGCGACATCGTCTATAATGACATTGTTTGTCATGACTTCTAGCTGTATAGCTATTGGCAGCTGACAGTTTCTGCTTTCACTGGCCTATTCAAAAGGCTGTCAAATACTTGTATTTATAATCTATTGAAAGATTTTGATCTAGAAAACTATGTTTTCATGTCTTTGACAAAATCTTTGTTGAGTCATCACCAAACAATTCTTTTGCCCAGCTTGGGGTATTCTCTTTTTGGTTAGGTAATGGTATGAAGACAGAAAATTCTCCAATTCACTCTTGAAAATGAAAATTTGAAGCATGAAGCTTGTTTCAACTACAGTTGTTGGTTATGGGAAATCCTTGTTTAGCAACAATAGCTGTTTTAATCAAAATATTGTACGAGTATTGTCATTTGATCTAGGGCTGTTAACCCGATTTCCATGGATAAAGAGCTTTATTTCAGGAAGTCCATGTGACACACATTACCAGTATTGCATATGCCATTTCCCATTTTGCAATTGTAGATTTCTATCTGCTTTGGGACTAGGAACATTTTTAGTTCATTTACTTTCTAGATAGCTTATTTGCTCTAACCTTTCCTTCATATTTTGATATCTACTAGGATAATGTTTTTGACCAATATTTATGGACAGATTTTACATGCTTGTCTGTTATCTTCAATTCAGACTTGTTCTCAAATAATGAGTCAAACATATTGAACATATAGACCGCTGATAAACAGAACATGAATCTATAAGCACTAGATTACTAGAACTTGAATCAAAACAAAAATGATTCTATTAATTTGAACCTACTATGAGGCTATGCAATTGGATATGCTCGCTGAAACTGTAATATGACCTCTAATATGACTATTATTCTGATGGCGGCTCATTTTGAACCTTGGTCAAACTTTGGTTTATAGGCCTTGTACTTTGGTCATTTGGACCTTTGGTGTGTGCATTCAGACATAAACAGTGGTCATTTAGACCTAAAATGTGTTCATTTAGAAATAACATGTGGTCATTCAGACCTAAACTGTGGTCATTCAGACCTAAACTGTGGTCATTAAGACCTAAACTGTGGTCATTTAGACCTAAATTGTGGTCATCTAGACCTTGACTGTGGTCATTATAGACCATGGTCATTTAGACCTTCAGTATTCAAACTTCCATCTTGAAAAATCATAAAATTTCCCTACCTGTCCAAATACATAATTTCAGGAGCACTAGGAGCCGTACTAATGGTTCATAAGTCCAAACAAATGTAGCTAGACTAGTAAATAAAGTTCCAAAAAACTGCAACAAATGACTGTTGAAAAAATTCAACAAGTCGAGCAGATCATCTGAACTAAAATCCATGTGCTATTTACAGCTATGTACAAATAGCCTAGTCTCCTATAAAGGTGTGTTTCCGTTGGCAGCTAAGCAAAAATAGACCTAGTTATCGGTGCATATACATGTCCACTCAGCTGTACTACTCAGTTTTAATTTATTCAAATTAATACTACTAACAGCTGGAATCCGATAATAAGGGTTATTATGCGATATGAACTCTTAATAAGATGAGTGTAATAGAAATTCAAAGTTAGTTTAAACTTTTTCCATTTAGTCGTCCTTATTGTAAATTATTTACGGCAGAAATTTATGGAAAAGTTCAGAATCAGCGAGCACGAAAATTCAATATGCTGTAAATTTAATCTTACTTTTGATTGTCTCAGGTTTTTGAATCAAGCGTGAAAAATTGAAGGTGTTGAAATTCTGACGAAGATGTTCAAAATCTGAACTTCGGTGTTCAAAAACAAAACGTATGCGACCTTGGTAAGTGACGCATGTTGGGTAACTGTGGGGTACATGTTGGGTTGACAGGGCTGATTCATGCATGTACACCTCCATCCATGATTTGAACAGTAAATCATTGATCATCATGATTGAATGTTGCAGAAAAAACCTTTGCACATCTATCAAATGTTCGGAGTTCAACTTCTTACTCAATCTAATGTAACGGATCCATAGTAAGGACCTACCCTTTGGATAATTGCCATAATAATGACATTCTGCAACACAATTACCCTGAGTTAGTATTATATAAAACTGTATAAAACTTTAGATATACAAAATAAAAATACCTACCGGGCGATAATATGCAACTTAATTTCAAATCTCCTCAGAGAAGAGCTCACATTCAAAATGGCAGCGCCCTCAAAACAAATCATTTTATCACTTTACAAGAATATGCTACGGGAAAGCAGTAAATTTACTAGTTATAACTACAGGTAATGAGTTATGTATTCATAGATTTCATTTTTCAATGTACCCTTGGTTTTTCTTTCACTTATAGATGTGAAATCGTATGTTAAACTTTTCCACTTTTTTATTTCATAATATTTTTTGGAGGAGAATACCAAGGAGGATTGGCTCCCAGAGTGCACCACCGATATTCTGTCCCATATATGGGTATGTCGTAATACAAAATTCGAATTCAAACAGCCGCCATTTTGTTCACTTCAACATTTAAATCGTGAATTTTGGTCTTATTTCCAAATGAAAAATTCCAAAACTCACAAGAAATGATCGAGATATTGGTTCGAATCTTTTGAACTGTTTATTTTGAATTTATAGTCGGTTTTAATTTCAGAAAATAACGACATTTCGACGTTTTCATTGTTGGAAAATATCGAGTTTCGATCCTGGGAGCCAATCCTCCTTGGGAGAATACATAATTTAGACAATCCAAAAACCGACACGTAAAATCATTTTAATGTTAATCTTATTTTGTTATACATATACGTTTGGTGTAATTGATGATACATAGCTGAGACAATACTTATGTTAACATCATCATTACATTTTCAGTACTGTCAACCCCTAAAGATTTTCTCGCGGGACAGATTTTTTAGACCCAGTGCCCAAAATTCGCGGGATTTTGCGGGACATCTACTAAATTCGCGGGATTTCGCGGGACATTTAAGGGATTTGCGTGATTGCGCTAATAGGCCAAATTTTTATCAAATTTGCGGGATTTCGCGGGACCATTCGAGGGACAAACACCCTAATTGCGCTATAGTTAACAGGTTTACCACCAAAAACTTGATAGAGGGACAGATTTTTTAGACAAAGTGCCCTAAATTTGCGGGATTTCGCGGGACATTCACCTAAATTTGCAGGATGTCCCGGGACATTCAAGGATTTGCGTGATTGGGACTAATGTAAAAGCGTGTAAAAGTACTTAAATCAAACTTCCAGATACTGATTAATCAAATACAATGCACCGTTGCATTGTAACTCAAATAAACGTCAACACAATTTCACAAAATACGTATAGGAATATTATTAAACTTTATTTTCAAAAGCAAAAACCATGCTTCAGGTGTGATTACCGTATCTAACACGAAATTCAAAAATTCGGAACAATTGTTACTTTGCACTTCTGGCGTCGTGAACAACTATGAAACGCTTACCCCCATAATGTTATATATTAAAATGTACCTATTCATGGCATTTTCTTTCAATTGAAAGCCCATGATATAGCGGTTCGATTAATCTACATCAAATTATAGGGAATGGGGTTACCTTTCTAGATAGGGTTTGTAGAAAAAAACGGGTACCGGGTAGTAAATCCTCCATGCTGGGTTCAAACTTGGTACCCGGTCGAAAAAAACGGGTACCCAAAAAACGAAATATACGAATATACAACATAATTAGATCATTAGAAAACGTGTAAGATTTGTTTTGAATTTACAAAAATGTATGTAACTTCCTTCAAAATTGAGTTAGAAGCTTCAAATAAAAAGCATTTTAAGGCTCTTTTCGTCCTCTATCATCATATTTCCATTGGTAATGAAAGGGGGAGGGGGGGTGCGATCGCACCCCTTCCTGGCTACGCCAATGACATTGTAAGACGATTTGAAAAACAAGACAAATCAATCTTACTCTATTTTCAATAGTTCGTTTGTTGGTACGTGAATTTATTTGATTATGATTTAAATCTGTAAATAGCTATCGTTGCTTTAGCAGGGAGGTGACGTGTTAATTTACATGATTTTGATTATTAATCATAATTTAAGTTATCCCAATTTTCGACAAAATGTCCACTGAATTGTAAATTGTTATGTCTTACAATGTCATAGGCGTAGCCAGGAGATGGTGCGATGGTGCGATCGCAGCCCCATAACCGATGAAAATATGGCCATGACGATAGAGGAAGAAAAGAGCCTTAAATACACTTTTTATTTGAAGCTTCTAGCTCAATTTTGAAGGATGTTACATACATTTTTGTGAATTCAAAACAAATCTTACACGTTTTCTCATAATCTAATTATGTTATATATTCGTATTTTTCGTTTTTTGGGTACCCGTTTTTTGACCGGGTACCGGGTACCAAGTTTGAACCCAGCATGGAGGATTTACTACCCGGTACCCGGTTTTTCTACAATGCACCCTTTCTAGATATCAGCGTCCATTTATTGTAACTCGCGTTTGCTAACATTTGCTCAGTTCTGAGATGAAGGCCACACGGATAGTAAAAAGCCCAACGTTAGAACTATTTTTGACCTACATCCCTATTTTCGTAATTAAAATGAAAGTTGAACCCTTCCTCTTTATTTTGATACCAAACAACAGCATGCTAGGTACTTAAAATTAGGTAAACTTTACTCCTCAAAAGTGCAAAAACTTAGCTTCTTTTATAAGATAAGATAATCACAATATAGGGGATTGCAACAATTTCGGAAATTCGCGGAGGTCAAAAACCACATTTGCGGGACATCGCGGGACACGCGAATTAGCCTAATTTTGATCAAATTCGCGGGATAATCCCGCCATTCGCGGGACACTTGACAGCTCTGCATTTTCATGACAATTGCCCTCTAACCAAGAGGATTGTCTCCCTGTGTTCAAACCCATTACATGTATATATTTCCAAGTTCAGTGCTGATTTCTAATAGAAATTTCAAATGTATGAACTGCAAGGAGAATGGCCGATATTCTAGTGACCTTGACTGATATCGACGACAGCATTGAAAATGTCGTCATTGTCTGACATTAATATTATACTGGCTATAAATTCATAATCAGCAGCTCAAAAGATTTAAACTAATATCTTGATATATTAGTTGTGTGTCTTGAAATTTTTGTTCGGAATTAAGACCAAAACTTGCTGTTTGAATTCTGGAGTGAAAGAATGGCAGCTACATGTACATGTATTTGATTTTAAAATTTGTAATCATGACATCATTCTATGTAACACTGTATATATACAGCAAAATATCAAGTTGGAACCCTGGGAGCTAATCCTCCTTTGCTTTTCACTGTGTATACCTGATACAGTTATCATTGCAATGCACAGGGTGTCCATAAAATCACACAGACTTTGTATTGAAATTGTAAAGAGACTTTATGATTACCCTGTGACTTATACACATGCATTACTCCTCAGTAACATTTATCACCCCCCAAAATATATGTTTGTAAACATTCATTTTGCATATTTTAATTATGTGTTCACAGATGCTATGCAATTCAACGTATAAAAGATGCTTTTCGTGAACACAAAGATGAGTCAGATCCAGACAAAGTGGCAGAATATATAGCAAAAGCGAATGACAATCTAGGAATAATCAAACGACAGGTAAGCTTGTATAATAATTCAAGGGCGTAGCCAGGTTTCAGTCATAGGGGTGTGATCATCAAAAAAATTAGGTTTTCAGTCCGGGGATGGGTGCGATTGTGGCAAAAGCAACCAAAAAAATGAATTTTACAAAAACTGATGCAACTTCCTTCAAAATTGAGCTTGAAGCTTCAAATAAAAAGCATTTTAAAGCTCTTCAATTGTTCTATTTGCATTGGTTATTGGGGGGGGGGTGGCAGGTGCACCCATAGCATGGGTGGCAGGTCACACCCATAGCATGTCCCCCTGGATACACCCACATGTATGTAATTGTATGATTGATTGAAGCAAGGTCTACCATTGGCATATCCAGATATGAAGTAGGGATATATGAATTCAAACATATTTTTAATTGAAACTTTGATAATGAAGTCATACTGTGTTATTTTGCTCTGAACCGAATTTGCCTCGTCAAATACAATTTGCCGCAGCAAATTTTAGATCAGCTGATAATGCTCTTGACTACATTCTCATTTGGAATTCTGATAATTGTCTATTTATTCATTTGATCGTGAAAACTATTTATAAATTATGTTTTTAACTGGGTTCTGGTCTTTTTCAGGTAATAATTAGCCAACTTTACTCAAGCCCACATATAGTAATAGAGGATTCTGGGAAATCACCTCCTTCACCTGCAACAACCTAGCAACAGTAGAAACTCTAGACACATTGGTGTACATGTAATGGGCTGTCACAAAACGCACAAGTTAGTCATGTCACCCTGGAGACTATGGATAAAGAAAAGGACATTTACATGAAAGACAAAATTAAAGAGCTATGCTCATAATCAAAAATGAGAAATTTGACAAATCTGACATTACAGGCCAGTCAGATATTTTGGGGGGGGGGGGTGACAGGGTGACAGCATCCTCCTCTGACACCCCTTCAAAAATTATTAATAGTACCCTGAATGAGGTATAGTATTACATTGTGAAATAACTTGTCATGTGTGTGCAAATACTAATAAGGGAGTAGCCAGGGTAAAGAATTAGACAAGACAAATGTTCAAAAAGTGTTGTAACATGTTTAATAGATAGTTGTGTGAAATGCTGGTGAGGTACTTGTCTCAGCTGGCTATGCCCATGACTGATAACAACTCACTGTACTTCTACCTAATTTGGCAGATCCGCCAAATCCTTAACGTTCACCAAATTAAGTAGCCGCCAAAATCCCTGGTAATTTTAGTGGCATGTAAATTAGCACCGTTAGTACATTGTAATATTGTAAGTCTGCCAAATTAACATAAGTAGCTGCCAAATGTTCAAAACAGCAAATCTGCCAAAATAAGTAGCGCCAAATTAAGTAGAAGTACAGTATAGAGCTGTATGGGATTGTTGTAAAAGTTATCATTTTGAATAGTCTGTATACTCCATGTACATACGTATGTGTATATTGCAAAATGTGCATATAGTCTGTAGGTTTCTCAATAAACTGTATCATAGTATTTGATAACAGTACTCTGTTCTTCCTTGATTGTCTGTACAAATGCACTTACCCTTGTCATAGAGTCTTTCTGTTAAATTTCGGTGAGGCAGTCGCCTCTTCTGCCTCACGTCTGGCTACATCCATGACTGACATCTAAACATGTTTCATTACGTCATCATTTATTGCACAGCTTTATATGTCCATAAGTGTGATATTCTTATTAATCGTCGTCGTCCATACGTCCGGATATAACACTTATGGACGTATAGGGTTGCGCAATAAATGATGACGTAATCAACGCTGCATAAGTTATAGGGGAATAATGAACATGCTAATAAGTGAGTTGGTAAATCTCTATATTACCTCCAGAATTATGGTTTAGCTTATATAGTTTATTATAGTGTCACAGGCTCATACAATAAAATACAATACTAGAATACAGAAAAAAACTCTAGCCGATGCCGGTGTAGAATGGTAGGAGGTCCTATCAAATTATGGTCCTACTCTAAATACAACTCTTTCCCTCATTATCTTATACGCAATCAGGGCCAGTAAGGACCATTAAGAAAGGGGACCAGAATCCCTGGGGGACCATCATTTCTTTCACATCGGCTTATGAGACACTTATATGAATACATACAGGTAAATAGCATCAATATTACAATGTAATCAAAAACATTTCAGATTAAATGCTATATTTTAAAACACAACACTTTTGTATAAAGATGCGCCTTTTTAATAGATCTCATATCTTACAAGGGTATCAGTTCAAAAGGAAATACCAGATGACCTAACATATTTGCCATGCACTGCACCTATTCATTGTAAATGTTCTCTTTAAAAACCAAATCTTCCAAATTTATTGAGTTTTCTTGCAGAAATCGCCTAATCCCCCTCCATCAATTTTGTACGATCACCGAGCGTGATCTTAGGATTGAATAAACTTAATATGCAGCAATCTTATAACCTTTTAATTAAAAAAATAGAATTATTTCAACTGCTGACTAAATGTTTGGTCTGGACATTAATATATAATATTATCACCAAATCGGTCCATGCCAGTCTAAAGAATATCGCTGTCACTGGCCAAATCCTCTTTCGGGATCTTCTCTGCTTTCACAGCAGCTCATGTTATGTAATGCAATGAATTACACCTGGGCCAAGGATGTCATTCGCTAACTGTAATTACGATTTCTCGGCGAAATGATGTCAAATCATTACCAATTTCCCATTCGTTAAATGTATCGTATGGATCTATAGTATATCTAGAGTGTTCCCGTACTTCGAAGAATACTGACAACGATGTTGCCCACTCCACCCATGACTGACAAGAGTGTACTCATTTTCTTGAAAACAGGCTTAAAATATTTTTTGTATTTTCCCCAACTATGAGCAATCTTATGCTTCATAAGCCTTTTCTCGGTGCCAGTAGCAACAGCGGCCACTTCTGTAACTTCATCAGCAAGTTTCGTCAATCCACGTTGATCTTGGTATCGTTTCCCAAACAGTTCCCATTCCCGCATCTGTTCAAACACGAGTAACCCCCAAGTTTTCCTTTCATCTATTGGTTGGCTATTATCGATGAAGACATAACGATAGTCGCACTTGGAAAGTAGGTCATGTACCTCGGGTAGGGGGTTTTTGAAAATAAAATCATCTACAGAAACCTTTTGGCGTTCAAGCTGATCTCTGCCGGTGAAGATAACGCACGAATGCTCGTAAAATTCTTTGCCAAATATAGCTTCACATTGGGCAATTGTGTCGTTTTCCTCAGCAGTGAAACGAGTTGTTGACGATAACACATTGCAAAACACATGAGGACCAGGAGCAACGAGAACTACGGATTTGACCAATTCATCGGCTATATACTCGGGAGTAATGTTCGCTCGCGTGTCGCAGAGTCCTGGAGTATCAATGATTTCAATGGTGGCATTGGCTTCTTCCAAATAGAAAATATCATACTGGCATTCTGATGTTTGAGATTGCAGTCCACACGATGATTTGAAAGTGCCTTCTATCCCGCGGATAGAGTTTGCTGTACTGCTTTTACCGCTCCCAGTCTTGCCAATCAACATAATGCTCACAACCCCTGAAATAAATATGAAAATCATTTTGAATCTATCGTATGAATTTTCGACATCTGTGTCTACAGCTATATCCACTTAATGATAGCATTGGTACCTAGTAGATAGAATGCCCATGATGATATACCTGTAGAATATCTCAAATTAAAACCAATACAAAGTATGAACACTCATTCATACTACATACCTATTTCATGTGGAGATCCATCAGCCATTTTGCTGTGATTCTTCTCTTCTGATAGGGCTTTTTTGAATGCCGTGTTCTTGACCTACGTAGATGACAATTGCAAGTATGTGCCATTTCGGCCGTTTACATTGTATGTATTACAGTAATTGTAATAAAGTTTCAAAACTATTTGAATTGATTGTTGAGTGTTTGATATATGTATTGACAAATGGCACAAAGTCAAAGGATTAAATCGTTTTCATAAATTACATTTCGGGTTGTTGATTTTTCTGGTTGTGTGCTGGTTGTAAGTTTGAATGTCTCTTTTTTTCTTCCTGTGTTTTGTGATGCTTTTTGGTCCTGTTCCTTTTGTCACGCATGAGTACATATTTCAAGTAAGAGTTCATTAATGTTTCTTCGATTCAAGTTTTCACTTTGAAATAAACAGGTTTATTGACATTCATATGTACAGTAAAATTTTGTTTGGAACTACTTTGAATCTAAAAATTAAGCAATTAAAGGACCATATTGAAACAGAATATGTGGAAATAGAAACATTTATACATGTCCTAACTTTTGTATATTTTAGTTTGTTTTGTAGTTTAGCTATCATATCTGTGGCCTCTTATTTTTTGATGCTTCTTCGAACAAAAAATAATATGGCTGAAACTGCACATTAACAGGTATGACAACACACAACTTTTATTGTAAAAATTTGTTGGGAATATACACTTTTTAAGTGTCACCCACTCATACATTGTATATTTGTGTGAATTTAAAAAATGAAATAAACATAAACATAAACTCCCTAAATTACAAAAGGCCACAGCTTTGCTGCACTTTATACATAACTATCTGAAATATACAAAAGTTAGGACTTGTACATATGTTTCCATGTTTTCATATACTGTTCCAATATAGTCATTTGATTGCTTATTTTTTAAATTCAAAGTGGTTCCAAACATTTAAAATTTTACTGTACCACATAACATGCATAAGGAAGTACTTAACACATGGCTTTCTGACCCAGTGATCTGAGTCAATAAATACATCAAGCCTTGAGCACATACGTTAGATAACTTTCATACATAAAGACAATCGGAATGTAAACGCCCGTATCAAAAGTTTATGAAGTCACACAGAGCTCAAGTATGACATTTAGAGATATATTTTTTTAAGACAACCGAAAATAAGAAAATGGCTACAAGTAGGAGGTTCCACCATGAAAGAGGTACGTACATAAGGGTTATGTACTGGGAGGTTTTGGATATTGGTTATATCCTGAGGAATATATTTATATCAGCCTGAGGGACCGAAGGGACCAAGGGGAGATATAAATATTTCCCGAGGGATATACCCTATATCCAAAACCAATCGTACATAACTGGTGTATCTCATACTTAAGTGGGTTTGGGGTTCCACCCTTTTCAAATGACAAGATAGGCCTATACTGTAAAAGCACAATTTATACACAGTGTTATATTTAACATTTTCGTGATATTCCTTTAGTTCAATACAATGAAATTGTTACATTTAAACTTTTTAACAAATTTTAAACTTTCAAATGTTGATTTTTTGATATTTTTTAAAACTTTTGAAAAATTCCCGGGAGCGGGATGGATATATTATATCTGCCCGCATTTGGCCTGGAGCGGGACATATACAATATATCCTGCCCGCTCCTCAGATATGATATATATTCCCGTGTGATATCTACCCCAAACCCACTCAAGTATGAGATACACTATATATCGAGTAAATACTAAATAGGGGAGAATTCATTCTCAAAGGAACAAAATAGTATATGTAGTCTCGGTTTGGAGAACGAAGTTCATCAGTTTACTGCACGTTACGCCTGCTTTGGATCATTTTGATATTTTTACATCTTGTAGATTTAAATGTCCTCTTTTGAATACTCATAATTTAATTTGGGTGATATTTCTATATTTTTCATGAAAAAATATTAGCCCAGGAGACTGTTCTCGAAACTGAGACTTGTCCTTTCAACAATTTTACGCACAAGTTCTCTTAAAATTATTTGAATATTAGTACCAATGGAAATACCTTATTCTGTAAAATGTTCGTGAAACCGTATGGGTACAATTTTCTTTTCATTTTAGGAAGTTCAAGGGTTGTGAGCATTATCTTAATTGGCAAAACGGGAAATGGTAAAAGTAGCACGGCGAACTCTATCCGTGGAAAAGAAGGTACTTTCAAATCATCGTGTGGACTACAATCTCAAACATCAGAATGTCAGTATGATATTTTCTATTTGAGAGAAGCCAGGTCCACCATTGAAATCATTGATACTCCAGGACTCTGCGACACGCGAGCGAACATTACTCCCGAGTATATAGCTGATGAATTGGTCAAATCCGTAGTCCTGGTTGCTCCTGGTCCACATGTGTTTTGCATCGTGTTATCGTCAACAACTCGTTTCACTGCTGAGGATAACAACACAATTGCCCAATGTGAAGCAATTTTTGGAAAAGAGTTTTATAAGCACGCATGCGTTATCTTCACCGGCAGAGATCAGCTTGAACGCCAAAAGATTTCTGTCGATGATTTCATTTTCAAAAACTGCCCAACTGAAGTACATGCCTTACTTTCCAAGTGCGACTATCGTTATGTCTTCATCGACAACAGCCAACCAATAGATGAAAGGAAAAGTTGTGGGTTACTGATGTTTGAACAGATGAGAGCATGGAGACTGTTTCATAGACGGTACCAAGATCAACGTGGATTGACGAAACTTGCTGATGAAGTTACAGAAGTGGCCGCTGTTGCTACTGGCACCGAGAAAAGGCTTATGAAGCATAAGATTGCTCATAGTTGGGGAAAATATAAAAAATATTTTAAGCCTGTTTTCAAGGCAATCGGTACAGCTGTAGCAGTCGCAAGTGGAATAAGTACCATTGTTGTTAACATACTTAAAAGTACAGGAACAATATAGAAACAAGTATTTAGAATTCGAGAAAATGATCGAAGGATAATCATAGATTCATGTTCATGTCATGATTTGCCCTAAACCTGTTTTACCAGACAACATTTTTGAATTAAACCGAGTGTAATATAGCCTCAGAAACCATTCGCGATTACAGGCCAATGAAATGAGGCCAATAATGTAATTATCGCCAAGCTAGGCCTTCATTCCATATTACATCTTGATACAAATTATGCGAATAAAATCAAAACTTCAAATCCGCCATAAGAAAAATTAGTAAGCATTTGAGATCTTTAGCACTTCCTTCGAAAATAAGTATAGCAGTTTTAAACTGTATACGTACGTACTATTGTATTGTATTAGCAAGCACTATTGTATTAATATTTTTATCAACAATTCTTTATTGTACAGAATCCATCGTTTTCATTTGTTTTAATAAAATGTGAAATTCACGATCGAAATTAATACACTTGAGTAATCAATCAGCACCGATGTTAAATGCAATATTGCGGAGCAGAGATCGTTTAACAACATTTACTTTAAAATCGAGAGAACATTTAAATCGCTTGGTGTCAATAACGTCAAAAGGCCAACGTTTTTGAGTTTTCTATAATTTATTAAAGTATTTCTTCGAGATAAGCACCACTTACCTCTACCCTTTTTAAAAGCAGCAGCATATACAACACCGATGAAGATCTTCCATTCAACGCAACCTCCATGGTACCAGCATACAATGTTTTGATACACTCAGAGGCCATTGTGTTATTCTACTGATTGCTTCTGGGTCTAAGGGTAAACTTTATGAAAATTTCAAAGTGAAGTTAGCAGAAAGGCTACCCATTTTCAATACTAGCAGTTTAATCCTGGTTCTTTAAAAGCGGTCTTCACCTTACACATGATTACTATAAACTGTTGCCTCCTTTCATCCATTTAACATCAGATTATTATCTTGCGAGGGTATTAGTT
The DNA here is from genome assembly GCA_903813345.2 of Owenia fusiformis. Classification (NCBI taxonomy): domain Eukaryota; kingdom Metazoa; phylum Annelida; class Polychaeta; order Sabellida; family Oweniidae; genus Owenia; species Owenia fusiformis. The sequence continues at coordinate 7,045,069 of CAIIXF020000003.1, read as the reverse complement.
GCGAGATTTCGCAACTCACTTATAACACGTTTATCATTCCCGTATTATAACGTATAACTTATAAAGCGTTTGATTACGTCATCATTTATTGCGAGAGTTCCATACATCCAGAAGTGTGATATTCTTAAAATCGTCGACTATAAATACAGAATATCACATCATTTTGAGTGATATCATTTTTATCGCCGAGTTGATATCAAATATCAACACGAGTGAGCGAAGCGAATGAGTGTTGATATTTGATATCTACGAGGCGATAAAATGATATTACGAGAAATTATGTGATATTGGGTTTATCCCATTATTACAATCACCTTGTGATGTTCTGATCCAATTTCCAGGACATTGGCAGACAATATAAACTAGAAATTAGAATATCAATTGAATATTTGAAACACATTATTTTAACAATTAAAAGTAAGTAACATGATATAGTTCGTCATAAATATCATTTTTAATCGTTAGTTAGCAGCCTTCTAATCAAATTATATACACAATCGTAATTCAATACACCAATGAAACTTAAAGAGAATAAATCAACGGACCTATTTTCTCAAAAGAGAATGAGTTTTCTGACCTAATTTCCAACAATATTGTGGCGCGAAATGCAAATGTGATATCACACGGATATGCGTGAGATAAACGATATCACACGCATATGAGTTTGATAAACGATTTTCTGGAAAGTATCACACGGATTTCAATAATATCAGAAATACCAATAGCTGTTATTGTACAGATAACACATTAATCGTGGGACAAGTAAGAATATCACACGTCTTATGGACCTAGAGAGCTACGCAATAAATGATGACGTAATCAAACGCCTCAGAAGTTATACGGGAAAACTGCTATAAGTGAGTTCCGAAATCTCTTTAGTACTAGTTTAAAAACTCTATATTTACATTACAATATTGAGGGCAATGCCTAATAAATAATGCTGACATGGTGATCGATCAAATAGGTGATGCGAAAAAGGAAATCATTGTGACATTGGTGATTAAAAAGTAAAATTAAGAAATAAAATACTCACTGTCACGAAACGTTAATTGGAAGAAACAAACAGAAGAAGAAATGTATTCATGGCCAGATTCAGATTATCTACTACAGTTGAGGAATAGTATCTTTAAAGATCCAGAATTCATAACTATATAAATATTCGTTAATGGGCCACGTTGAAATATGATTTACTACATAAATTAACATAAAATAAAAATTATTTTTAACAATAATAATTTATTAGATAGAAAATAAAAATTTAGAAACATTCAATTTTCTACATGATATTACTCTTTTCTAAAGAAAACTTGTCTTCCGATACTTTATATTTTATATGCTAACTACATGTACATGTAGCTCTGATCGTTGGATACTATATAGGCCTATTTGATATCTTAACTACATGTAGCTTTGATCATTGGATATTATATAGGCCTATTTGATATCTTAACTACATGTAGCTCTGATCGTTGGATACTATATAGGCCTATTTGATATATTAACTACATGGAGCTCTGATCGTTGGATATTATATAGGCCTATTTGATATCCTAACTACATGTAGCTCTGATCGTTGGATACTATATAGGTCTATTTGATATCTTAACTACATGTAGCTCTGATCGTTGGATACTATATGTATTTGATATCTTAAGAACACTATATAGAACACTATCTAAACTGCATGTACATGTAGCTCTAATCGTTGGATACTATATAGGCCTATTTAATATCTTAGCTACATGTAGCTCTGATCGTTCGACACTATATAGGCCTATTTGATATCTTAACTACACGTAGTCTGATCGTTGAACACTATATAGGCACATTTGATATCTCAATTTTTGGTGGCCTATTTGATATTTTAACTACATGTAGCTCTGATCGCTGGATACTATATAGGCCTTTTTGATATCTGAACTACTTGTTGCTTTAATCGTTGGATACTATATAGGCATATTTGATATCTTAACTACACTGTACATGTAGCTCTGATCGTTTGATGCTATATGGGCCTACTTAATATCTCAACTATATTTAACTCCAACCATTGGGTGCTATATAGGCCTTCTCGTAGCTTTGGTCTTTGGATACTACGTATTTGATATCTGGTATATGTAGTTCTGATCTTTGGATAATATGTCTTGATATAGTACACATAGCTCTGTTCTTGGATACTATGTATTTGATATCTTAAGTACATGTAGTTCTGATCTTTGGATACATGCATTTGATATCTTAAACACATGTAGTTCTTATCTTTGGATATTTTTCATTTGATATCTTAAACACATGTAGTTCTTATCTTTGGATATTTTTCATTTGATATCTTAAATACATGTAGTTCTGATCTTTGAATACAATGCCCTTGATATCTAAATTACATGTAGTTCTGATCTTTGAATACTATGCCTTTGATATCTTAAGTACATGTACATGTAGTACCGATCTTTGAATATAATGCCTTTGATATCTTAAATACATGTAGTTCTGATCTTTGGATACCATGCCTTTGATATCTCAAATACATGTAGTACTAATCTTTGGATACTATGCTTTTGATATCTTAATTACATGTAGTTCTGATCTTTGGTTACTTTTCATTTAATATCTTAAGTACATGTAGTTCTGATCTTTGGATACTATGCCTTTGATATTTTGAATACATGTAGTTCTGATCTTTGGATACTATTTCTTTGATATCTTAAATACAAGTAGTTCTGATCTTTGGATACTATGCCTTTGATATATTAAATACATGTAGTTCTGATCTTTGGATACACTGCCTTTGGTATCTCAAATACATGTAGTTCTGATCTTAGGACACTATGCCTTTGATATCTTAAATACATGTAGTTCTGATCTTTGGATACAATGCCTTTGGTATCTCAAATACATGTAGTTCTGATCTTAGGACACTATGCCTTTGATATCTTAAATGCATGTAGTTCTGATCTTTGGATACTATGCCTTTGATATATTAAATACATGTAGTTCTGATCTTTGGATACAATGCCTCTGGTATCTCAAATACATGTAGTTCTGATCTTAGGACACTATGCCTTTGATATCTTAAATACACGTAGTTCTGATCTTTGGATACAATGCCTTTGGTATCTCAAATACATGTAGTTCTGATCTTAGGACACTATGCCTTTGATATCTTAAATACATGTAGTTCTGATCGTTGGATACTATGCCTTTGATATCTTAAATACATGTAGTTCTTGATCATTTGATACTATGTTTTTGATATCCATTTAGTTCTAATCTTTGAATACTTTTCATTTGATATCTTAAATATATGTAGTTCTGATTTTGGATATTTTGCATTTGATATCTTAGTACATGCAGTTCTGATCTTTGGATATAATGACTTTGATATCTTAGTACATATACTTCTGATCTTTGGATGGTATTTCTTTGATATCTTAAATACATGTAGATCTGACCTTTTAATACTATGTTTTTGATATCCATGTAATTCTGATCTTTGAATACTTTTCATTTGATATCTTAAATATATGTAGTTCTGATCTTTGGATATAATGCCTTTGATATCTTAAATAAATGTAGTTCTGATCTTTGTATACTATGCCTTTGATATTTTAAATACATATAGTTCTGATCTTTGGATACTATTTCTTTGATATCTTAAATACATGTAGAACTGACCTTTTGATACTATGTACATGTAGTTCTGATCTTTGGATATTATGCCTTTGATATCGTAGGTACATGTAGATTGTAGATCTGATCTTTGGATATTATGCCTCTGATATCGTAGGTACATGTAGATTGTAGATCTGATCATTGGATATTATGCATTTGATATCTTAAGAACACGTAGCTCTGATCATTGGATATTATGCATTTGATATCTTAAGAACACGTAGCTCTGATCATTGGATATTATGCATTTGATATCTTAAGAACACGTAGCTCTGATCATTGGATATTATGCATTTGATATCTTAAGAACACGTAGCTCTGATCATTGGATATTATGCATTTGATATCTTAAGAACACGTAGCTCTGATCATTGGATATTATGCATTTGATATCTTAAGAACACGTAGCTCTGATCATTGGATATTATGCATTTGATATCTTAAGAACACGTAGCTCTGATCATTGGATATTATGCATTTGATATCTTAAGAACACGTAGCTCTGATCATTGGATAATATGTATTTGATATCTTTAACATTTGTAGTTGTGATCTTCGGATACTAAGTATTTTGTCTGAAATATTAATCAATTGCTAAGTTGTAGTATTTCCATTGCATGTTGGGCCCGAAATACCTCAAAATCTCCCCTTATTGCTAGGACATAGGACTTGAATGGCTAGATGGAGCCCTAAATACGCGAAGGATTCCTTTATTTCCAGGGTGTTAATTGCTGGATAGGCCCCTTAATATCTCAAGATGTCCATAAATTGCTTAGCAATAGGCCCTCAGTCACTCGACGGGGCCTCAATGAGCCCCTCAATTGCTAAACCATCTTGTCTAACTTGCTAGATAAAACTTTAAAGACAATAACGCGGCACTACATTGCTAAATAATGAGGCCTTAATTGTTAGATATTACCTTAAAGACGCCAACGTGTCCTTAAATTGCGAATGTATAGTTCCAAAATAGCTAGATTGGACCATCATATGAGACCAATTATGTAGCAATTTAGAGATCCTTCTGATGTATAAAGGATCCCCAAATAACAATGCAGGCCTCATTATGTAGCAATTAAGGGATCCTTCTGGTGTATATAGGACCCCAAATAACAATGCATACATCATGTATCAATTAAGGGATCCTTCTGATGTATATAGGACCCCAAATAACAATGCAAGCCCCATCATGTAGCAATTAAGGGATCCTTCTGATGTATATAGGACCCCAAATAACAATGCAAGCCCCATCATGTATCAATTAAGGGATCCTTCTGATGTACATAGGACCCCAACTAACGATGCAAGCCCCCATTATGTAGCAATTAAGGGTTCCTTCTGATGTATATAGGACCCCATCTAACTATGCAGGCCCCATTATGTAGCAATTAAGGGATCCTTCTGATGTATATAGGACCCCATCTAGCAATTCATGCCCCCGTCATGTAGCAACTATGGGATCCTTCTGATGTATATAGGACCAATTATGTAGCAATTTAGAGATCCCTCTGATGTATATAGGACCCCATCTAGCAATTCATGCCCCCGTCATGTAGCAACTATGGGATCCTTCTGATGTATATAGGACCCCATCTAGCAATTCATGCCCCCGTCATGTAGCAACTATGGGATCCTTCTGATGTATATGAGACCAATTATGTAGCAATTTAGAGATCCTTCTGATGTATAAAGGATCCCCAAATAACAATGCAGGCCTCATTATGTAGCAATTAAGGGATCCTTCTGGTGTATATAGGACCCCAAATAACAATGCATACATCATGTCTCAATTAAGGGATCCTTCTGATGTTTAAAGGACCCCAAATAACAATGCAGGCCCCATTATGTAGCAATTAAGAGATCCTTCCGATGTATATAGGACCCCATCTAACAATGCAGGCCCCATTATGTAGCAATAAGGGATCCTTCTGATGTATATAGGATCCCATAACAATGCAGGCCCCATTATGTAGCAATAAGGGATCCTTCTGATGTATATAAGACCCAATCTAGCAATGCCGATCCACATCGTGTAACAATTAAGGAATCCCTCTGATGTATAGGACCCCATCTAGCAATCCATGCCCCCATCATGTAGCAATTATGGCATCCCTCTGATGTATATAGGACCCATTCTAGCAATATAGGCCACAATCATGTAGCAATTAAGGGATCCTTCTGATGTATATAGGACCCCAACTAGCAATGTATGCCCCCAGTATGTAGCAATTAAGGGATCCTTCTGATGTATATAGGACCCCAACTAGCAATGTATGCCCCCAGTATGTAGCAATTAAGGGATCCTTCTGATGTACATAGGACCCCAACTAGCAATGTATGCCCCCAGTATGTAGCAATTAAGGGATCCTTCTGATGTACATAGGACCCCAACTAGCAATGTATGCCCCCAGTATGTAGCAATTAAGGGATCCTTCTGATGTACATAGGACCCCAACTAGCAATGTATGCCCCCAGTATGTAGCAATTAAGGGATCCTTCTGATGTACATAGGACCCCAACTAGCAATGTATGCCCCCAGTATGTACCAATTAAGGGTTCCCTCTGATGTACATAGGACCCCAACTAGCAATGTATGCCCCCAGTATGTACCAATTAAGGGTTCCTTCTGATGTATATAGGACCCCAACTAGCAATGTATGCCCCCAGTATGTAGCAATTAAGGGATCCTTCTGATGTACATAGGACCCCAACTAGCAATGTATGCCCCCAGTATGTACCAATTAAGGGTTCCCTCTGATGTATATAGGACCCCATCTAACAATGCAGGCCCCATTATGTAGCAATAATGGATCCTTCTGATGTATATAGGGCCCCGTCTAGCTATATGGGCCTCGTCATAGAGCAACTAAGGGATCCTTCTGATGTATACAGGACCCCATCTATCAATATGGGCCTCGTCATAGAGCAATTAAGGGATCCTTCTGATGTCTATAGGACCCCATCTAGCAATATGGACCCCATCATAGAGCAATTAACAATCCTTTCGAATGTAAAGGATCCCTTGCTCTGATGTAGAAGGACACCGCCCAATGGAATTGGATTAGAACTTTTGGTCACGTAAGCCACAGGTTTATCATTTCCAGAAATAATTGACTGATCAAAGGATGGACAGACAGACAGATGAAGTTAAACTTAAACAATAAATTAAGAAATAAATAAAAAATATCCAACCCCCACTTCGTGGAGATGGATAAATAGACCAATTAAACAATAAAAAAGCGTGACATAAAAAATTGATGAAAGCAGCTACAGGTGGACTATATCTGACACCCGCCTAACTGCTCGGAAAAAAATAAAATATTACAAAGAGCAGCTACAGGTGGACTATATCTGACACCCGCCTAACTGCTCGGAAACAAATAAAATATTACAAAGAGCAGCTACAGGTGGACTATATCTGACACCCGCCTAACTGCTCGGAAACAAATAAAAAAAACTGAAAAGCAGCTACAGGTGGACTATATCTGACACCCGCCTAACTGCTAAAAAATAAAAATCATATTTATGAAAGGAATTCAAATATATCCAACCTCCACCAGCAGTTACAGGTGGACTATATCTGACACCCGCCTAACTGCTGAAAAAACATTATAGTTACTGCAAAAAAAATGTTTTCAGTAAAAAGGTAGAAAATGTTTCAAAAGGTAAAAACAGCAAAAAGTGCAGCAACTACTAAAAAAAGTAAAATGTAGTGAAAAGTGATTTTTAAGAAAATTAAGATTTAAATCAATGAAAATGTCCGCCCAGTGAACATGACCATTAGCCAACATAACCAAAACCAAGTCAGATGCTGACACTAGTTTATTGCTCTCGTATCTGTTTACGGTTGAAGTTAAACAGATGGACGGCCTTATGTCCCCCACCATATTTCTTAAAACAAGGGAACCTTCTTCCTCTTCTTTTTCCCAGACACCGTAATGTTGTCAACTGAACAATTGCTCAATGATATATCATTTGTTGAAATTGGGGTCTTGTGTGATAGGGTACTGCATGTACAGAACTCCCGCATACAGTACCTTCATCTTTTTGCATTACACATCATACCATACCTTTCGGGCATCACCATGTAGCAATCTTGGAACTATAACTTTGCAATGAAAGGACACCTCGAAATCTTCAAGGCCCAATCTAACAATTTAGGCCTCATTCCTTAGCAATGTAATGCCACGTTGAAGTCTTTAATGCCCTTTCTAGCAAGTTAGGCATGATAATCTAGCAATTAGGGACACGTTGCGGCCCCGTTTAGCGACTTAGGCCCTATTACTTGGCAGTCAATGAACAACTTGAGGTCTTAAGGGCCCTCTCTAGCAATTTAAACCCCGCAAATAAAGGACTCTTTGGAGTATATGGAGCTCCATCTAGCCATTAAGACCCTATGACTTAGCAATTAGAGGATACTTTAAGATATTTGAGGTCCCAACGAGCAATTTAAATACTACAACTTAGCAATCAAGGGACACTTCAGTGTCATATAAGCCATCAAAAGAACTATATATAAAAATATATTTGCTTGTGCGTAAGGCATCAGAAGAACTACATGTTAATAGATATTTACTTGTACGTAAGGCATTGAAAGAACTGCATGTTAAAAGATGTTTGCTTGGATGAACGGCATCAGAAGAACTACATGTTAAAAGAGATTTGCTTGATTGCAAGGCATTGAAAGAACTGCATGTCAAAAGATATTTGCTTGGATGAAGGGCATCAGAAGAACTGCATGTCAAAAGATATTTGCTTGGATGAACGGCATCAGAAGAACTACATGTTAAAAGAGATTTGCTTGATTGCAAGGCATTGAAAGAACTGCATGTCAAAAGATATTTGCTTGGATGAACGGCATCAGAAGAACTACATGTTAAAAGAGATTTGCTTGTGCGTAAGGCATTGGAAGAACTACAAGTGGAAATATATTTGTTTGTATGTAAGGCATCAGAAAAACTACATGTTAAAAGAGATTTGCTTGTGCGTAAGGCATTGGAAGAACTACAAGTGGAAATATATTTGCTTGTATGGAAGATATTAAAAGAACTTAAACTTATTGGATTGTATGAAAGGCATTGGAGGAACATTTTGATTTGCTGAAGTTAGAGCTAGTAATACTCGTGTTGCGAGGAGGATTAATGTAAAAAATTGTTAAGAGTAATCCCATGTAGAAAATTGAAATGTAAGGGAGCATCTCAACAGCTCAATGGTAGGATTAACACTAGTTGCCGTTCATTTGTAACCCTTCCCTCCCCTATGTCAGATAAAGAACTATCCCCCAACTCAGCAAATAGAGTTGATATTCTCACACTGATTTTATGAGATGCTCCCTTATAAGCATTACATTAAATTGAGCCGAGCGTGGCGCTGATATTGCACGTATTACATTCAGTATACAGTACATGTACACCATTGCTCATATTCAATACTTCTTAATTTTCCTGATTTTTTCTAATGAGTGTTTTCCAAAATACATATTTCTTTACTTGAGATTTTAGAATTTAACATATCATATGAGTAATGGTGTACATTTTGGAAAGATTGGATTCAGTATGGACCATTTGCTAACCATCTCACGGGGAGTAAGCCAGCCCCCCCCCTCTGTATTATCCTAGGTTTTAATATAGACTATAAAAGAGGGGAGGGTGACTTACTCCCCGAGAACCATCATATGAATCACGCTGTCACAAACCATATGATCTTGAACGTACATCAACAGCAGTTTACCAAAGCTGTATGATGTTCGTGATGAGCTTTGATTGTAACCGCTCTACAGTTCAAGTGGAGGTGATTCGATCATTTGGTTTTTTGATGACCTCCGTTCACAATCACAAGTACTGTCATGGTGGAGCTGTCATCTGATGTTTGTGTGAGCTCTGATTGGAATCCCATGGACAGTTCAAGTGGAGCTGTTTTAGGTGATGCTGTGATGAGCTCTTCAGAGTTCAAGTCGAGCTGGTTCATTTGATTTTGACGGCTTGTATCACGATGCATGTTGCAGGTACAGTTCAAGTGGAGGTGGTTGCGTTGATCTTTGATCGTTATTGCAAAGACAGTTCATGTTACTGCTGGTCCATATGTGGAGAGTTCCGATTGTAATCGCGTGTGTCAAGGCCAGATTCCTGAGCCCTCGGTGAACAAAACTGTACACGAGCATGTCATGGCGCAAGAAATGTTAAATACGCCTCACATACTGATGGGCTGCTCAACCGACCCACCCCGATGCCACCTCCTGCCAAGCAATTTGGAAAATGGCAAGATGACGTGTCGAGGCAGATGGAATTGCCAAGTCACCCGGGTGGGCCGGGAGCCAGGACATTTTCGTTTGTGGAGAAGACGTCTCATTCCTCGGAATTATCCGAGGAACTCTCATAAACCAGGCTGGAATCTGGGCTTATGAGGGAGACTTCACTTGGTTCTCTCTTCAAAGGAGCAACTGAAACATAGAGAAAAACATTCATGATTAGTGCATCAGATTTGGAGCTTTTTTCATCTGATGTGGCGAGCTCTATGATTAGAGCTCATCACATCATCAGATGTGGAGCTGTTTCGTCTGAATGCTGAGGTGAGCTCTATGATCAGAGCTCATCACAACATCAGATGTGGAGCTGATTCATCTAAAGGTGTGGTGAGCTCTATGATCAGAGCTCATCACAACATCAGATGTGGAGCTGTTTCATTTGAATATGCTGTGGTGAGCTCTAGTTATAAAGTTCAACTAACTTCAATTTTTATGTGATGTTGTGATGTACTCTGATATAATCACGGGCGTTGAGTTTGATTAAAGAAACATGAATCTGATCGTATTAAAGATTAAATAAAGACAAACTAGAGATTGATATTTATTTACCTGGCTTTTTTGGTGCAGTAGGCGGGTGTGGCACCATGAGATTAGGCAGATTAGGGAGCAGTCCAGTGTTTGGAACTGATGGCTTATTCAGCTGTTCAACCATCTTCTCTATGGAGATTTCTAATAACATAATGAAAAAATGTCTTTTTGTTTCATTCTTTTTATGTACGTGTATGTAAATTGATGTTTGTTATCTGAAATTATTTATTTAAGAAAATAATAAAAGCATTATCAACTGTGAATCACATTTGACATAATTTCATTTTTCATGAAACATATTCTGTTTCCATTTTTCCATATTTACAGTAAAACCCCTGAAGTTGAACACCTCTAAAATTGGAACACTTGTATAAATGGAACATTTTCCCCAATCCCTGTAACTGACTAATTAATGTAAATGAACCTCTGCAAGTGAATCATTCTGAAGTAGAACACTATTTTGAGGTACCAGAGGTCGTTCATTATACGGCTTTTAAAGCGATTTATATAATCATTGTATGATTAGCTGGTATCAATGCATCAATGAGGCGAAAAAGAAAAATGTTACACTTAGGAGGTGACAAAAATGTCATAAATGAATATTCTCACTTTGCTTTGTGGCATGCCTGGCGCCCATCTGTGTGGTAAGTCGAGGGCGGCTAGGAGGACGCGGAACATGAGCAACTGATTCTTCGGCTGGTGCTGCTGATGGTGCAGGTTCTGGATCTATAGATAAGAATACGACAAAATATTGAAAATAATACAAACAATACAAAGAGAATTTTAAAAGGATACTAAGTACATTTTGTTCCTATATCAACCCAAAAATGATTCTAATTCATAATAATGATTTGTGACTAAATAAATGCTTTGGTATAAATTTTATTTTCTGGAAACATCAAAACTTGAAGCAGTTTGCTAACATTTGTAACCTTCTTAGAGCACTTAGGGAGATAAGAAGTTCAAAATTGAAACAAAGGCAAATAAACAGCAAAGACTGATCCTTAACACGATTTGTTAGTAAATATGAATTTGAAATTTATTTTTTATGGTATGAACACTTGTTGTATAACTAAGCATTTACATACATGTACAATTTGTATTTATTCCCATGAAGTAACTTGAAAAAACTATCAACATTAGGGGCAGATGTAAGAGGTGAACAACATTTCAAGAAAATTTGTCTGTCAAGACAACAGGCAATATTTGCGCCATATGGAATTTGATCTTTCATTAGTTCATTGGCTTTCCTAAAGGTTGATGGTCAAAGTCGTGTGTTACCTTTTGCCTGTCCTTGTCTTTGCCTAGGGAAGCTAGACTTTGGCCGTATTTGAGGGCGAGCTGGCGGTTGTGGTGCATGTGATGTTCTCAACGGGTTAGATGGATAATACCCGTCTATTGCTAAAAAATAACATAAAAAATTCACATCAAGCAAGATCAGCAGGTGTACTGATAAAATATCAATTATGTAACTACTTCTCTTCAACTGGGATTGTTAATTGTTAATGAGGCTTTGATCATTCTTATTGAGTCAAAACATGGAGAAGAATTATCAAAGCTCATCAAGGAAGGTTCTTTTTATACATTATGCAAATTTATTTCAAATAATCAATACAATGGAGAATGGTGATGTTTCCCATATTCAAGAATGATGATGTTTCCCATATTCAAGAATGATGATGTTTCCCATATTCAAGAATGATGATCTTTCCCATATTCAAGAATGATGATCTTTCCCATATTCAAGAATGATGATCTTTCCCATATTCAAGAATGATGATCTTTCCCATATTCAAGAATGATGATCTTTCCCATATTCAAGAATGACGATCTTTCCCATATTCAAGAATGATGATCTTTCCCACATTCAAGAATGATGATCTTTCCCATATTCAAGAATGATGATCTTTCCCATATTCAAGAATGATGATGTTTCCCATATTCAAGAATGATGATCTTTCCCATATTCAAGAATGATGATCTTTCCCACATTCAAGAATGATGATCTTTCCCATATTCAAGAATGGTGATGCTTCCCACATTCAAGAATGATGATCTTTCCCATATTCAAGAATGATGATCTTTCCCACATTCAAGAATGATGATCTTTCCCATATTCAAGAATGACGATCTTTCTCATATTCAAGAAGGTTTAGATGATCTTTCTCGTATATACAAATGCCAAATTCTTTATATTTATACCTATTTTCACAGTCCTTGCATTTATCTTCGGAAACATGCATTCAGGTGGCTTTGTTATTGCCTTCTCTGAAAAAATAAAAATAAAATGTGTTACCTCACCCATGTTAAACAGGATGTTCCAAAATGCATAACATTGGTGTGATGTTTAACTTTAGTGAGGACATACAATAGTACATCTGTATGTCCTCACTTGAGTTGAATATCTCACCATTGTTATACAGTACATCAATTTAATTTACCCACACTCTGTATTTACAGTTTTTGGGATAATCATTTAAGATTCTTTAAAATTCAGTTGAACTTAGAATGGTTTGGGCAGAGTTAAGAAAATTTCAATTGAGTATATCCATTTACTTTAGTAATTCAAAAAGGTTACTGTAAAACATTGAATTCTTTTGAGCAATATTCACAGATTTTTACATTTGTTTTTTGCATACTCTTCTCATGTTTTCACAATTTTTCAATAGCTCACACAATAGAATTTTAAATCTATGTGTTTTACAGTATCATTTGGAAACTCTCTTACTACTAGTACTTTGTTTTTCAAAAACAGCATTCTTACCCTCTTCTGCCACTCTCAACAAAGGCTTGTCTTGTTTTGCACGAGTTAGTGGCCTTCGGTCATTCTCTGTAAATAACATATCACATTATATTTAGTCCTAGATGTAGATTATGTAATGCATTTTAAACAGTTTTATTTACTCATGCTAAGCATGGCAATGTACATATACACATTGCCCATCAGAGACATTTTTCATCTTTGTGAGTTTTTCATCCTCTTAAAGGTGCAACAATTAGTGCAAAGGAGCCACTCAACGATCATGGACCAGTGTCAAAATATATTCAAGTTTGGATATTTCATCAGGACTAACATATATTTTCCTTATCTACAAAGAAACCCCCTGGACATGCTGGATGAACATTATTTCAGCTGATATTCCTCTTAAAACATGGTGTATCTTAAAAATATAATAGTGGATTTCCCCTTTTTGAAGCTTAAATGCTGAAATTGATAGTTTATCCATACATTTTAAGAAAATACTTAGGTATGTCAAAGAAGATGTTAAGCCAAATGTTGCATTGATAATTTTGCTATTTTCTCTCTACAGGCCATGTTGCCCCTTTAATTATAAAAACAAGTGCAACAATGGATACAGTTAAAATGACATAACCAAGTAGTACATACTGGTAATTGAATACATCAAGGTGATACATTTATGTCAGCTAAAATACTTATTTTCCCTAAGTGTGATGTCATAAACTTTCAAGGTCATAAGTTGAAGACTTGTCAAATGACTGCTCCTGTGTTAATAAATGGAACCATATTTTGCCAGTGTATTACTACCTTAATTAATAAATACAATTTATAACGCAAACTCACCTGATCTTTCACTACTGGCCTTTCTTTTTTCCCTCTCTTAAAGCATAAAAAGGTATTATTAATTCAAAGGTCAATTAACACAAACTATAGAAAAGTTCTTGTATACATTTGAGTGCTAATGACCATATTTGTGTATGTTATTGTGGAATGCATACAAGGCACATTAATCCAACCATAGCTTTAAATATCACCGATTTTTCTAAGACTGATGTTTGTGAACACTTGACTTAATGGAGAGTCCAACTCATCAAAGCTGGGCTAGCCCTATCTAACTGTGAACATAACTGAAGTTGAGTACACTATATTTTATACCATTACCTGCTAACAAACCAACAGCAAAACAAACAAACAAACAAACAAACATAAAGCTAACAAACAAATGAAGAAAGAAGCAAAACAAACCCAGATATTTTACAAACATATTTGAAGTTTTACTTGGAGCAGTAGTGGACATCATACTGCAGAGGCACAAAAGGTTGAAACCACCATGATCAATCTGGTGATGTGAATCGATTACATCAATATAAGCATTGAATCACAGTGTAACTCTGTGATATAAGTTTAGCAATCATAATAAGTAATTTTAAATTAAGAGCATACATATTTTGAAAAGAATTTGCTATTTATTTCAATAATCATTGTTTCTGACATTCATATTTTGCATTGAAAGTAAATTCCTTTTAGCCAATCTAATTATAAAACATTTTTTGTAATATAGTATACGATATATAATTATTGTAGTGTATGTATTATTCTTACCTTTACTGAAGACGGCATTCCTGAGTTTTCTTAGTTGAAATGCTGTAAGTAAAAAACAAATTTAAGCAAGTAAAACAGCAAAATAAAAAAATAAACAAACGTGTATAATCTATTTATGAAATTATTTCAAAAACACTTCTTCGAATAAGCCAGCTGGTGCTTAAACTGGTAACATCTTACATGTTTTTAATAATTTTAATGAATTATATATTTCTTTCATATTTGGTCAGACATATCAATTTATTATCAGATATATACATAAGGTTTTTAAGCTACCTCTTTCTGCTTTGGCAAACTGGTAGTCTTGTTTGACTTTCTCCCTCTCTTCTGAAAAACAACATAAATTGGATATTAGAAAAATAGTTGCCATTTTCAATTGACAATTGAAATTTAAGTTATCGCCAAGACAGACATCTTGGATTTCCAAGGTATGATGTTTTCATATCATGATTGAAAATCAAACTGGGAAACGAGTATGAAGACAGACGGACAGATAAATAAATGGATTGACAACTTCACTATATCCCTCTTGAATTCTTTGGGATAGTAAATGCTTCATTTGATTTCTTACCAGCTGTTTGAACAGGCTTCTTCTTCATTGGAGGTGGTATAGGCACAACATTTCTCCTGTCTGGGGCCTCTGGAACAAAAAGCAACAGACCTTTCCAATAGAATAAGAGAGAAGCTATCATATATTATTGGTTATAGATGATGATGTCATTGTAGGTTGCAATATCTCTTAAAATAGGACACCTTAGACTCACTTACATGTAGTGCATAAGATTGTGAGTGAACTAGATGTTAAAACAGTCATAAAATCTAAAAAAACATTTAATTACATGCATTTCTTACCTTGTGAATCAGCACCCTTTCTGCTTACTCTGGATGCGCTTCCTGCAAAGTATCATTTGGTTTTTCATGTAACTTCTGTGAAAGTACACTCCTCTCCATTAGTTTGACAACCGGAAATTTCCCTTTAGATCACTTGGCTATCAAATGAGAGCTCCCAGTTGCCAAACTTAGGAAGGGGAGTGTACATTTAGTTGATACTCAAAGATGTAAGTACAAGTAAAGCCACTGTACACCCTTTTGAATGGGAATATATTGAAGAATGTGTTTGTGGTCTAAATAGAATGATCACCACCATGACATTTGTGGAATCATATACATATGTATTGGTTTATTCTTATTCTATATGGTCAAAAATATATGCAACACTGAGAACGAATTATATTTCCTTTGGCGATGACTTATGTGCATTTAAAGATAAACTCAAGAATTTGAATGTATCTACAAAGAATATGCTTATGTTGATTTACCTCGCCGTGCATCTCTTTTCTTTTGAGCGGTTGGTGGATGCGGTTGCACTTCATCGTCACTACTATCACTAGCTGTAAATCCAGAATACCAAGTTAACTGAGATAAAATGCAGAATAACAAGTACATTTATATTGAAACTGTTCTCTTATTCGAACAAAGAGTTCTCTAATTCGAACAAATTACCTCTTTAAACAAGCCATGGGAACAAGCTAAGCATGACTACGAAGTGCAATCATATGAAAATTAGACTTCAAACATAATGAGTCAAGTGAAGTCTATTTGTTGGTCTTACCCAAATGAACATTAGCTAGTGCTACTGCTGCACGCCTTCGAGCAGAGGCTCTCTCCACACCTGAAAAAATACAGAGTTCTTAACGTAGAGGTAATAAAGGATTTCAATTTTTATATTGATACGATTTTGAAATTACAAACATAAACGGGGGTCCTAGAAGGTTCCAGGTTTCTAAAGTCAATACTTAAATTCATGCTCTTTGAAATATCTTGATGTCTTTTACACGTCTCTATTGTTTCACGCTCATTATTAAATTGAAAGAATTGTATTATTAATTACTCTATCTAGTATCAGTCATGCATTTCATTTTGTTAGTTTGTCAACTACAATACTTATCATTGCTTTATTTCAAACGGTAGAAATTAAAAAGAATAGTTCTTTTTTAAATTTATCGATCATGCATGTCTTACCCCTTCTAACGGATTTCCGTTTGGGTGGAGATGGCTCGAGCACAGCCTCGTTTTCACTGTCGCTCTCTGTAGAGAAGAAAGTTTTTTTTAGTAAACATGTTGATAGAAATCAATAATAGGTTAATTCAGAATTAATTTTGTACATTTTATCATGTTAGTTTATCATCTACAGTCTGCATTAAATTCCGTTGAGGTTATAAATTAAAAATTCTTCTTTTAGATTCATCACACCTTAATGACTACTGATCCAGAGATCCAAAAGGTTTGCTTTTTAGGTCACAACGCGGAAAACACTATTTTATAAACACTACTAAGAAAGTTCACTTTAGATATATTCCCCATATTCCCATCGATATGTTGATTTATGCGATGTTTAAATAGGCTCCGCTGATTAAGTAACTAAACGAACCTTGCGTAAATACTTAGATGAACCTTTAGCAAGCATTAGTGACAGAATCATTACAAAATCTGCAAATGCATTTAAAGAATGCAGCGTCTTTTTTAAATACACTGGCTTGTATATATTTTTACAGATTTTTAAACGGACCAAAACTCTCTAAATGCGCATTTATGCTCTTTTCTCTCGAGAACGACTGTCTCATTTCCACGATAACTTTTATTTAGTACTTCTAACATATAAGATCTATTTTTCCCCATCAAGGTATGATGCAAATGACATGCTATTTACATCTTGTGAGTTTCAATGACGCGCGTTTGATTTTATAAAAAATGCCAAACTTTGTGACAAAGAATTTCCTCCTGCTTGCAGCGAGAAGACGGACCGGTTCGGGGCAATCTGCTTGCAGCGAGAAGACGGACCGGTTCGGGGCAATAGCTGATGAAATTCTTTGTCACAAAGTTTGGCATTTTTTATAAAATCAAACGCGCGTCATTGAAACTCACAAGATGTAAATAGCATGTCATTTAAATCATACCTAGATAGGGAAAAATAGATTTTATATGTTAGAAGTACTTAATAAAAGTTATCGTGAAAATGAGACAGTCGTTCTCGAGAGAAAAGAGCATAAATGCGCATTTAGAGTTTTGGTCCGTTTAAAAATCTGCAAAAAATTGGGGTACTTAAAAGCATCGGAAGGCATCATATATTTCAAATTAGACACGAGGAAGTCAATATTGAGCAAGTTATGGCTGTTTTAAATTCAAATAAAACCGTTAACCCGTACCGGTCCAGCTTTTGACCCGTACCGGTCAATTTTCGTTAGCTGCGTATACCAAGGGTGATCAATTTGATTGTAAAATATATAAATGACGATCTTGCATTGAAAGCTGTGTAATTATCCATTCCATGTATCCATGGGCTTTCAATTAAGCGATGCATTTTTTCTATTTCTTACTCCTATTTATTGTGTACAATTAATTGTAATTCTCTTATATAAGTGGTATAGAATACAATACGTTACAATATAAGACATACAATACAATATAGTTATTAGCCTTACAAATGTTCTCGGCTGTTTAGTAACAAATTTTGTCACATTTCTGAGAGGAAAACATTGAGAGATATTTCTGCAAAAAATAGTTTGGAATAATTTTTTTTATAAATGGCCATTTTTATGCATCGTCTTTTGACAAAGGAACGAAAGGAGAGGGGAATGAGTGCAGAGAGGGGAAAGTTTAACAGTCTTCCCAAAAGAGGAAATCTGTCAGTAAAGGAAAAGAAAGATACTTTTGGAATAAATGTGTTCTGGTTCAATATGTATTCTCCATTAACGAAATATGGTAGTTTGTATTTCCATTTTCTACTGGACATATTTATTAGCCCTAAAATGATATCAGCTGTAAAAGTATAGTACATATTCATTCATATTTCTGAGACAAACAACATCAGTAGATAATTTGGAAAAAAAAATTGGAATAAGCATGGACTTTCAACCAGAATTAATAATTGAAGCCCATGGATTAAGCTAACAATTATTTTTTATTATTGACCATTTTATGCATCGTCTTTTTTAGGCAAAACGTTAGCAAAACATGAAGTTTAAAGTTGTCCATGGATGTTTCTTGACTGGGACCGATTTTCTTACAATCGGGATATTCTATGGTGGCAAGTTCTAGTTGAACTAGTTTTTATTATTCCTTCCATGGCCATAACATTCACATTGGTATTTCTCAGACGCACGCGGTACCAACTTCGACCGTTAATTTGAATTTTTGACCTACCAGATGTTTAAAAAATCAAGGATTACGAGTCTCATACTGCACCGTTTTTTTTCTGTCGGTGCATTGCTTTATTGTAAAGAGTCCCTCGTTTTAGCAGCGTTTTGGCCCCCAGCTATGAGAAGCCCTTCTCACAGCTGGGAACCCAAATGCCGCTGAAAGTAGGGAGTCTGTATAACAGAATAATGTTCCAAAAGAAAGATTAGCTATTTATTTGCGTCACATGACTTCCCGCAACATTCGTGACCGCCAAACCGACGTTCCACCAGATCACTCCAAGCGACAGTGTGATAATGATGAATTTAGCGCTTATTTTAACTCACATGACCCGGCATTTTATAAACTCATAAGTATGCTACCATAATCACGCACTATTCCGAAGTAAACGTGTACTTACCTACAGTCCAAGGCATTTTCTTGAGCTTTGATTATTTCCAGCTTTGTGAAAATATTTATTTTGTTTGGTTGTGATGGAAATCTATTTAATGATATTGAACTGTGACGTCATGCTCAAGAGAGTATAAAAATCAAATTGCAACGTGGAAATATTAGCCGAAATTAAACGTCTGTCTTCAAGGGGACGAGGCAGTGGTTAAAAGTTAAAAGTACCATGGGTGACTGGGGTCTACCAGAGATAACTCTCGTTCCGAATGTCCACTCGGTCGACTATTTAATTCATAACTGATCTATAAAGAAAACTTTCGTTTCTAGAAAGAAAACCTTTAATTCCATTCAGGAGAAAGAAATTATTGGGGAGGAAAAATCGGCGTGATGTAAAAAATGATTTTGGAAGCCATGTTTGCATGAAATGAAAAAATATATTATGGGATTTTTAGGCCTTGTAAAGTTCCATAACTGATCTAGAGGAAGGCGATATGACAAATATGACATGACAAAAGGCATTAACATGCAGAATGTCACCACCTGCAATCTGTTACAGATGCCGACCATCGAACACCAACCGCCGAACACCGTCAACAAAAAGCGTGCTTGTGACTTAAAAATTTATTAACTACCCCTCTTTTCTGTTTAGGATGGAACATAAACAATTGATAAAATTGGAAAAGGTAAGTCATGGTAAAAACGATGATAAATAAGAGAGAGCAGAGAGGAGAGAGAGAGCATGGGATAAATAGAGATTCAAGAGAGAGATTCAAGAAGTATAGGCTTATATTTGAAAACTCTGAAAATGGCTTGGGAATCATTCAACTTCTCATTTTTAAAAACAGTGGTAAGCTTATATAAAATTGATATGGCTACACCCTAAACACTCGGTTTAGCATCACATTGCCTCATAAAAACAATTAAATCAACCCGCAATTCACACGACTAACCTATTTCAAAGGCTGGATTGATCTGATAATATCGAGTTCAGGCTTAAACAGTCGAAATGTTGAGACATGCGCAGACCTCTATTTAGCGATATTTTCATTTCAAATATGGCGGCCAATCCGATGTCTGACGACCCTTACAAAGAATCTAGGCAGTGTGCATTTTTACTTCCTGTGAAATAACAAGTGGCATTTAGTAGTTGTTTTGTGTTTTATTATCATTCTGCATCGTAATTCTATGTGATGTGGTGTTGAAATGTCAGCAGAAATACATATCCATACGATAATCGAGTGAATCAGATAACAGATTTTTCGAAAACCCGTCTCGTGCTAAGCGTGTAAAAACTTGTATTAACATGCTCAAAAGTGTTAATGTGCACATCAATGTCAAGCTAAATCAATGTTGTGTCGAAAACAGGTACCCGATCTACTCAAAACAGCTTGTCATTCACGTATACACACTTCGCAAACACGGCGAAATGATCTGAATCTTGGAATTTCGTTGGAGAGCTAGTAATGTTTGCTCCGGTCTTCGTCATAAGTGTTTATCAGACTTCACGCATGCTCAGGAGAAAAACCATCAACCAATAACGTTTATAAATCAATTTTGCGCATGCGCCTTACAACGGTAAAGAAATTCGTATTTATTAACGAACCAATTTGAGATAACCCGGTATCAGTCGGAGAAATCTGACGATCTACGAAACTCACTTCAAAAAATCAAATGCGGACTGACGGCGTATTCTACTATGTTCGGATCTAAGATTTTCAGTATAGATAAAGTCTTTTATGATCTTTCGAATGAGGTAAGTCTCTAGTTCGAAAGACAATCGTATCAACTTGAACAAAAGTTGAGTTTTGACGAAAAATTTTAACATGCGCAGAAGTCCCATTTTCGTTATACCATATTGACTGTAAAATAGTCAAAGTTCGAGCTTGTTTTTCCGCTGACCTCATAATTTTCTAGTGATGTCACATGTATGGTACGATAACCCCGCAAAACTAGTATACCCCGTAAACTAATAAACTAGTACTTACCAATAACCCAAGGCATTTTCGTCAGTACTGGATATTCGCAGATTTGTGAAAATATCCCGTGGAAAATATTTATTTGGTTTGGTTGTGATGGAGATCTATTTCAAAGATATTGAATTATGACGTCATGTTCAAGCCATGCGAAACCAAGGTTAGTGTAAAAGTCAAATCGCACTATGGAAATATTTTGGCGAAATGAAACCTTTATCAAAGAGAGAACAATTAGGGGGAAAATCATATGCAATATGTTTTTGGAATTCTTTTGTTAACGCTAGTGTCAGTTTTCCATTAAACTCCCAAGCACGATACGATAGTCCCGCACAATTTCGAAGTAAAATTGTACTTACCAACCCAATGCATTTTCTCCAGCTCTGGATATTCGCAGCTTTAATTGTGGAAATAAAGGTAGGGTGAGCCCGTTCCATGTTCATTTACAATTTCTTAAAGTCGACATACCGGCCGCTCCACCGCGCTGAATTAATGTTAAAGAGTAGGAACCCAGTACAAGCAACTTTTATGCATAGCTTAATTATAACCCTGATTGGTGTGATGGTCTCGGGCACTTACAATGTTTTGTTCCCCATTTTCAAACAAGCTTAACAAAATGAGTATTTTTGTGAGAAAAAATGGTCATAGGTCGCAGTTAGTTAAATGAGTTAGTTAAAAGTTAAATTAACAATTGAAATTGATATTTTCCCCTTAAATGCCAAATGTGTATAATTCTTAAAAAACAGTATTGTAAAATGTAAATGTTTATACAACTGTATTGTAATTGCAATTGCTTTAACATATTTCTATTCTGAAAAAAATAAATGGAAAAATGATTTGAAATGAAATATTTTCAAGATACAGCCATCTTTATCCCATGACAGAATCATATATGTCATCCTAAAGGTCACATATGAAAGAAGACACGGGACCCCAGAGACAGGATTTTTCTCCAGGAGGACACATTTGGGCTATCGTGCTAGGTCTTCAGATGTGTCTGGACTCTTGAGAACTTAAAAAAGTCCGGTGAAAAGTACGCTCGAATATCTCACAGATCGCTTTTTATCTATCATACCATACTTGATTTCAATGTGCCTAGAACATAATGATAGGGGTATACCAAAAAGTCATCAACTTTAGAGATCATATTTCAGGAACTTTCAATTTTTTAGCATGCCTATATGGCTATATAGCTACGCACTTCCCTACATGTACATAAGTTAGGCAACTCTAACGACCCCCCCCCAAAAAAAAAAATTAAAGTACATGTTAAAGCCTCATTATGTTTGAATTTTCATATGAATAATCTGTATAGAAAACCTACTTTTAGGGCTAGAAATATTGACATCATTTCCACTACCTTCAATTTTTCTCAATGTTTTATCAT
Source organism: Owenia fusiformis (assembly GCA_903813345.2). NCBI lineage: Eukaryota > Metazoa > Annelida > Polychaeta > Sabellida > Oweniidae > Owenia > Owenia fusiformis. The sequence goes on along the minus strand of CAIIXF020000003.1, from coordinate 7,022,285 downwards.
TTTTATGTTTCTTCAGATTCCCAAAAAATTACGTCTACAAAGTCAAAATCATTTTTCAAAAACCTATCCCATCGAAATAACACAGGAGGCGAAAATGATTCTCAAAAAAATGATTTAAAAGCCCAGTAAGTTCGATGTCCACAAAGTAAACTATAAACACTTGACCTAGTACACAAAGCTAGACAATTAAATTTTCTGTATAAAAATACTTATTGGGAATTTTTTACCATCTGAATAAAAATCCTGAAATCTGATTTGCCTCAAACTCATCGTTTCCATTAGTTTACATGGGAATGACGATTTTTTCAAAAATTCAATAAATTTGTCAAAAATTGGGAAATAAAGTCGAGTTACATAACCCACATTCATTTCAGATTATATGTAACTTAAGAAGGAGCTGTAACATGTAGTCCAATGGGGGAGCTAAGGTTGCCAAAAATTAACTCTTACTAAAATGTAATTTCGCAATTTCACTTATTTTGACGCTGCATCTTGCTTTTGTCAAGATTATGAATTAATGAGTTCAGACTGATGCTATCATCAAAAATCGTTTGAAATGGGGTAAGTACTAAGCTATCTGAAATTACTCTTCATCCACGTTTTGCATTGTTTTGATTTTTTTTATATATTATACCATTTCAAGAAAGTTTGGTAGTCAACACTTGCCTGTTGACTCAACAGGCAATATTTGCACCATATGATAATAAATCAAATCTTAATTAGTTCATATACTAGTCAAACACACAACTAGGGGGCACGGTTGGGCCACCATAGACTTAACATTGAGTGGGACCTCGTAGGACTTTGTGGGACTTCATAGGGCTTTGCCCCATGGGATCCTGCTGGACTTTGCCCCATGAAGCCCCCCCCCCAGATGGGGCATGAAAAGAGAAATGTCCCACGAAGCCCCATTAAGAATGAACGTATTCATTTTTTCCATAGGACATCATAGGACTTTTGATCATGTACAGTAACGTGTCAGGTGAATTGGAATCAAAATGGCGGTGGCAAAATCAAATCATAATTACATCATTTCCGTGGGACTCAATAGAGCATGTTAGGAATTGATGGGACTCCATAGGGCAAACGAGCTCCCATGGGGCATTGTGCGACTCGATGGACTCCATAGGGCAAACGAGCTCCCATGGGGCATTGTGCGACTCGATTGACTACTTTGGGACTCAATTGGAACTTGATGGGGCACGTGGGATTTTGTCTCACTGGTGTATTTTGAGCTTAGGTGTATGTTACCTCCTATTTGTTCTTGTCTTTGCCTAGGGAAGCTAGATTTTGGCCTTGATTGTGAGCGAGCTGGCGGTTGTGGTGCGTGCGTTGTTCTCAACGGATTGGATGCGTAATTTCCATCTATTGCTGAAAAGAACAAACCTGGTTAATACAATTTTGAATACACATGTACTTCTTGATACAAATTCAACTGCCGGCTGTTGGATTAACTCACTATTTTATAGCAGGTGCTATTCATATGTAAATGAGTTGGGCATGAAACAGTGTGTTAACTCATCCGGTTGAATTCTTGGATCTTAGCAAAGTTTCGAAAAATGCCAAGTCTTGCCTTCCACATTCCATGGCATGCCTTTTTTTAATCGATCCAGCAATCTGATTTTATTTCAAGATAATCGTTAAATAGATTTTTAATAAGGGAAATATGCAATAAGAGGACTTCCGTTTTTTCTTTTCTAAAGAATGTCAATGTTTTGAGGGGAACCATAGGAAAGAATTTTGAAAAGAGAATTTACTCATTATTCAAAACAACATTCAGACAATGCAACGATATTTTTACTTACCTCTTTGCAGTTGATCTTCTTCACCAATGTTCACGGTTGCCTCTAACTCTAGCTGCTCTAGCCGTTGTGCTGTTAAGACAAGGGTAAGATATTAATATAGAGCTGTACTAAAACAATCACAGTAGAAACTTTTTTTTGTGGAACACCTCTGTAAATGGAACACCTCACAAGTTGAACAGGGCAAAGTTAACAAGGTCCAATGGGACACAATGGGGCTCAATGGGACTAGATGGGGCAAGTGAGATTTCGGCCAACTGGCTTATTTTGGGCTTAGTTATGTTATTACCTTGTACTACTTGTCTTTGCTTAGGGAAGCTAGTTTTTGGGCGTGATTGTGAACGAGCTGGCGGTTGTGGTGCGCGCGTTGTTCTCAGCAGATTAGATTGATGATATCCGTCTGTTGCTAAAAAGAACTAACCTGGTTAATCCAATTCTGAATATACATGTACTTCTTGATACAAATTCAACTGCCGGCTGAATGATTAACTCACTATTTTATAGCAGGTACTATTCATATGTAAATGAGTTGGGCATGAACAGTGTGTTAACTCATCCGGCGGTTGATCTTGGATCTTAGCATAGTTCATCATTCCATGGCATGCCTTTTTTAATCGATCCAGCAATCTGATCTAATTTCAAGATAATCGTTAAACGGATTTTTTAATAAGGGAAATATGCAATAAGAGGACTTCCGTTTTTCAGTTCTAACGAATGTCATGTTTTTATTGGGAACCACGGGGAAGAATTTTGAAAAGAGAATTTACTCATTATTCAAAACAACATTCAGACAATGCAACGATATTTTTACTTACCTCTTTGCAGTTGATCTTCTTCACCAATGTTCACTGTTGCCTCTAACTCTAGCTTCTCTAGCTGTTGTGCTGTTATGACAAGGGTAAGAAATTAATATATTGCTGTACTAAAACAATCACAGTAGAAACTTTTTTTGTGGAACACCTCTGTAAGTGGAACACCTCACAAGTTGAACAGGGTAAACTTAACAAGGTCCAATGGGACACAATGGGGCTCAATGGGACTAGATGGGGCAAATGAGATTTCGGCCAATTGGCTTATTTTGGGCTTAGATATGTTATTACCTTGTACTACTTGTCTTTGCTTAGGGAAGCTAGTTTTTGGGCGTGATTGTGAGCGAGCTGGCGGTTGTGGTGCGTGCGTTGTTCTCAACGGATTGGATGGATGATATCCGTCTATTGCTGAAAAGAACAAACCTGTTTAATCCAATTTTGAATACGCATATACAAGCATTTACTTTTGATCCCAATCTCGAATTCAATTACCGGCTGTCCGCTGATGGATTAACTCGCTATTTTATGGCCAATTCATTTAAATATTCATATCTAAATGAGCTGGCGATGAAATGGGTTAATCCGTCGGCCGACAGGTGGTAATTGAATTCGCGAATGCTAGCTAAGTTTTGAAAAATATAAGTTTACAGCATGTTTTTTCACCGCATGCCTTTTCTTTATTGTAGACGATTGGTCCAGCAGTTCTGATTTTATTTCAAGATAATCCTTTTGATAAGGTTAATTAGGGGTAATATAATAACTTAGGACCCTTCCGTTTTTCAGTTCTAACGAATGTCGATGTTTCTAGAGGAAACATGGGAAATAATTTTGAAAAGAGAATTTACTCATTATTCAAAAATACAAAACAACATTCCGACAATGCAACAATATTTTTCTTACCTCTTTGCGGTAGATCTTCTTCACGAATGTTCACGGTTGCCTCTAACTCTAGCTGCTCTAGCTCCTGGGCTGTGAAGACAAACGTAAGAAATCCATGCAATGATATACTATAACAATTACAGTAGAAACTGGAACACCTCACAAGTGGAACATGTTTTTAACCCCTGCAGCCCATTGAATTCATGTTATTGAACCTCTGAAAGTGGAATACGTCGCAAGTGGAACATTTTATTGTGGTCCCAAGTATTAGAGTCAATTGTGTTAATAAAGGCGTTTTTGCTTTCATTATCTTACCTCTGCGCATATATGCAGCGAGAGACTCATCTGCCCTCTCAGTCTCATCGTCGCTACATGAGCTGTCTATAAAGAAAAACAATATTGCAAAATTGTTTTATTCCAGTATACAGAGTGTCTCAAAAAATGTACCCAAACGTATATCAATAGCACAGATAAACCGATCAATATTTTCAGACATTTTTTGCATGGTCATGTAGCCAAAACATGAAAGATTTCTCCCCAATACACCATTTCTATTTCAGTCTTGCCTTTTTGATGCTTTAACCCTTAACCTTTTACACCACATATTCAATGTAACCTCATATTTTGATGACAGCCTGTATCCTTACTGCTAATTGTTCATCATATTTGATTATAATTCCAATGGAATGTTTTGGATTTCTCTTTGGATGTTGCCATTAAGTTGTTTTAGGTCTTTTTGCTTGGAATGAGCATTACATAGAACACTCCTTCAAATAGCCACAGAGAAAGATGTTTGAGGATGACGATGGCAGCACAAACACAGAAAATCAGGTCAATTATCGGCAAATGATTCAGGAGTTACCTTCCAGAGTTACGCAGGCTAGTCTGGAGACTAAATGATATCCAAATAAAAACACATTGGTCTCAAATTGATTAAGTCCCTCTACACACATCAAAGTCTTCACTAGAATCCCAACCAATGCAGTTTCTTGAACGTCTGACCTCTCTGTATAAGGGGGCTATTAGACATTGTGAGGGCCTCCCTATTCACCAGATTTGACGGCCTATACTTTTTTTCTCTAGGGCTTTTTTATGCTAAACCCTAGCTAAGAGACTATTTTAACAACTTAAAACCAGCATCCGAACAGAAATCAAATGTGATGAACAATGTAGTAGAAAGGATGCAGACTGTCATCGAAATTTGAGTTTACATTGATTATGTGGCGTAAAAGGTAAAGGGTTAAAGTATCAAAAAGGCAAAGCTGAATTAAAAACTGTGTATAGGGGAAAAAACGTACATGTTTTGACTACAAGACCATGCAAAAAATGTCTGAAAATATTGATTGGTGTGTCTATGCTGTTGAAATACTTTTGGGTACATTTTTTGAGACACCCTATACACTCCCCTCCTTAACTGTGGCATCTCTGGCTTCGAATTTGATAAACTTATAAAATCTGTTTAAGTTTGAGAATTAAGTTCTCCTCAGTTGCATTTTTTTGCATTTTGACAGTTACTTTAAAGTAATCAAATCCTGATCCTTGTATTTACCTAGAATTGCACTATGAGAAATCACATGTCGATAATCATGATATTGGCAATGAACTCAAGCACTGTTTTTTGTAAATATCTTCCTTTGAAGTTATAATTTTGGTATATTAAAATGATGTAATTTTATATGTTTGCTCTTCCTTGTGGAGGAATAAAAGATACAATACAATACAATACAATACAATACAATACAATACAATACCCTTTGCATTCGTTTGACTTCACTTCTTAAAAGAGAGCTTCGTCTTTAACTAATATAACTATAGACTCTGCACGCAGGGTAATAAAAGTAGCAAGGTTTCAGTAACCTGGACACATTGCACACTTTACCAGAAATACATCTTTGAATAAAAATTATTGAAAACATAAAAATTCTTCCTAATTGACCTGATTTGAATAATTGTGGCATACTTTTTCAAAATCAAACGTCTCTTATTTTTAAATATCCAGTTAGATACAGTATTGGGATTTTGTAATATACTTAGCACCCATAAGTTCTATTAGCAACAAACAAAAAGATAAAACAACGAAAACAGAAATGCTATTTTACTTTACCTCTGCTGGTGGATATTTGCAGGGCTGCTTGGGTTCTTGGTTGCAACCCGATGGTCTTCGCTGTAAAGACATAAATTGCGATTCATTGTTGATTTTTGTTGTTAAAAATAAACATATTGCAATGTATTTTCAATGACTACTCTGATATTTGCACTGATATGCAGTAGAGTGCCGACCCTGTAAATTAGTGTCGGACAATTATATAGTAAATAAATAAAACTAAAAAATAAAATAAAGGGGAATTTTGACATGTTTTTTACCAAGGATTGCTTTACGAGTTTTAGCAGTCTCTCGTCTTATGCCATGCTATTATTATTCTGACAGAAAGAGTGAGTTTTGCTATTTTTTGAAAATAATGTCCACATTCACATTTCCAAGCAAAACAGAGAGATAGGAATTTTTGAGTCAAATAAAAGTTAATCGCAAATCAACCAGGTATTTTTTTAGATACATTATGGTGAACTTCCTTGAATTTACTCAGCTGGAAATTAAACATACATTGTTATTGGCGCCTAATATTGCATTTACTGAGTTTGAATTAATTTGTGTATTGAAAGCATGTTTTGATTTCAGTATCTCACCTCCACGAAGGAATCTATGAACCGGTCTGGACCTCTCCTCCATCGGCCTCTCATCGTCGCTTTCAGAACTATCTATAAAGAAAAACAAAAATCATTTTAATCTCAGTATACACTCCACTCCATAATAAATTTTGACTTCCATTTTCATAACTCGATGCATATTTATGTTTTAAATTGGATCTGTTGTAATTGCGATAAGAATTTATTAAGGATTTTAGTAAGGACTATTTTTGATAAAATACGCTTAATTCCCCCTTTCTAGTTTTGACCTCTTTAATTCATCTAAAGCAAACTTTTGTTGCTTTTGAATATATAAATAAAGATAGTGATTTTTGCTATGTGACTGACATTCAACATACGTATACGGTGATTTTTATATTATATTGTATAATTAACTTTTATAATTCAAGTTATGTATATTTCTCCTTTTAGAATGAATTCAATTTTTAAGGTTTTCTGTTGATAATTTTCAAAATAGTCAAATCAATTATTTTTCAAAGTTCCATCCTATTTAATCCTCAATCACTGATATGTTTTTTATTTATTTTTTATTTTCTTATTCCAACTTATTTCACACATACATAATATAATATTTCAACATATATTTCTCATTGGGAAATTGGGATGCAAATTGGGATGCTCACCATATTTAAATTTGGAGATGCACAATTTCGCTATTTGAATGACTAAGTTACAATAATTTTCTTAACTGATATATTCAAGAAACTTCTTTCAACATCTCTCTACATATTGCTGATTTTCGCTGTAAAAACTTAGATAGCAGTGCATGTACAAATGTACTGAAAATTGAAAATGAAAAATGTCAAATCTGAACTTTTCATAAGTGACCCCCTGACATAGACCTCGGTTTTGCGTGCTTTTGACCTCATTTGACATATTTTCCTTAATTTACGGGAAAACAACATATAGGGCTTAGTTGATGATTTCCGGGACTCTAATTACTCCGTGACTTTATAACTTTAAAAGTTACACATTGTGCATGCATTTTGAACTCAACATTTTGTGAGTTCAATTAATTCTTACCCTTTAATTTGCATTCGTTCGACTTCATTTCTCAAAAGCTTCGTCTTCGGTAGACTCTGCGCGCAGGGTAATTAATTCTAAGCAGGGCATTATTTTGAAGCGCGATTGTTCGAAAACTAGTGGGATAGGAAATATAGGCCGGGATGTAGCATTGTAGGATGCATGGATAGAAACTTGGATATGTTTATGCCAACATATGTGTAGATTATTTATCTCATACTTGAGTGGGTTTGGGGTACATATCACCCGGGAATATATATCATATCTGAGGAACGGGCAGGATATATTGTATATGTCCCTCTCTAGACCAAATGCGGGCAGATATAATTTATCCATCCCGCTCCCGGGAATTTTTCAAAAGTTTAAAAAAAATTTAAAATTTTAAAAGTTTAAAATTTGTTAAAAAGTTACAATTTCATTGTACTGAACTGAAGGAATATTATCACGAAAATGTTAAATATAAATTGTGCTTTTACAGCATAGGCCTGTCTTGTCATTTGAAAAGGTGGAACTCCAAACCCACTCAAGTATTAGAGATACACCAATTATGTACGATCGGTTTTGGATATACGGTATATCCCTCGGGAAATATTTAGATCTCCCATTGGTCCTTTGGTCCCTCGGGGAGATATAAATAAATCCCTCAGGATATACCCCATATCCAAAACCTCCCAGTACATAACCCTTATATATGTATATTTCTATATATGTTTATGCCTAGATACCGGCATGTGTATAGGTCTAGATAGGTATAGACCTAGATATGTATAGGCCTATATAGGTATAGGCCTAGATACATATAGGCCTATTTGGTATAGACCTAGATATATATAGGCCTATATAGGTATAGGCCTAGATATATATAGCCCTATTTGGTATAGACCTAGATATATATAGGCCTATTCATCTACAGGTCAAATTAAGTATAGGTTTCGATATATATAAGCAAACATAAATAAAGAGAAAGATATGGGGCCCATGCATTTATATTGTATCGACCTAGATGTATAGACCATTATATATTATAATTCCTAAATATTTGTATGTAGCACGAAGGAAGCAAATATCTACTGACTGTTTTTCCTGCTCTGAATGAATAATATGTATGAAAAAACGTTTGCCCCACACCTTTTTCCAATTTCTAGCTGTTTCGGGCCCGTCTCGAGGCTTTAAAATATTTTACAAAATATATGACAAACACGCAACTTTAAATAAACCCTAACATAACTCACCAGTGATACCAAGTCCAAAAATAGACATGTCTCTATCCATTTTTACTTTGGGCGATCAATCACACAATATTTAATATAGTTGCGATAGTGATGAGCACGTCATTTTCAGAGAAGTTAAAGTTTGACGTCATAACAAAGTCATATGAATGTGGTGAGTATAAGAGTCAAATCACAATATGGAAATATTCTGACGAAAAGAAACATTTAAAAGCATAGTCGCAGGTAAATGCCTCCACCCGTCTTAATCTAGTACCCTTTATATTAACCATTCGTTAAGAGATGAAGGGTGATCATTGTACTATTACGTTATAAGTAGTTGTCAACTGCGTAATATTTGTAAGAAAATATAAACTGTACATTCAAAAGTAATGTAGTAAGCACTTACCCAATCTGTTTAATTTTTCACGGATACAGTATTAGATCATTCAATTATCTACTAGATGTAAAGTTCTTATTTAACTGCATTTAATGTTGTTTCAGCTCTGCATAACCACGGTAACTTGGGTAAGCATCTAGGCGGAATCGACTTTTGAATGATAATTTAATATTTTTTCATTTCTGTTTGATTCATTACTTATTGGGTCTATGAAATGCTAATGTAAGTGCCAAGGAAGACTCACGTTTCCATGTATATGCTGGTGAGTTCTAAATTCAGCAGCTGATTGTGCTGTACCATCGCAATGATTTTTTAGAATAGTGAGCCAGAGAGTCAGATTCTAAGATTCACATACTAATACATCCAAGAAATGTGCCTTTTGCAATCAATTTAAACAAATAATTGTCATCCTTCTTCTTATTGGTAGCAATTGAAGGCACAAGGCAGGCTAGCTGTTGTCAGGAGAGGTCATCTCAACCCCAAGTCATCTCAACCCAGTCCAACTCAACCCCAAGTCAAGTCAACCCCAGTAAAACTCAACCCCAAGTCAACTCAACCCTGTAAAACTCAACCCCAGTAAAACTCAACCCTATTCATTTGTCCATTTGTGCAATGTCTAATTTAATTTTTTATGATGAATAATTTAAGTCATTCATTTCTGAAAATCTAGCATTTTGCATGATACTTTGAATAGAAAGTTGTAAAAGTATTCCAAAAAACGGTTAAGCTCAAGGATAATTCATCAAGTTGTCACTATTATTTAATTTAAGACATCTTTTGAAATCAAATTTTAGATAATTTAGAAATAATTAACAATGTAATATAACGTTTTATTTATATGAACATGCATTAACAAAATCATTAACATTTACTAATTAATAGACTGAAAGCATATAGGCGTAGCCAGGAGGGGTGGGCACACCCCCCCCCCACAATTTTGAAGGAAGTTGCATCATTTTTTGTCAAAACATATCTTTTTTTGGCTCGCTTATGCAACGATCGGCACTCCCTGACTGAAAACCTGATTTTATGGGCGATCGCATCCCTTCTGACTGAAAGCTGGCCATGCCGGTAGAAAGCAATGGTCATGTTCCACTTTTCCAAATAATCACGAGTGTCAACCTCATAGGGATTACAACAAAACAAATACAAGACACATATGGAGACAAGCCAAGCCATTGGGAGATGTTAGTAGCGGTGATAAAAGGGTACTGGATCTTCAGCGATCTAGAAGACCAAGGACTGACCACCCTGATAACAATATTCATCTTGTAGAGGCCATCTTAAATGCAGTCAGGAAAATAAGTGGCATTGTAGATAATTAAAATATTAAATGAAATATAAGTGGATGATCAGGAATGATGTGGATTATGGTTGAACTTATTTTGCTATCATCTTCAGATAGTATAGTTTGCTTGCATAGTTGTTTATTCATCAATAAATATCAATGTTCAGTGTACGAGCAACCGACACACACTATTAGAAAAAATGTTTGGTAAGAGTAAGCATGCCTGTAAAATTTTGTCCATTGCTTTTGAATCACACCTCGTAGTTCCCATTTGAAACTGTTCCCCCATCGTGGACAAAAAAATTGAAACATTGATAATTTTGAAAAAAAAATACATCAAGGTCTCATTAACACGATAATTAAAGGGTTGCATTGAAAACATATGAAAATACTATCATCTCTATATATCGTGCCATTAAAAAGTTAGAAGAAATGGTACAGACTACAGAGTACAATACTATGGCCCCGTTTCCAATAGCTTTTACTCCTGCTGGCGTTAGTGGACTTCAAACAGAAGCGAAGAAGTGATCTACAGTACAATATGTGGTTTATCTTATAGCTTCGAATGTATATGATTAGACGAGTAGGAAAATCCTCCAAAGCCTTCAAATAAGGGAGTTTAATATTTTACTGACCCCCAGCGAAATTTTGGTACCATCGGAAAGCTCTGATATCATGCATTGCTCACTCGGCAGCACGCCAATAAATTGACAAAAAGCTTGGACCGTCGTACGATTTTTGCAAGAAAATTCATTAAATTGAATTTGCACCTCAGTTTTTAATGAGAATATGGGTAAAATACAAATAAATCGTGAAATGAATAAGCCCAGGGTGTGATTACATGTGTTAAATGATACTAAATATTTAATTTTCTTGCAAAAATCGTGACCAACCAACCTTTCTGGGAAAATGTCAAAATAATGTTTCGAGACTTCATGAGTCTATTTGGTCTAAAAATGCAACGGCAACAGTTGAAAGGCAACTGAAACCTTTCATGGATGAATAAGTTATACAAAATGTTGAAAAGTTCCGGACTTAACATCTGTCGAACTATATATTAAGCTTTATAATACGATAATACTTACCAGACATTTTCTTGTCTTTATTCGGATTTCGAATGTTGTCGGATCCTATGATTGTGGAATGACGTTGCTTTAGTGATAACTTTTAGATTCTAAGAAATGAAGTTATGACGTCATCCAAGCCATGCGAAACCATGGTAAACCGTATAAAAGTCAAACTGCAAACGGAATTGCTGTTGGGCGAAATACAAAAGTTGGACCAAAATCCTAGCAGTCTACACCTCCATTTTCAATCATGGGCGTGCTACATGCCTATTCACAGATTCTATACCAACATAAACCATGGACTGTTGAAGTCAATACATAGACCAATCAATTCAAAAACATTGTATTCTAGGAATGTCCGGTAAAAATGTATTTTGGCTTTGGGTCCTTCTATTTTATATGGACTTAAAATCGGTCCTTTAGACGAGATTATGTTTAAACTAGTTGGGAAATGTTACCTTCGTGAAATTGATTCATCTATTTATTTTATGTCTCTGATATTTTCAGTGTTGAAATTTGTATGGACCCTAGAAGTCATTTGCTTTTTGTCTAAAATACGTATATATGATTAAACACTCGCGCGGTAAAAGATTATATATAGGCAACCCAATAACTCGTTTCATATTTTAATAATTCCTATGTTTATGTGCCGTTGAACAAAAAAGAACAAATATTGTTAAGCAATTTTTAATAGAACAACGGAAATTAAATAAACTACATCATACATTTTATAAAACATATACGAACGATACGCGCATGATGTCGAAATACATAAATAAATAGAATTAGCCGATCAGCGCCAAAGTGCATAGTATTGTGCATATTTATGGTGGTGTCTGGATGCCACGTTCGGATTCTAAACGATCCACAATTGCAAATACTCATAGAATCAGAGAAATCTTCACAGTTGAGCATGGATCTTGTTTTACAAAGATTTAGGGGTGAGTTGAATTATTTTCTCGGCAAGTCAGAGAAGTTCAATTTATTCAAAAACTTAAACGGCCAAGGAATTAAAAAACTGAGAGAAGTTAGTGAGATAAGAGAAGTCAGTTCGTGAAATTTTCGAATTCCAAAAGCACTGAACACGCTAGGCTTATCGTAACCATGGGGTTGATAGTTGGAGACGCGTGGGCTCCTTGCGTTTATTCATTTATAAGGTGGGCGTCTTAAGAAAATGTTGAATTATTTCAATAGATCTTCAAAAGAAACGTTTCAACTAGATTCGGTTTTCTTCGATCAAAGTACAAACTTGACCATAATAATGACCTTGTTTCTGTTTTATATTTATATTTCTTTTTTTCTGGCCATGCGACTGAGTGTGGAATCGATATCCATTTTCTTCCACGGGGTCCCAACTACGACCGTTAATTTGAATTTTAGACCTACTAGGTATTTGAAAATCAACGATTGTGAGTCTCATACTGCACCATTTTTCTTTAAACTTGTTCCATTAAAAGCAAAAACAAAAATGTCTTTCTGTTGGTACATCACACTGTTATACAGAGTCCCTCCTTTAAGCGGCGTTTGGGTCCCCAGCTTTGAGAAGCGCTTCTCAGAGCTGGGGACTCAAACGCCGCTAAAATGAGATACTCTGTACAATAAAGCAATGCAGCGACAGAAAAGCATTTTTGTTTTGCTCTAATGGAGCAAGTTTGAAGAAAATCGGTGCAGCATGAGACTCACAATCTTTGATTTGTGTGCGTATTTTGAGCATCGTGAGGCATTCTAATGTTACAAAATTTGAACTTCATTGTATGTATGTACTTTACAAAATATCTGGCCAATGTAACTCACTATTATACATTTTTATAAAAATGATTCGAACATGACTGTATTCACGCCTTCTATAAACTGTGTATACCCCGTGTAGTAACGTCTTGTTTGAATGTATGTTTTTGTATACATTTGCTTGAATGTGAAACACTTTACCGGATGTTAACAATAACATATTTTATTTTTAATAACATTGATAAGATGTCTATATTAGTAGACACTTAACATTCATTACATGTTATTTAACTGATTACATATTATCGATGCTGTATCAAATAATTATCAAAAACACTGCATGATATCAAATATCGTTAAGTCGGTTCTATTATATATCATTTGAAACATACTGGGTCTATTAACATGCAAAACGTTACCACTTGCCATTTGTTTCATTTGTAGTAATAGTATAATGTATATCTAATGAAGCGTTTGATTACGTCATCATTTATTGGGCAGCTCTATACGTCCATAAGTGTGATATTCTTACGTAAAGACATTGCGTCATCATTTATTGCGCAGCCCTATGCGTACATAAGTTTGATATACTTATACATCGTCGTCTATACGTAAGAATATCACACGTATAGAGCTGCTCAGAAAATGATGACGTAATCAAACGCTTCATAAAATATAATAAAGAATAATAAACAGGCTATAAGTGAGTTGCGAAATCTCTTAAATGTCTTGTGGTAACATAAAAAATGCAATTACAAAAAAGTGTGGAATTTGAATGATGTTTTGAGCACATTACAAAAAATGTATTGTCCAAAGCCGATCACTCATCAAATGCAAGTTCCTACATAGTGTTATGGGGCTTTTGTTTCAGTCTGTACATTTTTAACAACTTATATATAATTATATAGCGAGTGTCAAATTTTTGCTCTCATTTTGTAGGCGTGCCTTTATCTATATGGTTGCTAACAGCGATACTTTTGACATTAGTGCCGACAATCGAAAGCATATCCGAAGATGACAAAACGCAGGTTGAAAAGGGTTTGCAAAGCGGAAAAGAAATTCTTGGGTTAATAAACGAAAAGAAATTTCACGAAACTTTAATCAAAGTAGCTACATCATTGGGCCCATTTTTGGGTGCACTCGAACCGTTTCTCAGTCTGATGCTAAACTTCCTTCCAGCAGAAGACTCGGATGAATTGGCATTTATGAAGAATATGATGAAAGAAATAAACGAGCGATTCGACAAAGTAGATGTACGTTTTGATGAAATTGAAAGAAAGATTGACTGGCTTAAGGTGTCGATAAATTTTGCGGAAATCGAGCAAAAGATTCTGTCAATGGATGAGGAATATGTATTTCTTTATAACATTACGTCGGCACCAGCATCAAATAGGACATACGTATTTAAGATGGCATACGAAAACGGTTTTCATCTCACGCCGACAACGTTATACCTAGCGATCTTGAATGAACAAGGCGTCTTTCAGGAAGATCTGGGACATGCCGTTATGCGTTACACAGAAAATGACCGCAGGGATACGCTTGACTTTTTACTGGGAGTTATGCGGCTAGTATTGAGAGCAGTGAGGATCGAACTTGCCTATTACCAATTGAACAATTTCAAAGAAATCCATCAAGCAAAAAAGAAAGTTTGGGAAACCAGAATCCAAGAAATACGATCGAACTTTGATAATATTGATAAGGAGGTGAAGAATAAATACATGGAACAGTCCAAAGTGGAAATAAAAGAATATGCAAGCGAACATTCTGGAAAAAGTAATGAAGACTTTAGTAATGGATTGTTCGATATGTTAAAAAAGAAGTATTTCTGGCGAGACTTTTTAGTCATTACATATAACCCGATAACCGGTTCAGATAAACATCGTATGAAGGTATGCGGTGGATTCATATTTCTTAGGCTGAACGGACGCAACATCGTTCTTGCAAGCAAGGACGTTGGATCTGAAAAAATAGACTTGACTAAGTCACGTGAAGAAATGTTCAATTTCAAAATTGCTCAACTGACTCCAGACAACACAGACATTTCCCTTTTTCATAAAACTTCGATTATATGTGAGCAAAATAGTTGCAATGCGGAAAAGGTTTATGACGTGGTAGATAAATCATTTTCATGTGGCTTTGCTGTTATAAAACACGATGCCGATATACATTACAAATCAAGCGGAAACCGATTAATTTTCCAATATTTATTTCCTTATTTTAAGTTGTTTATGTTTGGCTAAACAGTTAAAGGTGCATTTTCATCACTTTTTGAATTTTTAGATACATTGACCAAGAAAAATCTTGAATGATTCTTTTTTTATCAAACCTCTCCAAATTATCGATTGAAATTCATTAAGATATTCTGTGTTTAATTACATTTCTATGTTTAACGGACACGACCATTGCTATGTTTAACGGATACGACCATTGCTATGTTTAACGGATACGACTATTGCTATGTTTAACGGATACGACCATTGCTGTTTTAACTGATACGACCATTGCTATGTTTAACGGATATGACCATTGCTATTGTAACAGATATCGGATATGACCATTGCTATTTTAGCGGATATGACCATTGTTGTGTTAAACGGATATGTTAATTGCTATCTATGTTAACGGTTTAAATATTTCTGGCAACAAGCGCCGATACTAAATATATATGTGAAACGTACAACCTTTGGAACATAATTCCGATTTGTATAATTCATTGTTTCAGAACAAACATTCTGTCTTAAAACGATCTTCAAATATAAATCCTGCATTTACCATCAAGAATATTGAGTTATCTTCTTACTCTATTATACACCACCCTATTGGATGTTGGAAGTCCCCTTTTGGGGCACATATAAACCCATTTTTCGAACTACCGTATTTTAGGGACGAAATATTCACCAATAAACTTATTGAGCTATATTGTAGTGTGTTTCATGGCATTTGTCCTGTTGGGAAGCTCACACCTTTACGCGTACTCACCACGAACCAGACCTCATCAGTAGCTTCTGTGAATAATTTTGGGAATTAGTTTTTGAATATATTTTAATTTGGTGAATAGTACGAATCTGTAGAGTAGTTAAAAAAGTATGCTAACAATAGAATCTGCAATCATGAACTAAAAAACCATTCTCATTTAAAGTTTTTTTTACATTTATTTACAAAATATTTATTGTATCATTCATTAATTATCACAAAAATGAATACACTCCTTACCAATGATTAACTGTTTTTATAACAGTGACATTTAAAATAAAAAATATATTTCCTATTTTTGCTATTTTAATAATTCAAAGATCTTAATCTTTTTACATGCTTGAGATAATAAGTGTTGGCAATACTATATCACAAAGGAAATGTAAACAGGAAAAAATATTCTTTAATTTGAACTTTCATACTTCTTACACATTCTACCACCTGTTGATAATATCAGGATCGTATAAACGTTAGTGCTAGTCCATTACAGTATTTCCTCCCACATATTCTAGATTTCTTTATACATTATACACATTACAAGTGATACAACTTGTATATAAAATATTCCAATATAAGGATGTTTCTGTTGTTTTCACATTGTCTGTCTCCTTTATTTCACTACTATTTTTCAATCCAGACATATTTCACATGTTCATACTAAATGCTCAAATCCCAAGAATTCTCAAAAATGATTTGAAAGCAGCAAGATACGTGATTACAATATTTCCATCTATTTGTACATAATCAAGATTTCTTTATACATTATACATACATGTATGATGTACGTAATACTCCATTATGATGGCGTCACTAATTTAACATTTTCCTTGTATATTTAATTCCAAAATTCCAAATGTTCATCATAAATTCTCACTTCTCGGAAATTCTCAAACCTGATTCTTCATTGTCTCTAAGCACACAGCCGCAAGACATTTCCAACAGGGATCCAGAATTCATCCTCGTGGAGATCTCGCACTGCTTCGTCAAACATATCTCGGGTAATTTTCTGCAATTATGCAAAACATAAGTGAAGTCAATCAAATGCAAAAATGACTTGGTATTAATAACTAGTACTAATAGAGTGAGTACATCTTTCAAATGTCCGAAACGAGGGAAATTACATTGAGCTAGCTGCAACACTGGGGATCACTCACAAAGTTTCTGATACTTTTTACAAGGTTAAACTTAGGGTCTAAGCAGCACCCAATATAGGGGAGGGGAATTCAAATAGGTGAGGCTAAAACAATGAACTTTCAGTTCATTTGAAAATAAACATTAAGAAATATTTTTGAAAAATGTTGGAGTCCCTCATGCCTCCTGAATCCATTATGCTTACCACATCAGACTGCTCTCTCATCTCCTCATAGAGTTTCTGCTTGTTAATTGTTACTTTGTTCCTTCCCTTGCCCTTCACAAGCTTCTTCATTGTCTCCTTCATCTCAATACGCTGTTTACGTGCACCAGCCGAAATTCCAGTTGTCAGGATTGTAATGTCAATTTTGCCTGTAGATGGGTCAACTGCGGCTTGTTTTAGGGCTTCCATCTGAAGTCTGTAAACAGAAATTGCACTTTGGTTGAACTTTTGTTCATGTTTCACCTTGGATGGACCAGGGGTCTCTATAGTGGTTGATTTCGCCTGTTATTTTGTGAAAAAGAGCCTCTTTTTCAGGACTTATTGGTTTTGGTCACTACCTCAAATAAAGATTGTTAAGATCCTTTTTCAAAAGATAAATTCTTTTGATGTTGAAGCTGAAATATTTCTAAGTGTAAAATTTGCATTTTGTTGAATATTTCTGAATTTTGTAGACATCTCACCTTCTGGCTTCTGTGACATCATCAATTTCAACTAGATCTGAGAGCCTCATTCTGGCATGAGCTTCGGCCAATCGGATGAGAGATTCAAGTTGCCTTGGATATGCAGACACCTGTCCTCTGCCACTGCCCATCTTGCGCATGAGTATATACTCCTGAATGAGGGCTGTGGAGGCATCCTCGGTGATCTTGGGCTGAATTTGGGTCTTGGCATACAATATGTAATCTTTTAACATCACCATATCCTAAAAAGTAGATTTTTGTAAAATAGGAATCCCAGATTAAAATAAATACTTAGTTACTTTTTTTGTATAAACACATACAGAATCTTGGGTTAAATTGCCAAAACGAACTTTTAATTTGTTGGCAAACAAGTTCATGAAATATGCATTTTCTCTCTAAAGTTCCTGGAAAATACCCAAATCTCCGTCATTTATAGACAATTTAGAGTGTTGACTACCAGCCTTATTACTTTCCTTAGAGGTAACTCCAATTTTATTCATTCCATTTTATATTTCAAAACATAAGCCAACCTACCAATTCCTCAGTTGTTTCTTGTTCATGTGATCTGTAGTAGAGGGAGACGAGATGGTTGGCAAGGCGACGATCAAATTGCTCATCTTGGGGATCAAGGATCAAGAAGATCAAATCAAATCTGAAATATAGAACAAATGGAAATATATTTGGTGTAGGTTACAAGTGTAGTGTACAAGTGTAGTGTGTGGAGAAAGTAATAGAGATGCAATCTTAACCTTGGAAATGAAAGAAAACCGATCTTGGAATACCGATAAATCAACGAATGAACAGATGGATGACTTAATTATCCCGCTTATTCAATGGTAAAAGGAAACTGACGGATTTATGTAATGCCTATTTCATCCATAAAATTGATAAAACACTTGATATGAAACAATACCAGAAGCAATACCATTTCATCTGGCCCTAGTTTCATAATCATATTTGCATCATTTCTAATGCTATCAATTTCATCGCCAAAATCTATGGGGCCACACTGGTTCCAATCCAAAGGAGATAATATAACCATGGTCACCTCGCCACACTCTATTAACCACCCAAAGATTCATTGGACAACTCACCTTGAGAGAAGTGTATGTGGCAACATAATATTCTCAATGATCGTCTTATTCTTGTTCCACTGAGACCCAACTGGATTGGCAGCAGCAAGGATTGATGTGCGGGCATTTAGGGAACAGATGATTCCAGCCTTGGCGATAGATAGAGTCTGTTGCTCCATGACTTCATGTAGAACAGAGCGAGTTGATTCGTTCATTTTGTCAAACTCATCAATGCAGCAGATACCATTGTCACTAAGTACCAATGCTCCACTGCAAATGAAAATATATGTATTTAAGAAATGTTATTACAAAGATAAAAGCATATATGGGGTGACCCAAAACAAACATTTTTCGAGGGAACAGATTTTTGGTCACCCTGTAATATGTCAAATATTAGCTAAATGGCTCCAAAAAGGGACAAGGGGTCAAAGAACAGACGAAGTGAAGGTAATCTGGTTTCTTCATGTTTTGTAATATATAGTTTATAACTTTCAGACCCGATATGCTTTTGAGATATACAAATTCCATGCTATGCAATTTTTCTGTAAAGCATTAGGTTTCTGGGTTTTCCTTTATAATTTAGAGCATATCTATGTCGCTTTCTTTTATACTTTGCCAATTACATTCTCTTCAATTCTAATTTCCATTTTAATAAAATCAATGGAGTTTTTAGAATACTCACGTCTGTAACGTAAGTTGTCTTGTCTCGGGGTCCTTTGTAATGTAGGCAGTCAATCCAACAGCACTGGATCCTTTCCCTGATGTATACTGGCCCCTGGGCACAAGGTGGTGGACATACTGGAGCAGCTGAGACTTACTTGTACCTGGGTCTCCACATAAAAGAATGTTCAATTCTGACCTAAAATTTTAGATGCAGATGTGAGAATGCATCCAGTTGTACCAGTATTGCAAAATTATCAGTCCAAAATGACAAAAAACAAGAGAACTAGTAGTAATTTCCACTTTTGGTGTATTCAGGATCATGATTGCCTACCAACTTCAAACATTTTTGAAGTGTTTCGAATGTTACACATTCATCATTGCTCTGAATTTTTAACTGATTGTTCAATTCTAATTTCATGAATTCTGATCACATAATGTCCAATATAGACTAGCGATACTATATTTTTTTCATGATTTTCAAATTATGAACAAGGTGAAAATGAATTCCAACTTGGAACAACCTAAAAAAGTGCCATGACTAGACTGTGGGATATATTTGACTTACCTAAAATGTCCTCTCCCAGATGCTGTGAAGTCTTTCCTAGATCCACCAAATAACTGCATAATGATTCCTTTCTTGATGTCTTCATTCTCATATATACTGGGTGCTGGAAGACAATACATACTAAGGTTATTATCTAGTCAGTTAATATTCCACTCAATTTCATAAACACCATATAATATAGATTATTTTTCTTGTCATAGATACTGTAAAATAAAGATTATTTTTCTTGTCAATAGCCTGAAATCCCAAATGAGATTTTTTGCATTTGAGGTATTGTCATTCTAAGCGAAAGTCATTTTCTTTTAAATTATCCAATTAAAGGAGATGTCTGAGCATTTCTTTGTAGTTGTTTACAATTTGAAGATTTTGATTGGTTTAGCTAAAATTGACAGATTATTGATATTACACAAGTTTTATCCACTATTTTGGATGAGACTTACTCCATTTTATTCTGTTGGGGACCAGTGATGACCAGAGGTCAAGTAATGTAATGTAAGTAATGTATATGTAAGAATTGGTTTAGGTTGCTTACCGATGGAGTTTACAAGTTTCTGGTAGAGGCCAGGTGTTTTGGAAAGTTTTTTGATTTCCTCTATTCTTTCGTCACTCAGGTGGATCTCACTGAAAATAAACCTACATTTTATTTTCTTGGCCTGGTGTCTAGCTTACAATATTGAAATCACTTGAAACAATGGAATCACTTGAAGCTTAAGAAATAACATGTCCATGTTAATTCCACCCATTTTCACTATATTTCTCTACAACTTAAAATGTTAATAACACATATAGTATTATCTACTTTATTCCTTATTCCTAAACCCATTCTGCAATTTCCACTTTATTTTGCATTTCAAAATTTGGTCACGATTTTCAAAAGTTTTAGTCTACTATACATACCCATCCTCATCAGCTTCATGCAGTCTCTTGGTATCTTGTTTCCTGTAGTGGACTACATCAATATGAGTTTTATATACAGATTTCACATTTCTCTGTTTTGGATTCATCCTCAAAGGGGTTGCCCTGTATATTCCAGTGATCGTGACACGGTCTCCCGCCATAACTTTATCAACAAGGTCATTGTGGGCGTATATCACAACAGTGTGGGGAGTTTGACCTGGTGGCATGTCCTCTGCAACAAAAAATTGAAAATGACCATCAAGTTATTTTTCAAGCATGCCCGAAACCTAATCAATCTTAGCACTAGTCTGTTCTTGTTGAACAGTAAGCAGTTTCCTGAAATTTAGATGACAATATTAATATGGTGCCCACATACCAAAACAGATACATGCACACCTACTTCGAGGGTATTTACATGTACTGGGGGATTGTGAGTAGGGTAGTGGAAAAATAAGTGTGAAATACTGAATAAATCTTGTTGCAATACCATCTAAATTATTATCATCAATAATCATACAGTATACGTAGAAGAATAAGTCACAACAGAATAAAATGGAACAACTATTACAATCGATTACATAGAATCTAAGGCAGTTAAGAGGATGCCTTCCAAAATCAATATTTCAGGCAATGTTGCTCATAAAAGTAATGAATACCTGGTGACTCCTGAAGTTTGATCATTTGTTTATCTGTAAACTGTGATCTGTTGTGAATCAGAGTGAAGGAATGGTTTGTATTACAATTCTGGCAAAGGGTAGGTTCTGCTATACGTCCTCTGTCGATCTCAACTGTTGCGGTGCTCTGACAAACGGCACAGCGGAAGAATGCTTCTCTCATCTCGGGAATGAGATAGGAGGTTCTGATCACAAGGCCATTGATTGTGATCAACTGGTCAATGTCTAAAATGAGCATCAAGAAAAATTTAATCATTTATTAAAGATCATTAAAACAATCAAATTTAATGTGTTGTATGGCTTCTGCAGATTTTTATCTATTCCTCGATAATTACACTCTTTGACAATCATTTTACTGTGTAATCAATTTTACAAAACTTCAAAATCATAAAAGATATACATATTTTAGAAAAAGAAATTTTTCACGATGATAGAATAAGAAATTTTAACAAGCTGAGATAATACTGAAGTGTAAAACATTGTGAATTTGACATTTATATTTCTCGGCAAAATATGGCACAATGCTTTCCTCACCTTCTGGGTTGAGAGCTCTCATATTTTTGGTTTTATCTACATTGTATGGTCGTACTTGGATCTGATGTGGCAGGGCACTGTCTGGGTACCTAGAATACACAATCAAAGAAGTCAAAATTCATTGGTCAGTAGAAGTTTTATTGGTTTCGTCACTTGTCACCAAAATTACATGCCGCAATCTGAGAATTGTTTGTTAAATTATGATTTCCTTTGCCTGTTGTTTTCCCAAAGAATGTCTTATCTGTTGTTCTTGTAATGTTGATGTTCCAATTTTTTGTTGTGAATAAAACCTCAATCTTAAAAGCTTATAGGTAGCATAATCTTGAGCCTGAATGCTATATGACGCTTTAACAATACATTAACATTGAACAGTGGAATCTGACCAAGGATAACTTAAGAATTTACCTATCGAAAAACAGCTCATTAACAGCCATATCAAATGTGGGTATGACCTCTTGAGGGTAATTGTACAGCTGCCTGTAGAGCTCAGAGTCAAACTGTTGTAAGTGATTGCAGTTGAAGTTCAGGAAAGGTTCTCCGACAAGGTTGATCTGAAATTGACAAAAGGGTTTTTATATTATGGATGTTCAGAAAGTAATTCTCACACTTTGACAAATTCGTTCAAAACTTTTTGAATGACCTCAGATTTCAGTGTTTTAACTAGGATCAATTTTTATTTTCAAGTAATTGCAAATCTGTTTTCAAGTAGATGTATGTCTATCTTAAAATCTGATTCACCATGTCTACATTTTGGAAAAATCACATAAAAACATTTTGGCTGAATGAACTTAAGGAATCTTATAAATTCCTGTTAATTTGAATTATTTCCGTTTTCCTCACCTCTTCGAGTCTTTGCAGGTACAGTGGTTCGTTGATATCCATGCCATCAAATTGTTCATCTTGGTCTACTTCATGGTCAATAAATCGCTGAACGAACTGCTTGAATTTCTCCTTGCAGTGGTTAACCACCACATCGGTCCCCCAGATTACCAAATGAGGACCCGCGTTACTCTCGCTACTGATGATGTCACTGGTGACGCGTGTTCCTTCCTAGAAAAGTCAACCAATGAGAACTGAGAATTGAAATTAAAATTGAGAAAAGGAGACTTTTACTTAAAAAGTATATTTTGCCAATTGGGAACAATAAAACTTGCACTTATCAAAGATGAATGTTACATTTTTGAAAAATATTTCGGTTTTTATTTTGAGATTTTTCTTTATACCTCCTGAGTTGGCAATTTTACACTAATATGAATATAAATCAAATTCATGATGTTCGTGAATTCAACAATTGTGTTTTACAATATATAAGGCATAAGATAGTTTTTTAAAGTTTTATCAAAAGTCACTTACTGGATCACTTCCTCCTGCGCCAACATTGACCTGGCGCATCTTTCTGTCACTACGGATGTCAGGGCGATGTCTGATTGGGGTAGCAGCTGCACCTGGGGTTCTGGGGGTACCTGCGCCCCTGGAACTGGGGGTGCCATAGTTAAGTGGGGAGCTAAGATCAATCTCACTGGTTCCAACTGAAAGATATGACATGTGCAACATTAGTAACTTAAACATGTTTTCTGAGAATATTCCTCATTTTTTTACATTTGAATGCTCTAATGCCAAGAGGTCAATGATAACTAGCTTATGATAACATAATTTCAAAAAATCAGTTCTACAACTTAAAATGTTGGATCAATGGATGTTTTCAAATTTTAATAAAATGAAGCTTTTTTGTTATGGTTCTGAAAAAGGTTAAAATAACTTCCTATTTCTAGTGAAAATCACAAAAACAACATTTCTTTGATTCATAATCAAACGACTCTGAGAGGAAAGAAGAGGAAATTACCCGGAATTCAAAGATGAACCGATCTCTGTGTAAAAATTAAACTGGAGTTCACCTTTGAATACTGGGTTATTTTCATTTATTAATAGGGCATGGAAATTAAATCAAATTAAGATGATTACTAGTATTCTATGTCACCCACCTCCTCCTGAGGAGTTTGCTCCACGGGGACTTGAAAATAGAGATGTCTCTTGTTGTTGGTCACCTGTGGGTGGGGATGAAGGCATGGGGGCGAGACCACTTCCTGGGGATGTGTCAACACGACGACGTTGACTTGGGGGTGAAGTAGCTTCTGTAGGCTCCTTTCCAGGCGTACGTCTTGAAGAACGTCGCGAAGCTGAAATTCAGATAAAATGAAGTTATACAATAATAATGCAACGCAATATAACAAAATATAAAAATGTGATATAAAAGCAATGTCGTCCAAGTATGTTATTGCCAGATACTCAGTCTTTTGTCCAACAATTGCCTACAATGACATTTCCTCCATGTCGTCTATATACAGTACCTGATTTATACTGCCAGCGAATAAAACAAAACCAATGTGTAACTTACGTGTGGCAGCTTTGCTTTTTTGACTCTTAGGTGTTCTTGGTTCACTCTCCGGTTGAGATTCTGGTTCAGAGCTGCGACCACGTTTACTCCTCCTGGAGCGAGGTGTTCCAGTTGGTGACGACATGATTTGATCTGTCGATGAAGATCTGCAAACAAATCATGAGAATAGATGTCATTCTGTGAAAGTAATTAAAATGTCTAATAATACTCTGTCAATGTTTATTGTTACTTTCTTACTGTGATTCAAAACAAAACCTTCAAATAGCAATGGACAACGAATAGATGGCGCGTTTTCGCGGGAAATTTTATTCACTAAAAAATTGACCCCGCTTTTATATGCAATTTTGGTCGCTCATTTCAACTATGTTAAAAGTCGAATTGCTGTTATTTCTTTATAAAATCTGTTTAATAATTGAATGAAGTCTTCGCGCATTCTGAAAAATAGAAGAAAATCGTTTTTGGCGAGGACGAACTTCACGAGGTAAAGTTTAAATCATTTAATTATACCCTCAATAATTTTTGGTCGCTTTGATTAAGCAGTTATTTGTAAAGTTTAAAGTCTTGAGATCGTAAAAAATTAAAACTTACACTGATATATATATGCGCAAATGTAGAAATTCAACTTTTAAAGTGGCTGGTGTAATCTTCCGATTCTCATGCAAGATGGCGGCCATATTTATCTTCCGGGGTCGCGTGTCTTGCGCAAAAATAAAATCGTTAATTTTGGTTAATCTGTGTTCAATTATGGTTGTTACTTCAAATAAATGTATATTTATGAAATCAAATATGCTATTGAAAACTTCTTCATACGATGTCCGTTGAATTTGGACTTATTAGACACAGATTAAAAGATTGTTATTGTCACGTGATTAGTTTGTTGTTGTTCTCGCGATCAAGCACGTGGATCGATGTGGATAGGTTGGTATGATTATTTGACAATTACCAATGCATAATTCAGTAATTACAGGTGCCCCAATCTATTATCATCGGATAATCACTTTGACTACTTGCAGTCTCACCTCCCTTGATGCCCCATACTGTAAAAGTTTATCATTGATGACCCATACTAATGATCACTTGATGTCCCATACTATTGATCATTTGATACATGTATACCATACTATTGACCACTTGATGTCCCACACTATTGATCACTTGATGTCCCACACTGTTGATTCCTTTGATATACTATTGATCACTTGACGTCCTATACTGTTGATCACTTGATGTCCCATACTATTGATCATTTGATGTCCCATACTATTTAACACTTACTACCCCATACCATTGATCACTTGATTTCCCACACTGTTAATTATTTTATTTTCTAATACTTATTAATTACTATTGATTGTCCAAGACTGTTGATTACTTGATATCCAGTACTGTTGATCACTTGATGTTCCATACTGTTGATCACTTGATGTCCCATACCATTGATCACTTGATGCCCCATACTATTGGTTAGTTGATGTCCCATACCACTAATCACTTGATGTCTCATACCATTGATTTCTAAATGCAGCATGCTTGTTTTAACCACTTGGAAAGTTTTATTTTGGTCTCTCTCAAGACTTTTGAAAACTATAATACATGTACATATGGACATATGTATATTATATATTATGGTAAACAATTTAGTGATATACATGTAGTGTCAGCTTATAGATACACTATTTGTATACATGGAAAGAATATTACTCAAGTAATAAAAAAATATTTGTACTAATGTTCTCCATTGATCCAAATGAAAGAGACATAGGAAATTGTACATTGCGAATGTTTATTTTAAAAAAAATACAAAAAACGCCCATGGGTGATACTCTGTGACTCTAATTTACGAAAATATGAACTTATATTAGACCTTCATTTTTTTTTGTTTGGTTAAATAAAAGTTAGAGTTACAAGAAAATATAAGGTATGATAAGATAAACCTTATTGTTAATTTTTAATTAAATTTCAAAGTTGGGGTCAGTTTTTAGCAAAAACGATTTTTGGACCCCCTGAGGGTGACCTACTTTAAATGGGTGCCACGGCCAGTATGCATTTTCAAAAAATTTAGGTTATAGATTTTCTTTTTATTGAAACTCCAAGCTTTCAGAAAATATATAGTTTAATGGGGTTGGGTTAATTTAAAAAAATGGTTGTCCAATGCTACTTCAAAGAGACTCAAACTCAAAGCGTGGAAAACTTGGAAAATTCAAATTTTTTGATCACGATTTATTTAAATATGCAGAGAGATCTGATTAAACCGAATACTCGTCATGCAGAAATGTACATTCACACATATAAATGGCATATGAAGACAGCAATCAGACTGTTATAACCAGGTAAATTACTTACATTTAAGCCCAGTGTTTACTTCTTTCTCCAACAATGTCTTTTCGCGCCAAATCTGAAGTTGACCCTTTAAATCACGTGACCTAAAAATGCGGGAAATTACGACATTGTTTCTTAATTTCCCCAATTATTTAAAAGTTGAAATAAATGTTGAGCTATTTGGATAAAAGTGACCTCGTTTCCCCAACAGTTTACTAGAATCTCAAATGTGATTATTGTGAGATAAGTATGAAATAGGCTTTATTCTCTGAAAGAATTTGACCCGGAAGTAGACTGTTTTCCATTCAAGATGGCAGCGCCCTTTAAATTTTCGTGAATTTATAAAAGTTGTATTTTCTGCAAATATTGTAAAAACGAGGTCTTTTCAGTCAATTAAAAGAACTTAAAATATGTCCTTTACACTCTCTTAATATAATTATGGCATTTGACGTGTGAGAGATCGCTCATTTTGAACTTCATTTATTTCAGTTTTTAAAACGTTCACATGGACTCATTCTGATCAGAGACCTAGCCTAGATCTCATTATCGGTTGTTTCCTGTTATTTTAATACTGACATTTTCATTGCATTAACAAAGAGATATAGGACATTTATTTTAGAATGACCTCACTTGCGTGCAGTAAGTTTTTCAGCCGGAGAAGTTTTGTTTGTCTCCAAGGACTGTATCGGTCATTTAGCAAGGATGGAACTATCTCAGTATCTCAGTCAGACTCTAAGAAAATTCAAGATTTACTCGAAGAAGCAAAGTCAAAACCAGATTCATCAGAAAATGATCACGAGTATCCATCAGATGTCAAAGATGCTCAACAGTTCAAAACTTATGATAAATGGAAGGAAAGTGTCGAGCACCAGGATATATCAGCACGTAAAACTAACCCAAGGGAAACTTCAATAATATTATTCCCAGGTCAAGGCAGTCAGTTTGTTGGAATGGGACAACATTTAATTCACTACCCTAATGTTATGGAAATGTTTGACGTAGCTAATGAAATCCTTGGATATGACCTTCTGAAGGTCTGCCTAAATGGACCTAAACAAGAACTTGATAAAACAATACATTGCCAACCTGCACTGTTTGTGACGTCACTAGCAGCTGTTGAGAAACTAAAAGATGACCATCCAGAGGTACTTCTTCTTTATATACGTGATCTTCAAAGAATGCGAGAATTATAGGAGGTTGAAAAATTGAAATTTATATGTGCCTATGTTGAACCTCTATTGGCACCTTGTCAAAATAATGACTGTGTGTAGGCATTACTTTCCTGAGCAATTATTTTGATGGGTGAAGAAACTAAAACAGAATACAGCTATACTTCACTTGCAAAATCAAATGCATCAAATTTATTTTTAGGCCATTGAGAACTGTGTTGGAACAGCAGTGTTCAGTGTTGGAGAGTATGCTGCACTAGTGTTTGCTAAAATCAAATGCATTAAATTGTATTTTTAGGCCATTGAGAACTGTATTGGAACAGCAGGGTTCAGTGTTGGAGAGTATGCTGCACTAGTGTTTGCTAAAATCAAATGCATTTAATTGTATTTTTAGGCCATTGAGAACTGTGTTGGAACAGCAGGGTTCAGTGTGGGAGAGTATGCTGCACTAGTGTTTGCTAAAATCAAATGCATTTAATTATATTTTTAGGCCATTGAGAACTGTATTGGAACAGCAGGGTTCAGTGTTGGAGAGTATGCTGCACTAGTGTTTGCTAAAATCAAATGCATTTAATTGTATTTTTAGGCCATTGAGAACTGTGTTGGAACAGCAGGGTTCAGTGTTGGAGAGTATGCTGCACTAGTGTTTGCTAAAATCAAATGCATTTAATTGTATTTTTAGGCCATTGAGAACTCTGTTGGAACAGCAGGGTTCAGTGTTGGAGAGTATGCTGCACTAGTGTTTGCTGGAGTTCTTTCTTTTGAAGATGGTGAGTGTCCCTCAGAATTTACAAAGATCATAGATATCTTTCAGGGGGTGCAATCGCCAAAAAATTTCAGTTTCAGTCGGGGGGGGGGGGGGTTGCAATCATGGCATAAACAACCCCCCAAACTTTTTTTTTGAATTTTACAGAAATTGATGCAACTTCCTTCAAAACTGAGCTAGATGCTTCTAATAAAAGACATTTTAAAGCTCTTCTTCTATCTACTGTTTGTATTTTTATTGGTTATGGGGGGGGGGTTTCAATCACACCCCCTGGCTACGCCTATGATCTTTGTACTATTAATTGCTAAATTATAGTTTTTTAATGTCACCACCAGAAGCTGACATATTGTTATAGTCTCCATCTTTTTGTGGATAGCGTTAGCATTCAGCGGTTGGAGTTTGACTTCTGTAACAAATAGCCTGTGGTTTTAGAATATTTTACTTTAGTCACTTTCGATATATATATCATATCATAATTTTGGGGAAATTAGCTATAAAAATTACAGCCTGCTGGTATCTGCTTATGAGACTAGGCTATATCAATCAGTCCAAGAATTCATCAAATATATCAATTTTAAAGGCTATAATAGGACGAACAAAGATTTTTTATACATACATTTATTCCTTTATATACAATACAATCAAAGTTTGCCAAAGTTTTATAAAAAACATTTGCGGCAATTTTAGTCAATAAGAATAGGAATACATACCCTTTGCATTCGTTTGACTTCACTTCGTAAAAGAGAGCTTCGTCTTCACTCTTTCAAACTAGAATAAACCTGTGAACTCACCGCGCCAATCAGTGTTCGTCGGCCAAATTTGACCGAAGTTCTTTATATGGTCATTCCTTCTGACGTCATCGGCAGAGTGTAGTTTAACTAGACTCTGCGCGCAGGGTAAGGAATACATGTACATAGAAATTGAAAATTTATCGAAGTAGTGGTATAACTCATTTAAGAAACTATAATAATACATGCATGTAAAAATTAGCCAATAAAGATAAAGATAAAGATAATATAAAGATAAGGTATCGTTATGCTTCCTAGTCAATTCATACCCAAGACAACTCGTACCCAAGACAACTTGTACCCAAGACAACTCGTACCCAAGTCAACTGGTACCCAAGACAACTCGTACCCACATTTATTTTCTGTATTATGGGTGCATATAAGAAAACAAATTGAGTCTGTGTCAAAATGTTTAATGTTATAATGTGCCTCAATATTTTTTTCTGAATTTAGAAAACATTTTTTCTCAATGGATTAAGCAAAGCATTTTGTTTTAACTTGGATTACCTTTGAAGTGCTTTGAAGGGCTTGTTCTCAACTTTTTTGGATTATATTTGAACACATGCATGCAAAGTGTATTATATCATGTATGAATAAGTATCAAAATAATATTTGATATTCATATTATTTAGAATATTTTTTATTGCTTAATTTTATGAAGGTGACTTCTTAGAATTATCATTCTTTAATCTGATAATATGAAATCCTAAATAGATTATCTGTTTAATAAGAAATAGGCGCAAGTTTTGAAAATCTTTATATTTTTGATAATACCATATTTCAAGATGAATTAGATCTGATACTTGTTCCAAACACTCATTAACATACAAAAATACCACTAATATTGTGAACAATGATTATGAATATGTGGAATAAACATAAATCTCTTCCCTCCAACATCTGAATCTGTGACCAATATATTTATTGGCTAAACTATTCTGAACTGTATGTCACCATTATAATATGTATATCTATACCCATTCCCAGCCCAACACTTGATTCAAAACAAAACATATACTTGGGTACAAGTTGTCTTGGGTACTAGTTGTCTTGGGTACGACTTGTCTTGGGTACGACTTGTCTTGGGTACGACTTGACCAGTTACCATTGTTACAAGTCCCCAATATACAAATAACATGATTTAACAAATTATTCCATTATAAAAAAATTAATATATTGCTTACAAGGCAGCTATTCTACAGGTATCAAGTGTAAACTTATATGAATCTTGTGTTTTCCTTGTATTAATGCACATACCCCATCTATAGCACTAATTTGAGTCTAGTATAGTTCAAGTTGTAGATTTTAAAATTCA
The DNA here is from genome assembly GCA_903813345.2 of Owenia fusiformis. Taxonomy (NCBI): domain Eukaryota; kingdom Metazoa; phylum Annelida; class Polychaeta; order Sabellida; family Oweniidae; genus Owenia; species Owenia fusiformis. The sequence goes on along the minus strand of CAIIXF020000003.1, from coordinate 6,991,426 downwards.
ACAATAAAAACCCAAATGACACCCAAATGTACCAAGTGGTACCAATATTTCCTCATTAACTGCATATGCCTGTGTAATTTGTTTATCTACATTATAGCTTATATTCAGGTAAAAACATACCTTTTCACACATGGATAAACATTTTATAGAGTCACAAGATGGAAATATATTCAGGAAATTCTTCCAACTTTCAAACCAAACCTTCTGTGGGCATTTCATAATCTTAGATGTGCTTTTCCATTTATATGTATTTTAGGGAGGCTGGATAGGGCCTAACAAAGAAGTAATAATACCCAATTTCCTGGAATTTAGTCCAAATAGTCCATATTTATTTTTATTTGGCAAGAACATTTATAATCCATATATTTTGGATTCAATGCATTATACAAAAAATATAGCAAAATAGAAATAAGTTCATTTTTGGCCCACCCTGTAAAGTAAATTGAATAAATCTTAGATGTTCCCTTTAAGTAAATTCCTAACTAGAAAAACAGCAACTCCACGGAGTAGCAAATCCCACCGAACGGCAGTTGAGTTACCAAAGATTACGAAAATGAAAAATGGCAGCCATTCTGAAGATCAGCGGCTATCTTAAAAAATATTTTCTCGAACAGAGCTATTGTGTTTCTAGGCATCAGCATATAAAATTTGAACCAAATCTGTTCACTGGTATTTGACTTATCAAAGATTACGTTTTTTCTTATGAAAAATGGCTACCATTTTGAAATTCAGCCGCCATCTTGAAAAAATTTTCTCGAACAGATCGACTGTGTCCCTAGGAATCATCATATAAAAATGAGCCAAATCTGTTCACTGGTATTTGAGTTATCAACGATTACATTTTTTACGAAAAATGGCGTCCATTTTGAAATTCAGCCGCCATCTTGAAAATTCCTTCTCGAACAGATCTCCTTTGTCCCTAGGCATCATCATATAAAATTTGAGCCAAATCCATTCACTGGTATTTGAGTTATCAAAGATTACGTTTTTTTTACGAAAAAAGGCCGCCATTTTGACAATCAGTGGCCATCTTGAAAATCTCATCTTGAGCGAAGCTGCTTTGTCCCTGGGCATCATCATATAAAATTTGAACCAAATCCGTTCACTGGTATTTGAGTTACCAGAGATTACGTTTTTTTTACGAAAAATGGCCGCCATTTTGAAATTCAGTGGCCATCTTGAAAATTGTAACTCGAACAGATCTACTGTGTCCCTTGGCATCATCATATACAATTTGAACCAAATCCGTTCACTGGTATTTAAGTTTTTTTACGAAAAATGGCCGCCATTTTGAAATCTAGCCGCCATCTTGAAAATTTTTACTCGAACATATCTACTGTGTCCCTTGGCATCAGCATATAAAATTTGAACCAAATCCGCAAACTAGTATTTGAGTTATTAAAGATTACATTTTTTACGAAAAATGGCCGCCATTTTGAATTCAGTGGCCATATTGAAAATTCCTTCTCGAGCAGAGGTCCTACACCCATAAGGCATAAGCCTATAAAATTTGAATCAAATCCATGAAACGGTATTTGAGTTATCGCCCGGACAAACAGACGGACGGACGGACGGACGGCTTTCCTATATCCCTCTCGAACTTCATTCGGTGGGATAATTATGGTATTATTACGTAATTCATTCAACATTTTTTTCAATATTTATTTTTTTAATCCTAGATCATTGAGCTGTTGAAAGAAAGGTAGTCATTATGTGTAGTATTAGGAAAATAACATGACTGTTCTGATGCCCACCAGGTTGCGAGATCCCAGCTTTGAGGCTTCCAGTACCAGCTTTCATGCAGTAACTTGCAGACCATACAATTCATTTTCTTTCCTCCAGTTATTTCTCCAAATTTGTATTTTCTTCTCCACAGAAAATATGACTCGTACAAAGTAGCATTTTGATAAACTTGGTGTAAATGTTGCGTCAGGCTCTCAACAGTTTCAAAATCATTTGTATGAATATACGATCCTGGGGGTAAATATTTCTCATATCCTGACCTTCGCCCTCTAACAATTGGTATGAGATTGTGTTTAAATGCATTTGCCCACAGCTTCTCTGTGATATATCCTTCACAGTCACTGTTCTCAAATGATATGTAAAAAATGTAGTTGTTTTCTGGAAAGTAAAGTGCTACAGTTTAGTATATTACAAAACAGTGCAGTGCAGTGCAGTAGGATATGGCATGCTGCAGTACAGTACAGTACAGTGCAGTAAAGAGCAGTACAGCACAGTGAGGTACTACAGCACATAAACAATTGTCAGAATGTTTTAATTCATAATGGTTACTGATTATAATAATCAAAAATGTGCTGTCATTAATTTTTTAATACTTGTTCTGCTCTTATAATCTGTTTTTAAAAGTTGGTCTCTAAGTAAAATAATTGGTGTGTTTGTTGTACTTTGAATTCATTGAATAACTTATTGAAGGGAGAAGAGAAAGACATTCTAGACCTGTAGCCAGCTTTTGCCAAGGGGGCTCACTTTTTAAAAACTTCCAGCGGGGGGTTCACATTTGACCATTTTGGCCAAAAATCACTTGATGAAAAGTGCTCAGCATTGTGAAAAACTGCATGATTTTGAAATAACCTTTGGCCAAGGGAGGAGGGTTCACTGACACCCCCTGAATCCTCCCTGGCTATAGACATGCATTTCTCATCATGTTGCATTGAGCCTGAGACATTTTGGCTTTTGTTTTCCTATCTAACTCCTCATATAAGACTGGCTGGGGAAAGTGAGACAAGTACAAGAAAAGATTGTTCTAGCTTACCTATATAATTCCAGCAGTCATTTGGGCAAGAAGCTCCACATTTGCCGTAGACATCAATATGAATATGTTTCATAATTTCAAGTACATAGAGCTCTCTCTGACTGTCTGTATGACAATGGCTCACCAGCCAGGCTGCTGGCTTGGTCCTATTTGGATACATTGGTAGCGTGAAATCACTTTCCTCTTTGTAGTAGTACCCATATGGCACATATAAGTCTGCATCGGGATTTGCTGCTATCGTGAGATTTACGTGATAATTCCATTTTGTTAAGTTCATAGCTCCTATCCTATGTTTACCAGGTGCTTCGTGCGTTACAAACAGCCATTTTTGTGACGCAGGGTGATATGGTGGGATCTCGTTTCTTCTGTTGAAATGACTAAAAATGACTGCATCAGTTGTTCTTATGAGACTCTTGTTTCGTACTAACTCACAATTGGGCTGTGGACAATTTCTATAGCTAGAAGAGAATTGTCTTGAGCCGCCATTTGCAGCAGTCCATGCTAGGATCGTTATAATTTCCGGTTTCTTTGGGATTATTTGGTCTGTTGATACAGGATAATATTGAATAAAAGGGTTATCACCTGAAGCGTGCATATTCAGGGTATTACGAATATGGCGATCTTCTGCGTCCAATATGCTTTGCTCCCCATCATTTCTGATAATAGCATTTGATTTAGTCATATTGTAAATATTTGTTCCTCTTGGTTTCGAATACATAATGACAGATCCCGGTTTCATAAGATGGTACATTATGACATAAAACGCAGTAGACACCACACAGGCTAATAGCAATTTCTGAAAGCAATACACCAGTCTTTCACAAACTTAATATGCATGTTATATTATTGCCATTATAATGGTTGGCTGTTTTTTTTATTTATTACAGTGATGATAAAAAATACTGATAAATTGTAATCATCGATAATTTATATAACTTACATTTTTCCATGACTGCATTTTTGTTCAGTTAGAAGTAGGCCTGGTTCGTTTTGGAAAATCAATTCATATTGTAAAACTAATTATACACTTTGAGCCTGTCGTGTTTCACTTCATTTGCATTTGAGTCTAAACACCCATCTGTGCAAAATTACAAATTATTTATCACTTGAAGTTAGCATGCTTCATGCCAATTAGTTATGTTTATACTAGCGCTGTCACACTTTAATGAATTGGTACTAGACTGAATCTATAAACTAGTGATTTTGTAGTACTTATCAGTAATATATCTGGCATACAGCCTTATGGATAAGATGAACTCACCAGAGTGTGACATCATAAGCAGATCAGGATTCCAACTGTTTTTTTTTAAATATACCTTTTTATTAAATCAATTTTGATTCAAAATCATACTTTGCATACCAAATGAAAACATGAAGTTGCAATCTAGCTATGTAATATTAATTGTACACTTTTACTTGAATAAAAGATGTCACCAGCATCTCACTTTAACATATAGGGCGTAATGATAAATCGACATAATTTGCATAAAACCTGGAAATATGTAAAATTTCTTGCAAAGATATTCTGATTTTAAAAATGTATGAATTGAAAATGTTAATATGCCCCAGCTATCATGGCAATGTCATAGAACAAAATAATAGAAAGACTATGGAAGGAACACGGATATAGTGCAGTGAAAATAAAACAACTATTCCCAAGTAAAATTAGACTGTGTATCAACATTAATTGATTGATTAAAAACTCAAAGAAACTGTAGGTATTTCTCGAAAGTTATGTACTGGTCATCCTAAATCAGGTAAAACTGAGGAGAATATCAAAACCGTAAATAATATTGTACGCAGTTATTAAGAATCCATCAGGAATTTACCAAGAGAAATAGGCTTACCTTTCAGTGACCCATCTTTTATAAAATTCATTGTATAGTTATGTGCACTTGATATCTTCTAAACACGCTTGGATTCACAAGAAGAATCATTTACATTTACTTGATTAATATCATCAAACAGTGCCATATTTTGACCATTTTCTAGCTAACCTGTAAAAATTAGAACTTTGCAGCCACTTAAGATACAATGAATATTTTTCTCTGTTTCTAGCTCTAGAGATCATCAAAGTACGAGCAAGTGCAATGCAGGAAGCATCACTAGAGACACCTAGTGGTTTGATGTCTGTCTTCGTAGGTAATTATACACTTTACAATATGCAAGGTAGTCTTGAATCAAGCCCTTGTGAACATCTGAAGAACTTGCAACAAATAATAATAAAAGTGGAGTTTCAAAGACTTAATGCAAGACTACAAATCTTCAGCTGCAAAAAAACTACTTCAATCAAGTTCACATTTTAGATATTGTAAAATTTTATTTTATGATTTAGATTTCTGTTCACAAGACAGCGGGCGAATACAATTTTTGAAAAGCCTGCACTCGCTTACTTTCTGTTCTCAGTGATCAATGTCCTTCCCAAGGTCGGGCCATATATCGCTGAAAACCTGGGGCATATATGCAACGATAGCGACATAACCTCTAAATACATGTTAGATCAGGTGACTGAGATCATTGTTGATTTCTTTTTATCTTGGCCTATAATGCCTTTTTGGCGATTGGAAAGCCATCTGATGTAAAATAAGATTCATGAAATAAATAGATCACCATATAAAAAAAAAATAATAATAATAAAAAAAAAAATTCTTTTTATAAAACAGGTGCCGACTCCAAGCTAAAGTTTGCCATGAAGACTGCAAGGGAGTATATAAAGGAGTTTCATGATGTACAAGACCCCGTGTGTTCTATTGCTAACTACCTTTACTCCAATTGTAAAGTGATAGGAGGTCATCAACAAGTAGGTTTTTATATGATGACTTTTCATTTTTATAAAATATGTACTCCTTATTTATTTTTTAATATATAGCAGACTTGCAGGTATCATATTGAGAGAACAATTGAATTGTTTCATAAAAATGTATGTACTGTACATGTAGTTACGAATTTTATCATAATACATAATTGAGTCTTAAAAATCCAAAATACGAAAGATTTGATATTCAGGCTCTTAATTTCCTAAAAAATACATGTGCATAAAGATTTGGTGTGTAACATAATAATTCTGATTTACAGGTCTTGAAACGAGACACTTTCCTTAAATGATGTCTCCTTTTAATGTTTTCTATAGTAACAGTTTGGATTTTCAGGCTCTCGATTGGTTAAAAAAGGACTCTGTTCGTAAAGATTTCAGTCTTCGTCGTCTCAAACCTCTTCCAGTCAGTGGTGCCTTTCACACAAATCTCATGCGGCCAGCAAAAGAACCACTTCAAAAAGCAATTCAAAAGGTCCATTTCGAAGAACCTCTCGTTAATGTGTACTCAAACGTTACTGGGAAACGATACCCTAAACCAGCAGTGATTAAGAAAAGCTTAGTGGATCAGATTGTTAAACCTGTACTCTGGGAGCAGACATTACATTATATGTATGCTAGAGATGTAAAACAAGAGTTTCCTGATACTTATGAGGTTGGTCCGGGAAAACAACTAGGGACTGTATTAAAAGTTGTGAATGGTAAAGCACATACGAGATATCATGCAATTAGTGTTTAATGCTTTCAAGACAAGGCACAATCAGGAATTTCTTGAGGTAAAAGAATATTCTTCAAAGCAGCTTGATTGGTGTGGAAAAGCAATGAACTCTTGAAAATTAAAATGATGGAGCTCGGTTGTATGAGATATTGTGCTATCAAAGATGATTTCTTAATACTGAATCAATGGGAGATGACAATACTAGAACAAAGAAAGTCTTCACATTGAGAGATTTTTGAATAATCAGTATTCATAAATAACTTTATTTTCAGCTTTTTTGAGAACATCTGTTCTTTGAAAATAAGAAAATAAATTCATACCAAACTCTAATACTCTTATTTTTGGATTTAACAATGGCCTATGGGATCGACCAGGCGTCCGTACGGCCGTTGGTCCGTCCGTCCATCCATCAACAATAGCCATATAAATTAAAACTGCTATTCGGATTGAGTCATATCCACATTCATTTATGCATATCCATAATGCCTTTTTGACCTATGATTGCCATTTCCCAAGTTTGCGCGGTTTCCGAGAAATTGCTGATTTTGACGTAGAGAAGTCAAATGTTCTGTAAATTCTAGACACTTTGTTGAAGTAGAACTTTCAAATAACTTGTAGTAGTTGCTGTATATGCAACTTATGTCCTCTGAAGATTTAAAAGCTCTTGGAATTAGTTTTTGGTGTTTACTCTATAAAATTTGACAAAAAGTAGTCATGTTCAGGAAACTTTCTCATGTATAAAGTCAAAGGAAGGTTTTGTGATTGACAAGTTTCTCAGTTTGCCTTACACTTGATCATTTCTTGCAATGAATTACATCAGTACTAGATTGAAGCATTCCCTACATATTGCTCAATATATGTCAGCATCAAATTTTTACCGTTTTTGAGATATTTGACGTCAAAAAACAGTAAAAATAAGTTATTTTTCAACTTGCTTCAATTTGACCAAACTTTTTTTGAAAATCATCTACAAGTTGCCAGGAGTTCAAATCTGACATTAGTTTTAGGATTTGACCTTTACATGACCTTCGAAAGGTCAAAAGTTTATTTTTCAAATTGATTTTTGGATGTAAATTTTGGTCAGCTTAATCAGAAGACCTTACTGAGCTCTGAATAAGTAAAATCTTCAAGGTCAAAAGTCATCAAACTAGGTCACACAATTGTGCTATCTAAGTTTCTCAAAGTTCGAGACTACAAATCCAAATCAATATTTTTGTTTGAAAGTCAGGATATACATTCCTCTGAAGGTTCCAAACTGTGTGAGCTGAGCACAGGACCATGGGTCCTTTATTTAGAAATTGGGACATTTTGAACTCAGACATTTCTTCCCAAAGCCTCTGTTGAAACCATGGAAACCAGAAATTTCAAAATGAAATGATGATGTCATGGAGAACAATGTACTTATGAATTCTTTAGCGTTTTGAGACTAATGAACCCCACTCAAATAAAAAATTGATGAGATAAAAAAAACTGTGTTTGAAAAAACCCAAATATGAACACGAAAGAAAACATCTAATTTAATAGTATAATTTCCTATTTCTGTATTTCATAGATAATTAACATATAGATGATGTACATTTAGGTATGAAATCTAAATCTAAGCCACTCTTTTATAAAATGATAAAACACAATTGTACTATTCTCCAAATAATTTCATTTCTTCTAGTATTTTACCTTGCTCAATAAAATATACTCGGAGAATGTGTACTTTGTGTTATCCCTCAATTTTGATTGGTTGAACTCAACTCATGAGTAAAATGTCGTTTTTCATTTTTAAGTATATCCTTCAAGTTTGTTATACACTTCTAAAACTCTGAATTGTCAGGTTATTCTATAATTTATATTTACATTTTTATTTTACATTTTTCTGTTTTCTAAATCACCTAACTGGAAAATCTCTAACAATTAGATATTTCCTGGGAGTATATATTAAAATGTCATGTATTTGGGTAATTATGTGACATTTTTTTAGAGCTGCCACAATGGTTAGAAACATGCCATTCATGAATTCAACACACATTCACATGTTACATTTTTCCCATGACTCCCATAATAAATAGAGTATCCACTTGAGAAAAACTGCACAGTTTTCAAAGATATTTTTATTTCTTTTCATATTTTAATTCTTAGTAAATTTATGCTTTCTCGTACTCAGAGAAAGTTGTATCAATACAAATTTAAAATATTCCTAATACAGTACATGTCAAAATAATGTGGACATGTGTCGAAATATCTTGATAAATGCTTTCCAAATTGGTCAAAATATTGCAGTCAAAGCACTGACAGAAGAGAAATATCTCCTCAATTTTATTTTGATGTATCTTTTGTCTCGAGTCGAAAAACTGCCAAAATTGTGCAAATTTTTCTCAAAAGAATCACTTTAACGTCAACATGCATTAGATAATACTTGAATATTTTTACATTATTCACTACCTGAGAGTTTATATGCAATATGAATATGTGGTCACAAATAAAAAGGAATACATAAGGACCTTTGTTTGCACATACGAGGGTGACCAATAAGTTTGCGGAAAACACTCTAAAACTACAAAATTAGGCAATACAAGAGTGACAAATAAAATCTTCAAAAAAAAGAAACTTAAATTAGTTATTTCATTGATGTAAGTGTTTTTGACTTCAAAAAAATAAAAATATAAATGTGAGTGGTGAAGTTCTGTTTCAGTATCACTACACAAAAGTTTCAATAATATTTTGTTTAATAACCGTTTTAAGCAACATTTTGGTCACAGCTTAATGTCCACATTTTGAACAATTCAGTTATGGTCCCAGTATAATGTAATAATGTAAATATGCAAGAATTTTAAAAATCCCCCTCTCCCATCATAAACACAATATAATACTAAAAAATTGTGGGTAAGTATCGTATTTTCCATTAACTTATTGGACCCTGAAGTACATTCTACTTACTAAACATATATACATAAACAATAATAATTGATAAATACATAACACAAGATGTACTATTAAAATTTAAATATGACATGAAATACCAGCTTTATTCTGTTCAAATATCTGAATATTTTTCAATGAGATACTGGTATTGTTCTGATTGGAAATAATGGCTTGTGATTCTCCTGTACTATTCACTTAAATACAATAGGTCTCTACTAACTTAAGTACAATACAATAGGTCATCACAATGTACAATAGGTCTATACAATCTATGCATATTCTATCTTTACCAGATTAAAATAATTTTTATATACAATACGTTATTAAATAATGCTAAAATTGATCATTCCCCAGATGCAGGAGTCAGACATCATCAACTTGTTCCTTCCATATACCTGGCCTCTCCATTTGGAGATTATATATTTACTGTTTGCATTGGGCTAGTCTTGCATCAATATTTTGCGATACGCACCCCTAAATCATGTGTGCATTAATAGAAAATTGGAAAATGGCAGATGAGATACTCAAATCAAGACTAGAAGTACAACTGTAAAGCACTGAGTGTTTCAAATCCCCCTTCATCCCTTATCACTCCTGGGGGAGGAATGATTGAGGAAGGGGGAATGATGGAAGGATGGGGATGGAGAGCATGACCCGATTCAAGTTTTGAATTAAAACTTCTTTGGTTACTCCCACGTATTAACCCCCTTCGGTTTCACTATCTGAAACATTGATTTATAAATAGAAGTAAGGGGGGGGGATGCAGGCATGATACAAGACTATCAATGCTATATGTGTCTTTGGTATATAAGACTATACAGCACAATCTAACATTGGTAATATCACTGGTTTGAATGTAAGCCCAAATCTGAACTCTCATGATAAAGTAAATGATCTCTTCGATGATAAATTGCACATTTATTTATACTCAGTAGAAAAAAATTGAGGCAATATTGAGGCAATTTTTGATGCAAAACATCAATTGCATCTTATTCTGCCATAGGCATTCAATTCTTATTTGTGGTACAAAACGAGAAAACAATTAGGAAATTTTTCTGAACTTTTATGTTCTTGTATAACCATATATGTTCTTAACTCTAATATGAAACAACACCATTTTAAGTCCATATATGGTAAGTATGTATATGGTACTGTGTATGGTACAACTCCTTACATGGTATTACACTGTATATAATGGTCCAACTCTATATGATGCAAGACCATATGTGGTACAACATAATATAAAACAAACATATGGTATGAGTATTTTAAGGTAGTGTTAGATGTATCTACATGTACTTGGAGTCAGTGCTTCATTATGGCAAAACACTGCCTTATATGGACAGCCATTGGATATGACACTTCTGTATGACATTTATCTGACTATTGGTATCTTGGATATCTTGTACAATATTCTTGTTGTATATTGTATAATTTGCACTTGCTCTGGACATTTTTGCGTCTATTTAACACAATTTTTTGAAATCTTTTGACCTACTTTATTCCTCCTGGTGTAATCTGATTCAATGAAATATTCATGATCCATACAATATTGCTTAAAGTCCTTTTTCACAGCATCTGACTTTGCCATAAATCTGATATTGTAGGAACCTGACTATGCCAAAATTCAGCTATGCTAGGATCTGACCGCCATCATCTGACTATGCCAGGATCTGACTATGCCAGGATCTGACTATGACTGAATTTGACTATGTTAGGAGACAGTCTGTGGAATCAGCTATGCTAGAATTTGGCTGCTATGATCTGACTATGCCATGATCTGACTATACCAGAATTTGACTACGCTAGGAGTCCGAGTCTGTGGACCTTTGCAGATAAAAATGTGTGCAGTACGAAGACTATTGGCTTAGGGCAACCATGGAGGTCTAGTTCCTGGAAATAAACATTATTTATTTGTTAATTGATTTATTACATCCTCTAAAATCCTAAATGCAGGCATTGAAAAATCATCCACAAGTTCCATTTTCCCTCCAAGTGAAACAAATAAACGCTGCACCGCAATAGTGTTTGGATAAGACAAGTTTCACTGTATGTATAAATGAATAAAGATGAAAAGCAATGGAATAAATTAGAGCAGTTAAGTTTGGGATGACTTAAGGAAGCTTTTGGAGATTTATGTCACTATCCCGAGATATATGCCCGAGGCTATCAAGCTAGACGAACCATTCTTGGGAGGTCTATATTTCACAGTAAACAAGAGCATATATCACAGGATACTGAACTGAACAGTATATATCATGCCTTTCTAAGCATATTGAACTTCCTACTTCCAAATAAACCATGGTGAAACAAGGTTGCAGCCAGCGTTGTAAAATAAGAGAGGCAAATTTAAATAGGTGAGGCAAATTCAAATAGGTGAGGCAAATTTAAATAGGTGAGGCAATCTCTAAAAGGCGAGGCAAAGATAAATGTGATTTCTTAGACATGTTCATGATTCAGCATTTATAATTTACACACTGAAAGGGAAAATTGTTCTTTATAGTTTTATGTCTTTGGGTATATACATGTACAGTGTACTTCAATAAAATATTTACTTTGAATTGCATTTTTTGGAATATTGCCATTCTGCATTCGTTACAAAAGCATATTGCTGTATTTCAAACTACTTTATTCCTCACAAATTCCACTTTCCATTCTACATGTATTTTACATAAAAAACATGGCCACTATATATGTTATCAATGACTCCATTTGAAGCAATTCGTTCAGTGCTATGCATGCCTTCTCTCTTGCAGATGTTTGATTTCCCAGATATTGAATTAGTCCATTAATGTTGCCTTACATAAATTGTTATTTAGTTTCATAAAGATTTAACAATTCTCAATTTCAATCAAACATCATTTCCCAAGATTCTTGAGGGACCCTGAGAAATTAATGCATTTAGGAGCGGCAGAGAAGGCAAGGAATGCACCGAACCAAATGTTACAGAAAATGTTCATAGCTGTTCCATTAATCATACCTGCTCCCCTTCATCCCCAAAATCGAGCCATAGCAAACGATTTCCATCGTCTGCTGACATTCGCAACTTCTCGTAAGGATGTGCCCAAATAATATTCGAGCTTCTTTTGTCCTGGCCACCATTTTTGGGATTGATAAGACTAAACCCATTCTCAAAATGGAGTGTTAATCGGCAGTCTTGGTTTTGCCAAGTTGCGGCTATAAAAATGAAAAATATGAAATTTATTTGTTGGCATAATATATAAATACTTCCATGGATTTTGATTGGCCAATACATATTGTGGTTACAGAAATAATATGCTATTCATTATTAGGGGTCACACGGTTCGGTTCGGTTATTGTATTTCACAGTTCGGTTCGGTTCTGATTGCGGTTCTCACGGGCCTCGTGAAATGAGCAAAAATATATGAAATTGATCCGAAAATCAGAAAACATACTAAGTGTGTCACAGTGTTTTATTGTATTCAGTATTGTAAGTATCCAGTTTCACACAATGTTTGTTTGTTTGTTCAGTCTTTTTTCCCTCCCTCCCTCCCAAAATATCTGTGTCTTCACTGTGTTGATCTTCTTGTTTGATGTTCAAGTTTTTTCAACACATAAAATAACTTGTCAACTGTTGGCAAAATTAGCACAGTACTTCACTAAACTGAATAAATGTTTTCTTTAGAAATATAACTTAAGTTCAACACTTTGTCAGGACTCAACATGGATCAAAGGCGAACGTAATACACAGAACGTGACTCGTTCGCAAATTCAATGCATTCGGCGTTCGGCTTTTTACAGTATACTGTTATATCAACCAATAGGATTGCGCGAAATGTTTAGCGTAGGTCACTTCCGGGTCAATATGCCGGTGAAATTTATCAACATTTTCCTTTTGTTTTTGTTATCTGCCGTCTATATCAGAAGATCGTCGTAAATATCAGGTATGGTTCGCATTATTGCATGATGATTAACGATTCCAGACGATGTTTAGTTAATTGGTATTACACGAAAGCTTGAAATGGAGTTTAATTCCGAGTTTACATTTTTATTTTTCTGAAGTGAAACTGAAAATGTCACGGTTCTTCAAGAACCGCGGTTTTCAAGATTGTGTGCGAGCTAACCGTCGTGGAGGTATGAACCGCGGTAACCGCAAGCCACGGTTAACCGTGTGACCCCTATTCATTATACAATGCCTGTAGCAAAAGGCCACCATCAAAATTCTTAACTTATAGATAAAGGTAGCTCAATAATTGTTCAAAATGCTTGAAAAGAGGAATCTCTGACACGGTAAACATTAATCCTCAATACGTTCCTTCCTATTTATAAAACTGTTCCAATATTAATTATGCTCACTTAAAGCTTTTACAAGCCATATTAAATTATTTGAGATTATTCAAAGAATCATAACAAGATGAAAATTAATTTGTGGTCATTCATGGAATATGAACTGTGACTCACCACATGTTATTTCTTTGGCAAGTACAGCTGCACTATGGGCACCATTGATAAATGCCCGAGACCACGATGATAGATCCTTCTGGGTCCCTACACGAAATACATGAGCTTCAACACCCTGGCGTGAACCAGTCCTTGTACCAAATGTCAGGATATCACTGTTGCCCATTGGTGTTATATGCTTTCCTGAGTGAACTAATCTGAAAAAATTGAGCAAATAAAACTATACAACAGTGATTTCATGAGGTTTTCATTATTATTAATATGAATGTCTCACCATGGTTTTTAAATTAAACACTAATGTTATAAACACCTATAAATCATATAAATACTAAACACCCTAAGTCAATGTGATGTTACACTGCAGGCAAGCAAGAAATCATAAACCAATTTCCAATAGTGGGGTACATAAACTAGTACACAACAATGACCAGGGGAATATAACATACAATATAACTGCATGGTGACATAAAAAGTAACCATAACAACAATACACAATAAATCTGCCATTTTCTCCCCATGATTAATGTCCATGTGTCTGTCAAAAATGGACGCTGGTTGCAACACTTAATTTTTGTCTTATATATTTCTGTAGTTGGATGAACACTGTGAAAATACAACAATACTTCTGTGTCAAAATGCAATACTTCTGTGTCAAAATACAATACTTCTGTGTCAAAATGCAATACTTATGTGTGACAAGGTAACAATTTGTATAAAATAAAGATTCAATCCTCGAGTGCCATAGTAAAGCAAAGAGTTAGCAATGCATGATAAAGCAATCATCTATGAAAAGAGTGAAAGCTATAGGTGCATTCATGAAATTATGTTCTTAAAACGTAGGATTGAATTTGCTCAATCTGCTTAAATTTTCTCAAAGGATGAAATTTCACATATGGAATGTGTCACAAGGATTACTAGTTTAACTCAAGGGTTACAAATGTAACCCACGGGTTAAAAGTGTAACTCAAGTCTGACTTGAGAGTAACAAGTATAACTCAAGGGTTACAAGTATAACTCAAGGATTACACATATAACTCAAGGGTTACAAGTGTAACTCAAGGGTTACACATATAACTCAAGGGTTACAAGTATAACTCAAGGATTACACATATAACTCAAGGGTTACAAGTATAACTCAAGGATTACACATATAACTCAAGGGTTACAAGTGTAACTCAAGGATTACACATATAACTCAAGGGTTACAAGTGTAACTCAAGGATTACACATATAACTCTAGGGTTACAAGTGTAACTCAAGGGTTACAAGTATAACTCAAGGGTTACAAGTGTAACTCAAGGATTACACATATAACTCAAGGGTTACAAGTGTAACTCAAGGGTTACAAGTATAACTCAAGGGTTACAAGTGTAACTCAAGGATTACACATATAACTCAAGGGTTACAAGTGACTCAAGGGTTACAGGTGTAAGTCAATGTTGAATGTAACATGCCCTCGCAGGGACGTCCACCATTTACCTAAAGATGTCTTTTTCCTTTCCATCATCCCCAACAGTTTTTGCCGCCAAAATTCCTGTCTCATCCTCACCAGATGGGGTTAGTGGTCTACCAACGTGCGCTACTCTATATACATAAGATATAAACGCATCACATACACACATGACATAATTTCATGATAACTGACACATGCATTCATGATAATAATATACTCATGATAATTTTCATGATAATTATCATGAGAATACTCAGAAAGCACTCATGATAATAAACATTCACAATAATAACAATGCTGTATTAACACCATACACCAAACTGAAAACATTTCTTAACATGCATGCACACAGAATGTACACAAAAATACTGACATTCATAAACTTTCATCAAAATATTTTTAATAAAAACAAATCTAGGAAATGAAGATAAAAAACCTATCAAGGGTTTTAACTTTAAAATTATGAGTAAGTGGAAACAATACGAAACATCAGATATTAGAAATGTATATTATAAATATTGTAGTGTTATTTTGGTAAGCAAGGTGAGAGTATGAATTCTGAGATATTACATCGCTGAAGCATGCTTAAGCAATTAGCGAATTGTCAGTCATAAACAGATTCTAATTGAGAGTCTAATGCTTCATTTCCTAAGCAACATTCGCATGAAAATACAAATGTAGTAGCTTAGCTTTCAGAATATATGCTTAAAACAACAAATGAAGCTAAATAAAATGAATCTTACAAAATTGTAATTTTTCTTTAACAAAATGAACAAAGTGGAAATAGTACTATATGTTTTTAACTGAAATTTGACGACTAAATAATTTTCCAAAAAATGGTAACATACGTAATCTCAACTGACCATGCATATGGCCTTGACATTGGAATAATATTGACTTTGGAAAAAATCTACTAAAATGTTGATGGATCCATCATTTCTGAGATTCTTATCTTTTCACACAAAAAATCAATAAAAAATGACCATCTTCAAATGTACACGTATGTAACCACGACATGACCCCAAAGCAAATACGGCAAATTTGAGGCAATTTGGTCAATGTTTATCTATGCAGTACCTGTCACTTTCAAATTACCCAATAGCCCCTAGCTTAATTGAATTGTCCACTGAAAATTGCCTAGACTTCAATCAAACACAGCCATCAAGTTTAATCTCGATACCCCAAGGATTGTTAAAATTCAGAAGTAATGTAATCGACCATATCTTGGGATTATACGTTTGACAGATTTTCGAATACTGACCTTGTTGACAAAAGTGGATGACTTTGAAATGGTTTTGACCAATCTTCTCGTTGCCATGGCGCTGCATTAAACAACAAAAGGTCTTTCTCTGTAATTGCTGCAAATACTGGTTTCCAAGTTGGATTTCCTTGTTCATTATGTATCTGGAAAGAAAATTTGCAAATCATTTTGTGTTTATTCATTCTGACCTTTTTTGTCAAATGGCCTGAAAATTTTGCTATAAGCAACCTGATAATGTACAAAATGTAAGATGGAGATGCAAGTTATAACTTAATTGCTTGAACCTTTTTTTTAAATTTGGATATTTTAAGATATGGATTAGATTAGATAAGATTCATATACATTTTAGATGATAAAAAGATGTTGGGTACTGGGTGGACAAGCAATGATAGTGTCCAAATATTGACATTTTTGAATTCTCAATTTAATCAGTTAAATTTGACTTGAAAATCGACAATTTTTACAAACAAAATCATCATTTACCTCTTTGAAAAAACCTCCCTTTCCCACAATTATTGATAATTGGTTGCTATTCTGAAATCATGATGTAGATGATCTGATACTAATCTTGCAATAAAATAATGATTTATTTTTGTACTTCAATTTGCATCATTTATGTAATGGCGGATAATGTCTAGCCAGGCACTATACTGGGAATTCCTTCATTTATGTCTGGTCTTTATTTTTTCGAAATCAATAAAATATTGCACTTCATTGAAATATATTTCGGAAAGAACACCCAAGGGTGCCACAGATTTGATTCCAGAACATGAATACAGTAACACCTCTTTATACAAACACCTCTTAATATTAACACCTCTCAATATGAACACCTCTCAATCTGAACACCTCTTAATGTGAACACCCCTCAATATGAACACACACAATTTTGACTCATATACTGAGAAACGTCGAAATGTGAAAACTGCTAATCCAAATGACTTTTGGACAAGACAGGTATTACTGTATAATCTATATGAGTAGATTTGCTAAACTCAAAAGAGTTATGAGCAAAGGCATTCATCGACCAGATTTCTCCCAATAAATTTCTTAAAAGGGAGCAAAAAACTGTAAAACTGTAAAAAATGGTATAAATTTCCCCCCCCTTATCTACCTAACAACTGTTGTTAAAGCAGAGAGAAGGGGTCCAGGGTCTTAGAGCCACACTACAATTCTTTAAAATCCCATAGAGGTTCTAAAGGATCAAAATCTAACTGGGTGCAGTGCTCAGTTGCTTGAAGATCATTGCAAGAAATATGAATAAATTCTTGTTTCATAATCTATTTGTCAATTACTAATACAGGCAATCAGAAAAGGTCATATGTCACCAGAATATGTATTAATATTTTGTGGCTGTATGTCACTGTGTTCTACAATATTGTAAAACAAAGTGGAAAGTCTGTGAAATTACAAAAAGTGCTCTACTTAGGGGTTATAAAATGAAGTTAATGGGTCACATAACTTTAAAACTGTTCTATTTTGGAGGTGTTTTACTTCAAGGGGATATGAAGTCACTTAAATTTAAAAACTATTTTACAAATAGAGGTATCTACTTGATCGTACAGCGAAACCTACTTAAAAGCTGTAAGAGGTGTTCAACTTAAAAATCCATTATTCCGGGATCAAAATTTTACAAACAAAAGATGAACTCTCTTCCCCTCAATTGAGGAGTGCCTCCCCCTTGTAAAACTATGGTACATACCTGTTCAGCCAACCACCCCATGTGTTTAATCTCTCTGGGAGTGCCTCCCCCTTGTAAAACTAAGGTACATACCTGTTCAGCCAACCACCCCATGTGTTTAATCTCTCTGGGAGTGCCTCCCCCTTGTAAAACTATGGTACATACCTGTTCAGCCAACCACCCCATGTGTTTAATCTCTCTGGGAATGCCTCCCCCTTGTAAAACTATGGTACATACCTGTTCAGCCAACCACCCCATGTGTTTAATCTCTCTGGGAGTGCCTCCCCCTTGTAAAACTATGGTACATACCTGTTCAGCCAACCACCCCATGTGTTTAATCTCTCTGGGAGTGCCTCCCCCTTGTAAAACTATGGTACATACCTGTTCAGCCAACCACCCCATGTGTTTAATCTCTCTGGGAATGCCTCCCCCTTGTAAAACTATGGTACATACCTGTTCAGCCAACCACCCCATGTGTTTAATCTCTCTGGGAGTGCCTCCCCCTTGTAAAACTATGGTACATACCTGTTCAGCCAACCACCCCATGTGTTTAATCTCTCTGGGAGTGCCTCCCCCTTGTAAAACTACGGTACATACCTGTTCAGCCAACCACCCCATGTGTTTAATCTCTCTGGGAGTGCCTCCCCCTTGTAAAACTATGGTACATACCTGTTCAGCCAACCACCCCATGTGTTTAATCTCTCTGAAAGTGCCTCCCCCTTGTAAAACTAAGGTACATACCTGTTCAGCCAACCAACCCATGTGTTTAATCTCTCTAGGAGTGCCTCCCCCTTGTAAAACTAAGGTACATACCTGTTCAGCCAACCACCCCATGTGTTTAATCTCTCTGGGAGTGCCTCCCCCTTGTAAAACTAAGGTACATACCTGTTCAGCCAACCACCCCATGTGTTTAATCTCTCTGGGGGTGCCTCTCCCTTGTAAAACTAAGGTACATACCTGTTCAGCCAACCACCCCATGTGTTTAATCTCTCTGGGAGTGCCTCCCCCTTGTAAAACTAAGGTACATACCTGTTCAGCCAACCACCCCATGTGTTTAATCTCTCTGGGAGTGCCTCCCCCTTGTAAAACTATGGTACATACCTGTTCAGCCAACCAACCCATGTGTTTAATCTCTCTGGGAGTGCCTCCCCCTTGTAAAACTAAGGTACATACCTGTTCAGCCAACCAACCCATGTGTTTAATCTCTCTGGGAGTGCCTCCCCCTTGTAAAACTAAGGTACATACCTGTTCAGCCAACCACCCCATGTGTTTAATCTCTCTGGGAATGCCTCCCCCTTGTAAAACTATGGTACATACCTGTTCAGCCAACCACCCCATGTGTTTAATCTCTCTGAAAGTGCCTCCCCCTTGTAAAACTAAGGTACATACCTGTTCAGCCAACCACCCCATGTGTTTAATCTCTCTGGGAATGCCTCCCCCTTGTAAAACTATGGTACATACCTGTTCAGCCAACCACCCCATGTGTTTAATCTCTCTGAAAGTGCCTCCCCCTTGTAAAACTAAGGTACATACCTGTTCAGCCAACCACCCCATGTGTTTAATCTCTCTGGGAATGCCTCCCCCTTGTAAAACTAAGGTACATACCTGTTCAGCCAACCACCCCATGTGTTTAATCTCTCTGGGAGTGCCTCCCCCTTGTAAAACTAAGGTACATACCTGTTCAGCCAACCACCCCATGTGTTTAATCTCTCTGGGAATGCCTCCCCCTTGTAAAACTATGGTACATACCTGTTCAGCCAACCACCCCATGTGTTTAATCTCTCTGAAAGTGCCTCCCCCTTGTAAAACTAAGGTACATACCTGTTCAGCCAACCACCCCATGTGTTTAATCTCTCTGGGAATGCCTCCCCCTTGTAAAACTATGGTACATACCTGTTCAGCCAACCACCCCATGTGTTTAATCTCTCTGGGAGTGCCTCCCCCTTGTAAAACTAAGGTACATACCTGTTCAGCCAACCACCCCATGTGTTTAATCTCTCTGGGAGTGCCTCCCCCTTGTAAAACTAAGGTACATACCTGTTCAGCCAACCAACCCATGTGTTTAATCTCTCTGAAAGTGCCTCCCCCTTGTAAAACTAAGGTACATACCTGTTCAGCCAACCACCCCATGTGTTTAATCTCTCTGGGAATGCCTCCCCCTTGTAAAACTAAGGTACATACCTGTTCAGCCAACCACCCCATGTGTTTAATCTCTCTGGGAGTGCCTCCCCCTTGTAAAACTACGGTACATACCTGTTCAGCCAACCACCCCATGTGTTTAATCTCTCTGGGGGTGCCTCTCCCTTGTAAAACTAAGGTACATACCTGTTCAGCCAACCACCCCATGTGTTTAATCTCTCTGGGAGTGCCTACCCCTTGTAAAACTAAGGTACATACCTGTTCAGCCAACCAACCCATGTGTTTAATCTCTCTGGGAGTGCCTCCCCCTTGTAAAACTAAGGTACATACCTGTTCAGCCAACCACCCCATGTGTTTAATCTCTCTGGGAATGCCTCCCCCTTGTAAAACTATGGTACATACCTGTTCAGCCAACCACCCCATGTGTTTAATCTCTCTGAAAGTGCCTCCCCCTTGTAAAACTAAGGTACATACCTGTTCAGCCAACCACCCCATGTGTTTAATCTCTCTGGGAATGCCTCCCCCTTGTAAAACTATGGTACATACCTGTTCAGCCAACCACCCCATGTGTTTAATCTCTCTGAAAGTGCCTCCCCCTTGTAAAACTAAGGTACATACCTGTTCAGCCAACCACCCCATGTGTTTAATCTCTCTGGGAGTGCCTCCCCCTTGTAAAACTAAGGTACATACCTGTTCAGCCAACCACCCCATGTGTTTAATCTCTCTGGGAGTGCCTCCCCCTTGTAAAACTAAGGTACATACCTGTTCAGCCAACCACCCCATGTGTTTAATCTCTCTGAAAGTGCCTCCCCCTTGTAAAACTAAGGTACATACCTGTTCAGCCAACCAACCCATGTGTTTAATCTCTCTAGGAGTGTCTCCCCCTTGTAAAAATAAGGTACATACCTGTTCAGCCAACCATCCCATGTGTTTAATCTCTCTGGGAGTACCTCCCCCTTGTAAAACTATGGTACATACCTGTTCAGCCAACCACCCCATGTGTTTAATCTCTCTGAAAGTGCCTCCCCCTTGTAAAACTAAGGTACATACCTGTTCAGCCAACCACCCCATGTGTTTAATCTCTCTGGGAATGCCTCCCCCTTGTAAAACTATGGTACATACCTGTTCAGCCAACCACCCCATGTGTTTAATCTCTCTAGGAGTGTCTCCCCCTTGTAAAAATAAGGTACATACCTGTTCAGCCAACCACCCCATGTGTTTAATCTCTCTGGGAGTGCCTCCCCCTTGTAAAACTATGGTACATACCTGTTCAGCCAACCACCCCATGTGTTTAATCTCTCTGGGAATGCCTCCCCCTTGTAAAACTATGGTACATACCTGTTCAGCCAACCACCCCATGTGTTTAATCTCTCTGGGAGTGCCTCCCCCTTGTAAAACTATGGTACATACCTGTTCAGCCAACCACCCCATGTGTTTAATCTCTCTGAAAGTGCCTCCCCCTTGTAAAACTAAGGTACATACCTGTTCAGCCAACCAACCCATGTGTTTAATCTCTCTAGGAGTGTCTCCCCCTTGTAAAAATAAGGTACATACCTGTTCAGCCAACCACCCCAAGTGTTTAATCTCTCTGGGAGTGCCTCCCCCTTGTAAAACTATGGTACATACCTGTTCAGCCAACCAACCCATGTGTTTAATCTCTCTGGGAATGCCTCCCCCTTGTAAAACTAAGGTACATACCTGTTCAGCCAACCACCCCATGTGTTTAATCTCTCTGGGAGTGCCTCCCCCTTGTAAAACTAAGGTACATACCTGTTCAGCCAACCACCCCATGTGTTTAATCTCTCTGGGAGTGCCTCCCCCTTGTAAAACTAAGGTACATACCTGTTCAGCCAACCAACCCATGTGTTTAATCTCTCTGGGAATGCCTCCCCCTTGTAAAACTAAGGTACATACCTGTTCAGCCAACCAACCCATGTGTTTAATCTCTCTAGGAGTGTCTCCCCCTTGTAAAAATAAGGTACATACCTGTTCAGCCAACCATCCCATGTGTTTAATCTCTCTGGGAGTACCTCCCCCTATATTCTGATTCACTTCCGCCATGGCTATATGTGTAAGCAACTCAATATTTGAATGTAAATTATGAAACCACTCTGACATAGTTTGTTCATCCGGGCACCGTAATATACATGAACTTTTAGCATCGGGACTGTGTAATTCAATTGTCCTATTTTCCGAATCAGGCATTGTTAGGTTTCGACATAAATAACATAGTCTTAATGGTATTGTCTTTTTTTCCGAGACTTGACTGTTGCGATCTCCTTTTGATCCCTCAGGGGTCCCCCATCCGAGGTCATTGAGTGCAGATGACTTGCGGAAATAGGGTGTCACTTCCCGTAAATATTTCACTGGAAATATAAAAATCAAAAAAATAAGATAGGTTTGATGAGTAACATTGTATGCAATACCAACATGTATTTCAAATAAAATATATTATTTATTATAATCCAGGGGTTATATTACCTACAATCAAGATGTAAATAAATCTGATAACTAGATAATGGCAACTCCGCGGAGTAGCAAATCCCAACGAACAAAATATCAATTACCGAATTCCAATCAATTATACTCATTACTTTGGTTGAAAATGAAAAAATTAGATTTTAGAATTGCGAATTCCTGCAAAGCAGCCATTTTGAATTTTCTGAGGTACAAATCTGAAAAATAATACCATAAATGTGATCTACTCCAAAATTCCTTCAATTTGAGTATAATATAGCCATACTTTGAAGGGATCGAAAAATTATTGCGAAATCGTACATTAGACATACAATATTTGCAATCTACTCTTAATTGCCTTTCATTTGAGTATAATAAAGCTATACTTCAGAGAGATCTAAAAATTAGCGAAAATTTCTGTTTTCCTGTCCCCCCATACATGGCCCCTGGGGGTCAGGATGAAAAACACTGAATATATGTGAAATAGATAAATGTTGTGAATACACTACCGAAATTTCAAACAATAATATTAATTACTTTGGTTTAGAATGAAAAATTTATGATTTTTGCGAAAAAGTCCCGTCAGTTTTAAAGCGGCGGCCATCTTGAAAATTTATTTTTTTTTGCGTAAAACTCTTCACCAATATACATGTTTCCACTAAATATGAAGAAAATCTGTCAACTAGTATTTGAGTTATCTTCCGGACAGACGGACGGACTGACTGACTGACTGACTGACTGACTGACTGACTGACGGACAGACGGACGGAGAGCTTCACTATATCCCTAACGAACTTCGTTCGTTGGGATAATTAACAATATTCTAACATTATATCTTGTAAGTATATTCCAGATATAAACATATTGACGACTCCTGATTATATATATGGTAACCTACAATTCGGTTGTAAATATAGCCTAGAATCCAGATATATATATTAAATGCATTATAATTATACAGCAAATCTGCAACAGAACCGTACGGAACTGTTTTGGAAATGGTACTGTACGGTACCGTGAAATAATGGTACAGTACAGTACCATGGACTAAAACGGTACCAAACAGTACAGTGAACACTGTACGGCACTATACTACCGTACGGTACCAAACTCTTAATGTACCGTATGGTACCGTGATTTTAGAGTGCTGATTGGGGGTGTAATAGACAATCAATATAGACAGTTGTTAATTGCCAGCTTGCAATCTGGGAGAGTGTCTTCTTGGTTCATTCACCAGGAGGAGGTTTGCCAGTTTGATGAATAAAAATCATTTTCAAAACACAGTGAAACTTGTATATCTGAACACCTCATAATGGGAAGACCTTTCCTCGGCCCCGAATTTGTTATCTCCCATTGCCTCACATATAAAGACAATTTGAAATGTGAATACCTGCTAATCTGAACATGTTTGGTCAGTCTTGGGGGTGTTAAGATAACACAGGGTTTTCTGCATTTATTTCCCAAGGGGCGATTCTGCTAGTTATAGACTTGGATCTAAATATATCGTACAATCCAGATATAAATATTCTTACAAGGAAAAGCTATTTGCGACCTTTACTGCGATTTTATCAGCAAATCTACTGGAATAACAGACAGAAAACCATGGCAACAAACAATGGATTCCTTCAGGATATCCAAATGTCAAGTATGTGATGTTTTCCCTCTTGTGTTCTGGGCACCTTATGTAATACAGACTTTCACTCTTAAAGAATGAGTAATACATGCACTTGACCCTTTTACATCATGGCCTGCACTTTTGTGACACATGAGAAGCAAGACCAATATTCTGTTTCTCCTAATGTGATACAGACACTATTACTTTCATAATACAGTAAAACTCGTCTGACATGAACAACTGACTGGGGCCAGCCAAAAGTGTTCAGATTGGCATGTGTTCATATTTCAGATTAAATCAAGAGGTGCTCAGATTAGAGGTGTTTGGATATACAGGTTTTTCTCTATTTATATTAAACATTTGACATTACCTGCCCCCCCCCCTCTAATTAAGACTTCTCTTGTCATGTGCAATCTACATTGTCTAGACAATCAGCCTCAAGAAAAATTCACATGACAAAGGTTGACCAGTTATTTTGGTCAAAATACTTTTTATATAAATTAGAATTTAAACAAACCGGGTGCAAATATGGCCTGAAAACAGAATTTAACTTTAAAACTGAAAAATTCAGACAGTTATGAAAAGAGGAAAAATGAATCACTTATGAAAGATTCTGGTAAGGTAATGTAACAAAGGGTGACCTTGAGTGAAATACCCGTCTGCTTGGCTTATTTCATGCTATTTCTCTCTAAGATTTGATTAAACTGTTCAATTTTCTTGCATTTCTATACAATTTAGAGTATCAACTTTATGCATATTTACTTTATTTCTCACTGATTTCTCTCTTTTCCACTCTATTTTGCAATTTAAAACAAGACCATCAAGATTTTTATTCAGAGATAAATCTAATCCAGTCTCACAAGGGAAATCAACCCAACTTCAATACAAAACTGACATTTGGGAAATTGAGGGACTTATAAATCTGCAATTTATGAATACGTATGCTCTATAAAAGCACTATTGAGAAAAACAAACAAATTGGGTTCATTTTTAGTATGGTCAATTATCGCAAATGTTCAACCATTTTAGATAAAACTTGAAAATTATGGTGATAATACTGTATCAAGTAGAGAGATTAATTCCATCCAGGGAATCAAAATTGATGGATTACAAGAAATACGTTTTTCATTTGTCTTACTATGGAGGCTTAACTGTAGATTAGTCGGTCAGAGATATCTAAACAATATCGATAAAACCAGGCTCAAAGCTAACACCAACAAATCTTTATGAATAGTATCAGTAAATAAAATCTTGGAGCCTGATTCACCAGTAAGAAAAACACATTAAGAATCGAGGATCTGAAAACATGAGTTAACAAACCCCATGGGGACTGTGAACACGGATCAGATGAATGTTAACATACAATATCAAATGTAATTGTTCTTCAACCAATTTGAAACAACAGTAATGATCTAATCTGACAGATTCGCGGAGTTCTGATCAGCTATACATATTCCCTTTCCAATTACAACTCATAGTTATTCATTTGATAATTAGTTGATTCATCTGAAGCTAAATGGAATAGAACTGACTCATTATATAAATATAGTTTAGTGGCACATTTTGTTAAAAAGCACATCAATAATACTTTTGTGATAATACTGTAAACTGAGTAAGGTATAAACCATTTTCTAAGTAAAGTGATCAAATATAAATGGTATTTTTAAGAGAATTCCTAGAAGGTTTGTATGATAAAATCCCAAGGTTGACTAAAATATAAGAGCAAAAGCCAAAACTATACTATACTGCTCATGCTTATTTCACTCAATTTCCCTCTAAAATTTCTATAAATTTTTTTTGACATTTCTACATAACTGAAAGTCATCATCATGTTTCTGTTTATTTTATTTCTTGCTAATTGTTCTCTTTTTCTCTCTAAATCACTTATCAAGCATAACCATATCCAAAATTGCATCTGGCAATTTACTCTAAAAAAGGAAAGCGAGTGCCTTTAACAAAGGAAAGCGAGTGCCTTTAACATATTATATGGAAACAATCAGAAAAAATGTATATGGGGACGAAAGAATTCTTAAAATGTTCAAGATCAGAAACATCAAGAAACAACATTTTGAATAATACCAGAACATGATTTCATAATTGGAAACAATAGTATTGAGTAAAGTCTGGGAGTCAAATAGAGATAGTAAAGAAAGAATGTAGTATCTACCACTTGTATTGCTAAAGTGCTTCTATGACATTGAGGCAATCTTGCTCAATGATTTCAGATATATGCAAAATATATGTCAATGTAGTTTTATAAAAATAAATCATTATATATGCTTTTTTTAACTGTGTCATAATCTACAAATCATACAAAATCTGGGCATTTAATTTTTGTCAATATTGACGCTTTTTTTATAAAACTGCAAAGATTTCATATTTTTTGCAAGTACACCTTCATCTTATCTAAAGATCCCAATTATGCACTTTGCCAATTGGACTTGCTCATTACTGTAAATGCTCATTTTTCAAAAAGGAGATAAAATACATGAATACAACAGAAAATTTCAAGATGAACTCAAAACATTTGAGGTGGATTAATTTTGCATGAAGAGAAGATAGAACAATTTGAAATACAAAAACAACTATCTCAAAGGGTTAATTCTCTATCTTGAAGTGTCTTCTGCTCTGGCTTATTTCAATCAATTTCTCAGAAAAATTTGACTGAGCAACATAATTTTTTCACATTTTTGTATAATTTAGGGCATCAATTATATGTTTATTAACTTTATTCCATGCATTTTCCTTTAATTTTCATGCTATTTTACAATTTAAATTGAGACCAGTGTGATTCTTTTACGTAAGCTTTAACATCTCCTCATCTCATGAAGAATTCTACTTCTGGTAATACTTTATCCAAACTTCTAAAAACATCATCTTGGGTAGGATTTCTTTTTACAGAAAATAATCATCTTGTAGATTTTAGTGAGAAATATCCCAAAATATCATCTAGGGACTTATGACTCTTTAGAATCATTCCACGAATTACCCATGCAAAAAGTAACATTGTCATGATTTGAAGATCAAAATATAAAGTGCAAAATACAAGGTACATGTACAGTAAAACCTCTATATTGGAACATCCCTTTAATCCAAACTTGTCTCTATCATTAAGAAAAATAGCAAGAAACATCATGAAAAATGAAATCAATATCCCTAACTATGATCTAATGTAAACACCCTTCCCCCATCATTCATCATTATCACAGCCAAAACAACAAAACCAATGACCATGGAACATTTAATTCATACTGAAGACATCCCAACATATGTTGAAAAACCAATGAAAAAACATTCTGAATGGTCTTGGCATTGAAAACAGTTACTAGACTAGAACTCATCCAAGACAGAACACCGGAAAATCAGATTTACATGGAAAGACAAGATGACATTAAGAATGTTTTTTCGATTCCCTTTGATATTCTTTGTTGATTGTACAGTGTTTGAATCAAAGATGTTAATTCTGCCGATATCATCTCAAGAGATTTTCTTACTTGTAGATACCATCAATAAATGACGCGCTGTTGACGTAAAATGCTATTTTCTCTTTCTCTAAGTTCTTTTCATAAAATCTGATGATCAGATTTCAGTCTGGAGCAAAACCTTGTAGAAACATAGTTAACACACAGGTAAATAAAAGACAATTGGATTAATTTGCTTTTTTGAGAGGCTGTGCATTTTAGCCCCCTTGCTCCGATGAAAGCAGACTATAAACACGACTAACCATAAAGAAAACCCCTAATCTGGAAAACCCCTCACTGGTTAAATTGGAACTTTTATAGAATAGCCCCCTAGAATAAAATAAAACAAAGTTTTTGATTAATCTTTCAGATCGTAAAAGACTTAAGTGTAGTTCAAAATGACACAAAATAAACATTTTCTCTACAGATAGTAAATCATTTTTTAAGTTTTTTCATCATAACCTAATACTCAAATTTGCCACCAGTAGAGGAGGCTGAAATATTAAGCTTAATGCCTGGGTCACAAATGCTCCGATCCATCGGCTGGCGCCTGGCCGATTGAATGTTTTGTTCAATATTGTATTCAATTTTGAACAAAATACTCAATTGGCCGGGCGCCATAGTGAAAATCGGAGCAAATGTGACCAAGGCATTACCATTGGAGAATTAAAACTTTTATAATTATTGGTCCTTAAATAATTGCCTGCCAATGCAAGTCAAAAATCTCCCTGATCAAACTGTTTGACAAATTTAGTATTTGAGTAATTTCAATTTATTTTGACCTACTCCTTTTTAGAGTAAAATAAAAAGGCTGATTTCTTAAAAATAGTTTATGTTAAACATACAAGGAACCTATAAGGGCCTATTAATGATAATAACTGTAAACTTAACAGTCAATCAGAGATGATGATGTTCTCTGCAGATCTGCATAACACAATAGACAAAAATTAAAAGCGTTATGAATATCAAACCCATGTAGGGATATGTTGTGTAAAGCCATTCGGTACTGCATTAGTGAGTGAGCATGTCTAAATGTCAAACTTTGTTCATATCGAGCATGTCTAAATGTCACACTTTGTTGATATCGAGCATGTCTAAATGTCACACTTTGTGAAATATGGTGTATTTTGTCTATTTGGATAATGAAAGAATTCATAAATTGAACATAAGCATTTAGTAATGGCTAATTCTGCAACTGTGTTGATTGGTAAAATCAAAGCAACAAAACAAACAAAAAACAACTATATATGAATTGAATTTTTGGAGAAATCCTTGGATGCAGGCTGCAGCATTAGTAAAAATTGGTGCAAAATTTGGTACCACAAATGGTAAAATTTTGAACACGGCTCACTCGAACACAGATACCTGAGCCGTCATTCGGAGTTTTTTCTGTCTCTGGTTTACGAGGAAGTGACCTTGAACGGAATGTGGGTAGGGAGGCGTAGCGCGTACTTTGCCGTCTCTGGAGAGAGCCACCCTTAATTGACCCCCTAGGCGCCCCTCCCCACCATGTAGGGTGAATGACTGAAATTATAAAACATCTGAAATGTTAATAACTGAAAAAAAGATAATTCAAATTCAAAAAAAAATATGTTAAACGAAAGATCCTCTCCCTCTGTATTCAGACAGGCTCTGTAGGCCTCATTTTAAAATGTATTATATGCATATCTCTATTGACTAGATCTTAAATATCATAACTAATATAACTGTCTAAAAGTCACGTTTGACAGCTACATTATACTACATGAAAAAGATGACACGCAATTTCTCAATCAACTTAACTGCATCCTTTAACAAAGCATTTACAGGCAAAATGTCACCACCTGCCATTTGTTACAGATGTTGACCCCCCCCCTCCTTCAATCATCAATCATTCACTGCAGAACACTGTCCACAAAAAAAGTTGGAAACAATAAATAAAATTCTAACTCAAAGCATAATGCAGTGATCTCCCCAGCATTAAAGCAAGTGGGTGCAGCACCCACCTGAGATTTTGAAAATAGGCTTGCACCCACCTGAAAATCCATTTGCACCCACTTGAAAATGAGAAAAATCATGAAAAATTGGCATATTTTGACCAATTTTTGTCTGAATTGTGAAAATGAGAATTTTGCACCCACCTGAGAAAAGATCCTGGGGAGATCACTGTAATGAATATCAAAATGTTATTTTATACAAGGGGAACAAATCCCAGAAGAGCATGGTTGTTTAAACAGTTTGTAATTAAATCCCTACTCGTAAAGAGTTTGTGATATTTTTACATAACGTTTGTATACAGGTGCAACACCTTCTGTTAATGTAAAGATCAAGACTATTCACCCAGGATGACTTTGGGGCAATATACACAGTTCAACACATAACATTATCACTCAACCTTGATATCGGACACTAGAAGGGCTTAATATAAGGGCTGTGCCAATTTTAGGTGCTAAAACTTATAGGATATCCTATGATTTTGAGGACTATCATTTTTATCTATGTGGTGATATTGATATCTGCATGAGAGCGAAGCATAATGGTTTTCCTGAGTATATGGTGGCGATATCCTCCGCTATTAGTTTTCCGGAGTGTATTGTGGCGATATCCTCCAGCTATTCATTTTGCCAATAGATATCAAATTCATTTTTTAATGTTATTATTTATTTAGTACACTAAGTGTAGGATAATATTATAATTTATAAAATGTAGGAAATGATATAACAAGCACAAAATATGGGAAAGTTGGTAATATTTCTTCAATGGCAACCATAACATTTACATCTTGATATTGAGATGTGAAATGAACATAAAATCAGGAAGTGTTTTCCACAAATGGATGCAAAATTATCATTTTCACAATTCAGACCGAAAATCAAAATATGCCAAATTTCCATGATTTTTCTCATTTTCAAGTGGGTGCGAGTGGATTTTCAGGTAGGTGCAACTTGCTTTAATCTGGGGGAGATTACTGGAAGGAGTCCGTAATTACATTATTTGATTATTAGGCAAATTTGGAGACACAGATATTCTGATCAAGGCAATTGCCTCCGTTACATCATCAACCCAGTATGTTAGTTTAACTTATAAACAGTCACGCTAACATTGAGACTTCTCTTGGAGCTTTATGTTCAAATGTAATGGCATCACAAGGGTAATGAACAACTAAAATACTAATACTGAATGTCTCAGCATGCAACTTTGAGAAAATTGATACATGTCTTTTGGGACTGGATGACACACACATAATCAACAGTAGCAACGATTTGAAAGAAATACTGGATTATGACTGCCCTGA
Organism: Owenia fusiformis; assembly: GCA_903813345.2. Lineage (NCBI taxonomy): Eukaryota > Metazoa > Annelida > Polychaeta > Sabellida > Oweniidae > Owenia > Owenia fusiformis. Next base: position 6,960,447 of record CAIIXF020000003.1, on the reverse strand, counting down.
TATATTTTCTCTACCATACAGCTTGTAGGACTATAATACAATTTTAAGTCAGAGCAATGTAGGCCAACCTCAAGTATCTTGACACCCCCCCCCTCCCTTCTCATCTACTTCAGAATGAAGGAAATGTTCCTCGAGTGTTATGGTCTCGGATTATGATATTGTTACTTGAATGGTGGGAAAGGGGGTATTAGACACTGTTTCTTTTCATGTTAGATTATGATTTGGGATAGTTTGGGTTTGTTTTCCTTAGGACTGGGAGCACTCTTGTTTTTCCTGCTGTGTTCTTTGACCATTTTTGTTTCTTTCCTGTTGGCATACAAAGTCAATGTAACAATTATGCATAACTAAACATTAGTGTGTATCTTATTGTGACATCATATTGTGACATCATATTGTGACACAGAATATCATAGAAAGAACTCAATATTAACCAAACGACTCATTTGAGATAACATGAATGAACATGACGCAACCAAGTAAGCATTGAAAGCTACAAAACAAACTGTGAAAAGAAAGCTTAATGATTCCAGTAGAGAAACATTTTGATGTTTAAGAAATACACAATCCAGATTCCAGAAGCTGTAATAGTTCAACATTTGATAATAAACAGTGTTATGTGATGATGTCTGGAACTGAAAGAATGAAACAAAGTCGTGACTACTATGTCATCAGTTTCACCTAATTATTCAGCAGACCTTACATTTTCTAAATAGCTAAGTAAAAATGGAATGCCTTTGGCTTTGATACATCTAAATTAGTCTAGCTACAAGTCCTTGTGACCCCCCCCCCTAAACACCTCCCAACAACACACCTCTGTGTGAGAAGGTGTTTAGTCTAGTAGAGGGGGGGGGTCACATAGTCTAGGAGCTAGACTACATCTAAATGTCTTTAACTTGGAAGTAATTCTACTCACAAATGTTCGTTCAAAATGGAGCCGATATTATGTGACACTGGAGTGTTCCATTTACAGTAGTCTAACTAAAAGCCCTCTCCTCCCACTACTTGACTACAAAGGTGTGAAAACTTCTCACATGGGGGAGGCTTGTAGCTGGACTATATGTGCAGAGGTGTTTTACTTGCAGGTGTTCAACTTGACAGGTGTTCAACTTGCGACCCAGATAACAAAACATTTACTATTTCATTCTTCAAGCGATTGATTCAAGTAAATGGAACCCAGTCTAATTTCCTTATATATCTAACGATAAAGAAACTGACTTCAGTCTTTCCAATTAAAACATATGGGCAACATCCCTAAATTCAATCAGGATGGAACACAATACAGGTTTGAAGAACAAGAATTTCACCGTTGTTCTTTGACTATGATGTCATGGTTTCTATGGTAACCACAATCTATTTAGAATTTCTTTACTAAATATTTCAGAAATAAACCCCATGTTACATAAATCTAAACTACAGTGGCTACTGTTTCTCGATGTAATACAGGCAGAATCATCAATGTAACCTACTCAAAGATTTCATTAAAATATTTATAAGAGGTAGTTTAGTTTAACTGCCTCATTTGTACTTTGATATTTCAATAACCTATGACCCTTCCCCAAAAACTGTTCTCCAAAGCCAATGGACTCAAATCAAGTACACTAGGGGGAGTTTTAAAGGAGACAGGACTCAAGTTATTCAAAGGACTCAAGAATTTATAGGATAAAGAACTCAAGAAAGTCAAAGGACAGAGGACTCATATGAAAAAGGACTCACGTATCAAAGGATTCAATGGTCAAGGCACTGAATAGACAAGGGGCTAAATGGACAAGGTACTCAAAGGACAAGATACTCAAGAATTTCAACGACTGAAAGGAAAAAATGGGTTATCAGAAAATAAACCTGAAAATACCAAACCATGGCCTGAATTCAAAAAGTGTTTAATTAAACACTACATGTTATAGTCTAATCGCTCTATTGGGAATGGTGGATAAATATAAGGAACATTTCTAGGTTTTATCAATTCTACATCCTCAGTAGATATCTTTAATATCCCTTGGTAGTTAAGGTTATCTCCCTCGAGATATAATCAATGTCAAAAAATCCTATAACACAATTTTCACTGGTATAGATCACTCACCTAGAGAATTATATCAATTATTCATCAATGGTGCCTAATTGAAATCACAATTCTGTGAATTATTAATTAGAATTGATTTCATTACATTCTTGCACAGCTCACCATGTTATAAACGCAGCACTACAAAAAACATTTTTTCAGTGATATACATTTTCAGTGAATAAAATGTCAAAATATAATCCAGCCATATCTTAAAATGAAAAATAAAAGTGTAGAATGGGCAAGAATTAAAGTAGACTCTAACTCAGTGTTCTTTCAGGCTTCTTCCAAAGTGCAAGTTGGTGTGAAATTCTAATTTTGACAATTTTGCTTATTTGACAATTTTGCTTATTTGTCATTATTCTTATTTGTCATTATTCTTATTAACAAGTGAGTGCAAATTACTTATCAGGTGAGTGCAAACCTTTTAAATTTAAGTGAGTGTTGCACTCATCTGATTCAACACGGGCGAGATCACTGAAATTATATAGAAATATGCAAGAGAATCAGAAACAGTAAAACCTGTCTAATCCAAATATCACTGGAACTGGCCAAAAGTGTTCAGATTAGCAGGTGTTCACATTTCAAGGTTTGTTCAATATGCAAGTCTACAGGACAAAATTGGGACCAAGAAAAAGTGTTCACATTGAGAGGTGTTCTGATTAGAAAGGGGATCGGATATACAGTTTTGTGGTAGTTCTTTAAACTCTATAGAGACAAGATGTGTTTAATCAGTACCATTAATCTCTGAATAACTGAGGGCATATAGTGTTTTAATGAGAGTAAGATATCATATGGCATTGCCAGTTTGTTATTTTAAGCTATACAGGGAAGTGTTTTTTTCTGTTTTGCTTGCTTTCAATTCAATACCCCCAGGTTTTCTACTACAAACCAAGAATAGTAAAACAGAATTCATCATTGGAACTAGAGAACATACAACAGGTTATTTCCTTTCCAAAAGATCCTGAATAAATGACTATTCAAAATGCACCTCATGGGCAATAAGTAGAAATAATTTTTATTCTAACACCCGCATGTTAACTTCAAGGTAAATTAAAACTACAGATTTTACACCAGTGAAAATCATATATATTGCAAATTCTTTGGACATGGATATAGTGTTTACTATAAGGGTGCTGTTTTAGTATAGATCTGGCAAGTGTATTTTTGATTTGTTTTTAATATAACACTCTTCAACTGTAATGAATTCTCACAAATCATCTCTGTTTATCTCCACAAATGCCAAACCTAATAGTACTATTTTAAACATGATGGTTATAGTGATATTGTATTGCTACAAGCAGATGAAATAAATGCAGCCATTCAGATTTCATATAAATACTCTGAAATACTTTGCTCCAATAAGATCCACAGTGATCTCTCTAGCATCAAAGAAATGTTAAATATTTTCAACTATGTTTACTTCAATGGTATTTTGTTATATAACATCCTGAGCCAGTTTAAAATGACACAACCTGCCATTTGTTACAGCCACTGACTGCCAAACTCCATCCAAAAATGAAAATCTTCAGTTTTAAAGAAAGGGTCCCAGGGTCTTCAAAATAGTTGACTATCCCTCAGAGATAAGTACCCTTGGAAAAAACAGGAATCTTTGATGAACTATAAATCAAGATGTAACCAATTGAGATCAACAGCTTACCCATTTGGAAATTGCTACTTATCCAAAATATATTCTCCCATGCTGAAAATGTTACACCTATTGCTAATTAATCTCGAAAATAAAATCAAAGCACAAAGCAAATTTTCACAATTTCTAGGTACAAATATGACTCTTATATTTGCCTGTTGTTTCTGCAATTCCTTAGATATTCCCCTGATTTTGCAAGTTAAAATGCTGACCCTCTTGTTGTTTTATCCGTAGGTAGTCTAAGCAATTTATGCCAAGTTCTAGTCTGCTTTTCCAGATCTCTCTCTCTCTCAGCTATGTAAAACTCTTGAAGTATCAATTCTTGGGATTTGTTTATACACATGTAACTTTAGACCTGTACACTGTAGAGCAAGGGATGCTATCATAAAATTCATGCCAGAAAATTATAAACATTCAGCTACTGCAGCCTCTGCCCTTCCCCCACCCCTTAGAACCAAAATGATTTGTGGATATTTAAAACACTGATTGATAGGGTAGATACCCTTTCTAGCCACCACTGCCCACAACTTCAGTTCAGTATCTCATCGCATATAGATCTTTTGAGAGCTTCCCTAAAATTCTGCTTATGTTTGTTATGTTATTGTGAAGTGTGGCAGAATGATCCCCGAATACTTGCTTACCAGTTTGAGTTTCATGAAATATCCTCTGAAATCATGATCCAATGTCAAACATATCATTGAGACATATCATTGAATACTTTAACAACCCCCCCCCCTTCTATTCACCCTCTCCCTCCCTATTTCCTCTCCAATTTAAATACCTCACAATGTCAATGTGAACACATTTTTCAGCCCAATCTTTTAATTATCATAGATGTCCATTTTATAAAATCTTGATGTATGAACACCTACCATCAGAAAACTTTGGCAATTCCAGTGGCATTCAGTTGAGGCAGATTTTAATTATATTAATGACCTGAGAATCTCTTGTTTTATGGTCACTGTTCGATTATCTGCTATTCCAGTTACAGCAATACGACTCATTTAACATGAAAGTCAATGTGTGGAATAAATTGGACATTGGACAAGGGAAAGTGTTCATGCTGATATAATGTGACACTTAACCAGGTTTATGTGTCTCCAGACTATTTTTGCCTTTGAGGTAACCTTGGTGATGATTTGTTTTGTTGTGTCTGTTTCCAAGGGAACCTTTTATGACTGTTGTACCAGAGGAACTGGTGCTCACCCAAACAAAGGAGCTAGTGCTTACGCAAACATCCTCCCTCCCTGGAGACAGACAGACACTTAAAATTCATGATTAAGTATAATAAAAACACATATCTGTTGAGGGGAATATTTGAATAATTAAAACCAAATATTTGAATTCTTCATAGTTAGGCGCTTATTATAAAAATTATTGAACAGGCAAATGAAAATTGGAGGAAATGTGACTAATTGAAGGATCTGTTTTATTCATTGATTTATGAATATTTAATAATTAAATCCAAATATTTGAATACTTCATAATTAGGCGCTTATTGTAAAAAATATTGGCAAATACAGGCAAATATTTTTTTATGTGTCTACAAAAAAATTAGAGGAAATGTGACTAACTGAAGGATCTGTTTTATTCATTGATTGTGAAAATTAGAATTTTTCACCCACTTGACAAAAAATCCTTGGGAGATCACTGTAAGATCTATGAATCTTAGGGAGCAAGAAAGAGTTTTGGGGTGAAATTTAGGTATCTAAATCTTCCCTCAGAGGATAAAACAAAGATTATATTATTAGTAGATTTATATTTCTTGATTTCTGAGTTATTCCTCCCCTCTTGGTCATGTTCACAATTTATCAACAATTCCCATTTAACTGATACATAAAAATTGATATTTAAAGCAAGAATAGACTAATCTGCAAATCAATTCTTTAAGAGCGACTTATTGACAATTTAGATCTCTATTTTATTCAAATTTCAGTCCAATGGTAGTGACTCAACACTTCCTAAACTCAAATCAGATTCTACAAAGTATGCATAAAAAACCGAAAATGACAAATGGATCTAACATGTCAAATAGCAATAAGGGAAAATATTGAATATTGCATTAGCGCTAATCTTATTACTGATCGCTATCTTCTTTGGCCTTATTTATTCCACTCCACTTCTACATAAACGTACGACAAAGTGACGGATTCTCAGTACCCTGAGAGTGAGCACAGTTATCACACATCCCTCTTACTACTACAAAATATAATTTTATAGTTTGACGCCGACACAATCTGATAGCTTCAGCGCTGGCTGGCAAGACAAAGCAAGCCGAGGCGGGATGGGTGCTGGACGTTGCCTTAGCGCTACGATCTCGGTACGCTCTAGCTGGCAGACAATACCTCGTTATTTCTCACCGTCCCCCAGCGCTTACAGCACTATCTCATTAAACATTTTAAATAGGCTCTTATAATCAGGAAAATGATGTTCAGTAAAACTATATCAAACACCTCTCTGATTTAAACACCTGTTAATGTGAACACTTTTCAATCCCATTTTTAATCTGCCACAGACTTCCATGTTAAGCACCTGCCATAACTGAACACGTTCGTCCAGTCCCAGTGGCATTTGGAAAGACTACACAGTCTAACTAGACATTTAAAGAGGGAATATGTAGTTGAACTCTTATAAAGGGTTTCTCAGAACTGGTATATCATCCTAGTTCTGATTGTGATAGATAAGTTATGTTAAATGTGAACACCTTTCAATCTGAACACTTTTGACCAATCCACGTGGCACTTACGACTACGCAGACTAACTTGGAATATATAGTTGCACTCTGGTATTTCATTGAATTCTAGTTCTGATCATGATATATAAAAGTTATGTTAAATGTGAACACCTTTCAATCTGAACACTTTGACCAATCCACGTGGCACTTACGACTACGCAGACTAACTTGGAATATATAGTTGCACTCTGGTATTTCATTGAATTCTAGTTCTGATCATGATATATAAAAGTTATGTTAAATGTGAACACCTTTCAATCTGAACACTTTTGACCAATCCACGTGGCACTTACGACTACGCAGACTAACTTGGAATATATGGTTGCACTCTGGTATTTCATTGAATTCTAGTTCTGATCATGATATATAAAAGTTATGTTAAATGTGAACACCTTTCAATCTGAACACTTTGACCAATCCGAGTGGCGCTTAGGACTACGCAGACAAACTGAGAATATATAGTTGCACTCTGTATTTCATTGAATTCTAGTTCTGATCATGATATATAAAAGTTATGTTAAATGTGAACACCTTTCAATCTGAACACTTTGACCAATCCACGTGGCACTTACGACTACGCAGACTAACTTGGAATATATAGTTGCACTCTGGTATTTCATTGAATTCTAGTTCTGATCATGATATATAAAAGTTATGTTAAATGTGAACACCTTTCAATCTGAACACTTTGACCAATCCGAGTGGCGCTTAGGACTACGCAGACAAACTGAGAATATATAGTTGCACTCTGTATTTCATTGAATTCTAGTTCTGATCATGATATATTGGTTATGTTCAACTCAGCAATCAATTCTATAGAATCAGTGCCAGTTATTCAAGGTAACTCTTGTAGAAAATATGATATATTCATAAAGGCTTCTCTGCCCCCTATGATCTAAACGGATAAAAGATGCGAGGATTATTCTGAATAATTGCTTGAGTGTATATTTGCTGAAGATTGTCATTTATTATATTCGCAAATCTTGTTGTTAAAAATCCTTTTAGTTTTGTCGGAAAATTGTTTTTACTGAAAGCTTTCTCGTAACCTAAGAATCAATTTTTGAACAAGTCTTCAATTATTCAAGAGATTTTCCTGAAAATCTAAATGAATTGTCATTATTGATATCATTATCAATCATTTTTTGAAATTTTGTTCAAGAAAGCTCTACAATCTAAAATTAGGTTCCTTTGTTAGAATATAATAACCAAAAGAAAATGCCTATAATGGAAAATAGAAGGCTGACACGAGAAAACAAAGCGCTATTCTTCGGATATATCTCTTTTTTTTATAAGAGAAGGGTATCATTGTATCAATAATGACATCTGTATCCTTTGTTCCATTAGTAAAGAATATGAGAAAATAATATACAAGTATGTTGATAACAATTTTCACATGTCAATGTTCTCCCTAAGATTTTAGAAAAGCTTTAATTCACTCCAGCTATTCATACCCTGAATTATCTAGAAATTCTTACTAGCAATTCAAACGACCCTCTGACAATTTTTTATCATTTCAGGATCTTATGTTCTCAAATGTAGCTAGCTTTCATGGCTCTACGTTAGAGTTAGAATGTCAAATTAATATCAGCTAGTATGTTTTATCTGATGATAACAGTGACAGGATAAGAATCATTCATAATTTAAAGTCTAGATGAATTCAAGTTCTTGTAATGGGTAAAATCACTATTTAAATTTTGATTAATTCATCAGCATGTTTCCAATAAGGTGAAATATAGACCATGTTATTTACTCAGTCTTGGACAAAGTCCCCAAAAAATGCCTCTAACGTGAAACAACCCCAAGAAGGGTCTGGACTGGTTATTGAGAGTGACAAGGCAGGCTCCCAAGTAGCCATATTGTGGGGTTAATATACAAAACTGCCTTCGAATTCCAAACATTTATATGTTACACTTTAATCAAGGTTTACAGCCCATATGATTTCTTTCACCTATTATAAACTTGGTGGTGAAATATAATTTCTCAATTTTCTCCTATTAATTTACACCATGGCAGGATTAGAACCAGAATCTAAATGTTGACTTGAATAATCTACTTCTACAGACAGATGCAAAAAAAGCCTAAAGCTGCATACCCGTGTAAATAAAAATCCATGCTTATTTCATGATTTTTCTCTCTTTCTAAAATAAAAGAGGAATATTGGAGGAATATGACGATCACAATAGAGCTCATTTATTTGTAATTCTAAATCACTAAAATAGAAACTGTATCGCAGCAATTTCAGATTGAAAAAAAAACAAGTGAACCAACTTTTTGGAAGGTTAAATGCTTTATATCTGTTTCATTGACTACATTAGAGCTTGAGCTTCCAGTGGACCTTGGCTTAATGTGTCGTCTGCTGATGCTTATTCCACTCAATCTCTCTCTAAAATTTGAATGAGCTCCATAATTTTCTTGCATTTCTATACAATTTAGAGTGTTGACTACATGCCTGTTAATTTTATTCCATGCAAATTCCACTGTTTTTCACTCTAATTTGATTTCTAAAACATGAGCATTGAAATCAGAATTTATGGGTTGTTCTTATTATAGAAGCCAGGGATAGATAACATTTATTTCTCAAAGTAGGATCTTGACCTACTGACCAATGGTAAACCGCCTGACAAGTACAGCACTTACATCAAGTGAAAAAATATTCCTATTTCAAACATTTTGCCAAGTATTTCTGTTTTAGCGTTTCATCTTTAATAGTCTATTAATCGGGTTAACCAAAACTACAAAGACACAACCAATTAAAAGTGAGAAATCCCACTTCATATGATGCATATTTTTAGATACTTTTGATGAGTTTCAGCTAAAAATTTCCTAGTCTGATGCAAAGCTTCAAAAATATATTCCTTTACATAATCCACCCTCTGACAAAACACATCTTATGTTAAAGATTGTAGAATAAATCTAAACTTTTTAACAACATAATGAAGTACATAACTGGCATATAACAAGCTCCCAGACATTTCCTAGATCTGGAAATTGTAAACTTGTCTATTGAGAATATTAAGAATCTTCTCCATGTGTCCATTATCACTTGTCTTGTTGTTATTGATAGAAGGGGTCTTCAGAGATATCCCCCAAAATAATATTTCTTCACGAAGATTTGTTTCATTAAATACACCAGAGCTCTCAATGAAGACTCTACTAGTACCAAAGATACCATCACTTTATATTGCATGGACGTTTAAATTATATGGATATTCAAATTATATGGATATTCAAATTACATGGATATTCAAATTATATAGGCATTCAAATTATATAGATATTCAAATTATATGGGCATTCAAATTATATGAACATTCAAATTATATGGGCATTCAAATTACATGGATATTCAAATTATATGGGCATTCAAATAACATGGACATTTAAATTACATGGATATTCAAATTATATGGGCATTCAAATTACATGGGCATTCAAATTATATGGGCATTCAAATTATATGGGCATTCAAATAACATGGATATTCAAATAATATGGGCATTCAAATTACATGTACATTCAAATAACATGTACATTCAAATTATATGAGCATTCAAATTGCATGGATTTTGTCAAATTACATGGGCATTCAAATTACATGGATATTCAAATTAAATGAATATTCAAATAACATGGGCATTCAAATTACATGGATATTTATATTTACATCAGGATATTTGAACTCTGTTTTAACTGTAGCACTCACAATTCTGTTCATCTTTTCCAAAATTCATTTATTGAAAAGTATGGAGAACCAATTTCACAGTTTTAAACACGGCTCATCAAAAAGCCATAATACATATAGAATCTAGTTGCACACTTACATTTCCATTTAGACAAATATAACTCACATTATTGAGATCATATCATATGTGTTACATCTGTTGTCTTACAGTTTCTAAGAAACAACCACTTATTTTATCTTCTTTCATAGCATCTCTGATAGCATTGCCTAGCAATATCCCCAAAACCAAAATGCCTCTTTGAGTACCCTGACTACATATGTCAATATAACTACCCTCTCAAAAAGACCAAATATTTACACTTTGAGATTCAACCAATCAGAAAGCTCTACAGAGTCATGCAGATATGATGACACCAATTTAATAGTGAACCATCTTTGAGAAACAGCAGGCTCTCAAAGGCTTATTGAGTTTAAAGATATATCAGTTAAAGTGAGAGTAATAAGAGGTGGTTTCTCTTGAAAAGTGTGATCTAAGTGTTGCATTGCAATGAATGGTTCACTTGAAAACATCCAATTCACAAATCATTGTGATTATTCTTGCATAAGAGGTAAACAAAAATATTAACTAGCGGTGAAATGAATCGGCAAATACTCTGTAGCATATGAGTTTGAGCTAAAATGAAGAAGATTTGTCAGTGGCGAACATCACTAAAATGTCTCCAAGGAACACTGTCTTCCAAATGAGTAAAGGTCCCGGCAAGTTTTGTGAAATAATTTGTAAAACTTTATCTCATTTCTCGACTGATCAAAAATCATTAATTTAAATGATAGAATAGAGTATAATTCCTATTAAAATGTGCAACAATGAGTGCAGAGGGGCCATTCAACGATCATGGACCATTGTCAAAATATGTTTAAGTTCGTTTATTTCTTCAAGACTAACATATATTTTTATTATTTCCAAAGAAACCCCCTGGATGAACATTATTTCCTCTTGAAACATGGTGAATCTTAAAAATCTATAAGTGGGACTCCCTCTATAGAAGCTTTGAACTGAATTTACACTTCTTAATGCTGAAATTGATAGTTTATCCACACATTTTAAGAAAATAGGTATGTCAAAGAAAATGTTAAGCCAAATGTTGCCCTGATAGCTCAGAAAAAGTAAAAATATTCGAATTTTCTCTCTACAGTCCTTGTTGCCCCTAATGGTATACCATCATGATATAGCCGTGCCCCTTTTTCTTTATCCTTCCAAAAACCAGATAAGAGGGGCTCTGACATATCAGAATGCTGATATACATTCCTATTAACTTCTACAATACATGTGTACTTCAAGTTATAACAGTGATCTCCCATAGCATGAGGGATACTGGGTGCTGCACTCAAAATCCCTGCAAAATGGTGAGCTTTTAGATTTTTGACAATAACATGTTAAAACACCTGTGAAAATTATCATTTCAGATATCTCAAAATATTTTTTATATTGTGACAATCCTTTCATCAGTTTCATGATATAAAAAATAGAAAGTCAAAATAAAATTACCCTGTGTTATTTTCTCATCCTTTTTTGCTCTCTCAAATAGTGCAGAGATTTCTTTGCATCTTAAGAGTTAACTTTTCACATATGAATTTAGATGAAAATTCTGAGATTTTCCCCAAAGTACACAAAAGTTCTCTGACTCTGAAGAATCTACCAGTTTATTAAGATCCCGGTGAGTCCTTTCAGATGCTTGCTTGCTTATCACATCTCAATTTTTCTTCTATTAGAACTCTGATTTTGTCTGTTTAGTACAAGGTGATATTCAGTGCAATCCTTACATCACAACCCTTTGCAAAAGATTAACTTCCTACATACTCTGTAAATTAAGAAAATGTTTAGATCAAGCCAATTTAACCAATCAAAATATGTTGTCAATGAGCCATATCCTCTATATCTTCTATCTATAACTGGCTTCATGTTTAAATTCCTTAACCTTTACCATGCTGCCTTATTTCAGCAAATATATCCCACGCAACTGGCTTATTTTTCAAAGAGTGCAAAAAATGATATGCCTGGACTAAATAATTAATATCTCAATAACTACTGAATGAATCTGGATAAAATTTTCACAAAGGGAAGATACAGTGGCCTGGCTCATGAAAAAAAATGTTCTCATGAATTTTTTCGTACATTAACACGACTGGGCATAAATATACCATGAATACTCCTCCGGAATCCGCCGCTCCGCCTCTTCGTCTGGTCAGAATCCAAATCTGAATTTGCAGCGATCGAATGTTCAATTTTTCAATTCAGAAAATATTCTAGTTTCTATTTTCGATGACCGTTATCGGCTTCCAAGAGCCTAAAGAGCTCGAAATCGTAATCTATTTCCTCCACATTTTCGTTGTGATCTTATTTGGCCACCATTTTGTACGATTCGTTCACTAAAAACGACTAAAACACTGTTTAAATTGTTGAATTGAGAATTATTTTTCGAAATATCGCCATTTCTAGGTCAACAGGAAGTCATGTTAGGCACTGAATAAATCGGGCAATCTAATTGGACAATACGAATGGCGCGAAAAAGTAAAGTTTTTAAAAGTTTGAAATCGGGCGTACGGGTCCGCCGGCAGTTGTGAGAGACATTTTAGTCTCGGCGGACGAGTCCGCCGGCAGCACGCTAAAGGTTAAAGATATCATAAACATCTCAAATGAAATTAGCAAGATCTTATACTCATAAATCGCATAATTATTTGTTGTGAGAGGGTGATGTGATTACTTGCTAGTCTCCAGGGTTGGATTCTGTATGGTTCATGGTGTTATCCAGTACAAGTCTTAGATCTTGATTCAAACATACCAAAACAACAACCTGTTTAAAGTGGCACTGTCTCTTTTTTCATTTTCACTATTTTTCTGCAAAATGATGGAAATATTACTTTATAGAGGTACCAAAGGTCTTCCACTTAGACAAGTTCTACTGAATTTCTATTTTAAAGAAAAGTTAGATCATGACATAATATTCTACATGGTATCTATAGCAATGGTAATATGTAATACAATCAAAATGCGTGCATCGTGCCTCTTTAAATGCATTTTAAGATATTACAGTACTATTAGTTAGTCTTATATCTGCACTACCCTATCTTATACATCTTATATATCTTGTATATGTAAGTTAGGGATGCCTTAATCTATATTCTGCTGTAAATATTAGATATCTATTAGAAACAGACTGTAAGAGTTATATCCAATATCATTTTAGCAATAGCTAGCTAAATCTTCCAACATGTAAGATATGCAGGGGTTTCGATAGCAGCAGGCGATTTTCACTGGTTGTTTTCACACAATCGGCTATTGTTTTTAGGGACTTTTCAACTTTTCCATGTTAAATTTATAATTTCCATTAAGTTTGCCTGTTGTTTTCATTATTTAGCCTGTTGTGAGAAATTCTAGTGAAACCCCTTATATGAATGTATACTTAGGTCTCCGCACATATGAAACACATCAGATCTCAACAAGTTTATTTGTTCAATGTATCAAGTTTTTTGTTGCTGTTAAAAATCTTACCACAAAAAGAATGTGTGGTCTCTAAACATAAGCCTAATAAAAGACGTTGTATCCATTACTTTTTCTCAAGTTCCAGAAAACCAAGAAGAAAACCCTAATGATCATGTAGATGTTATTGAGAAAATGAGTACTTCTAAATTTGACATGTCCTAATGCTCAAAAGAAAAAAACACGTGGATTTTAGAATTTTTTGAACTATGATAACAGAGTTCTGCTTTGATCTTCAGTCAGTTTTATTACTCCCATTTTACATGACCAGGAGCACAATACTCATGGTCAAAATGACCCTTACCATGCTGAAATAGCTTTTTCAACCCCCTGAAATTGTGACTGAAAAAAGTTAAAGGTTAGCATTTCCGAAAGGTCACAGAACAAAATCTTTTGAATTTTTCGGAAAATGTGCCAAATATATTGCTTTGAATGATAGGAGCTATGAAAATTAAGAAAATTGTCCGAAACAAAAATTGTGCTCATAAAAAGGAAAAAAGATCAAATCACTTTTTTATTTTATTTTTTTTATTTCTAGAAATGAATTAAAATTTTCATAGCTCCTATCATTTAAAACAATATGTTAGACACATTTTCTAAAAAATTCAAAATATTCTGTTCATTCACTTTCCGAAACGCTAACTTTTAACTTTTTTCAGTCACATTTTCAGAGTGCTGCAAAAGCTATTTCAGCATGGTAAGGGTCATTTTGACCATGACCATTGGGATCCTGGCCATGTAAATGATATATGGGAGTATTACAACTGACTGAAGATGAAACTTGGACAACATTCATGCTATCGCATTGACATCGCCCTTGTCGTGGGAAAGTACCAGTTTGTTTACAATTATTAATCGTCAATATGAGACACATACAGGTTAGACTATATTCTGTTGGATACATACTAACATACTGCATACAGGTCTTATCGCAAATCAGACGCAAACCACCTACCTTCTAAATCAACAGTTTTTCCAGCACGCTTGAGTGCGCGAACAGCCTCATCATGAGTTGCCTCTCGAAGGTCTTCATTATTTACAGAGAGAATCGCATCACCGACATAAAGTTTTTCAGTTTTGTCTGCTGCCATGCTTTTGAATATTTTACTTATTAAAATTGGCATTTTATTCTCTTTGCCTCCTTTAATACTGATTCCAAGTCCATTTTGTTCCTCCTTTGAAACCCGTACCACCCTTTTTTGCCCTGCAATGCTTTCTGGAAGATCCCGATTTTGGAGGCTTGCATCGCTTTCCGATTTTGACCGGTTGTTTTGTAAATCCAAAGATCCGTTGACTAACTGTGTGTTCTGTGGTGTATCGTCTAGGCTTAGAACTAGCGCATCGTCCGCTAAAGTCACAAATACTCGACACCATTGCTGTCGAATGTAAACTTCTAACATTCCCGTCTTTCCGACCGGCGCCATCTTGTTCATCTTCAGGTCACGTGACTTGACTTTTACCACTCGCGCAGGGTTCGACTTTCACAAGTCCAAAAGTCAAGTGATTGTTCTCCGAATTCCGATGATCGTTCTGCCATCTATCAATCGTTATATTTTATATAATTATCTAATATATTTTCCCAATATTTCCAATGCCAGACTAGTATTGTCTTTAGAAGTTCTCCTTTGTTTGGATCAGTGTGTGTACACAGGGGGATTTGAAAAATCAAGAGGGGAGGGGGCCTCAAAAAGTGGATTTGCCCCTTTGGGTGCCCCCCAGCCCCCCCCCCCCCCCAAGTGACCAGATGGCCTTGTGCAATGACCCACATCTTCCTTCTTATTTCTAGTTTTAATGTTTCATTTGAAGCCGTTAGTATACCATTAGCTCCATGGATACATAAAGAGGTGTTTTGTGACTTGAGTGTGGTCTGTTCATGGGCTCTCATGGGTGGTAGAGCCCCCCTAGAGCCCATGGTCTGTTTCAGCATTTGGGTCATGTTTTATAAACAGCCATCGGGGATGATACCATAGGCTTTCAACGATTGAAAGCCCATGATGATACCAATGAAAATTTAGTGAACGAGCATTGAACAAATGACGTTTAATTTTGCCAAATATGACCTTAAACGACCGAGTTATTAACAAACATCTGTTTGTGTTACCGTTTTTGGCCCATCCTGTACTTGTAAGCAAATATCACGTGACAGCTCGTTTTGGGAATGAGTTGTGCCTTTTCTAAAAACATATTGCTGCTGTTCAGGGAGAAAATGACATTTGCTCTACGGCGGGCTGTAGCATCACAAAATCGATATTGAAAATCTACATCGCATTCTTATGCTGCATATTTCTCTCAATTTTGGGAACTTACGGCCGCCGTATGGTTGCCGTGGATCAAATGTTACCTAGCCTTTACAGTCGAGCAGATCCAACATTACGTAGTCGCGTAAATAAAGCAACAATGAAATAAACAAAACATAACATATTACGTAATCAGATTACATAAGCTTATTCAAAATGTTAGCTATAGTGACTCGAATAACTTCTTTTATTATGGTGGAAAAGGAAAAGTACATTATTCATTGTGCTCCTCAAGGGACATTTTTTAAATTCTAGTCTATTTATAAATACATGCAGTTTTGATTATCTATTCTTAAGACTTCAATACTATATGACCAGAAGGGTCATACGTATCAAAACTTTTTTATATCGATTATTCATTAAGAATTAACATGAAATTAACCCAAATTGCTGATTTTTTATAGTTTTCTCCTGCTCATTCTTATCTTAGGCCCATCTCCTGCTCATCTTGGTCGTAGCATTTTTGTTGTCAGGCCAGTATTAATATAATTTTATATTTACTCATTTGTGTGTGTGTGTATGGGCAAATATTTTATTTACTTCATCTATACATTCTTTTCTTCATCCTAGACATTATATAACGTATTTTTGGGCCTTGAGTAGTGAAGGTTTGGTATCAGTCTCCGAGCCTTTCGTCCAGTGCCATCCGTACCTCTGAGTGAAGGTACGCAACGAACGAAATGAATTTTGAGAATGGTTTGGTATATCACTGGTCAGTATCAAGCGAAGGTAACGGCCATAACCTTCGCATCAAAAGATGGCGGATGTTATGTGTGATTTCGATAATTTTAGTTTTCATTGAATTAATTAAACTACGTTATAGTTGACGTAATGCTTTGATATTTGAATTGTATCAGGCATATATGACATGGTAACTCTGGAGTATGGTCATTTGTTCACACAACATGCGTAGGCACCGCAGTTCAATGACATCATCCAACGCTTAGGGGAAAGTGTCGTGACTGGGATTTTGATATTTTAGGTGATAACTGATATGCGGTGATGCGGTAACTTTATGAGAGTTTATAATGGAGAGCAAAGATGTCGAGTAACCGCTTATCTGCTTATTGGAAACTATCATGACCGTTACCGTACCATACATTTCCAGTTACCTTCCTATAAGTAAGCGGTGGGTGATATCGTTGCCAGTGCGACATATGAACAAATTATCATCTCCAGAGAGTTCCCATGTCATATAAGTCTGAAAACTACACTTTCCGTTCGCCATCTTAGATGCGAAGGTTACGGCCGTTACCGTCACTTGATACTGTACTGACCAGTGTATATGGAGCTCGAAGTCAATCTCTAACTGCCCGTTCTTAAAACCATTTGATGAGTCTCAAACGTTTTGATTCACTCTATCCATTTATCCCAAAGTCTATGGGCTACAGACCGTTGATCATAACCCGGGGTTATAACTCGAGTATGTCATATTTCAAAGGTTGCCGGTGGCAATATTACAAGCGTTCACTCTGGCAGGGGTGATTTTGTCGCAGAGGTCATTTCTTCTTTGAGGGAATTATCTAGCTCGATGAGTTGTCTCAGGAAGCCATCATTCGGAAATATTTCCCTCTTAGTCCTTATCAATGTTATTGCATCTGTCAATGTGAATTGTCTCTTCAACATTAGGAATGCTATTACTAGGGTTGCTGATCTGCTTAGTCCTTGATGACAGTGGACGTAGACCTTGTTACCTTCTGAAATAAAAAATATTTCGTTTCATCAATCAAGGGATACAGGGATAATGTATTTTTCTTCATAATACATGTATTTCATAATTATTTGTAATTACTAAACTAAAATCGAGTGGTAAATGGAGTATGGAAATGCGTTTCACTATAACATAGGGGTCTATCAGACAATTGAGTTATCAGTCCCCCCCCCCCTTCAGAAAACGACATTGTTCGCAATCCCACTGATATACTAATAGATTATCCTATGAGTTCGGGATATTTGGATTATCCCGAGGCCAATATGATATATCCGCCCGATGACCGTAGGTTCCTTCGGGAAATATTGATATCATCTTTGTCATATTTCTCACACCAAATGCCCCCATGATTAAATTATACGATCCACGGACCTTTCGATATGGCTTCATCCAAGAATTCTGCCGCTGTTTCAAAATGTGGTGCCATTTTGAATGTGAACATATCTATGGCTCTGACACCGTGGAACACGATCCCACCCTCGTTGTAGAACTCCGCGTTTGTGTTGATCTGTCCAAACTTCCCACCCATGGCTGCATTGAGAACGTGTGTGACTCCTAGTTCTTTGAGAGCAGTTATGTCTTCAACTATTGTCCTGCAATCAGAGGGCAATTTATTATCGTTTCGTCCATTGTAATACAGTATAGAGAAACGTGTAAAACTGTAAACCCCGGTCCATACGCACGTAAACTAGAATGTGCGTAAGTGAACGTATTTAAAGAGTGCCCAGGTGTATTCTACAAATTTCAAATTCCGAATCATACCATTTATTGTATGATTCGATAAAAAGGGAGAATGATTCCATAATCCCTCTGCATGTACTTTGAAGAGACTTACCTATCACCCAGTAGGATTCCGGGGTATACTTCATCATGAGGATTCCCCGCTGCCACCATGTTTTGGGAATTCCCCACGACAATCCAACACGTTGCTTGGCTACCACTGGGCTGAGGCTTCGTCCCCCTGACTTGCTTAGACCGGGGAGGTAAGACTTCCGACATGATCTTCTTTAGTTCTTCTACTGTCAAATTATTAGTGGCCATTGTGTGTTGGTGTTTATTGCTATAAAACAATAATCAATAAGGTAAATAGAACTTGATGTTCCGAGGGCAATACAATACATCTGTACAAGTACATGTAGGCATTGCAACTTACCCGATTCTGTGCTTTACTCCAACTGCCGGTAAATATCTGACTCAGTCAAAGTGCTCGATGTAAACAATAGTCCAACATCCGTCTAGTCTGGTGTGTGTAATTCTTTCCATATAACAAGTAAAATCATTTTATATTGGGCTCGGTTTCTAGAGGGATTCTATGCTGAGAAAGCCCATGGTCATTCATATATCAGGCCTATTTGTTATAAATCTAATCATCCACATGACTTTATACTATTCAATGTATACTCAAGTTAAATATAACTATGAGTACAGTTCTTATCCATTTATAAATGCATTCCTGAATGATTCATTTATTGACTCACTCATACAAAACTGTAATCTTGTATATTGATTTAAGTTGTGAAAGCAATGAACGAAACGCATAGAATTACCGGGGATAGGGACTGAATAAAATGCAAATCGATTGACTGGCAGGTTGCACATATTGTATAAATCAGTTTTAGTTACATGATCGGTGATTCCCTAGAATCTAACGATACAACGTTTTATAGGTTCCAATATACCCTTTAAAAGTTAAAAGTGTCAGGCGAATGAATCTAATGCAATGAGCACAAAGATGTTCGGTAGAAAATGGACGTGATTCTTAAGATCATAATTTCAAATATGCTGAATTTATTTAACACTAAACAGGTTAAGCTGTACCTGGACGTATAGAATTAGGGTCCACCGGGGACTAATATTCCCTTTTCAAAGTATTTATTTGTTCGATTGAAATAGGTACAGGGTAGTGATAATATATAACCATTATAATCTATAATGGGTTTATACAAGGGCTTTCAAGAGCTCTTGATATTCAAGAGCTCTTGAAAGCCCATGGTTTATACAATCATTAGTTTACTAGAAAAATGTATGGTAATATTCAGGCCCGTAGCCAGGATTTGCCAAGGGGGGTTCACTTTTTGAAAAATTCCAGGGGGGGTCCACTTGTGACAATTTTGGTCCAAAAAAGGCCCAAATCACATAAAAAGCGCTCAGGTTGGTGAAAAACTGCATGATTTTGAAAGATTTTTTGGCCGGGGGGGGGGGGCAATACGAAACCCAACCCCCTGAATAATAAACATAGTATTTCACGTTAACAAGTTACTTTTATAACTGTACATGCAGCCGGGTTCTTTCATTCATGAATTATTTCGATAAAAAATGAATAACACAACTTTCATTTTTTAAATGTTTTTGTTTATTTTTTTATTATACTTAAATATACTCATTTATTTATAGCATCATGTTTATTTGAAAGTGACATTTCAAATCGACTAGATTTAATGAGATCTTCCGACTGTCCTTGATTGTCGTCTGCACTGTCGTCTTTAACTTCAACCAATCCTCCCCCGGGAATCTTTTTTCTGTCACGAAGCATTTTTATGAGCACCCTAAAAAGGAAACAACTTTTTAGAATTTTTAAATTCTCTGGATTATTTGACAATTATCTTAACGCAATATGAACTTTGTTGAGGCGTGGGTCTACTAGATATAGTACTTAGACTAAGGAACTTGAGGCTAAGCGTGCTCCTAGAATTTAATGATTGGGCCTTGGTCAAGATAATTAAATGTAGTTATGTTTAAAAAACAAACCCTACTTTTAGGCACAAAATTATAAAAACTCAAAATATCAAACCATAGCCTACTCACAGCATAAGTAATATTGCAGAGGCGTAAACAGCGGTTAGGAGGAAGAAAACGAACCCCGGCATCCACAGGAGGGTGGCAGAATACACCAAAGCTGACAACGATCCTCCCAGGGTTAAACATATCAGCTGAACGCTAGATATTGTTCCAAATAGCGATCCTGGAATAGTAACTAAAGGTATATAAACTGATAAATAGTATGCTTCATGTGTTGTCTACTGTACGGAAAAAACCTACGTAGATCATAAGATGAAATGGCCGAAAAGTAAGTTTCAGTTTTATGGTGGAAAGTTTTGTGATGGTAAGGTTTAACAACGCCATTAATAATGTCACGGTAAGGCACATGAAAAGAGGGGCAGTATTTCATATAATTAATCATATGAATATGTAGTTGCCTTGGTGTGCCAAATTTATTATATGTAATGTTCACTTTTCATATTTCACTTTTATCCCATATTTTTGTCGCACCTCCCCCATCCGCTACCATATATAACCACAGTCAATCTGTAGTCAGACGGAAGGACGGAAACAAGAAATAGTGACTGAACATTTCCTACCAGTTTCACTTGGATCTATCTGTTTGGAGGCTATTGACATCAGAAGGGGCGTCGTTGTTGACTGGAACACTCCCATGACTAACGCTAAAATAGAAACTAGTATTAAGTCAATTTATCAGACGAGTTGATTAATACTTTTTCAACTTATTCTCCAAAACAGTTATAATAGCTTCTGCCCTTTGTACTTGTGCCAAATCAGTCAAGTTATACTTACAAGTTACAAAATACTATACCTGTTTTACAAAAACGGTACACATTTGTAATTTGAAATTTAGACCCTGACCAATCAGCTTATATGTAGAAAACATTTTTGAAATTCTTACCTATAAAGACAGTAGGGACATCGCCAGCGAATCCCATTACAAGTGCGTTGAGGGCGCCTGACATCAATCCAACGATGACCATCCACTGATCTGGAACACATCTTTGCAAAAGCCCCAAAAGACCTGTACCGATAATATTAGAAAGCACTAGTTTGACAGCATTATAGACGCCGATCATGGTGGAGTTGAAACACAGTGGTGTGTTAAGGAGGTACAGAGTGACCACCTCCCCTGCGCTGACAACAGTAAAGGACGAGACAAGGAAAATAAAAAGAAGCATAAGGAGGACTTTCTGTCTATTGGTGCCATTGTCCTTGGTGAATATCAGCACGGATTTAACCACGCGGTCCTTAATAAGATTCGCCTCTTTCGGCATCTTTGGCACCGTCTCAGGTACTAGGAACACTGTGTACAATAGGCTCAAAAGTAATATCACTACAATTCCTATAAATGGATAAAGAAAG
Source organism: Owenia fusiformis (assembly GCA_903813345.2). Classification (NCBI taxonomy): domain Eukaryota; kingdom Metazoa; phylum Annelida; class Polychaeta; order Sabellida; family Oweniidae; genus Owenia; species Owenia fusiformis. The sequence continues at coordinate 6,938,635 of CAIIXF020000003.1, read as the reverse complement.
CCAGAGATTTGGACAAGGTATCCTGTGCCAATATAGGCAAGGGCTTGGCCTACCCCCAGAACTGCAGTCATGATGACTAGTCGTATCGTCCTCCCATTTATGCTTGTAGTATCTGTGATATAGGCGTTGCAACCGGCCAATGCAGTTAAAAATGACCCGGTTGAACCACTGACAAAGGTTCCCACCAACAGTAAAGGCAAAGGCAGATGGAAAATAACAACTAAGGCGACAGTTAATGACCTGAACGTCTCTCCAATTATAGGAAGAATCAGACAAATTTTTCTGCCTTTTTTGTCACTATAAGAACCTAAAATCATTGTGGAAAATATTGCAGGCAATCCGTACGTAATCGTAATGTATATCATCCAATACGAAGTCTGTTGTTGAACCCGTTGTTCGTTCAGATACTCAACACTAGTTTCATTAACGTATTTGCATTGCGTATTATCATCGTTATTATTAACTAGTGTAATGTTCATTTCCTCGGCAAGTTCGGCGTAAATGTATTGCTGCATTAGTGGAGCACTCGCCAGTGCCCCGATCACTAAACAGAATAGCACCGGCTCCACGACAATAAGCCGTTGCTTTTTACGTTGCGTCACATCATCGGCCTTAGTGTCATCGTCTTTAATAGTACCACTGTCATAGTTTTTAGTCTCCTCTTTTAACGGCACATTGGAATTTGTATCAACTAGGAGCGGCGTCTTCTCGTCCGACATGATGGTATCAACTGTTACCTGCAACCAAGTACAACACAAATTAATAAAAACAGAACATCAAGTCTAGGGTCATTGTACGTATAATTTATGGGTTAGGTCAAAATGTAGGTATTTAGCAAACTGCTAACTCATTCCGTGTGTGTAGGTTTGCATGTGTGTCTCAAGGGAATGATCATGATTCACTACTTCTCATTGACAAGTGCATGTTATCGAACATACATTACCATCTACTATGTAGACAAAATACAATTCCTCCAGCAACTGATATTTCCAAGCAAAAGATTTAATTCCTGCTTTTTGGCTTCTTCACACCACCTCCACAAAATCTATCATATCGATAACTAGATATAAGCTCTGTTACAAAATTCCTTGATATTTCAATGGCACATTTTATTCTTTCAAACTCCCGAAATCTCTTATATTGAGACATTTTCAAGTGATGGAAAAATAGTTTTAATATTTCCAAGTATTTATGAACAACGACGATACCGACACAGATCTCAATATCACAATCAATAACTACACCATAGCTTCTCCATCAGGAGATATTGGGGATTTTCATCATGGCGTTACTTGTTAGTTCAATTTTTCCATACACAAATTTTTAACCCTGTAAAACATACACTGCTGTCTATTTTTACTGTTATTATTATAAACCCGGATATTACCTTTAAACTGTAAATCTTCGCATGCATTCGACGTGATTCATTTGATATTTGGCAATTTCTGTTTTCATGACCTTTTTAAGTACAGGTTGTAGTCCTATTTATTGAACCTTTACAAATGGAACTACTGGCACGTGTTTCTTAAACTTTCATCTTTATCGAATTTTGTCTTTATCTTTGTTTACAATGTTAAAACATGAATAAGTAGGTTACATTTAATCGGTTTATATCGTTAATATGTAGTATTAATGATAACGATTTCATTATGATTATTTCATCTTTAATTATAAACGTTTGTTACTTTTTGTCGTGTTTGTTTGCAGATATCGCATTTAAATGATGGACTCCCCATCCAAATGAACCCCCCCCCACCAAGTAACAATTTAAGCAAAACTATTATTTTATTACAATATCGACAAGGGAAAAGAGAATGCGTCGTTATCAGCTTAATTTTTGAGACAAGCGCATGAAAAGAAGACTTACCTAGGCCTGTTATTAGCAATTTTTGGACAACCCTCGTGCTCTCATTGAACTATAGATGAATATCGTAAACGACTGTATGTTCAGATGTTTGTGTTGAATTTTGATGCTCAAGCTTACAACTCTTTGTTGAATACTCCAAAGACACGTGTGTTAACGTGTATATCTTTTTCAATCTTCATATACACAACTCCACTGACTTGATCGTCAATGTCATGTCATCTCGATCGCGAGTGATACATTTAATACGACGTACAGCATCATACAACTCATTAATATCCAATGCAATGTTCATCCATAAAATATCGAAACAATTTTCAGAGAGCGATTTATTCAGTATTCGAACTTAATATACATGTATGTACGGTATATATGCATGTATGCTGGTCGTGTTTAATACTAACATAAATATTAGTGACTTCAGACTTATGAAAGCGTAATCAGGGTTTATGTAGCAAAGGTTGTACAAAGGTCGATGAAACTAAGTAGGAATTTCGTACAATGTAAATACAACGATTAATTATTATTAGAGTGCACATTTATAGTCGCAAAATAATACATGGTCAAACATCAAGGCCAGGACATGCAGGATGCATGTTCGGAATTTTGCTGCAACCCTCAATAGGGTCACATGTTATTTTTCAAATGTGAATCATCCCTTCCCCATAATGTCTACATCTCTTACCTTTGCACAATGAATGCACTAATGTATCTAGAAAAGAATGTAAAGAAGAAAGTTTTGATAAAATGTATAAAAAACAAGAAACTTCAGTGAAAAAATTCAGAAAATTTTCAGAATTTTTTTCACTGAATTTTCTCGTTTTTTATACATTTTACAAAACAATGGAATGCGGAAAAGTTCAGAACATGCACCCTGGCCTTAACATGTTGTCTGAAACGAGTACATGGCTGAGGCGAAGTCAATTTTTTAATATTATTAATCTAGGCTCTGTTATTATATCGAGTATGTCCTGTGCATGTAATTCCATACTTGGCACTTGCAGTGCTGTCGAAAAAGCCTTCCTTTCCTGGGGTTATCAGTTATATAAACACAATGAGCTACATGAAAGGTGTGAAGATGGCCAGGGACTATACTAAGCAACACTGAAAGTCCCCTTATTGATCATTTACTTAAAGCCTGTTTATGTTTGGGCATTTGAAAAATCATCAAAGTCATGAATTAAAATTAATTAATTAATTAAAATTCAAGCATCAATTGGCTTTTATATGCTATTCGAACATGACTGTATCCACGCCTTCTATTAACTGTAAACATAGTCAGCATTTCACCCGGGGTATATTCGCGAACAATACCTCTGGTAATACTGTAATACGGGTAATGTGTGACGTCATAACGGAGGGCTGTAGTAATGGTGGACCATAATGAACATTCGAAACATTTCGGTGAGTTTTCATGTTCGAATTGTAATATAGACCTCAGAGCATGTGTAATATCGTCGAATACATACCTAAGGGCAAGGCCCAACAGCTTTTGAACCCCTCACTCCCTTAGGTCGTTCGGCGTACAGAAAGCCCTAGCCTTGCGGGGTGTATTCGACAATATTACCCTGCTCTTCGGTCTATATTTCTTAATTCAATGAAGACTTCCGGTTGTTAAAATTATGAAGGGGAGTGTACCAATATCACGTGATAAACACATGACGTCATAGGTGTTGCTAAGTAATAACCATTTTGTTTCTAAAATTCGTTGAAGAGGACGTTTTTCTAATTTCTAAAATTTCAGTTGATTTTGTTTTATTATAATTTTATTTAATTTCAACTAAGTTGCGATGTCCTTTGACGCCGTTACACAAGAGCGGGCCAATGAGCCGGTGACGATCCAAGCGCACAGAAAAATTCGTTCAAGCATGAGAAAAAGCCTACAGAATATGATGGGACCGTTCATTTCGAAAACCAAATTCATTTCCAGCTTTTCGGATCCAAGCAATCCATTTGTCTTTCGTTTCGATCCCGAACACGATCTTTTCCACAACCACACAGTTAGTACAAGACGAAAAGAAAATGGCGATGACGTGGTGGAATTTGATCTGAAATCTTTCTTCCGTGATCCAAGTATGATGTGCGTGCATCAAAAATGCAGTCCGTGCCTTCATATTCCGACAGATCAAATTGAAGACTATGATATAATAAATCCCGACTATTGTTTGCCAGAGGTAAGGCTAATAATACCAAATAAAGACTGCTGGAAAAATTTGTCTTTTTAAGAAATGGGCGTCAATTTTGAAAAATGGGTGCATATCTTTAAAAGGCCCAACAAGTTTTGGGCCAATATCTTCTCAGCAAAAATATTTTTGCCACCTTCTCTTGTCAATTTTCAAATCTGATAAGTAAACTTAAAACACTTGGGTTGTAAGAATAGTTGGACAAGAGTCAGAACACTTGAGTAGCCAAGAATCCGTCACTGAAACTGCTTTCCAAACAGAGACCTTAGTGAAAATTCTTGATGTTTCTCACATTTTAACAAAATTATATTTTTAAACAATTCAGTTTGGCCACACCAGTCTGATGTACAGCTCGAGGAATGACGAAGTGGACATCGTCAAAAAACTTTTGGAGAGTGGTGCCGATCCTGATCTCCAAGACAAGGTAAACTCATACTAAACAATCCTTTTGTTACCGATATTTTTATCTGTCATTAATTCCTTGATGATCTAAAAACAGATAACTCAGTTGCCATTCTCTCACAAACCTTTGTGTAATGTTCAAATATACAAAACGTTCAATCATCCTTAATGTTATTTACCTTGCAATTTTTAGAATGGAAACACTGCACTGATGGAGGCAGTAGCAGCGTCCAACACAGAATGTACTCGTGAGTTGCTAAAACACGTCGACCATTACCGAGTCAACAGTTTGGTGAATAAGGTATAAGTATTTCATTTTTATACAGATTTCTTATTATCACTTTACATTCCATATGCGTTGTCACGTGTGTGTGTGTGGGAATTTTTTGGCGCAGGGTTAGCCTAATGGACCACTTAAATACCATGTATGACAAATATTTAAGTTTAATGTTGGTCGGTTGTCAATGAATTAGGCTCGGTGGTCAATGGATTAGGCTCGGTGGTCAATGGATTAGGGTAGATACCGCATCATGTCATATATTATGATGTTATATAATGGTTGATTCAGTATCGTGTTTATACTCAAGTGAGTATATGATAAAATCTTCAATCAATAAAAGGTTAATCTAAATTGTATAGTTGAATTCTTACGATCCCCAATCCAATCCGGATAAATTTTATCTTTTGGGATAAATCTTGGATTACTAATCCGATTAATATTTGGTGAATTCGCACGATCCGAGGATTATGAGGGGGAATCCCCAAGATTTATCCAATTTGCATTGGAATTCGGATAAAATTTATCCAAAAAGTAGAGATTAATCCCAGGATCGTACGAATTAAATTTCGGATTAATTCTTTGATTAATCCCACAATGCATCATTACCATGACGAAATTTATCCGGATCGGATCGCGGATCGTACGAATTCACCGCCCCAGGAGTTGTATACGCTATCCAGGAGTTGTATATCGTTCTCAAGAGCTGTACACGATGAGTGTTGGTTTTATACTGCAGTTATACAATGCTATTATAATCATATAAATCATTTAGAGTGGGATAATAAATCATATCATGTATTGGTTATATAACAACAAATTGCAAGAGCACTCGACTCATTAATCAAACAAACAAGAGACATATTATAATAACATGTCTCTGAACAAACGAACAAACAAATTTAGCTCTTTTCAAAACCACATTTCTAAATGTAATTTTATGGTAAAACTTTATGGATATTTTCAAGGATGGGTTTACAGCGTTGATCTGTGCAGCGGGTGTTGGAGATATCGACACAGTGAGATTTTTGAGTGCAATCGAACTCAAGAATCAATCAACAGAGAATGCGCACACTCGAAACCTCCAGACAAAGGTATGTGAATATATTTCAAAATTATGTCCCGATCATTAAACACCCCTCAAACGTTTTGACAACCAGAAGTTCGCTTTTGGATCACGTGTTAAAGCTTATTCTGTTTTGTTAATTTTGACTTTAAGTGGTAAAAATTTATACCTACAAAAACGGAACAAAATGTAAATAAGCTTTAACAAGTTTAATACGTTACCCAATGAGACTATGTGGTCCCAGAAAGTATGAATTCGAGGAGGTTGCAAATCCGGGGTTATTGATAATTGTCCTATGCCAAGTAAAGTTTTAGGGAGATAAGTTGGTAAGATATATCCCGTATCCTGATTTTGAGGTTTCCATATCCAGAACCTCCATATCTCCCGCCATATCTCCCGCTTCGGTATATATCTTCCCGCTTCGGTGCATATCGGTCGGTTTGGATATTTGGTTCCCCTCGTGAGATATGGACATCTACCTTCGGTCCCTACGGTCCCTCAGGTAGATATGCATATCTCCCTCTGGATAAACCCCATATCCAAAACCTCCCAGTACATAACCCTTATTTATCCAATGTAGTCTGTCCTTAAAATAACGTGGAGCTAAAATTTTAGGTATAGGGGTTTGATAGTAGTTTTTTCTAATTATTCTAATTATGTTGCATTTTTTGCTTCTATACAGGCGGGACAAAGTGCGTTAATGATGGCGGCCTCAAATGGATATTTAGATGTTGTTCAGTTCTTGGTAGAAGAACTTAAAGTTGATGTACTGGTTAAAGATGAGGTAAGGACAGATACACAAACGTATGAACTAGATAGTATGTTCGCTTCGCTCGGCAAGATGAGAAGTATAAACTCAGTAAGCCTGATAGCATGTATTCGCAAAAGACAATCAAAATGGAATGAAGTGTAATGCGGCAATGAAATAAATGTAAAGAATATAAAATAATTAAGATGACTGACCTAAATATTACGCAAGAATGCATATTCTTGGAAAGTTCAAAATGGCTATAGAGTTTTTTACTATTTCACTTTTTAGAATGGTATGTTTGCCTATTGTTGGGCTCAACTGATGGGCCATTGGAAAATAGCAGACTTTCTCTTATCTACAATGATTCTAAGGCAGAAATTACCTCAATATCTCAAGGTTCGTATTACACATATGTATACGTGTGATCAATACGTTTCAGCTTCCGAATATCTAGAATAACACTGTACAGTCCTGTGCTCGTTACAAAATTGATCAAATAGTGGTTCTAGAATAGAAAACCAGTTTAGCTCAAATGAGGCAAGAAATTGTTAAAGAGGCTCTATGCCATAGGATAGCACAATCAAGACCCCTCTGGACTTTTTTGCATATTGAGTTTCACCACATTTTTACCCATCTACTTACCAAAGAAGAAGTCACAAATCCCCCTCTTTCAGTGTTAATTTTAGTATTGTGCTGGCCGAGCTAATTATTTTCGAAGGAATTAATTCAATCTGAAGTTTGAATATACTGGGAAAGTCCTCCTGTTATCTGATTGGTCGTTGAATTTGTTTATCATAAACCTGATTGGCTGCCTGGCTCTAAGGCGGTTGTGTGACTCAAAGGGGATTCCCCTCGCTAGCCGAGAAATCGATTGTGTTTAATTCTGGAGTTTGGTTGTTCTGTTGATTATTTCCGATATTTCGGCAATAATATACCCACAAGTTATTCTCAAGATATATCCATGGTATGTGAGATTTTATATGAGCAATAACAATAGGACATCATTGATTGTCTGGGGGAGAGACCTATGGCGGAATGCATCTTTAAAATGACAATTTGCATAATACAAGTGCTGTGTACTTTTAGGTGAAGTTTAAATCGTGGAAAATGAAACCGCAAGAAAAATACAAAACATCGATACAGCATCGATCGTGTATACTTTGCATAGCACCTCTGGCAACCTTCACTAAAGAAGACATGGGATTTGGTTACCGAACTGGATTCGATGTCACCCAAAACAAAAACTTTTGGCAAATGTACGCCTCCCGTTTCTTCGACTATTCAACGTTTGGTTCTTACGAAGATTGTACAGCGTGGATGGATTTGCTGTTCTATGGATTCCTCGCAAAGAAAACAAAAATCATCGATCGTTTTCTGAATTGTAATGAAATGATGCTATGCTTGATGGAGTTCTTTCAAAGAGTCAATGGGGCAATCACTGGTGTTTTCCTTTTGGACTATAATTGGGACGTCACCACATCTATAGCTATTCTAATCTGCTTGGCCAGTACACCAGCTGGAGTGGAGTGGGTGCGGCTGAATGTATCCGATTTGGACAATATCTGGAGATTCGCGGACGCCGGAAATCTTCTCCGTCACTGCGATAGGTCATCATCAACTGAATCAAAACTTCTATTGAAGGAGAAAGTCAAGAAAATAAAACAGAAATCGAGAAAGAAACGTCTAGTGAAAGGAAAAGAATATGAAACGAACGAAGAATCTATACATAACACCAACGAAGATGACTCCCAAGGTAATACTAGCGATGAAAAAAGCGTCGTAGAAAATAAAGACACACCCTTTGCCTTTACCCATCTCACTGAATATTTCTCGTGTGTATCAAAAAACGTGAAACTTAGATTCATAGAAGATAATTCGAGTTTTATACCAGAAGAATCTCTGAACAATCTGAAACGTATATTCACCGCACACTATGATATGATATCGCAGAAACGTATGGACGCTTTGCTTGAAGCTGAAATGAAAGAGAAGCAAGCAGCTGAAGCTAAACTGCAAGAGAAACGTTTGAAGAGGATAAGACAGAAGGTCAATAGGCGAATGTCTCGTGAGACAGACACCAAAGATATCAGTCAACAGCAAATGGTATCCAACGCAACTGAAAAAACACCGAACTCTCGGGAAGAAGCAATCATAAAGGATATAGCCCCAATCGATATCTTCCAACCTAACAAAGGTTTGGGGGACATGGACACGGTGGCTGGACTTTATCATCTCAACGCTAGTGCCGAAGAAAATCTCATTTCTAGCTCCGAACAAGTAACACCAGGTAGAGAAGATTTTAAGACACATACTAATAGGAAGGACCGAAGAAAACGTCAGATTAATGAGGAAAAAGATATGCCAATCTGTCCTAATGACCGTCATTCAGCGAAAATGAGACAAACAGACCAAAATAGAAATAGACCTGTGATAGCTCCTTTGAGACTTTATCTTCCTCCCCCAGTCCCCAGAGATTCAAAAGTCACAAGCGACTGTTCCAATTGGCGGAATGCAGTTTGGCCGAAACCATCACCTCAATCGGAGCATGTGCCCTCGCCTTATCCCAATTCGCGAGCCAGTCGGACGGCATCCTGTGACAAAGACAATGGACAAACTGGTGCAAGCTACAATAGTAAAGGTCGTGAAAATGATGTTACTGGTTCTAATAGAGAAAGGAAATCCGTAGCAGCTGCGATATTTGACTCACCGTTATCTTCGTGCAACCAACATGGGTCGCTTGATAGAGGAACCATTGTAGAACAGTTTAGCTCTTCGGTAGATGGTGGTTCAGTTACAGGGCTGTCAAAACCAATAGCGAAGATAAAAACCCATAGGCCTACACAAAATAAAATACAACCCCGTATGGAAAGTGGTGATGAGTCGGAAGAGGAAAACGATCGAGTGGCCTATGGTGCCATTAGAACATATGATGATCGAGAGCAGAGACAAATAGATGCAACAAAACCAATTAACATCCATGTTCAGAATTCGTACGACCTTGGTGAATTTATAATAGCAAATATAGGAAAAGAAATCAAAGATTACTTTGAAAATATGCATCAAGACAAAGTCTTAACATTCAAAAATACAGAGGCTTATAATCTTCAGCAAGATCTACCATTGGACCACCTCTTATTCACGAAACAAATTAATGATTTTCAAAATCCTAGGAAAAACCGAGAAATTGAAATTGCCCTGAAGAAAATGTTAAAACTGGAAGAAAAACTGCCTGGTTACACGAAACATGGTGGTCTGTATCCCGGAGTAAATGCTCATAGTTGAAATCAACTCTCATAATATAATTTTGATTGTACTTTAGTATGTTTTTATATCTTTATTCTCATTTAAACACTGGTGATCCACTCGATTACGCTTGTTACCGAAACGGGTCGTTTTGGTAACAAAATGTCGGAACGTCGAAGGTACGATTTTTCTTTTTTCCTTATTTCACGCGTTGTAGGCAGAATCCCTACGACGTTTTTTCTCGCAAACGTGTATCAGTATCATGTTTTTTAGAAAAAGTTCATGTTTGCGAAAAAATAGCTCAGAAGACAACAGAATCGTCGATTTAATTCCTCACTTAAGTTACATTTCCGACTTGGGTTAAAAGTGCAGATCTTAACTGTTTTACGAAAAACCGTTTATGTAACTTAAGTGAAGAATTAAATCGACGATTCTGTTGTCTTCTGGACTATTTGTTCGCACATATGTACATTTTCTTAAACATGATACTGATACACGTTTGTGTTGAAAAAATGTCGTGGGAATTCTGCCTACAACGTGTGAAATAAGGAAAAGAGAAAAATCGTACCTTCGACGTTCTGACATTTTGTTACCAAAACGAACCGTTTGGATAACCAGCGTAATCGAGTGGATCACCAGTGTTAAAGAAAATCAATCACACGCAATAATTTACAAGAATGTATGATCTAAGATATTCGTAATTGATTATTGATTCAAATCCAGAACTCGTGACACGTACACACTGTTTTGCTTTAATAAGAAGTTTAAAACGTACGTAAACATCAGAAGTCAGAACCTTTATAAACGACATGTTTGTGTCTACTAAGAAAACACAAAATATAAACTGCAAAAACATGATAAATAAAGTACAATTTACTCAATATAGGTGTTAAAACGTTTTTTTGACATAAACACTTCACATTGCATTTGTTTTAAAAACATTGTGCCACCTCAAGAATTTATGTTAAATAATATGATTGAGATAAGGTATTTGCGTTCTCTAAACTTTGCTAAGTTAGAACGTACTTGCAAGGTCAAGAAAATCTTTAGTCTAGGCAAACATGTCTGCTTCCCAACCGCTGATGGACTGTTTCCGAATAAATGATTGGCCGGTTATTGTTAATTGTATTTGATTGAATTATTTAAGAAATATTGACAGAAGAGCAGGGGTAATATTGTCGAATACACCCCGCAGGGCTAGGCACAAATGTTTTCTGTATCCCGTGCGCGTTCATCTTCGACCAATTTACAAAATTCAAATATGTTCGCTAGTAAGCGAGTCAGTCGGTGGGCATCATGTGACAAAGACAATGGACAAATTAATGCAAGCTACGATCTTAAATATTATGTTATTCAATCTACTGACCAGTGATGAGTCGACTCATCACCAGTAGATTGAATAACATCAGTGCTGTTAGGACAACGGATAATGATCACGAAATACAAACAGATGCAACAAAACCAATCAATATTCATGTTCAGAATTCTTGCGATCTGGGTGAGTTCATAACAGCAAACATAGGAAAAGAAATCAAAGATTACTTTGAAAATATGCATGAACATAAAGTTTTGACATTCAAAAACACAGAGGCGTATAATCTTCAACAACAGGATCTAACGTTGGATGCTTTAATTTCTTATTCACGAAGCAAATGAACAGTTTTCAATATCTTATGACATATATAACCGAGATATTATTGGTAAAATAGGTGTTAAAACGTTTTTTGGCATAAACACTTCTCGTTGAATTTGTTTTAAATGTCGGCCCGGGGTCCGTTTTAATTGATGTTTTATGTAAAGTTATACCCAAGACACTATAATAAATTTTACAATTACAATTACAATTACAACATTGTGCCACCTCAAGAACTAATGTTTAACAATTTACAATACTGTATTGTTACAGATATTTTTGTTCTCTAAGCTTGTATTCGCGAATGCAACTTTCTGCTATCGGCTACCGGAGTATTCTATTAACTTTCATTAATGAACCCGTCAATTAGCGAATTTACAAATCAGCTTCCGGAATACACGACAGCTAGTATTACTACTTAAATGAGTTTGACATCAAATTGCAATCAATCCACTAGCCGGTAGCCGTTTGACAAAGCTTCTTCCTTAGCTTTGTTATTTTTTAGCTAAGCTCTGCACACATGGTAGTCATGTAAAGAGAGTCGCAGATGGATTAGTTGGTTTAACTTTTTAACGTTTAAAATTTAGTATATCACCAATTTCAACAAAACATATAGTAGTTTATAGTCATCAATATCCTACTTAATTATATTTTCATGATTAATCAGATCAGACCGTTTGCCAATATTCCCTTCACAATCCCAATCGTAATCTGAAACAATAAATCGAGATCTCTGATAAAAAAAATTTTTGTAAAACATTTCTGATTTTATTGCAGAACATATTTTTATTTGATTTTAATTAAAATAATATTCTGCAATAAACTCAGCAGAAATGGGCGGGACATATCATTGTTCTGTTAATCTGTAGAGCAAAGGATACCGAGAAATACCCCCAACACATCTCTAAATTGCAAAATATAAAAGTGGAAAACATAATTTTTGCTGCAATTAATTGTATTGTATTGTATTGGTTTCGCGTACTTCAATGAATCCTTGCGGAAATACTCCAATTCCAAGAATCAGTGATATCGAGATCAGACATTCAAAAGGAAATCAAAATAATTGAAAAATAGTATGACAAATATTGAATACTGAATTCTTTGTATTTACTTTGAAACATCACAATAAAAACTCCCGTACAATTGATTAACCAGCACAATATACATTTCACTTTGCTTAGACTTACTTTGCACTTATATAGTCCAGTCTTTTCAATGAAAAATTTACTAAAAACGAAATTGAAAATTCTAATGACTTATTGAACAATAAGATTTATCACAAATCAAAGTTGCGTCAAATCTATTTGAAAAGATATGGCTGAGATGCTCTGAGGTGGGAGTAAAAGAGGAACATAGGTTCCCAGTAGAGATAAGGTGGTATAATTGCACCATTGGGGACCATCATTCCATGCGGTAATATTGGATTCAGTCCTGTGTGCGCATGCGTGAACATTAACGGATGTGGATGAGGAAGGGCCCTACTCGCTGCATTCATCCGGAACGGATTTGGAACGACGTCCGTGTTTGTCTCAAACTTGCGATTCCGATGGGTGGGGTGGCTATTTAGCGCATCTGTAGAGTCTCTAATTCGAAGAACTTTGTTTTCTGGTTCATGATTCGTTGCGTCCCCAAGTAAACTCTCAATACTGAATGGTCCGTTGAATTTATTGTCCATATGGGAACTATCGGCGTTCCTTCCAGAAGTGTCGCACGTCGAACACCCCGCGGCGTACGGTGATCTTGCTCGTCGATTTAAACGTTTACGGCGACGTCGGAAAATGCCATCCGCGAACGTGTAATCGCTGTTCGGGTTGATCATCCAATAGTTGTCTTTTCCCCAAGGTCGTCCAGGATCACGTAGTACCTTCGTGAAACACTCGTTCAGCGACAAATTGTGCCGAATGGAATTACGCCAACCTGTATATGCACCTCGGAAAAAGTCGAACTTTTTCATGAGATAGTCGTTGATTTCTGAAAGTGTTAATCTTTTCTTAGGTGAGTCTTCAATCGCCATAGCAATGAGTGCGATGTACGAATATGGGGGTTTTGGACGACGGAAGTACCCTTTTTTCGGCTCAGTTCCAGAGTCTTTGCGCATGCGTGCTCTCTTACGCACTGCGTCATCAAACACGGGGTTCCTGTGGACGGGCGATCTCTGAAGAACTCCAGCTTTCGTTTCTACAGGAATAGGCCTATTCGATTCATCGTCTTCTTTATCGTCATTCATTTGATAATTGTCACCATCATCCAATACAATGGCATTCTTGCGTTTGTCAAAATCATTGTCTCGTTGCGTTCTTTCACTTTCTTGCGACTTTGCGAAGAATCTCTTAACTTCAGTCGACGTTGAGTCTTTGCTTCTGTTGATATCTTCCAATATTTCCATATTTCTTAACCTCCGTTGGTCCTATCTTTATGATCAGAACTGAATTCTGCCTTGAACATTCGGTTTAGATAATTAATTTAATTAATTGATTTTAATACTCATTTTTATTAATCTAATTTAATATCTGCGACTTTATCAACTATGCAGTTTAACAATAACCAAATCTAAGACGAGGAAGTCTTTTATATAGTACTATCCACTTATAAACTTTATACCCGTCCACGACTTCTAAATAATTCAAATTGTTCTCTGATGGCTTACCCTCTTCAAAACGCCAGTGAATTTTTATAAGAGTTTTTGATGTAATAGAAAAAATGATGGATTCATCCTTACAATCCTTCCAGGGGGTCGATCCCTCGCAATTGAAATATTCGGGGTTCACACTTTGCAAAATCGTTCCAGTAAACTGAAATCGACCAAACTTTATTAAAATGCATTTTAGTCAATCCGACCAGTAACAATACGTGCACATGTTTCTAGGATGATTTAACCCTAGAAAACCTCAAATTAACAAACTGAGACTTTTGTTTTAAATCTGTCTAAAGGTCTTGGTTGTTTAGGGCAATTGTAACCACATTACCATATGACAATATTGACTTGTTATATCTATACACTTTCCACTAGAAATATAACCAGATAAAAGAATGTTTAACGTTTTCAATAACTCCAATTGTAAGTGCATCTAGTGAATAAAGTCGATTAATTATCTGGGGAATTTGTATTTTAATCGACTGTCGAAATTTATACAAACTGTAAAACACTTCAAACTATTTTCTACTGTTTCAAATATCCCGCTTTGTAAACACTTAAAATGTAAAAGACGGATGACATTATTTAAGAAGCATTATGATCACAATTTGGGATAATACAATTATTTAGAACAGTTTCTTTTTCTTGGTTTCAAAAATCACTTTGATTGTTTTTCACTTTTGTTCTCGTTTTTCAAAAGCGATCTTATTTCCTTGACACGCAATCAACTCCTAGTTCATAGTTCCACGAATATACACTCCCCTCCATAAGTTTGAAAACTGGAAACCCCTCCCCCTGGATCACCTATCAAAGCGTGTCTGATGATTTTTAGTCCCCAAACATAAATTCAAGTTTTCATATTTGAACTATTGTAATAGCGGAACAAAAATAAGATTCAAGCATCAACATGCTTTTATATACTTTCTAAGAAAACGTCCTGTTGCCAAACTTATGGAGGGGAGTGTAGCCTAAACGTCGAAGTCAAAGTTACAATAAACGATTATTTTACCAGTCAGAATAAATATGTACAATGAAGTATGACAAATTGTTTTTAAACAACTTGACAATGTTTGATAATTTAAGAGATATATCATATTTCATATAAGCTAACCCATAAATCACACGTCCTGTCAAAACCCCGTCGATGCCCCTATACATGTAATGTAACTTACAGGACAAGAGCCAATACTCAAAATGTCGTCTGCTCGTGCTTATTTCATTCAATTTCTCTATAAAATTTGACTGAAGCGTCTGATTTTCTTGCATTTTTATACAATTTAGAGTGTCAGCTCCACGCCTGTCTATTTGATTTTTACTGGGGTAATTGTTTAGTTCGGTTTTGAAGTAAATTCTTAACACAATTGGAATTTATCGAATGGATGCCGACATTTGTACCGATTTAGCATTCATAAATTACTATTGATATCTGCTGGCTTAGAAATATGTCTGGTTGTGTTTCGTGTTTTGCAAATATTGCCATTTTCGTTTTCTTGCATGAATTTTAAAACATGAACAAAACTAAAGTTTAAAAGTTAGAACTTAAAACGTTTGTACAATTTAAACCAAACGATGTAATTTCAATCCTAGTATTTTTCATTGACAGTGACGTTTCAATAAACAAAAGAGGCCTTTTTCCGATTTCAGTAGCCGTGATCCAAAGTCGAAAGTAGGCGAGGCAAATATTAGGAGAGGAAAATTTCATCATGAAGCACGTTCGTCTGTCTCTTTCTCGCTGTTGTCTCTCTGTCCGAACATCTAGACCGTTTAACCTTGGGTCACTATACTTGGTCAACATATACCAATGTTTCCATAGTATGTGCCATATACCATTTTTAAGCTTTTCCAAAGTTATATTGATTTGCCAAGTATCATGGTTCAACTCACAAATGGTAATTACAAAAAAAGTTACAGGCATTTTAAAACTTATATTAGTGTTTCTTATTGTGCATCTTTATTCTCTTCCATGTTTCACATAGAAGATTTTACCACAGTTGAAAATTCTATTCCAGAATTAGGGGTTGCATCTATTTTGTCAACCTGTACATAAAACTAGTATATGTTCTGTGATCATATTCAAATATGTGATTGAGTGATGTGACGAAAACAATATAGGCTAAATATCAATTAATGGACAATAGCAATTCCATTTGATTTAGCCTCATCTGAAAAAAATTCACCATCATGCTACTGTCTACCTACTATTTGTATGCGTATCTCAATGTTTGTCATTTCAAATTTATTGTATGATTGCTTATGTGAGTTATCCATATCACTTCTCACTGTCCATGATTTATTTCTTCGTGGCCCATTAAAGATAACAACGTACAATAATACAATTAGAAAAATAATGAAGGCAACACCAAGCAATGTGGATAGACAAATGATGACCATATCACGATCACTAATTTGCCTACTTTCAAAAGGTTCTGAAATGTTTTCTAATTTGTTGGTTGTTGGTGTTAAAGGTAGGGTTGTTGTGATAAAAGGTGAAGTAGTTGCTATGGTATTTGTAGTCACAGTAGTAGCTATTGTTGTAGGAACAGTTGTCACCTTTTCCGTTGTCGGAGCAACCGTTGTTGTGGTGGTTGTCGTTGTTGTAGTTAGCCACTGTGTATTGATATAATGGTGAACTGTTTGATTTTGCCACTCTATAGGGGTATTACAGCGATATCCATCTGGCCATTGTTGAACTACAGACCTTCCAGTGTCGTTTGCAAATACAGTGAAGTCCACGAGTCTTCCATCACACGTGTATGGATTCTTGCTACCGTCAAAAAAGCTCCACTTCCGTAAACAATCCGTAGTTTTGGAATCTATGCTGTTGAACTTATTATTTGATATATCAACTTTCTGTATGTTTGGATTGCTACATAGTGCATCAGGGATTGTTTGGAGATTATTCCCTTGAACCTGGATTTCATTTAGGCGGGTACAACCGTCAAATGCATCGGGAGCGATGTTTCTGATTCGGTTATTGTCTGCAACTATTTTAATGAAGTCATGTCCTTTGAATGACGCTGTCAATTCCGTCAGCCGGCAGTTGGTGAGATGTACTTCAGACATGCTTGACTGGTTTTTAAAGACGGTGTCTGACAGGAGAGTTAAAGGATTGTTGTTCAAATATAGTATAGACAAAGTATAGAGTCCATAAAGTTCTTGACCTCTTAAACTGGAAAACTGGCAATCGCTCAGATCCAATGTTTCAATATCAGACATGCCACGAAAAGAGTTACCAGCAATGGAGAAAAGAGGGTTTCTACTAAGATTCAAATATTTTAAACCCGTAAGTCCGACGAATTCGAAATAAATTGTGATCCGTTCAATTTTGTTCCGACTTAAATCAAGGTGTCGGATGGATTTCATTGGATAAAATGAGTACGCATCAATAGTTGAAATCAAATTTCGAGACAAGTCCATGTTATATAAAGATTGTAGATCCACAGCTTTGTCTTTTAAAAAATTTGTTACACGCTCCAAGGCGCACCCAGCTAACGATAATGTCTCCAGTTGCTGCATGTTCAAAAATGCATCGTTATCAATATGAGCTAAGTTGGTATTGTTTTCTATATGAAGTTCTTTTAGGCGCCTAAATCCATCGAAAGCACTTTTAGGCAAGCTTTTAATATCGCAGCCTGAGATGTCAAGAAACTGTAAATTGAAAATAGGTTTGAAAGTGTCCTGCGTAATGTTTACAAATGTTGGATTCCCTTTCACTGACAATTTAGACAGTCTCTTGCCAGCAAGAGTTGATGAAAATTGACGTAATGTTTCCTCCGTAAAACGATTGCCGTCAATTGTTACATGATCGGGGTTGCAGTTATCAAGTGCCTCAGCAGATATAGAAACCAATTCGTTATCCGAAAGGTCTAAAACATCTAACTCGGTTAGTCCAGCTAAACCACGTTGTTCAATAGTAACCATCCCATTACTACGTGCACTCAAAGTTTTCAATTGTTGAAGATACGAAAATGAGTTGTCCCTGATTGTATTAATATTGTTGTAATCGAGATATAGTTCTGTGGTTAATGGGTCCAGATCAACTGGAACCGAACTCAATCCCAAACTGCTACAGTTCGTAATTCTTTCAGCGCCATCAACAGTCGTGGTACATTGTGACGTCGATGGCGTTTGGGCAGATACGCCCACTACGCAAGACAGTATGAGATAGATGAGGTATATTGATAACAGAGTAGGCCAGCTACTTCTTACTTTCCTGTGGTGGAACTGTATCGACGATGACATGGTTGAGTCAACTTCTCGACTGAAGGGCTTCATTAGTGTGATCGACGGTCATGGGCCGTGTGTATGCGGTAATATGATGGCTGGACGCCCGGGCTGGATGTCGCTTAAGTTGTCTTGCAGCCTGGTTTGTAGCTAGATTAGCAGAGATTTCATTGTCGTCCTTCTCCAACTATATAATGTCTAAAATTATTGAAATTCATAAGATATATTTGTTAGGCTATACGTTGCAAATAATTGAGGAATTAAGGATTGATTACTTATGACAAATGAAGAAAAACAATCGTATTTATATCAAGCCGCCGAAACATATTAAAAAGTGTTTATCCGCTGGTGATAAAACACTGGCTATGAATAATGTTTCTCTATTACGAAAATCTATGATTAAACCTTACCTTTACGTTATAAGAGTATCGTCCGATTTGCGTTTTTCGTTAAAATACATTGAGATAATTGTCTTAAGACTCCACGCCCTCCTTCTGTTGTATTTCACGAAGTACGAGTTCAAGTGTATTTTTTGATAAGAAATAGTATAAGTTATTGAATATAAGAGATTGTATATTATTAACAACCTACGAGTGTTATCTTGTAAACATAAAAAAATATAACACTGTCTGTAATTTGAATTCAAGTTTTAGATCATAAAACAATGTGACAACTTTGACAAATATGTGGTTTGAGGATTCGAATGTTATCTAAAAATGTTTATGGTTGTAAATAAAAAAGTTATGTTATTGCACGTACTCGGAATATCCATAATATTAATATTTAATATTATTGTTTCACTGTAATATTCCTCATCTCAATAGTGTAATATTTATGGTATTTTTTATGAAAATTCACCGTTCTGAATCCGGATCATGAGAAAAAAACTCAACTTTATTTTCTAACTGACTTTGAGCCAATTATAATATCCAACTTGCCTAAGAAGTAGGTTTAAATCAAAAAATCAAAAGTTCCTCCCGAACTCGACGACAGTATGGTCCTCCATCTTGTTACCTTGACGTTACATTAGGTAGGGAACGGTGAATTACCGTCAGGCTTGACACTGATTTATTGCATTCAATAAAAAATCAGTATTCTTCGTATTATATAGATGTCAGTCGTGGTACTCTAAAAGTTACATAGATAGTAAAACCTGTACGTGTATATCCGAACACCTCTCTAATTCTAACACCTCTTATTAACATTTTTTCTCAATTCCAAACTATTATCAAATCAAATTATCGAAACAGTCAAAAATATTTTCGATTTGTCAAATTTCCATCTCCGTGTAAATTCAGGATTTGTTTTCAATGTCAAACGAAAGATGGCGATGTTTATAGATTACCTGATTTTTTGTCTACTTGGGTCGACCCTATACGCCATCTTTACATTCAATAGTAATTCAAAAACACTTTGGTGAATAGCTTTGACCTTTGAAGGGTCCCTGAACTTCTCATACTGTCTTCCAAGTTATTTTGCCTCCTTCAATATTCGCAAAAAAGCTTTGTAAAGTGTTGTGTGAGTATTCTGAGAAAACACGTTAACATTTGGCATCATGAACACATTTGATAAATAATCTTATCTTCTCTACGATTATTCAAGAAAGAATTACCGCAACATCCATGTTTTAGTTTTCATTTTATATATGATATACCTCCGAATTGTGATCCATATAAGAATGAATCAACTCTTAAAGATATTTCTAAATTGTGTCAATACTGTCTATGATGATTTATCCCGACCTTTCCCATGTTTACAGAAAATATAAAATCCTTGCAAATCGAAAAGAATGAAATAACTTTAAAATCAAAGTTCATCTGGTACTACCCTTTGCATTCGTTTGACTTCACTTCTTAAAAGAGAGCTTCTAGTTTAACTAGACTCTGCACGCAGGGTATCTGGTTATGCACAGAATTCAAATATATCATCAACAGTATGAAATGTAAGTCTTTATTATCAATTAGGGATTAAATAATGCTTCGGTGAGATTTCAAAATGTTCCAAAGCATCTATTATTTATCGTTTAAAGACCCACATATCTTAAACGTCGGCGAGGCAAAATACGACCAAGGGGGAAGGGCATTGCAGAGTTCGTATTGAAGAACGGGTTCCCATTATGATTGTTTGGCACGATAACTTTAATTATAACAATTAACATATATCTGATCTTTAAAAATAAGATTTTCCTAAAATAACACGTGTCAAAAATCGAGATAGTAAGACATGACACTTTGAGAAGATAAAAAGATGCACTGATAACATTCCTTTGTGAATTTTGCGCAGTGTAACTAGCATTTTTATTGACCAATTCCACTGCTCCTGTGATTTAAAAATGCGGGGGATCCCCGGGATACTTCCAAGGGGGGGGGGGGGGGGGGGCGGGGTGCATCTACATCTAAAAAACTTCAAAAAACGGTCTTCATCATTATAGTTTGCTCTTGAAATTCTAGCTTCTCCACTTCTTTTGCCAGAGTACATCGGTCTTCTTTCCCCTGAGTCTCGGCACCGTCGACAAAATCCCCGATACAAATAAGATTGCCTCAAAATGTGCGGTCGCACCCAACACACCTCTCCCCCTAGCTGCGCCAATGAAATGGAAAATAATATTTCCAGTTCTACAACTTCGTGACGAGTAGTGAATCTGCTTCAAATAACATAGAGGCTTTTCGTATATAAAAAAGTGTGTATTACTTTCAAATAAGTACAACTTTTAGGCTTTACTTTTTGGATATGGTTCAAATAATTAAAAGAACGTCTGCTTTATTAGCCATTGGCATTGTGCACGCCTAATTACTTGTAATATCATAATAGAAGATGGCGATATTACAATAATTTTACAGTTATCAAGTGACACATTTATCTTACGCCTCAAGATGTTAAACTATGAACAATTATTTTACGATCAGACTTGCTTCAATCACCTGTATTTATAGGGGACCTGTTGGTTTTTAAGAAGATTCATGGTTTTGAAAAAATCTTTTCGGTTTGTGCTAAAGATTAAATTGTGAAAACTGAAAGTATCGGTCCAAAATTTTATTAGATGTAGAAATAGGTATCAGTTTGAAAACTCTATTTTTGCATACGTAGTAAAGATTCTATGCAGGACGATACAATGAACCTCATAGGTCAGACCTGTCATCCCTTATCTTATGCAAAAAGAACCAAAAACGTACTATTATTTCATGACACCTACCCGTAGGATCTTAATCTAACTTTCGGGGACCATAGTATATTATAAAGGTGAACGTTTACCATGGGAATATTGGCCTTTCGAGAATATATAGATGCCAAATGTTTAATATGATGGAAAATAATATTTCATGAACCATTTTCTCCGTCAACTTGGGTGTTTGACAAGATGCTTTTAAGATCCTATGATAATTTTACAATCGTATTTTAATCGTTGAATCGAATATCTGAACTGGACAGATCACGATTCAGAATTACAAGTTTGTAAAATATCTTTTGTTGTTATTTTGTGATTGGTTTGGCAGCAAACAATATTGTTTGTTGTTATACTTCTTTAATGTATTTCCAAGGAAAAACAACAGCAAACATTTCAAAATTACGTTACAAACTTGAACTAATCCGTATGTTTTAAGTGGAATTCGTGTCATTGTTTTTAACTTACATCGTTGGTCATAAATGACTTCGTTTGTAATTCCATTGTTTGTAGTTGCAAAGAAAACGATGGTGCATGAAAACAAACAACTAACACTCAGGTTTGTTGTTGTCTAGCTTCACGTCGTGTGTTATTAATATTTGTAAGTTGTTTGTTTTTCCTATTATTGTTTTGTTTTTGTTGTGTTTGTAACCGCCCTATTTCTTTTGATGTACCGATTGTTTGCTAATAAAAGCACGACAGAGAAAGGCGATAATTACCCACCGAGTAATAATTGTGACCAAACATTATTTCCGGAATTAAATATGACAATGTTTGTTTGTCAACAATTTTAGATACACTTGTTTTTTGATAACCGCATCTGATTCTTTCTGTTTATACAAAATTGACATTACCGTTTTTGACTGGAAAAATGACCAGGAAAAACAATGCGAATGTTGCGTTTTTTCAATTTTCTTTCAATAGGGCATTTAGATCTATTCGGGGCAATGAGCTACTTCATGATCTAAAATCTTGACTGAGGATTGTCTTCCCTATACTATATACGTACATATGTATGTTTCACATGGAATAGATAAAATCAAATTGTTTGAATAAAGTCTTGAGTGATTATCAATATTGATGTAGACTGTAATTCTTAGGAAAAACAATGGTGCACTTATAATATCCAAAAATAATACAAATGTTTTGTTGTTGTCTACTCCGCGTGTGATTTATTATTTGTTTATCTATTATTATTTTATTGTTTTTGTTTGTATATGTTTGTCTTTGATGTAGAAAGTTGGCTGTTAATTGTTTCCATGGACAGGGGTGTTAATTGTCTGCAAGGAAAAACAATGGAACATCAAACGCAATTTCCGGAATTTGATAAAGTTTGTCGTTTTATATCCCGTTTGAAATCCACTTGCTCAGCAACAAGTGTATTTGTGAAAAATGGAATCTGCGGGAAGCTGAAACAATGAAGTCGGAAAGGAAAAACAATTCGATTGCTCTATTTGAACTCATATCCGCACAAACAAATAAATATTAAATTACATAATAATCCTGGCGAATCTTATTGACTTTTGATATTCAGTTTTATTTTCTATATCTTTCCCCAGTCCCAGACAAATTTAAATAATATTTATATTTATAGATGTCACTGCCTTAATAAAAGCCTATTTGTTGTGTGGAATCACGAAAATGAATAGATGTCACTTATAGCGCTTTCTTCCCAACTCGTTCTTCCAAATGGATTGAATCTCACCCCCAATCGTTTCATTCGTTTAGAAGAGTGTTAGACAGAATACACCTAATGTCTCCAATTTGTAATCATTCACACTCGGCTTTTTGCTGCTCCTACAGTTAAAATGAGATGACTTGCGTTACACTCTGCATTTGTCATTTTGATAATGCAAAAGTAAATATCAATAGACAATACTGTTTAGTTCATCATCATAAAACCTTTACCTTTCAAATTGCTAGTTCTAAAATTAAAACGATTATCAAAATGGGGTTAATTGAAAGATTGTTCAAGTTATTTGTACATTTGATTTCTTGATCAAGGCACTTATAGTGAAATCATTTTGCAGACTGGTCTAACAGGCATTATTATCTAACACCCCGTGATGGAGCATCTATCTTCACGTCCCGCCCAACGTTACGTAGACCGTAACGCAGTGCTTGGACCATTTCATGGGAATCATCGCATCTGAAACGTTTAAGTACTACTCCATAGCCTTTCTGTCATCAAGAAAACTGAACGGTGAAATTAAATTAATTAACGTACTGATTGATAACATGCTTAATTACGGTTACTCCACTAGACGTAAATTATATAATCGTCGTTAATTTTATTTCGAATCAGCAACTTGTGGAATCGAATACCGTTAGACCCGAAAGTGCGGTAGCAGGTTTTGAAAATATGATTGTATCTACACTGATATACATAATGTAACAATTATAATTCATATCTCTTAGGGTGTATCGTAATTTTACGTTCTGTTTTGAGACAATTAATAACAATAAATGTAACACGTTTATCAACCGAGAACATGTGTGCGTCTTCATCACCACATATAGTTAGTGCTGTATTAATTTTGACCTTTAAGTTTTATATTATTTTGATATCGGGTTGTCATAGTCCTAAATCCCAACACTGAAACTATACGAAATATATATGTCATAAATAGAGTGCATTTAAAACACAATATATGTTTTGTATTTTATTTGTCTTTTCCAATGTTGTCTTATGTGTATCTCGTATTGCAAATATTTTTTGCCTGACATGAAGTCAAAACGACGATTGGATTGTGTGCGATATGGTTCTACCATTCGGCCCTTAAACAACCGCATGATCATTGTTACCCGATTGAGACAAGACACACCAATAAAACGATTACCATAACATAATCGGCCGATGATGAGAAATCTTGACAATATAGCACTAATGTCCCTACAGATAAAAGTTCTTAAAGATGAACAAGAAAAAAGCTAATGATTTTCATTAAAGTGAAGGATTCAAACAGTTGTTTGGGCGAGTTCTTTGGATAGGCTCGGTAATGGACAATAAACGTGGAACTAATGGGTCCAAACTATCATACTAAACGATCACTTTAGATATTTTCCACTTCTACTACAAAACACCTGTTTTCAAACCCCACTACAGGGTTTGGGTTACAAGTGGGCGGAGCCAATTACCAAACAGCAGCGCGGTTTAATTGGCTGCGCTTAAATGTCAGTTATTGATCCGCGCGCTGTGATTGGCTGAATGGATTCCCAGATTTAAATGCACCTGTGTGCTACACGGCCAGGGTTTGTATATATATCTCCAGTGCCATGTGCTGGTATTCATTGGAAAATTCTCCATTGCAACTGACAACAACATGCCGAAATCGTTTCTGATAAAATCAACTTCGCCGATTTGTAAAGCAAAGTCGAAATTGGATGATATAAAACCAGAAGAAATGGACGTAACACGCGAAAGTGCAGCTGATAAAAACGAGGAACTCACAAGCACCATTGAAGATTCTGATCTTGATGAGGAGATAGACATTATGTCAAATGATGATGACAGTCCACATGAACATGGACATAACATAGACGTAGCTGATGACATCGTCAAACAACAGAGTCCAAGTAGGATAGAAACAGCACGGACGAGTCCTGTCATGTCACCTGCACCATTATCAACAACCACTCAGACGCATCACCAACATCACCAAAATCTGCAACCAATGCCATCACCAGTGTCGTCAATATCTAGTCAAATCAGTCAGGACGATCACGACAGACAATCAATTTCACACAAAAACAATGCACGACGATCTCCTCATTATTTGCCATCACACCCACAACTCAACGAGAGCCAACAGTCACGACCAGGTAAGAATTGAACATTTTCACCATCTTTAATACGATGACGTAATACGATGAAGCGCACAAATAAGGATATCATATCGGCTAAATCTGTTGCTTGTTGAGATTTAATGCGACCAAATTTGTCTGATACACTATTTAACGTTTCAACAAAGAGACCAAATGTGTCATTAATATTTCTTTATTGTCACCAAGCAGGTTCATACTAGGGCCATGTGTGTTCGTCTATTTTAATTCAACATAAAAAATCCCAAATTATCAAAGACTGTGTATATAAAACAGCGACAGGTGATTCGGGATTTTGCGGGTAAAACTACGTTTAGTCACGTTTAAGGTAGCATTTACGTTAAATGTTATCATGTTTATATTTAAATAAACTTTCACTTTCATTTGGGATTTGACATAGATGTCACATTGTATGATTCCACGTGACATAAATGAAGGGTATATTAACAAAACGGAGCTTACATTTGAAACTAATAATTGAAAGTATTGCTTTAAGGGAGTTTATTTATATTACACTTAAATACATTAGACCTATGCCATTGGACCGCTTATTTGGAATCAATTTTTGTGTCAATAGTATATAAAGTCATAGAACATATCATTTCGGAGTTGATTTACAGGAACTAATAAAAAGAAAAAGCTTATACACTTGCGCCTGAAAGCTTTTAAAGGAATTGACTCTTAAGAGATTGCTATAAAAGTTTTCAATAAGCCCTCGAAACAGGTTCTTGGCGACTTAATCGAATATAGTGGGGGATTAGTCAATATCTCTCTAGTTTGGTTGTAAAGTTAGACTAAATTCTTGCGTCTAATGGAATCAAACTACTAATTTACAGACCAAATCGATTGGCTTGAGCAGAGTAAAATGTTCTTGGAAGACGGGACAGATTTTACATTGCATTGGACGAAAACCATCCAAAGGAATTTGTTTGGTTGTATCAGTATCAACCAAACATTCGTTCTTGTCTGAACCAGAAAGTAACACGGGTTGCAATATCGTTAATCCTAATCCGCTGTTAATCCCTATATTAGCATCTTAGCAAACAGGATTAACCCTCCAAAGTTCCCACATTAGAGACTGACATCAATTTGACATCTTTATCATCTAAAACATGTAGTTTGTAATCAACACTTGATATTAATACATCAATTGAAGAGATCGAGGATGCGCTAATCCATTTTGTTTGGTGTTTGTAAGAAATGACTGGGCTTTGTAAAACGCAAACAATTTGATCAACATAATGTTTTACAGTATATCAAAGTGACAAACTTTCCATTTGTCGCTTGTAGTAATCAAACAACCTGTTTTACCAAAGTCAACACAGACATCCCATAATTCACGGATCCCCGAGGACCGCCATCGCAACTTCTACTATTTGGCACATGACACACAAAGCCATATGGGAAAAGGCATACCTCTTTATGAATAGAAACCTCCCGTGTGGAATCCCATCACAACTGATTTTTTCATCGCCACTTCCGATGATTTTATTTGTGCGGATATCAATGTCATTTGAAACCATATACCCTACCATCGGAATTGTATTGACACCAGCTCAAAGCAGCCAACCAAGCGCGCGTTATTAATTCCATCGCACTGTCTAATTAAGCAATAAAAGACGAAGCAGTTTCACGTTCCTTCACATACACCTGCTCGATGGCCGCCAATATGTTAAATAAATCAACGTTCTCATTTTACACTATTTTGAAATGAAACGAAATATTGAAATGTAAAATGGGAAAGAAAAGCAGAAATAAAAGAAGCGATAGGCCTATTTTAAACAGACGTTGGAAAGGGGAAAATTTTTTCGTGATCAGTTTTGATATTCTTCATTTGATTGCGCTCATCTTGTATATTGGGTTGTTTAGTCTTTGATTTTTGATTATACGAAAATGTAGCCTGTAGTATCACACAGGTGCGCATCCACCGACTTTTGAAGCTCTTATTATCAGAACTAATTTATTAGATTGATTCTGTTTGATTGGTGATTGTCTTAACGATAGCTCAAATGTGATTGTCAAAATAAGATTAACTAAACTCAAACGATCTTTAACCTTCAACTAATTCTATTTTCTTTTATTTCCAGCTATTATTACCAGTATTCACAACAACAATCGTCTGCCAATGAAACAATCTCCACTTCCAACCGAGAGTTACCAAGATCGTCTGCAAATGCAGAAACCAACGACGCCACCCAGCGGCACAACACCAATAGCGAAACCAGAGCCATCTATTCCTGATTATCGGGCATTTGGGCACGTGCAGCCACATCCGATGGACGCTCTAAGGATGCATGATCCTCGATTTTGGCAGAATAATATCACAAACGTAACGAACATTACGAACATGGGCCACCCATATCTCGGTATTAGCTTCCACCAGCGACTCCAACAATTGCATAGCTTACACACTGCGCATGCGCAACATGCACATGAAACATTGAAATACCCTTCTGATCCTTACAAGTATTCTCCTGATGTCTTCAAGTACCACTCAGACCCATTGAAATCGAGTCAGTTCTCCCCGACTGAGGCATTCAAGTATCCCCCGATGCACCCAACAATACATCCGTACTCCCCAACTTCGGCGTATCATGCAATACCTGCTCCACCACTGGTTCCCCTTTCCCGCTCCCCCGGGCACGTGTCCCCCAGGACCCATGACCACTACCTCACTGCAGACATACATCGAATGCAGAGATCACCAACAGACACTATACCTTCACCCGTCAGCGCTAAATCACAAGAACTGACCATGGACAAACCAAAACTGCCATGGAGCATCGAGGCTATGACCTCTGACCTTGACAGCCGGAAAAGGAAACGAGAGGGGGAACCCCCAAGATACCAATGCGAGGCTTGCAACAAAAGTTACTCAACATTCAGTGGACTCTCTAAACACAAACAATTCCACTGTGTTACTCAAGTAAAGAAACAATTCAACTGTAAATATTGTGAAAAAACTTACATCTCACTCGGGGCACTGAAAATGCACATTAGGACTCATACATTACCGTGCAAGTGTAAACTTTGCGGCAAAGCATTTTCCCGCCCTTGGTTGCTCCAAGGCCATATAAGGACCCATACTGGCGAGAAGCCATTCAAATGCCAACATTGCGGACGTGCTTTTGCGGACAGATCCAACCTTAGAGCACATCTGCAAACTCACTCAGATGTGAAAAAGTACAGCTGTAAATGTTGTAGTAAAACATTTAGCAGAATGTCACTTTTGTTGAAACACGAAGATGGTGGGTGCGCGGGGATGTTAACCGCTCATTAGCATTTAGGCCATCAAATGTTGAATCTCGATCTTCCGAATTTGTGTCAAATTAATTTCGTTCAGTGCAATTACCAACATGTATATCATCAAGCGATGTTAGTTGTTTAAAACATATCACGGCATTCATTTATCATAACTCAGCAACATAATAATTTATTATCTTATTAGTAAGTTATCTCATTACTGCTCATATCATATTCATTTATCATATCAGAATATTATTTATTTCGTTTTATATTTCATTTGATTTGAATATCATATGGTTGATTAGTAGTTAGTACATTTTTGTATTGAGATTTTATCAATGCATTTAAAGGGGGTCAAATCTTGCCTGGGTATGTATCGCAAAATAAATCCCCGGTTTAAACAGTGACAATGATTATACGCCAAAGAACATTTGAATGTACTCTATTCAAAGATGTAAATATATAACTGTATATAATTCTATGCTACACATCAAAATAGAATCGCAACAATCAAATGTATTTTCTTTTCAATTAAGGATTAGATTCAAAGACTCAAAATGCCAATATCAATTTGTATTACTTTAAATGCAAAATTCATTATTGGTATCTCTATGCAATAGAACACTCATGAACAACGTCTTCTGTATACATTCACAAAACAGAAGTATTAATTGGTTCTTTATATAATTATTGTAAATTGTCAGCAGTTACATTGTATTTGTTTAGAATCTGAATGCTTTCATGGGTGTGTATACACTGCCGAACATAATACTGCCAAGCATTTGTTGTACAGTGCTACTGTCGTACATGTACATCAAAATATTAATGTAAACGTATGAATCTCAGTTTGTATGAATGTACAGTGATATGAATAAATAAATAAATAAAATATAAAAATAAAATATTATTTATTATGTTCATGTTTATCCATTTACCCAACCAGACTGACCAACCAACACAATCAAATTCAAACAACTATACTATTATATAAGTTTATGATACCGTTTTCAAACATGTTCATTTGAAGTCGAACCTCAACAAGTGCAATTAAAATTTTGGACCCCGATGTTCCTTCCCTTTATTTTATGTCATACCAAGCACCAGCGTTCATAAATCATGTAAATATCTGAGACTAGCATTCGTTCTATATTTAGCTTTACACCCCCCCCCCCCCACCCCACCCACATACATACACTGAGAAAGACATGTTAAATGTAACTTTACATTAACCCCTTCATCCCCATTCGCCGAACCATTAGGCCAAGTCAACACCCAGTACTATCCCTAGCCAAATTTTTTTTCAAAATCATGCAGTTCACCATTCTGAATACTTCTCAAATTTTGTTCATTTTGGCCCAAAGTTGTCAAAAGTGAATCCCCTCTGGAATTTTTAAAAAGTGAACCCCTTATGCAAATCCTGGATACGGGCCTGCATTCTGATTTATCAGTCACTCTTTCATTCTTTATCTAAGGCTTGTGATGGAGATTTTCTTAGGGATGGTAGGGACTTGGATCCCCTGGCCAAGTTTCAGATAAATGAGTCAACACTGACTCGGTTGAATTATTTAATGGTGGGGGGGTGTACCGTCGGAGGGGTGTGATGGGTCATGTAATACTACGAGGTGTTTGATTGTAAACAGACATCTAATTTCTTTCCAGCCCATATTATTGCATTATGATACACCATGTCATCTCATTTCTTCTCAGTCCTGTTTCAGGTGAAACAGTAAGATGCTATGAGGATCAGCTAGAAATGATGTTACTGGTGAAACTAAAAGATGGTCTGAGCATCAGAATTAATTGTAAAGTATCCGGGTGTAAATTCTACTTAATAGTATTTATTAATCCACGGTGCTCCTAAAATACTTGCGATATGTTCAAGATCCAGTTTTAGCTTATGTTTTAAAATTTACAATTAAATTCTTTTTTTTTTTATAATTTTTTTTATTTCAAAGAATAAGCATGTTAAAGCAATTGCAAAAAACAATTACAGTACAGTTACATGGTAAACCTACATTTAACAATTTTACAATACAGTACAGTGGTTAAATATTTCGTCCTAAGAGACGTTATACCATTGGCATTTATAGCAGCACGACGTGGCCTTGAAATCCATCTCAATCTTGTTAACTTCTATCTTTGGGATGTCTTGTGTGGACTTATTAAATTAATAATGACGTTATTGAATATCCCAAATTTTGTCATAGTGATATGTTTGAAATCTACATGTGAAATCACATTCATTTCAATAGTCTTGCTTCAAGACCTTGACCCCCACTCCAAACTTTTGTTGAACTAGATAGGTGGGAGTCGAGGTCTCTGATGTCGCTTTTTATCAAAAGCATATAAGAGAGTAGTTAGTAGAGTTTGCGGGTTCTACAATGAATTACATGGTGATTTCAAATCGATCTCAAGATTATAGATTACCTATTCACTAAAAAAGTATACATTACTAGTCCCCTATGTGCAAAATTACACACGGCACGACGTGGATTTAATTATAATTTATTTTGAGCAACCATAGGCCAAATGATTCGAGACATACAGGTGCCCGACCTGTTGTATGAGCTAGGCGTTCCAACTTCCAGGATAAAACAGGTTGCGTCGCGTGCCAACACATGGTCCCCGAAATTTCTACGGAGGCCCACAATGTCCCCCAAATACAATCCACCGATTCTTCTAATTGTAAGTTACAATTTGGGAATCATTTTTCTGATATTACATGCATTTGGAATTTTTCAGCCGCTGAGACAAGCAAACCTTTAGCATCGCTTTGATCACAGGGAATATCACATATCAACTTTTAAGATAAATATTTATTGATTTTAGAATCGGGCCATCGTACACAGCCAATCTCAAACTGTACTGTACAGCGCTGTTTTTGAAACAGTACTGTACAGCGCTGTAAAAACAGTGCTGTACAGCGCTGTTTTCCAAAACAGTACTGTACAGCGCTGTAAAAACAGTACTGTACAGCGCTGTTTAAAACAGTACTGTACAGCGCTGTAAAAACAGTACTGTACAGCGCTGTAAGATAAACAGCGCTGTACAGCGCTGTAAAAACAGTACTGTACAGCGCTGTTTTTGACTTTGAAAATGATAAATATATTATATCATAATATATTCTGTTATAATAGAGGGTCAAGGGTATTTTATGTTTTGTTATTGATGTTTGGTTACAAAGGCCACTTTTATCAAAAGGCATTAATTTTGTGTTTTCAAAACGGGAGGCCCAGAATGAGAAAACCAGGTATTATTGTTCTTATTATTTACACTGCCAAAATAACTCCATGCTAAATCAGCGCTAATCTTTTTTCGCGCTAATTTAGCGCTGATTTGGTACTGAATTGGTACAAATAAAGTTTGTGTGGAATTAGCGCTAATAAATCAGTACCAAATCAGTACAAACCTCTGCAGTTAGTGCGAAATCAGCACTAACTTAGCAGTGCTAATTTAGTGCTAAGTTAGTGCTGATTTAGCACTATAAAACAAAACTGATATTTTTTCTGACTTTTATTACAGTATTATTGATTGATTTAAGCAATATTGATATTACTTATTTAGAGTTTGAACTATTTTATTATAAATAACATTCATTATTGTGATTTCTTCAATTGAGTTTGACATCTTAGGGAAATCCCTGGGAAATCCCTTTGAACTTTTGACCTATGACGTCACACATTCTATGACTCATACAGGAAGTTTGAGAAGCCACATATTTTAAATTTTGATTTCTGTGCCAGTCTCTGCCATCTGTCTGCAATTTTCACTTGTAAGTATATATTTGATTGTTTTGTATGAATAAATGAGCATATGTTAGGTGCACCTATTATATAGAAGACTTTCAAATACCAGATAGGCTCTGTGGGATAGGCTAGGGTGAAATTCAAAGATAAAAATTCAGGAGGAATTGAAAAAAAAATTCAAATTGAAAAGTCACTGAAAGTCTTGTCTTAAAAGTCCAGGGCATAGGCTAGTTCTTTGGAGTTTTTAATAGAAAATATATTTATAATCTGCAATGCATAACGACTTCTGAATGAAGCCAGAAATGGGCCAATCCTGGCCAAAATGTAATTTCTGAGTGATTTCAGTTTTTCAATTTTTTATTCTTTATAAAAGATCATTTTCTTTTATCGGGAATGCATTTCTAGGCTACCTTTTTATTTTATAGACTTGATGTTGGCACTATTGGTCAGATGTTGGCATATCATGAGGAGTGAAGGCAGTAAAGAATACAATACATAATCAATGGATGGAGGGCCATGTATCAGCAATGTGGAATGCAACCCGGAATGCAACATACTTATGCCATTTAGGCTAGGTGCGTAAAGTAAACGTTTTAACAGTTTTAGGAAATCTAATAATAATTTATTTTGCTTATTCAGCGTATCGTTGGAATCGTGCCCCCATGTCATATTACCATGTTCATTTCATATCACCATGTTCCCATGTTATATCACCATGTTCATTTCATATCACCATGTTTCCATGTTACATCACCATGTCCATGTCATATCACCATGCTCCCATGTTATATCACCATGTTCATATCATATCACCATGCTCCCATGTTATATCACCATGTTCATTTCATATCACCATGCTCCCATGTTATATCACCATGTTCATTTCATATCACCATGTTTCAATGTTACATCACCATGTCCATGTCATATCACCATGCTCCCATGTTATATCACCATGGTCATATCATATCACAATGCTCCCATGTTATATCAGTCACCATGTTCATTTCATATCACCATGTTCCCATGTTATATCACCATGTTCATTTCATATCACCATGTTTCCATGTTACATCACCATGTCCATGTCATATCACCATGCTTCCATGTTATATCACCATGTTCATATCATATCACCATGCTCCCATGTTATATCACCATGTTCATTTCATATCACCATGCTCCCATGTTATATCACCATGTTCATTTCATATCACCATGCTCCCATGTTATATCACCATGTTCATTTCATATCAACATGTTCCCATGTTACATCACCATGTCCATGTCATATCACCATGCTCCCATGTTATATCACCGTGTTCATTTCATATCACCATGCTCCCATGTTATATCACCATGTTCACTTCATATCACCATGCTCCCATGTTATATCACAATGTTCATTTCATATCACCATGCTCCCATGTTATATCACCAGATATTATTTCGAACTTTAATTTACATTGGTAAGCAAATCTGCGAATATTCATAGAAAACTATATTTTCAGGTAACTGTTATCAGTTATAACAACAAAAAGCTTGTGGTACCAGCATATAATCAATTTGAACCAAATCCGCCAACTTGTACTTGAGTTTTCAAAGATTACAATTTTTTATGAAAAATGGCTGCCATTTTGAAATTTAGTGGCCATCATCAAAATGTCTTCTTCAACAAAGCTCTATTGTCCTGAGGCATCAGCATATAAAATTTGAGTTATCAAAGATTTAATTTTTTACAAAAAATGGCGTGCATTTTGAATTGAGTCGCCATATTGAAAATTGATAAGAGGTCAGAGGTTCTACACCGATAAGGCATTAGACTATAAATTTTGAACCGAATCCAGCAACCGGTATTTCATTTATTGTTCGGACAGACGGACAAACAGACGAATGGACGGACGGCTTTCTATATCTTCATCTAACTTCCTTCGGTGGGATAATAATGATAATTATGTACATTTGTCTCTCAATTTGTCTTTTCAGATTACAACAGCCAGACAGTTCAAACTCTTCGGAGTTATAGATGGCAGAAAGAGCAAGGGGGCAAACCCTGTAGACCTGTTTGGGAAGTCCAAAGAAAGACTTGATAGGTTAGCATAATCAATATTTAAGGGCCAGTACAGACAAGTTTATAAAAACCAAATGGTTCTTTCCAAACATCATGGCAACGTTAAATTTAAACCCGTATCTGAAAAAATAATTGAGATATAATTCTAATCAAATATTTGATTTAAATGTCAAAATGCAACTGTATCAAAATGCTGAATATATAATAGTAAAAAATAATAAAAATAATAAAGTCACAAATCAAATCGAATGTGTACCCATTATATTATTAATTATCCATCCATTATACTATTACTGTATACAATTTAAATATTGTGTCCACTTTAATACTACTTAGGCCTATATCTTATCTTACAAAATAAATATATATATAGGCCTATTCTATACCATCCCATTATAAAAAATGCTTCCAATTCAATATTTTCCTCAATAACTAGTAATTGTTTGGGCGTTATCAGTTGCTCTATTCTACAAATGGACTTATTATTTCCTCTTGTTTTAAGGTACACACAAATGGAGAGAGAAACGCTGAACCGAAAATGGGAGCAGGAAGCAACCAGAGCGGCGAATACAAGCACAACCGTTACAAGGACTGAATTATAAAATTAAAATAGAACTTTTTGACATTAGGACATTTGTAATTTTTAACAATAGGCTCAGACTTCCGTAACACTATAGTATCTGATATATTTT
Source organism: Owenia fusiformis (assembly GCA_903813345.2). Taxonomy (NCBI): domain Eukaryota; kingdom Metazoa; phylum Annelida; class Polychaeta; order Sabellida; family Oweniidae; genus Owenia; species Owenia fusiformis. Next base: position 6,903,617 of record CAIIXF020000003.1, on the reverse strand, counting down.
GTATATTTTGTATATTTCTAAATAAAATATAGGTTTTGTATTAGTATTTAATATTGAGTGTTTTGTATATTTATGGGGACAACAAAATAATCATTAAATACAAAATCCAAGTAGTAAATGCAATTATATAGCCTACAATACACCAATATTAGGATCAAAGCATTTTGAATTTGATACCCATTAATATATATATATAATAGAAATGAATACAACTAAATAAAAACCAGGGAATCAACCTGAAAACAAAAACATAAATTCCTAAAGGGGCCTAGCCTATAAAAATTAAAAACAGCGCTGTACAGCGCTGTTTGAGTACAGCGCTGTACAGCGCTGTATGAGCTACAGCGCTGTACAGCGCGGTACTCAAATTGTACTGTTTTGTACTGTTAATACAGCGCTGTACAGCGCTGCAAACAGCGCTGTACAGCGCTGCAAGATGATGATGCGGATTGGGGGTGTAGTATCACTTGTCTTGGTGCGCAATGTGGTAACTTGAAGGTGTAACACGTTTCTTCACTTTATTAAAGTTTCAAAGATGTCAATAAACAATTGTTGTTAATTAATATTTTAATCAACATTTAATCAAATAGGCGTGCGCATACCAGCATTAACATTATACTCTTAGACAAATGCTAATTAACGACACAATAGACGCAAAAACAGGTTTTACAAAAATTTGGCGGAAAGATTTTTAATCTGATAGACTGATCCAAGTAATTGTGTGATACATCCTTGTTTGCGCACGCGATACAAGGAAACCACGTGCTGATTTTAATAATCTATTTATAAAAGTTAAACAGAAATAACTTTAGTCAGACAAAAAAAAGAATTCTTAAAATAAGTGGATATGTACTCATTGTAAGTGAAAGCAAATGTTTCTCGAACAAACGGAAGTTTTCAATAACAATCGTAAAAGCATTATGTCTAACAGCGGCACGCGAATTTATTTTCTGTTCCTATTTGTGGTGGAAATACTCACAAAACAAATAAACAAAGTCGAGTTGGATACATTAAGTTGGACTCTAATAGGTTTTGTTCCAGATTTTGTCTTTTAAATAGTATTACATCAATTCAACAAGTACAACACGGTTGCAGCCAAAACCCCTCCCTAAATTCTAGATCGTCTAAAACATGATTTTGGAAATGGAACAGGATATATTCTTGATGTTTATAGACTCATTATATCAGTTTATTTCAGTCCCCCTCTACGTACCTCCCCAAATGGTGCTGGAGAAGGTAAGAGGGGGGGGGGTTCCAGAGACTTGAGTCAAGAGGTATTTCGAATTCCTGTAAGTCTTACATTTACCAATTTGACGTAAGTGGTAAGGGGAGGATGGTCTATGGGGTAGCGAGGGCATCAGAGATTTCTGAATACTTTAACCCTTTGCATTCGTTTGACTTCACTTTTTAAAAGAGAGCTTAGTTTAACTAGACTCTGCGCGCAGGGTAGAATACTTTTTAAGCCAGTTTGTAATTTAAACGGACACGATTTTCAGCCAGCTATCATCTTTTACACTCTGAGATCAAACCGCTAGCAGTAAAATTCTATCACTCTTTATCGGTGATGCGAAATCAACAGGTACTAAAAAGGATAAAAAGAACTCTTTATTACATATAAGTGCAATTTTTTAGATAATTACAAAAAGTCCAACATTCCCGACCCATTACTTTACATGCAAAAGTAACTACAATTATACAACTTCAAAACAAAAATTAAGACAATTTTCTCAGTGGTTACATTAAATATTCATACAATTAACCTGTGGTTTGTTATTCGATCATAATTATCATCATGAAATGTGTGTAATAGACTGTGATGAAAGGTACTATATTAGCTTTTTATTATAAACCTGCTCTGTAACTGTGTTCCTGACATACAACACGCTGTTTTAGACATGGTAGATGGAGAGGCTATTTTTACATAACAGTTGTTCTCACAAAATTATATCTTGCGTCCAGTGTTTCTGTTAGTGTACAGATCGTACAGACCCCAATCGAAAATCAGGTCCCTTTTTCGAAACACATTCGGCTCAAATCTGACATGTTATCAGAACTTGAAATATGTTGATTTTTTCGGTAAAGGGACATACCTTTTCTTTCAGTCGGATTTTACATAAGCCTAATAGACAAGATGTGAGAAGAAGAATCTTGATTTACGTCATTCAAAATTCAGGCAAACGTCGTATTTGAAATCTACATGTAAAATTACATCTTAAAATGTGGTTTTGAAAAGAGTTTATCAACTTTCATCAACATAAATCAAGATGCGTCCAGAAGTAAAATTTGAAAACGCCATTTTGTCAAACTCCTAAGTGTGATGGGCCCAAAAATATGTTTAGAGCAATCTATCCTCTTTATAACCTGTTTGATAAATGGACATCCAGTTGTAAAAGCATTAATTAAAGTCACTTGATATAATACCCACGGAGGGCCACTATACCCCCCACATCTAACAAAAAGATGCTATTTAAACAGTTAGTTAACAACTTGTTAATGGAGACATCATCTGAATAAGTAGCTGTCCCATCGACTATTAACGGTGGCTGGACAATATACTGCAAAGTGATTACACATATTGTCATGGTGATGCACACATTGTCAAGGTGATATGATGAAACCACACAGCAACTTTCATCAGAGAGGGTTAACTCTTATCTACTTGTTGCTATGCAAAAATGCCACTTTTTAAAAAGAAATCCAGGGGGGTTCACGTTTTACAATTCTGGCCCAAAATCACTCAGAATGGTGAAAACTGCATCATTCTGAAAGAATTTTTGGAACACCCCCCTCATGGCTACCGGCCCATGGGCGTCTTTATTAGGCTCAGAGTTTCATCTAAATTCCACACTTCGCCAGATCTTAATATCTTAACTGATACAATTACGATCGTTGTAATTAAGAGCCGTTATTGCTTCAAGGTACCGCCCATATAACACAACTGTTCATCCAATTAATTAAATAATAACGCTAGTTGCTAATTATTGTTCTAATGGCGAAGAAATAATACCACTTCCATTCAGATGTGTCAAAGATCAACTGCGCATGCGTATATCTTAAAATGTCATGTATGATTGGTTTATTTCAGTCACGTGACTTGCAAAATTAAAAATAGACAATTTTTTAGGATTTAAAGAATATTGATAATACACTATTAAAGTCTATAGATCAAAAGAAACCAAAGTGAAAATGCACAATTGAAATAATTGGAACCCCTAGAAACCATATGAAAACAATACAGCGTATCATCGTTTTACTGAATTCAATTACCTGACAAATTGATTGCATTTTCAATAATTCATAAAAAAGAAATCACTTTTTGCATCTCATTATTTGATACCTCATTTGTATTTCAATCATGATACAAGTTTGAAAACATGAATAAATCCATACATGGATCAGCACAAGTGTTCGGATTCTAATACAAATGAAAAGATTAATCCAACATTGTAATGACAGCAATTTATAAAAAACGGTCTAATTTCTTAACATTAAAAATCTCAGTAATAAATACGTAAGAAGTAAAAAGGTGTGTCGTATGAGAAAGCTAAGTAGCTAATTGGCCTTTTGTTTTTTGCAACAACTGTTACCCACATAACCATGGATCCATACATGTCCATACAAAGGATTTTACAACAAGTTCATTTTAATTTCAATTTAATTATTCAAGCACTCTAATGTACACGTTCTAAACCACATATGTCCAAAATGAGATGCATATATTCCGTCTTCGATTTTTTCTAATTAATTTCAAGTGAAGTTGGCTTTCAATTAGTTAAGAATGGAAAAACCTGTTGCTTGAGAGAGCTAAAGAAATTGATCGTACAGGTGTCGTCAATATGTATTAGGCCCTTACATAAAATACCTTACAAAATGATGCAGAAAAAATAATCAAAGAAGAGCCCCAATCAATGATAAGTACGTATACACAGGGAGAATTGATATTTGAAATTGCTACTGATGATGAAACTAAGTGTTTAAGTTAAAAGAAGGACCACGATTGAGAAACCAAAATTAAGTCTTTTCTTCCTGTTCAAAAAGTTTAATTTATAATTCAGATGATTAAATATTGATCGAGGTAACATATACACCGATATCTCGCCACATTGTGGTTGAACATCTTAATAATGAATCTTTCAAAACCTGATTCTTATCATCACATTCCGATCTACAGAAAACTGAAAATAAAAGACTGCGCTCTCGGCCTAAATCTACACCCTCTCCATATTAAGGTTGGTAGGCCTAGTCAGAAGCCCTACTTGATAGCAATATGTTAATTAAAGTATGTCTTAAAGCAGAATCTTGTTTTAAATAACAATAGGTTGGAAAATGAGCTGCATTTGTAAAAATCGTCAAACATAACAAGGCAAATTCTAACATTGGTCCGAGAGGGAGCTTATGTTTGTCAAACTTTTTGCAGGGAGTGTAGAATTAGGCAAGGAAATTCTAATTGTCCGGAAATTCTAAAAGGCAATGATGACCATGGTGGTACTGCTCACTCTCATCATCATCCTTGGTCCAGGCCAGGGGAGGGTATTTCGATGCTTTCTATAGCAGCCATAGCAGTGATACCCGATCTTGATTTTTAAAATTTGAAATTAGTATTACGTTTTGTTAAAATCTAAAACTGAACAATTTTTAGAAACATATCAAAATTGATACGCATAAGACATTGGAATTAATCAAAAAATTTCGTATAAATATTTTCAACTATTTTAAAACATTAATTTTCTGGCTTAAACAAATGGGCAACGCGTATCCATGGAAACAAAACATAAAATATTGGACGCGGCAGGATATTTAGTTTGAAGGATCTATAAAAAGAGAAAGCATGTTGTTGGCCATCATTAATAAATAATAAAATGTTGATGAAAATGTAAACAGGCTATTCACCTGTCTCGTTTTGTAGTTGATGAAAACAATGAATCTTTAGCGGGAAATACAGTCAGGTGTTCCATAAATATAAAAAGGTTTTGCGATCGTTTTTTGAAATGTCGTTCATGCCTTCCTTGGTACACTAATCGATAAAACAATTATTTCTCTTCAATTACATTACAACATATACTTAATGATATACGATGCCAATGATTATAAGGGAATTCATTCCGATTTTCAATTAAATCAATGTATATTTAACAACATCTTGATTGACAATTTAATTAGTATTTAGTAAGAAAAACACTTTTTGAGCATGTGTAACCACGGTATGTAATTAGAAATTAAATCCAATAGGGAAATTACTTTTTGTTTACAGTGAAATTCTAATAGCGTACATGTTGATTTTGGAGAGGCATTTGATGATCTCTGGTGGTGACGTAACGTGTATAATTAGACGAGGACAACCGTTGGCGGTGTACAGCAAGGTTCATTACTGTGTATAGGCATATTGCAGTATGTGTGGAATTTGTGGAACTTCAATGAACAATGTTCACAAAGCAGACATAGAGACATGGGGACAGGTGAAATACACTGTGGGCCAGATAATGAATACAACGCTCATTCAACCCAACAACTTCATTTTACCCCACAAACAACAGAACAACAAAACACGGAACCGAAACAGCATAAACTTGTCAAAATAAAAATTAATAAATGTATTGCTGTTTTGTTCTGTGTTGATATGAAGCAAGGTGCTAGTGTGAAGATTCTATTGACGCCTGACCGCAAAGTATTCCAACCAGACTCTATGACTCCGTTTGAAATACTCTATTGTGCTCCCGCTTTTCAAGTTCTCCTTCGACCACAAACCGATCATAGGTAAATCCGAAAAAGCAAAACCAAAACAAACAAGCAAACATTATTATATATTGATAGTCGGTTGTTACTTAGTTTTCGCAGACAATAAAAAGTTTGGGTTTATGTTTTTGATCTCTTAGTGCCTAGACTTTATGGAGCATTAGAAGAATGTAATCATGATCACGACTATTATAACTTCTATAGATATACTTCAAGTAGGTAAACATATCGAAGACATATTGCTTGCTAGAGTCAATAAGGAATGTAACCTACCCTTAACAAAACTAAACTCCGAAATGGCCATTTAGAACTCAATCAAGTTATGATATCGATAATATACACAAACGATATGTTTTGTGCTTAGAGTTACGAGCATGCATGGTGATAGTTTAAAAGAGAGAAATTGGGTGTTCTCCAGGGGTGTTCTCATGAAGGGTGTGTTTTTCTAAAGGGAGATAACTTGTATTGAAGGAGTAAGTGTAAAACCTCACACTTTGCTTTTATCATCTTTTATTCTTTTCAGAAATAATATTCCTCTTCCCAGACACTCAGTCTCCTGTGTATACAAAAGAGGTATGACACCCGACTTTAAAATATATACCACGTGATCATTCTGAACCAATTGATATTGACACTTGAAAATGAAAGGCTGGAGAATCATGGGACAAACACACTGTTCCACCTGCTTTTATACTTCACGTTTGAATTATAGCCTTTTATTGTTGGGCATCTATACTCAACGGCCCCTCAAGTTTTCATACAATAAACTTTCATTCCACATTAACCTGTTAGGGCAATTAAAATCTCATTGACGAGAATATAATTCTTGAAAATGGCTTCCATTATAGAATGTGGTAATATTTATACCTCCCTGTAAAATGCCTGGGCACGAAATAATGAAGACATTTCCAGTTTTGTGACATTTTGAATATTTTGATAAATTCTCTTTAAATATGCAAAGCGTTTCAGCATGCATTGCAATATCTTGAAACAAGGAATTTCATTTTCAAATCAAATTTTCACCAATGATGATACTCACATCAAATGTATACCTAGAAGAGGAAATTCTCAAATTCTGCAACCGTCTTATACACTAATGCAGAAACTAATGCAAAAAATTGTCAAGAAGAAGGGAACATTTTTTGAATACTTGAGTTCATACAATATTTATTTTGAAAAAAATAAAGCTAAAGGGGCAGAAAACTTGACAGAATATTTCAAAAGTACTACTTATTGCAACAGAACGGACAGGTGCTCAGTGGTGCAATATTGGCCCGGGTTTCTTATATAATACACCTACCCCTCATTACCCGCTCCCCGGTATCTTCAATAGAGGGGGATGACCTATCAACCCCTTCATATAAAACCATAATTATAGTTCAAAGTTTATCATAGTGTTACGCAGCAGTCATTATGAGTTTAATAAAGTTTCAAGTGAACTATGAACTACTGTAAATCAGTATTTTGTGTTTCTTTGAATTTATATCCCAAGACCGCCACGACCACATGTCGTCCTATACGTGTCATTTTTGTATACCGGTTCCCGGGTTTGTATAGTCTGTATCTCAGTCTTGTGTTGACCCAACCCCCCATTCTCTCTAGCACATTTGGGAGTCGCATAGGGAGGGGGTGGAGGGGGGGGGGGCGACAAGAGACTTAGGAAAGAATGACTTAAGTACAATTTATTTATTTTGTACAATTTTACAAACATATACGCATTTTGGGTCTGGGGGCCTATTGACATTAGTTAAGCGGACATTAAGCCTGGCGGACAATAAATACTTTACAGGAAGAACAACAAGTTGTCAAGCAAACTCCCATCATGCATTACACGACCACCTGATCAATTTGAACCAATTAATGTGCCGGAATGACTTCACTTACAGCAAGATCGAAGGTTACTACGGGACCGAATAGCTTTTAAGGCACACTACCCATTTGTGTCCCTCTTTGCTCAAGTCCGCCCCGCACTTAATCAGCATTCTATCGTCCTTCCCATAACGCTTCCTACATCGTCTGCCCATGCTAATTTCGCGCCATTCCTCGCCTAAATCAAAAACCTAAATACAATTAAGGTGTCACAATTTGCTTAAACGATTTTCTGGCGAAACCCGCTTCAATTTTCTTATCGTAAAATATAGGAATGTCATGAAATTTTACGAAGGGTTTTAAATTAAAATAGCCACCGTGAATAATGAAGGAACGTTTTACACCAGGAAGTGCTCCGATTACCCTTGTTATTTAAAACAAAATAGCAACAGGTGAAAATATGTTTGTTAAACTCCCATAAACCATACAAATACCATTCTTTGGGTATTGAGCCTAGACTGATTATATAATCCCAATACATACTGTGGTCATAATCACAAAACCGGTGTAAAAGAAATGATGGTCCCCTGGGGATTATGGTCCCCTTTCTTATAGGCCCTTACTGACCCTGATTGTGGATACGATAATAAGGGAAGGAGTTGTATTTAGGTCACCATATAAATCAATGGAAAGTAGGACCATAATTTGATAGGACCTCCTACCCTTTTACACCGGCATACAATCAATAGAACACTAATCGATGTTAGTATATCGGAGTATTTGTTATTCAAAAGAAATGCTGACTATATAACCCAAAATAGCAAAATTTTCAAAAGAAACGCTAAAGTTTTAGTTTAGTTTTAGTTTAATTTAAAATAGTGATTTTTGTGTCACTGATATTACAATATACATATAAAATACATAATAAAAACAACATTTTGTAACATCACCAGCCGGTGCCGACTTATGAGACACAGTATACATTATATCTGAGTGTCACCCATTACTACCCCCAATGGGCAGCTTGGGTCAACATTCATAAAGACAGAGACATATAATGTCTCTGGAATGTCTCTGGTAAAGAATTATACATTTATAACCAATGATAAAAATTCACAACTCTGATTAATCAGTTTGGCATAAATAAGCAGTTTATGGAATCATATTGTCAATACATATATATATTGCACCTAATGTGAGATGGATATTGCATAATAAATACATATATTGCACTAAATTAGAGTAGCATGTTGCATATGGTCAAAAATTACAATATATACAAATATTGCACTAAATGTGAATTGTATCATGCATATGGTCGAAGACTGATATAACAATAAATACATATATTGCACTTAATAATGTGAGTAGCATGTTGCATAATAAATACATATATTGCACTAAATGTGAGTAGCATGTTGCCTATGGTCAAATATTACAATAAATATGAATATTGCACTAAATGTGAAATACACAATGTATATGGTTGAAAACAAATATTACAATAAATACATATATTGCACTAAATGTGAGATGCATATTGCATAATAAATACATATATTGCACTAAATGTAAGTAGTATAAATTCACGCAGTGTATTCAAATTTCCGAAAATTGCGTGAAATAGGCATGATCACCATTATGACGTCATCCATTGACTAGAGGAATTTATGACAAACTTCAACTAATTACACTCTTAATTGAACACATTAAAATATAATTTTGTTCATTATGTTTATGGATAATGAAACTACCTTTTCAACATTGATTTATTCAAAAAATATTTTTATTGTTTCATCGATATTGCCAGGTGTTTAGATTTCACCTGCTCTTAGGTCGGGCTCCTTTTTTAAAGTTAAATGACTAAGGTCAAGGTTTTCTGTAAACTAAAACTCATATAGAGAAATAAATTTAGCACACAATAAGAAATTAGCATGTAGTTAAATATGTAAATAATGATAAATAAATAAATATCACCTGTTTGTGGGTCGTACTATTTTCTTTTTTAAGTTCACTTAGGGCAAGGTTTCTTAATAAAATAAGACCCGATGTTAATACAAGGGGTATGGAATAGAATATACACAAAAAGTAAATCTTATCAATAAAATGATGAATAAATCATCATTAAAATGATAAATCAAAACAAATAAGTAAACCATTTAACATGGTTGAACGGACTAAATAACAGACAGCGTTTTCTTACATTTTATTCAAACAAAAATAAATATTTTCAAAATCAAATTCTGTTCCTCGTGTACACCTGCTAAAAATCTTGACCTGATTCTTTTTGACAAACTCCAAATATCAAAAAATGAAATCCGATATTATGAGCAAAATTATGGAAGGCTATGTTTTATCTAAATGTATAAAATCATATTTTGATAGGAAATCATTATTAGGAATCCAAGAACAAAAACCCATGGTGGCCATGTTTTAAAATGCATAATTTAGCATAAGAGGGTAAAATTATGAACGAATTGAAAAAACAGGAATGGCATCGATAGTCTAAATAGTATAGAAATGCAAGAAAACAAAACACTTTTATCAAATTTTTGAGAGAAATGGCGCGAAATAAGGACGAGCAGACGACATTTTTCTTTCGGACTGAATCTTATTCTTAGTTCACGTCATATGGGGTGAATCGAAGGTGAATGCCATTTGTAACAATAGATTATGAACAACAGATTAAAAACAATCGCATATTCTTCGATTAATTACCCTTTTATGTACCCTGAGTCTGACGTAGGCTAAAAATGATAACTGGCCTCTGACTAGAATTTTAGTTTTGATGTTCATGGTCCATGACCCAAATAATACTTGTTTTGTATATTGTGCCAGTACTAATGAAAGCACAAATTTCGAAAAGTGCAATTCTGATTGGTGAGCTTTATTTTGTTCGCCCTAACATAATAGGGCAAAGAAAGATTAATTTCTTATTAGAAAAGCGAAAATAAATTTTTTAGAGGTCGCCAATATAAAGACTTGAAAAGGGTAAACTTTTGGAACAATTCTTTCAATGAACTAAAAGAAAAGAACACATAACAAAAAGACAAGGTGAACCCTAATTTTGTATTTACATGGCATTGATCAACAGACTGTTACAAATTAAATGTTTGTTTAGCGGTTCTTATTTAAGAGTACATTTTTATTTTCTCATTGTGGGATCCACTACCCTTTGGATTCGTTCGACTTCACTTCTTAAAAGAGCTCCATCTCCATCTCCGTAGTTTATGACTAGACTCTGCGCGCAGGGTAGGGATCCACAGGCTCTACTACCCTTTGGTTGGAATAAGCTTTAAATAAAGAGAGACTCTGATAAACCAGGAATGTCATTTTCTGGTCAAAGATTTTTCTAGCTGTTTTAGTATTGAAGAATTTCTTTTTTAAATTTTAACATGTTTCTACACTCTTTGAGTTAGAGATAATCATGTGATATTGCCTTAACCAACCAAAATACTGAGAATTCAGTCAATCAATATTTCAAATCCAGCTTCCAAATCAAAATAGCGTTCACAGAATTTTATATTATGCTTTCATAACCATTTCACAATTAAACTCTCGTAAAGGCCACGACAGTTACACTTGGGGCCATCTAGATCTTACCAACATGAAAATTGTGTATACATATTTTATTTCTCCTGTTCATAGCTTGGTGCACTAATGTGAAAATTATTTCTCCCTGCTAAACCTGCTAAACAAATCTTACATTGGCCTAAAATGTCTACATCGATTTTTAGTCATGTTGCCCTGACACCAGATGAACTTTTGGAAAATATGATAGTTTTATTGTCATTTGTATTTTATATGGTACATACACCTGTTGTATTGTTGTAGTATAAAACACAAGAGGTACGCTTAATCCATCAGTTCCAGTGTCCACAGAAGGTTCAGTCCGCTTGTGTGTACGTTCCTTTGCAACTTATGTCGTCATGCATGACGTTTTATTTTATCTAAAGCTTAATAGCAGAGACTGTAGATCCAAGTCATTGATACTGTACGTCTATCATCTTAGTATGGACGGAGCAGGCAGAAAATTAACCACAAGTAGAAACATTCTCTGGAGCCAGAAAGCGGATAAGATGTGTGTTCATATATTGATATGACAAAAGTGATAAACAGAGATAGGGGGATTAGCATGAAATTAAGCAAACAGGCGTATTTAATATTCAAAATTGTATAGAAATGCAAGAAAACAATATGTTTAATCACATCTTAAAGAGAAAGAGATCGCGCTTGGTGGCAGCATATGTCGTAATATTTGTTAAAAACGTGCACTCTTGTAATTGAGGTAAATATTGATAAAGAATTGTAAGGAGGAGTGTGAGCGAGGCATGGGGGGCCGGGGGGCCTTGCAGGGGGTTGTAAGATTACCCCAGGGACCCCTTTCAAAAACTGCACCAAACACTAGATATTTTTACAACGAGACCTAACTTACCTTTGCATATTTATTATTTTCATGATCATTAAGGAATTCTGATGGTTCTGCATGGTAAATATATTTTTTCTGGTTGTGTCTATTTTCCAAAGGCTTTTATTTGGTTTTGAACGTTTTTATGTTGTTAGTTTTTAAATGGTCTATCGTGTGCATGCTGTTTGTTCTGGATCGCAGATGGGAAAAGTATTATCCGGTGTGTGGTTTTTTGTCAGCCGCAACACTTCCCCTCTGCACGTTTATGTCGTCCTCGACCCTAAAAAAGTAGTTGAATCAGTCTTGTCTTTAACAACTTATAAAATCCTGATGTTTTCAGACTCTGATCTTATATAACAAACAGGTGGCCACTGGTGGAGAATGGCAACGTTTCAAAAACAGACCAAGACAGAGTGACGTAAATAAATAGAACTGGGTGGGTACGATACTGTAAATTGTTCTCTCAAATTTTAAAGAGGTGGGTTGATACAGCATGGGAAAGTGACGCATATCGACGGGCCTGAACCTAATGTAGTTATGTATTAAATATACACACGAAAGAAATATACAAATATATATAATAAATCAAAATTATCCAAAATGGTTCAAATATTGCAATGGGGCACCAAAAGTATTTGTAAGGGGCTTAAGATGATCGAAGGTGTTGATTGGGCTCCGATTACATCTCTACGAATGTCATTACCGCATTAGAACAATGAACGCCGGATCGTTTAAAAACATATTATATGAACTCCTTTCCTTGGCCAAATAATAGCGCAACTGGCTTAGGGTGTTCATTGACGCTAGACAAACACTACAAATGCTAAACAAACACCAGGGATATGTCAGTTAAACACAGAACGTGTGCTGGTGTTTGAATTCTAATTGCTTTAAAAGACACAGTATTAAGACACAAGTGAATTAAATGCCGAGTAAACAAAAGGGAGTTGTGATTTAACCATATGTTGAATACATAATCATGCACAACTGGTGGTTCTCAATCCATGCCCAAAATATCGTATGCTTTGCCGTTTTTATGCAATTTCTCTATAAAATTTGAATAAAGTGAATGGTATTCTTGGATTTGTATACAATTTATAGTGTTGTTTACTTCCCCATGTATTTCATTTGTCACTGATTCCATTATTTTTACACTATTTCACATTTTAAAACATGGTCCCTGTGTCATTTCATCTTGGGGCAGTCCTCAATGCAGAAAGATTAATATTCATAATTTCCCTTTTTTCAAATTGGACTGTTATACTGATTTCTGGATAATGGGGGGGGGTATTAGCGATAGTATTATAGTATGTAATTAGACCATTGTTGGGGATACTTGGGCTTTGAATTATTTATGACTGACTGTACTTTTAAATGTTCAGTTTCTGTCTGTGTTTTCAATACTTTGATCCCTTTCCAAAGGTACCAATATAGAAATTGTCACTAGGGATGGTAATGAAATAAAAGTGATTAAAACTGGCCCTTGGAAATCCCCATTTACTGGTGGTAGAAATGTACTCTTGCAGCCTTTGGACCCCTTCCCCATCTACTTCTCCTTATAATGTGAGACATGTAAGGACACTAGTTGGGCTTTACGCAAGACTAGTAAAAAATATATAAATAAAAAGCTATCTTCATTCATAAATTCTAAATCTGACTCTGTATATTTCTCTCTCAATGAAGGGTGTGAACAATAACATTTTAACAATAACGTTTTAACAATAACATTTTAACAATAACGTTTTAACAATAACATTTTAACAATAATTGAGGTATGACAAAAATTTAAAAATAAAATAAATGAATTGAGCTATTATATGGTTCACAAGTCAACATGGAGTCATATTTCTATTTATTTCATACAAAAATACATATTTATTTCTATTGCATTATTATTGCTACATGGTATGCATATTACAAAAAATATATTAGAGTGTTTACATAGCATAAACCAACCAGCGCCAATGTTATTTAATTCTTTATAAGCACCGTAAGGAAAAGGGGTGCGGGTATTTAACAGATTTTACTATTGAATATATATTTGCGTACAATTGTATACAAGTTTACATAAAGTTCCAAAAGTATTTTACATACCTAAATGTGAGTCACAGCTTATGAGGGTCAGGAATTTGTTTATAATTTTGTCAAGTTGATATACAAATACGGATCAAGAGATCAAACATTGATCCAGAGGGTGATCTGGATTGATCTCAATGATGTTTGATCGGATTAACCTAAACAAATCAAACAAAGAAAATGGTAACACTTTACAAAGAACATACCATTTTAAAAATTGTATAAAATCATATACATATTTTCACTAAATATCAACGAAACTGGTCAACTGGTATTTGAGTTATTCACAGATATACAATTTGACTGACATACAAACAAACATCATACTACACTATAGCTATCATTAGGGATACAGTAAAACCTGTATATTGAAACACCTCCCTAATTCACCTCCCTATTTACTAAATAACAGAAAACAAGACGAGAGTAATATAGCATGTTTATTGTAATTCAAATTACAATAAACAAATTCATGCATCAATCCTTACAAAAAAGGAAACAAGACATACAGTGAAATATATTGCACTTTGAAGAGCAAAATACCAGCCATGTAATTTACCCAGAATGCCCAAAACCTCATCAGATCTCAAAAATAGTATGCTCTTGCATCTGTAAAAGTTGAACGAATAAGTGGTATTCCTAGAATTTTGATGACAAGATTTATGAGGTGCCTTCTTGCACACACAAAAACACAAGCACATCAGCACAATATTCAAAGGCAATAAAGCACTTTCTCAATTAGGTAAAACTCAGAAACAAACAAAGTAGGAGGGAGGGGGAGAGTGCCATAGACCAATGGTATGGAAAAGTCACAATCCTCATCCCTGATACTTAACATATTGCACCCATACACATTGGAAGAACAATAAATATTGTTGCAGATTTTATGATATCAATGCCACATAGAAAGTTATTTATGTAGATCAAACCACTCAACTTAATCATGAAATGAAAATCTTGATATGAAATAATATAACCCTTTGTAAGAGATTAACTGATTCTCTTAGGATTGACATCAAATAATCATAAACATTATAAATTATGAATACATATATGTATTATGAATACCAAGTGTTCATAAGAAAGAGTTCTTCACTTAATGAAACAGAAAGTGTTCACAAGGACATTGTTCATCAGAGAAACTCTAGTAAAGGTGATACTGTTTACAAGAGAAGGTCCAATACAAAAGACTTGTGTATCCGAACACCTCTCAATGTGAATGATTTCTTTGGTCCCATTTTAAATCTGCCTTAGGTTTCGATGTTAATAACCTTGAAATATGAACACCTGCCAATTCAAATACTTTTGGCCAGTGAAAGTGGCACTTGGGTAAGACAGGTTATACTATAGACGTAATTTAAGCACAAAGTTCTGGTGAACACCTTTGTCTGATGAACACTTTTTCTTGCATTCCCCTTAGAGAGGGCATCACATTTTATTTGCCTACTCAATGATGCCCTTTTTCCTTTCAAGACAAAGTGGGTGAGGAATGACACAAGATTGATGGATAAGTCGAGAACTTAGCTTTCAATGAAATGATTTTCATTTGAGAAAAGTTCCGCAATGAAATCTTTTTAACGGAGCCTATACCACTTGTTACCATATAAGTCAATAGTTTCACTTCCTTAATTAAATCACCATTATAAACCTGTCCGCTATGCTCAAATATACTCATCAACTAATTTTTATTGGCAATCCCGTAAATTGAAATCTTGTAGGTCAATTTTTAAAATGCAAAATATAGTGGAAAATAAAGGGATATATGAGGAATGGAATACATAAGACATGAAGCTGATACTCTAAATTGTATAGAAATCCAAGAAAATTGGGATGTTTAATCAAATTTAAGAGAGAAATTACATGAAATACATGAGACTTCAGGTTCATTTTTAGGATTGGATATTTTTAACGAGGAGAAAAAGATCGCATTAATTTTTACGACACTCTAAGTTATGCTGCCAATTGTGCATTAGCATGGGAAGATGGAGATAAATACTTTCTGTGAAATTGTTGAACTCATAAGCCATTTTTGGAATTATTTAAAACACATAAAACAATGGAATATGTACTAATTGATAATTAATGGTATTGATAATTGAATTTCTAGTACGTTTTATTTAGTCTCTACAATTTAATTAGTCTCTACAATTTGAATGAACTGCCTGATTTTCTTGGTTTTTCATACAATTTTAAGCGCTGACCTCATGCCTGTACAGTTTATTTCTTGCCTATTCCACTCTTTTCCACTCTCATTTGCAATTATAAATCACTGTCATGAATGACATTCATAAATTGTTCACTTTCTATTAATAAACTTCTTGACACAACAGTGGAATGTATATTCAAAATATATGTTTAAATATGAGTTTACAAATATTTGATCAAATAATGTATTTTCATAATTGACAATGAGTATTTTAAAAATTACATCCATACATCAGAACATGCCATAAAGAAATCCATTTATTTCATGTTCGGATTCCCAAAAGTAGAATTCCATACATTGGAAAGCCACAATGTAGATATTCTTTTGTAATAGTTTCAAAGAATCTAATGTGAGCTCATCGGATGTAAAAGTGAAAGCGCCGCCACAATCCCCGCCCATATAAAAATCGTCATGCTTTCTACACATACCTAAGTATACAGGGGAGGGAATGGGGGAGGGGTATACATTTTATGTCACATTTGTTAAGAGCTCATGCACTCTCTTTTGCAGGAAGATTTGAAAACTCCTCCTATTCCAATTACAACCTGAGCCAGATATTATAGCAGATACGATAGGCATGACGGGTCATTCCAGAGCTAGTATTCTTGCATAAAGCCCATCCATCTCTCTTTCCAACACCTCATTACAGACAGACAAGGAAGGGATGGAATACAGGAGCCTGTTTCAAGACTACTAACCCCCCTCCATACTAATCAAATATGATATTACACTACCCTGCGTGCAGAGTCTAGTTAAACTACGAAGCTCTCTTTTAAGAAGTGAAGTCAAACGAATGCAAAGGGTAATATTACACTGAAGTCAAACATGAAGAATGACATCATCGAGTCCCCTCCACACAGCAAGGCATATGACACACATAGATCCCATAGTATCATAATGTTATGACTGTTCAATATCTCCATCTCAATTTCCAAGCTAGAAGTTATAGCAACTGTAACCTTCTGAGTCAAGATGCAATGTCTCATAAATTTTCAAATTTTTGTTCCTTTATGCTCTGCTTGTAGTGTGGATTGGCCAATGGCCACCCTTCACCATCCCGGTCCACCACTTTCAGTAATTTTCCAACACAGGATAGTATATCGCTCAAATAATATAGACAAGAGCTTTTAAGACTATTTAGGATTATAATGTGTTCCTTTATGTTGTGATAGTCCCTTCAAAGCATGCTGGTCCTTCAAAGCATGCTGGTCCCTTCAAAGCATGATGGTCCCCTCAAAGCATGATGGTCCCTTCAAAGCATGCTGGTCCCTTCAAAGCATGATGGTCCCTTCAAAGCATAACAGTCCCTTCAAAATGTGTTCATATACCCAATTCTGAAAGTAAATGATATAAAGTGAACAGTGATACAAACCTACATGTACACCTTGAAATTGATAAATGTCATAAATAACAAACTAGATCAAACCATTGAAAAATATGAAACCCAAGTAACTATTTTGTTGTATATTCTTGCTTTTTACGGGAAATCAATTCATTAATTCACAAACTTGTAATTCTTCGACTTTAAACAATGACATTCATGATTCAATTTATCAGATTATAATTTGCTGAAATCTAAATCTGGCAATATATATAGGCATATTAAAGATGAGGCAGAATTATCAATTTTACATTATTTCTTGCCATTCTGGACTCTTAATTTCTCATTCATCAACCGAACATTGCCTTGTTGGAAATACAGAATAAAAGGCAACATTCAAAATTGTGCAAGAATTCCAAAGTATCAGGCAGGTTATTAAGTCTTTAGAGAGAAATGGAGTGAAAGATAAGATTTTCAAAATGAACTCACAACAAATCTCTTTCCAAATCAAGAGGGACCATAGCTCCAAGGACATGTCATTTAATAAAACTATTTACTCCTGAGTGATCATGCATAAAATGTCGTCTGCAGCATGCTTATTCCACTCTAATTCTCTCTAAAATTTGAATAAACTGTCTAAAATTCTTGCATTTCTATACAATTTAGAGTGTTTTCTACATGCCTATTTACTTTATTCCTTGCTAATTTCACTTGTTTACACTCTATTTTGCGTTTGTAATAATGACCCATGGCACAGACTGAGAGCTATTTATGACAGGATTTAGACAAGGAGAACATATAAACCAGCCAAGTAAGACAGAAATATGAAGCCTGTCTATTTATATGCATGGGATGTCTCTATTTTGTTAATTAATCAATTATGAGTAAGAAAATCAACACTTTCTGCTACTATTTGATCTTCAGGATTGCACATTGCCAAATATTTCAAATGCTTTTTAAATAAAAATAATTTTTCAAAATCGCTGAGGTAAAAATATATTAATATGGTCAGCGGTCAACTTACTTCAAACTTATACAAGGCATTAACATGCAATATGTCACCACCATTTGTTACAGACGCAAATTGCTGACTGCCGATTGCCGTCAGCCATAAAAAATGGAGACCATAACAATATGTCACCACTTTTTAGTGGTGTCATAAAAACGAAATGTTCACCACTCAAACCTTGACAGTACTGAGGGAACTGGTTGATACTCAAGAACCTTCAAATAATACAGTGTATTTAAATAAGGAACAATAAAAATATGATTAATTAATTGAAATTTCTATATATCTTGTGATCTAATTAGTGATAACTATATGCCCGTATACTCTATTTAAGGAATAAATAATGATAGGCCATTCAATATGGTGAAATTCAGCACGAGTTGGACAGAATGTTGTACAAAGCACGAACCGAAGGTGAGTGCATTTGTACTAACATTCTGTCCAACGAGTGCTGAATTTCACCATATTGAATGGCCTATCATTATTTATTCCGATTCAAACATAAAAATTAGTAAAAGCCGTGTCTGTGGAACGGGCATGAAGGAACAGCTATCCCCGGACAGAGCCCCAGATGTGCAGCTGAGATGTGACGTCACTCAAAACAATGCAAATTGCAGAAGAGCATGGTCGTGCATCTATGGAGAATTAGAGAACGTTCTATATTGGCTATGCTGCATTCTGATTGGTTGAGAAATTCGAATAGAGCACGGTCATGTTTGAATCCTTAATAATTCCACTCTTTTCCACTCCATTTTGCATTCTGGCAAAAAAACAATTATATATTTTAAGATTGATGTTTCTCCCACCTGTGTTTACAGCAGAAGTCAGTGGATTATCCTTAATCCCTTTAATCCCCTAAATGGTAATTATCACGGATTATCTTTATCCCCTATACAGCAATCAAGCCACCCTCCATCATCTATAGCGATTTTATTCTCATCCAAAACACAATCATTTATATGCCCTCACAAATATTTCACGGCACCATGATTTTTGAAATGAAATTCCATCGAGACTATTGACATTATCAAAGAGTTGAATATATACTATTTGAGAGTGTATTCTAAATTCTACAAAATGTAAACATTTATCGAGGTTTAACTTAAGTTTTCGGAGGAGTTGCACAAATTGTACATAGTAGTGAAAAGCTGCCTGCGAGCGTGACAACACCTAAAATCACAGCGACTTTAATCTTTTTAGACCAATCGCAATCCCAGTAGCATAATCAAAGTATTGTAGCTATGGTCATCAATATCTCCGTAATGTTAGCACGTCATACTTTGCTTGATTTATCTATTTTCGGAATGGTTATCTATATTTCTTTGGTGATCAGATTTGTCTTTCCAGAGTAATTAGTCAAGTCGTAATTATTCAAGTGTAGAAAGTTATGTCCTAACATTAATTGTCAGAAATCAAACCTTGCAAATTAGGAATGATCTTGCAATTTATGAATTATCTTACAATTTATGAGTAATTCGAATTCGGGAATTATGAATATTGCAAATAATAAATAATCCTGCAATTTTTGAAAATATCACAAGTTAATTTCTCATGAAATTTACATGCCCATGGACATTATTTTTAAAATTGTCAAAAGTAAAGATTTGTTAAAATGTTAAAAAAGTTCATTTCAGAATGATCTAATAAAATGTATATATCATAGGATATAGATTCTTCATTTATTCCACCCCTAATGATACCTTCTTCATGGTCACTTCCACAACTGTTGCCATGAGTACCCTACTTTTCAAATTCATGGCATGGCCCTAGGGTGCCCTTAGCACAGTAATATAAGGTGCTCTAAAAAGTAGCCTCATGGCGATTATTTTATGATGACATTTGTCACTGAATGATTTAGATTCCTGATTGGGTAATATTTACTAATTGTCAGGGATACCCGAGGGATAATTTACTAATATCATATTAGTTTTTGACAGGAAAGAGATCAGCAACTAAATATTGAGTCTTTCATTTGATGTTACTTTAAGGGTCATAACACCAAAAGAAATTTGTTTCAGCAACGATGTGCAAAAAATAATAAAATGTTTGTACCATTTTCTTCAGGTTTGCCACAAAATTTTCAAATAAATTCCCCTCTTTTCTCTGATTCAAGCATGAGCTTCCCAAATATATTTTGGTATTTATGACCGGGCTCTCTTTATATTAATTGTACACAAAAGTGTGATGTTTTAATTTCTATCTTTTATTTATTTCACTTGTTTTCACTTCTAAGCTACTGCTAAATCTAGTTATGTCTTTTTGAAGTCTAGGCCGAAAGTGACCCAAATCTCACATGGCATATAGTATATTCTTCAAAACCAGACATCACATGATCACTTCAAATCTGTTATGTAAAAAGTTTAACAATAGGAAGACTGCTTCAAATCCTAATTAGAATCCAAGATATAGAAATGTAAATTAAATGTAAATTAAAGAAACATTTGTAAGTCTGAAGATGCTCTGAACAATTGTAATGATTGCATATTTAACTTGTTGTATGGTAAGGAACCCCTTATGCCACTAGATACTATGGTACCAGTAAGTATGGGACAAAGTACAGTCACAGACAGACTACAAGATATACAGACTAACTTAGAGGTAGCAAGGGATATAGCTAAAGAGAATCAAGAAGCTGCAAAGATAAAGACTAAAACCCAACATATACAACATTTTATAAAAAACTAATAAAAACTTCAACACTACAAAATACAGAAAACCACCTGTAATGTGGAACACCTCTATAAATAGAACACCTCAAAAGCGGAACAATTCAGAGTCCCATGACAAGGTGATGAACTAAATGAACTTCTGATAGTGGAACACCTCATAAGTTGGAACACCTTTTAGGGGTATCAATGGTGTTCCACAAACACAGGTCTTAGTGTAATATACCATGGTTTTTCATAGACATATCAAGGATAGCACAGAGATTTGTGATCTTTATTTGAAGTTACTTAAAAAGCAGAAAGATACCATGGTTTATGTCTTTACATTTTTTCCTTACAGATATATACCAAGAAGATGGATTTGAATTTAGCATATTTTTCTCTTAACACATTTTCTGGCTCTGTAGCAAAATTTTAATTTTTGTGATAAGACTGGTTTTCCTATGTTGAGACTCATGAGAACATATAGAAATTTTAATCTTGGGCACAATTCTTTTTTGTACTGTGTAGTTGTATAGTGAGGTTATATGACGTCATATAATAAATATATCGTACAGGTACATCTTGTATAATATATATCCAACTGTTTCATGAGGGAAGGGGCCCTCAGTAAGTAACATACTTATAATCCCATCTCAGGCTACCTCACTTACTTATAAAGTACAGAACTAGCAAGAATGCTAGTTGGACAAAGGAAAAAGCAAATCTTTAAAAACATAATAATTGTTTCGGATCCATATTTGGAAATCGGAATGGTGAGGCAACAAGGACTGTTGATAGATTCTTAATTTTGGGAAGGGTTAAATAGTTTTGTGGAGAAGGGAGATTTAAAAGAGTCTTAAGAAAAAATTATTACTATTTTAACATTATAAAGACATCAATACTAGACAAGGTCGGGAGAAGAAGAATGAGGTTAAGAAGCAATGTTGTAAAGGAAGGAGGAGTTGACATTTTGAAAAATACCATCTCAGAACATAGAAATTATTTTTTAAGAGACTTAAGATTTAAGAAATTTAACCAACACCAAAGGGTTGACATTTACCTATAAGGTGAAATCTAATGATTCTTTCTTATCGTAAGAGTTAAGATGAAGCTCTTTTTCAAATACTCCGTTACAAATGAACGTTAAGTTTCCAGAGCTCTATACACCTAAAGTGAACCCAGTAAAAACTATAAATAATCGCAAGGTAGGCTAGATGAAACTGTACAGAATGCAAACTTAAACAACATAAAGGTCGAAATTTCTCCATTTGTTCTAAAATCTACAGGTGAAAATCACCTAAACTTACTACCTATCAAATGCAGTTGTCATATCCCAGGCAAAAATGTAGCATTAATCATCATGCTATTCGATTTCAGTGACAGAAAATGGAAAGTGGAGTCCATATTGAGAAAATAAACATTATATTCTAAGATATTTGTTGAAATCATGGTTTAGGAGATAAATCTGAGGTGAAATTTGGAAATTTTTGATTTTCAGGAATTTTTCTTGAAGGTGCTCACCTGAAGTTAGACGTATGTGGGAACCGTTTAACTTTACCCCTTTTTCAATTTTTACTTTTGCGATAATCGGTTTTACGTCAATTAACAGAGAGTACCTGCCTTTGAAAGTGTGAGAAAGTGAATATACTTGTATGTTGGCATGGCAACAATTTGAGAATTAGTAAATACTTTTTTAACAATATGAGGATGAGTAGAGTGCTAAATTCGTCTGAGTTCAAAAAAGCTAAAAAAAGGAAATACTGTAAAACCGGGAATGTAGTTTATTGACATGAAAACCTTAATATTAATTTTAATATCTCTTTATACCAAAAATTGCAATTCTAAAAACCTATCCAAGGAGGCAATTTACCAAATATTATTGGACCATGGCCACAGCAAGTCACTTATCACAAAAACACTACATTATAGCTACTAGTGTCCAACTTTACAGAATCCAACAAGCAAAGAAACTATTTAGCAATTAAAAGCTGAAAAATACCACATAGAATGGATACAGCACGGATCAAGGCTTAAATCATACAATATAATATCCTATTTAAAGTATACAATAAAGTTAAAGAACCGGCATATGTAGTGCTGAAATGTTCAATGCGAAAACACTTTTCAGTGCAAGAACAATCATCACCTAAAACAATTCAATTATCCAACCATACAGAAATAATTCACAAACAGCATATAAAATATCATAAAGATGAAATTTAGTTTTCTTTAGAAGTCATGTTTGCACGGAGATCTGAGCAATCTGAGCATTCTTCGTGCACCTTACCGCGATTATTCATCTCCAAGGTATTTCCAACGAGCCTACCTGCGAGATATTTTTAGTAGTAATGATGTTTAACTGTGGGAACTTGACAACCAAAGGTAAACCAGGTGTAACAATGGGTAACTATAGCAATGAATCATTCCATTGTTGCTATGGTAACAAACAGTTGTTTGCATCTGATGAAATATTGTCCTGTTTATTTGATATGATCGACTAAATGTTCAGTTTATTTGCTCTCAAATTAAGAGAAAAGCAAAGGGTTACTATAGCAATCAATCTTAATGTTATTTCTGTTGTTTGTATTGCGTTCACAAAATCAAACTCATAATGGTATCTCATATCTGAGAAGAAATGAGATGTCACAGTTTCCCAAATTATAAGTTCAACAAAATTGGTTACTATCTGTTATACAGTTGTTTATATTGAATTTGAAAATGTGTTCAAATTATGTTCAAAGATTTTGTTTGAGCCAAAACCTTAGATTGTTTAATACTTTTGACAATTACTTAGATAAACTGATTTAAATGATGTGTAACCATAGTAATTAAATACTAAATCATTGCTATGGAAACATAATATTCTTAACACAGATATAATAAATAGTATAGAGTAGCTCAATTAACAATTGTAAGTTTAAAAGCATATATATAATAATGATTTATGTTGTTACCATGGAAACTAGCAGTTGTAGTAATCATTTGTACCATATAGTGGATTCAACCAATCACATTTATTCTTTTATAATGCAATGTTCTAATAATTTGAGATTCAAAAGAGCTTGACTTTTCAACTCTCTAAAACTTTGCTCCACTTAAAAAGATTAGACAAAAATTCTAGGTACTCTGGCCCAAAAGGAAAGTGAAGTCAGAAAATGGTTATGGTAACTGAGAGGACTAATTGTTTGAATGTATATGTGGAAAAATAAAAAATATATGTTTAATTATCTTAATTTGAGAGAGTTTGAACAGCATTGATGAAAAATAGTAAAACTAGGGTAAAGTTTTGTATTTAGTAAACACTTGAGTCCTGCATCCTTATTGGTCTATTCCAAATATGCTGAATTATAGTTTTGGATTTACAAAGTAAGGCTGCATTAGATGCACGTCAAAGATATAACATTATGTGATTGATGCGAACAAGATTTTGGCAAGAAGGTGGGAGGTTTCCCACGGCAACCCGAACAGGTATAAAGGGCAGGTAGACAGGAAACTCAGGGCAACTCGAACCTTAAAATATTCAAAACATTTCTTTTCTTCCTGTGTCGATAACACCAAATATTCACAGTAAATTTACAAATTTATTATCTGATTTAATTTTCCGGGTTGTGTAATATGTGAAGTAAATTTCACTGATTTTTTAATTGATGCTGACAAGATGAAAAACGTAACTTCAATGATTTTCTGAAGGGATCAATTTCTAAATTATCAATGGGTGGTGCTTTGATTACGCTCCATAATTCTCAAAAATTCATAAATATCTGACTTTCTAGAATTTCAATACAATTTAAAGTATCAACTACATGCCTGATTATTTTATTCCTTGCATTTTGCACCCTTTTCTTCACTATTCTGCATTTTAAAATATGAGCTCTGCTATTTTAGCTATGGGTCGGCAGGTAAAACCAGCTATTCTTTGAGACATGTAACATAAACGGCAACTGTTGTTTTGGCATGTAACCAAGGTAACAAAAAGAGACTAGGTGGAATTAAATAGAAGTTCCAGTTGAAAAATTTAACAGGCAAAACATAAGTGAAATTTCATCTTGATATATCCTGCCATTTGTTAAAGTGGACTTATACCTGAGTGGGCCAGGGGCCTGTGACCCGAAAAATAAATAGGGTTTTCTTTGGGATTATTTGGGATTTTGCTTATCTCAGTTTAAATGTTTATTCATTTAAGGATGATTCATTAGAGATTTTGTTAGTTATGGTCCAGGAAACATGAAAGAGATTTTCATCCAATCAGAATCAGTGCTTGCCCAGAAGGAAAATGTCCCTGATCATTGCATTTTAAATATTTTTAAGAGTAGAATTAGCAAGGAATAAAGTAAAAAGGCACATAATTGGGATCCTAATTTGCATAAAAATATCAGAAAATCTGAGAGTGTAAATTTTAGAGAGAAATGAAATAAGTAAGAGGAGACAACATTTTCTTCAGATCCCCACAATATAAATAAAGAAACATACAGGACAACTTGGTCAATGACCTTTTTTTTGGGGGCGGGGTGTTCTATCTAAGGGAGAGGCTTCTCCTTTAGGAGACAATGGGATATAATTGATGCCACATGACCTCAGCACAACCAACCAAACACAATTCAAACATGAGAATATGAAACACATCTGAAAGTGTAGTTAGAGATTAAAGAAAAAACTGTCAAATAAACTTAAAACATTGCACCTTTGATTGCTTAAAATAATTTGAAAACGATAGAGAAAAATAGAAACATCCCTTAAGTGTGACTTTAACAAATGAACAAGCAGCATCTGGATTCAATTACACAACAAAGAAATCAAAATAGCCATGAGAAAAAAAAGTCAGCCAGTCGTGTTAAACTAAAATGGAATATACTGTAAATGAGAGGAATCTGCAAGGAAAAAAGTAAACAGACCCAAGTGTAAATAAATGAAAGAAAGTAGTGCTGATCATTCAAATAATTGTGAAAAAGAGTAGAAAATGAGAGAATTCCATAGAAGATTGATTCACAGGTAAAGCCGTCATGAAGACAGAATACGAATTTTAGACAAAATATGGTTAAATAATGCTCATTTCCAGAAGTTATTCCCTAATAAATTAAACATTCCAGCTGAAACTTATGGGATATGGTGCCGGACTCTTTAGAACTATTTTGACGGACTTATATTATTTGAAATTATTCTTGTTTAAAATGAAAACAACATTTTACATTCACTTGGAGTGGAAAGATTATATAAAAAACTAGACTTTATAATAACTGAGTAAATATATGTATTAGATAGACAAAATAACTTATAAAAATTAATGTTTCAGGCCAGATTTGTACCACCTTTTATTTTCACCTGGCTTAAACTACAGGGTTCTAAGTGAACTAAATCAAATTAGTTCAAATAACAACCCACCTGGTCATGTCAATTCTCTCAATTTCTCTCTAAAATTTGAATGAACTATTCAATTTTTTTGCATTTCTATACAATTTAGAGTAACATCTTCATGACCTTGTAGTTTATTCCTTGCCAATTTCGCTCTTTTCTACTCAAAACTACAATTTAAAAAATACCCGTTATGAGATTCTCTAAATGGGTTAGCACGTATAACACATCACCTGGATAGATCCTATCAATACAATAAACAATGTTACCTGTTCTTCATATCACTTACCTGCCGTACCTGTATTTACCTGAACTCGGGGACCATATCAATATCTCAAATTCCCTAAGACTTTGGGTTGACCCCCTCCTCCCTCCTCCATATAAGGAATGATGACAATTATTGGATGTTTTATTCTATAGAGACATTCTGGTCTTTTATATGACATTCAATGATACATGTACAAACATTTGAGTAATATTCACATATAAATCGACATATAACAATCCTTTATTCAGTATTGTTTATGACAAGTATATTTTTTGAAATTATATTAAACAAAACAAACTGAAATTGGCCCCTTACACTATACAGTATAAGGTACTTTGTTACCATTTTTATCATACATCAACATATTGACACGTCCCCTTACCTGAGCCAGATGAGCCACAGGTACGCACAGGTAAACTCGTTAACAAAATTAAGCATCTGGGTTTCAAGGAATTCATTCCCAATCACCTGTGATTTCTTTTAAGAATAGATTGAAAATGAAAGGTAAGACAATATTTTCGGAAAACATGCCATATTTGGTTGATCCTCCTACCATAAAGTTCTACCAGATTTAATTACATTTTAATGACAATTAGGAAGTAATTAGCTCACTATGTTGTAATGATTCGTGTAATTGTGGGCAATAAATCTGATCATCTTACTTCACAGTTGTGTCCTACCATCAAAGAAGTACAGTGAAACCTGTATAAGTGGAACACTTTTGATACCTCTTAAATATGTGTCATTAATTACCCTTTGCATTTGTTTGACTTCACTTCTTAAAAGAGAGCTTCGTCTTCACTCTTTCAAACTAAAATAAACCTGTGAACTCACCGCGCCAATCAGTGTTCGTCGGCCAAATTTAACCGACGTTCTATATATGGTCATTCCTTTTGACGTCATCGTTGAGCCCGGAACTGACCAATGACATGCACATATTTAATTAGATCGTATTTGGCATATGTTTCTTCAAGCTAGCTGATTGGTGGAAGAAAGGTCAGCGCGTAGGTCAAAAGTGATTTATTACCTAAACTGTCACCGGTACCCGTCGTGGGGGTAGGGCTACTAAACAGCAATATGGTCTCTACTAGGCAGAGTGTAGTTTAACTAGACTCTGCACGCAGGGTAGTCATTAATAGAGGTTCATAACATTAAGTCAATTAATCATGGAGATCTAAAAATGTTCCACTTACAGAGGTGTTCCACATAACAGGTTTTTCTGTAGATTATATGATTGAATTAGTGAGCCAATGGCAGTATTTCAATAAAACAAAAGAAATTAATAGGTATTCTGTTGAAACAAATATGCAGCATAGCAAGCCATTTCAAAAAAGGAATCAAAGGAGTTTCTAACTTTTCAAGTAGCAACAAAATTGTGATTAATGCATAAGTTTCCCAAATTATCATTACAACCCCCCTCAACATCACATATACACATAACTACAACCAGTCGAAAAATATGTTTAAGTGTTACTTGTCATTTCTCTTGAAAATAAAAAATTGCCAAGAAAATATATGAAGAGAGCAGAGTCTAGCTCTCAAATGGATTCAAAGGGTAATGCAAGGGAGCAATATTTTCTCCCAAACAAATTCAAACTCCTCTGATATATTAGATGTTATCAGGGGTCAGAAAATGATCAGAATTTTGATTTGGCCTGTCTTGAATTCTATCATCTCATCATCACATGTTTTCAAATCAAAAAATGTATAGAAAAGAGTGAAATCAGCAAGGAATAAACTAGATAGACATGTAGTGGACACTCTTAATTGTATAAAAATATAAGAAAATCAGATACTTCATTCAAATTCTTGAGAGAAATGGCAAGAAGTATGCCCGAGCAGACGCATATTTCATGTCAGGAGACACACTTCTGCAATTAGCAACCCTTCACATATCATGTCTTCACATAAAATGAAAAGAAAATTAAGAAAACAAACAGTGGAAATGCAAAACTCAGAACAATTCTGAATATAAAAATTCTTCAGCAGCAAAAAAAAAAAAATGAAGAGGTCAAGGAAATTGAAATAAATCTTTAAAGGGCTACATTAAAAGTGAATTAAAATTCAATGAACATGAAAAGTGTGCCTTTCATAATTGCTTTAATTAATACGAACACATGACACATTTATTAATAGAACCCGGCATCTAAGATTAATCTCTCTCCATGTCTTTTTCATTCAATTTCTCTCCAAAAGTTGAATGAACTATCTGATTTTCTAGCATTTCTATACAATTTAGAGTATTAACTACATGCCTGTATATTTTATTTCTTGCTAATTTCACTATTTTCCATGGAAATTTCAATTTTAAGTCATGACCACCCTGTAATTTCAAGAGTTGGGAATGACATACCTGTACATGCTACCAAATATTTCTACACATAACTGTCTATTAAGAATATGAGGCAACATAGGAAAAACACAACCAAAGCACTATAAACAATTCAATATATTGTTGCAAACTTAGGAAGGAAATAGAGCCAGAATTCAAAGATAAACATATCTTCATGTAAAGTTGGTTGATCTCCAGTTGATTCATTTATAAACAGCAACCCCGGACAGCAACCCTCACTTAGTATAGCAGTGTCAATTTCTTGTACGTGTCTTTTGAATTGAATTGTCATATTAGATTGAGGGCCCCTGAAGTAATTCTCTCCCTGCTGACTGACTCACCTCCCCCTTCAGTGTATCTGCCTATGGGTCTACTTCATTCAGTCATTAATGTTTTGACAAGATCTGTTCAACCTAGAGAGATCTCACTGCAGGAAGGGTTACGGGTTGAGTGAACCCTACCATCATCTAAACCACAATACGCCCCCCTGATAATTCTCTTATATTTTGCTTTTGATGCATGCAATATAAACAAAAACAAGGCATTAACTTGCAAGATGTCACCACCTGCCATTTGTTACAGATGCCAAACTCCGGACACCAACCATCAAACTAATCCAAACACCAACTGCTGAACACCATCCATAAAAAAGTTGAAGACCATAACAATATGTCAAAAAGTGTTTTTATAAGGCTTGTTCCCTCATCTGTAGACCATGGTACTTTTTAGGAAACGTGAACCTAGTTTCCCCAGAACATGACAATTTCTACCCTGCGTGCAGAGTCTAGTTAAACTACGCTCTGCCTAGTAGAGACCATATTACAGTTTAGTAGCCCCGCCCCCACGACGGGTACCCGTGACAGTTTGGGTAAATCACTTTTGACCTACGCGCTGACCTTCCACCAATCAGTGAGCTTGAAGAAACATACGCCAAAAGCGTTCTAATTAAATATGCGCATGTCATTGGTCAATCCCTGGCTCAACGATGACGTCAGAAGGAATGACCATATATAGAACGTCAGTCAAATTTGGCCGACGACACTGATTGGCGCGGTGAGTTCACAGGTTTATTTTAGTTTGAAAGAGTGAAGACGGAGCTCTCTTTTAAGAAGTGAAGAAGTGATGCAAAGGGTAGACAATTTCACCCCTGCCACTATGTTTGGCCCCTTATCTGCAGGGGTGGAGCAAGGAACTTACCCTGATCCTACCCTTTCTACCAACACCACAGATTTCCATTTTTGCCTATATGTGATCAGGGAGGGGAGTGTTATAGGCCTTAGCGCTAACTGTAGATATCACACTGATAGGTTTATAGAAAACACTAATGCTAAGCGCGTTTGTGGACATCACGCTGGTAGGCTTATAGGTAAAGTAATTGGTACAAATAATCCTACTGAGAATGCTGAGGCAGTTTGTTCCATATGGGAGAGAAGAATCTGTTTTCAAAAAGCAAGAAAATAACCTACCTGTGACAAGAGCATTTTAAATTGACTATCACATTCAATGCATAGTTTCGTATTGTGGCAGCTTGATAAGTAAAGGAAATATGCTGTTAGCAAAGGCTTTTCAATATGCTTGCCGATGTGCCCCCGTGGGTTATAGTACCAGCTAGAATTTAATTTTTGGAAAATATTTGAGATATCCTGATCAAGTATGGAAGTAATGTGTCAGAAAATGTTCAAATTCTTTCAATTGAAAGGTGACATCCTCGTCTCTAGACTTTAAATATATTTATATTCTCCAATGGCCATTACATTTTTACTACTTGATTTGAGGGTGGAGGGTAATGGCACTCCCTTTAGCACCCTCCCTTCCTCCAGAGGATAGATTAAAAAATATCCATTTAAAATTGACTGGTAAGATAAAAGACAAGCCTAATATTTACAAGGATATAATGCTTTGTACCCTTGTTAGAAGCTCATCCTCATTTAACTTTTTAAATGAGAAATTTATTTTATCAAGGCTATATCCAATTAGAATATACAATCAAACAAGGCATTTATATGCAAAAAGTTACATGTGAGATCAATAAGATTGCATTATTGCATCAGAATTCGGTTAAAAAACAATCAATAAAAGTTAGAGGGTATATGTGGATAGCTCAACTGAATTCAGGGTAGATTCAATTTTCTGGACATAAAATCTTAGACAGATCATTCCAAAACCACACACTAATCCAATTCCACAGTTTACTTTTAATTAACCAAATTGTCTAAACTGTTCTTGGAACAGGCATCTGTTAAAGTGGGTATCATTTGGGTCATGTTTTGAAATTCAAATAAAAAGAGTAGAAAGGAGTAGAATAACCAATAAAGTATACAGGCATGTAGTTGATACTCCAAATCGTATAGAAATATCAGAAAGTCAGGTTGTTTATTCAAATTTTAGAGAGAAATAGAGAGGACTCAGCATGACCAGATAACATTTCTAGTATGGGATTTCTACTGGTTAACAATTTAACATGTCTTTCTTTGATTTACTATCACCTTCAAGGGAGACATCTTCACCATCCCAGCATTCATTGCAAAATGCTATGTTGCAATTGGTCAAAATAGTAGCTGGGACACCTGGGAATGTTCACCCTGTCCTGCCATCTTGGGATTTTGGAGATATTCCCTATATTATTGGCAAATGAGAAATAAGGATGTAATAAAAAATGGACTTACTTCAGGTTAGGTAAATGACAGTTGAAATGAAAATGATCTCTGAGGTGTCTTGTTATGTCAACCAGTAATCCTGTTTTTATAATTATCTTAAAAGATGAACTGATGAGTTCATGGAACCTTATAGCCTCCTTTTCAAAAATACACCTTATTTGGAAATTTGTCCCACATTTCTTTAATTTCCAAAGCATATTTGTTCTTCTACCCTTTGCTATTGTTTAAATAATTCTTCTCACATATGATTGATTACAGTTATTAATTAGATATAGGGGAATCTAAAGATTAAAGCAAATGTTAAGAGAAACAGTAAAATATGGAACACCTCTGAAAGTGGAACACCTATTCACTTTAATTAAACGATTTGATTTAACTGAGAATTAATTTACTGTACTATTAATTTAAAGAAAACTATAATGTTAAACTTATGTACATGTATCATAACTGTTGCATTTTATTGAAGCAATTAACTAATTCTATTACTTGTACAAACAAAACTGTCATTGGAAAGTGTAATATGCTTTTAAGTATTCACACACATAATTTCATCAAAATCGCTCTCGTTCTTTTCCAGTTAGCAACATCATAAAAAGCTCACATATAAATGATGCTATTTTTTTTGAAAAATGGCAGCTATTTTGAATTTAGTGGCCATCTTAAAAAATTCTACTTGAGGAGGGTCCTTATGTCCCTAAGGCATCAGTATATAAAATTCTATGATTCATCATTTTCTACGAAAAATGGCAGCCATTTTGAATTTAGTGGCCATATTGAAAATTTCTTTCGACCAGAGGTCCTCTTCTCATAAGGCATTAGCCTATCAAACTAACTTGTATTTGAGTTATTGCCCAGACAGATGAAAGAATGGATAGACGAATGGATTGACAGCTTCTCTATATCCCTCTCAAACTAGTTTTGGGCTAATACTGAAAACAAATTTGTGGGGAGGTCATGCTACAACTGCCTGCTATACTACTGTAACATTTATTATAGAAATATGCCTCACTGAGTTATTTTCTAATTTCAAGATATACAACAACTGAAACATTGTAGATGAGATCCCTATGAGCATGCAACATAATAAAACAAGTCTGAGGTCAGTTTGAGACTATTCAAAGCAGTTGGCTGAAGAATACAAACATTTATCAAACAAGGTTCAAAGATTTAGAGCCCAGCTTCTGTTCATATTGTACCAAGCTAGTGTCATACATCAAATATATAACTTTCTAAATAGCCCTTATACCTCATTTTCTGGACTATTGACACCTAAAATCACCGTTATTTGCACAAATTATTCGTGAAAATAGTCATGGCTCAAGAAACATAGAGTTTTATTGAATATTGGTCCAGTGGTTTTATAATGAAGATGGCTCTTAACGCTTAACTAGTATTATAAAATATTGGAGAAATCATATAAACTTATTTATTTGGACTAGACCAGATAATGTACTCACATAAGGCAACAAGCAAGAGAGCAAATAACCAAACAGGCAATCAAACCATCGTGATAAACAATGACATCTCATTTCTTCTCATCCCCGAAATGTTTCAGGTGAAACAGAAAGATGCTATGAGTATCAGAATGCAATCAAACAATTGCAAACACTTCTTATCTTAGAAGTTCGCTATGAAATGTTGAATGATAATAGTAGAAAATATTTTGGAAATGAAAAGTGAAACACTTAACAAAGGGTATACAATTTTGTACCAAATTCTTTGACAAACAAACAAACAATCAAGCAAAAAACAAGCAACTAAACAAACAAATGTTTTAGGCTACTGTAGTGTGGAAATGTGAGAGTGCCCATGAGATCTTTCCAATGTAACAAAAACATTAAACTTGGTGAGCAACCTGTTTTGGTGTTGAGATCATTTCCTATGAGCAAAATTTGAAGATGGGCATGTTTTAAAATGGAAAGTAGAGTGAAAAGGTGGGGAAAAAGCAAGGAATAAAATAAACAAGTATCTAGTGAACACTCTAAATTGTATAAAAATACTAAAACATCAGATACTTTATTCAAATTTTAGTGAGAAATTGAGTGAAATAAGCATGAGCAGACAACATTTTAGCAGACTACTTTAAGTGCTACAAGACAATGCACAGATCTGACAGAACATTTAATCTATGTTAGATAGCTTCAGACCCTTCAAATCATTGAAAAACAATCATCACTTTCTCATCTTTTTGTATCCAAATTTTCCCCAAATCCTACAGAAACCTGATCATTTATAGATTCTGATACAGTTTCTTGTTTTCGAAGATATTGAATTGTACAAGATTGGTTTAATCTTTAATTGGAATAAAAAATGAATATTGTTTTTAGGGGTTAGGATCAGAAGGTCCTGTGGGAATTGTGAAACTGGGAACAGCCATCAAGATAGCAAATGATCTCCCTAATATAAAAGTGTCACTCTTCATTTTGTCTGATCCATTTTTCTCTCAAATTAGAAATAAACTATGTTTGTGTGAGGATGATAATGATCCATAGAAACTCATCTTTTCATTTTAATTTTTCTCTTTTCCATTCTTTTTCATATCAGAAACATGAAAATCAGACCACCTTGAATGCGTTCATGGGTCACCTAACTTACTGGGAGGATTTTTCCAAATAAATCACTTTTTGTAGAAATAATTAAAACATTTCAGACCATTAAGTTTCATCCAGCCGTGAGATTCAAGCGGGATGAAACTGACTTATCCAGCACAAAAGGCAACATTAAGAAAATACAAACAAACCCAAGAAAGTACCATGATCATACATATTCAAGATAAATGTTCAATATTTGGTATTTATTAAACATTTCAGAAAAAAAAATTAAATAAATTCATAAAACTAAGAAAGTCAAAAAGCCCAACATTCAGAATGGATTGGGAGTCAAGATTTAGGCCATTTTGATTGTATGGTTTTCAAATTGAAAATTCTCCCACAATTGTAGCAAAAAACTCTGTTGAATGTTTTTTCTTAATCCAATTTGCAAATCTAGAACTGATCCAAGATTTGATCTCTAATAGTGTTGAAAGAAAATGCTACCACTAAGGGCTATCACCCTTGCCTCAAATTCACTTCTCATCAAATCTACGTCTGCTTAAATTCACATTTTCTGTCAAAACTCATCAAAATTTGAATAAAGTGTCTGATTTTTTAACATCCCCATACAATTTAGAGTACTATCTTCATTTCTATCTACTTTTTTCATTGCTAATTCCTCTTTATTCCTCTGTATTTCTCATTTTAAAAATAGACCCTCTTGTTATTCGAGAATGCTGAGACTACAGGCTATCACCCATAGGGAGGTTATCCACTGTTATCAGTTAATGTTCACTGGTGTTGCAAAGTGGAAGGATTTGTGTCAACACTGGAGATAACACAAAATATACAGTCTACAACTTAGCCCTGTGAAAAAGATTTTTTCATTCATGAATCTTTTTTCATTCATGGAACATGTCAAGAGTTTTTTGATTGATTTAAAAAGGAAACACTTAATTTGAAGATCTTAACTTGACTACCACAGGCTTTTAACAGTGATTACAAGTGTTAGCCACAAAATAATTCAGCATGGTGAAACGAAAATGATTTAAATAAAAAACTGAATTAGTCATATAAACAATATCAACAAATACAGAAAAAAACAATAATAGATAAATCTCATTAAATTGAAGAATCACAATAGACAGGTCCTGGTCATTAACGGTGGTAATAATACTACTAATAACGTCATTTCTGCGGGCATAATAGTGAAATATTGGACCGAGGGCAGAAGGCCCAAGAATCAAGACATTGATGGGGCAAGATTATCTTTCAATTAGTCCATGTTCACATGAAGTTACCTAAAAGGAACATTAAAAGTAACATGTAAATGAAAGAAAATATTTGTCTAATTTTTTCAAGTGACAATTTTTTTTCCTATAAAGGTGAAATCAGCATCACTTAATTAGCATTAAGCTCTTTTACAGTATTTATATATCAGTGGTCTTTAAAGTAAGTGGGTGTTGCACACAGCAGCCAAACGAGTGGGCACTGGACTCAGTTAAGACCTTCTTGCACTTACCCAAAAAATTATCTTTACAAGAATTGCAAGAAAGAAATTCTCTGGTGAATATTATGTAAGAAAAGACCTACAAACAATTTGAAACCATATACAATATAACCAGTCAGAACTTTCCTATACAAGTAGCATTAAAAAACGCACCTAAAAATCGCAATCAGATTATAACGAGATTATTAAAAATTAAAATAAAAAAATGCTTTATCCAAAATGTCAATCAATGCATATACCATATATCAAATTTTGGAGTAAGCATGCATCAACGATCATAATATCATGTAAAAAGCTGAAAATATTTAATCATTACTTATTTTTCAAAAATCCATATTTCCCTATCCCCAAAAGTTACCCAGAGCTAATTAGTCAAGACAATGTTTTATTTATGACGATTCCCTCAAAATGTGATCACTGTACTAGACTAAGATATGTAGTACAATCTCTTAGTGTCAAACACAATCCAAGTTTAATAGCTTCAGATGAAACTAAGTGTGGGAAAATAGTGAATCCCCATAAAAATAATCCGCCTGTTCACACTTATTCCACTCAATTTCTCTCTAAAATTTGAGAAAAGTGTCTTATGTTTTGGCATTTCTATATAATTTAGTGTCTACTCTTTATATCTATGTCTTTATTTCTTGCAAATTCCACTCTATTTTGGTGTATTTTGCATTTCAAAACATGCACCATCGTGTTTTTTAGCAGACGGATATCTGGCATTGTGTGAAGCAACTGTTTCTGTAATGCACCATGTGATGACAGTGACCAGAATGGAAGATAAGATGACCCTTGGTGGAAATGTTATAATTAAAAAAATATCAATCAAAGTCTTGGAAACTTGCATTTTATTTCAAGTCATTTAAAGATTCACTAGGACAATGGTATAATATTTACTTGAATATTTGTGGCTTACTCTATCGATGTGTGATTTGAACATTCATTTTGGAAATAATATGAAATCAATTTACAAAAGTAAATTGATAAATATCAGACAACATTCAGTGGAAATGAAATTTATTAACAAAAATCCCAATCAAAACTCTCGGATACTAGAGTATGTCTTTAAATGAGTTTCATCATTCTGACATCTTTAGTATGGAGAAAGAGTTGTATGTACAACAATGAGTATTTGTGAACAAAATTATACCTTTGATTTTATATCATGTATATTATCCCAATTCTTTATTTTATTCAGTAAAGCAAGCCACAAGAAGTCAAGTAATCAAACCCTTTTTAATCTTTAACAAATAAAATATATGTCCTTTCCCATCACTAAATTATGAACAGAAAACAATACAACATGCCATGAGAATAAAATTGCAATTTATCTGATGCCACCCCTCCCCCTGGAATGCCAAGAATAAAAGGTCCTATGGGAATCTCCCATAATATTTTCAGGATCCCATAATTAGCAAATCCAGCCCATACAAATAGCATCATAATGTGTTGTACATCCAGAATATGTCTCCTTGAAAGTAATTACTAGGTATAGATCTACTCAGTTTGGCAAAGTAAAATACGATGGTTCTAAAAAAGGGGAAAAATAATTTAAAACCCAAAATCAGATAAAGTACAATTTATGGTAAAATCAGCAAGAAATAAAAAAAATGGGTATGAAGTCGACACTCCATGTAATTGCAAGAAAATCAGATTGGTTATTCAAATTTTAGAGAGCAAAATTTGAAGTAGGGATAATTAGCAGACTGGGAAAGCCACAGACATTTTGATAGACAGATACACAAGGAGAAACAAAAAGATTCTTCATCATCAAAGAAACAATAAGTCAACTGATAAAGATCACCTTAAAAAATGTTTATCCAAAATAGCCAATGTGCAACAAATTTAGCTCAGTAATTGTAAAAAAATACTTTGTAAAAACTAAAAATGACAAAAAATAAAGAATGAAGAAACAAATGTACTGTTGCCTGCAAGATAAGGCTCATGATAAACAATCTGATATCATCCATACTGGAAGGCAATTTAAAACCCAGTAAGAAATTTTACAGGAGTCAGTTTTAAAATCCAAAATAGAGTGGAAAAGAGTGCAATTTGCAAGAAATAAAGTAAACAGGTATGTAGCTAGCATTCTAAATAATAAAGAAATGCAAGAAAATCAGACACTTCATTCAAATTTTAGAGAGAAATGATGAGAAATAAGCATGGGCAGACAGCCATTTTGGTGCATTTTAAGTTGACTGATGGCACAAACAACTATGCAAAGGCCCCTATTAATTGTCGAAATCGTTGTTCCCTCTTCAAAAGAGAAGACGCGAAAATCTTTCCTTATAAGGGCAAAATATTTCCCACGATGCAGTTCGCGGAGGAACAAATTTATACTTCCTTATTTTCCCTAATAGGCTTAACATGGGGATTTTCACACCAATTTTTCAAACGATATATTCGTTCATATTCCCGTACGAGAGTACAGAAAAAATTATTAGAAACGATTGATCTCTCATTAATCTTAATATAACAGCTATTTTTTTCATTGTATTAATTCATAGCGTGGTGAAAACGATGATTGAAAAGTGAGAAAATATTCCGGAAGAGAAGGTCACGTGATCAGTAGACTAGTCGCCATATTGGAAAAACCAATTCCATCCGACTTTCAATACTTTTATGCCAATCTTACCGCACTTCAAACTGCGACATCGATGCAACAACTGAATAAAAGTATTCATCTTCAAATTACATTATAGAGTTATGTTGAAAACCCACAAACAACTGAGCAGTAGACCAAAGAAGACGCGTCGCTATTATCTAGGTCAATCTGTTCAGTGGTCCGAAAGCAAATCTATAGTACTCGTTTCCGAATTTTGTTGTTCATTGTACAATCTTTTATTGATTAAACTCGGTATACTGACTATGAAAGTTATGACAAAGAAGAATACTTACGATGGTGTCATTGTTTTATTTAGCGTGCGGGTGTAAAAACAAAATTGAGTAATTAGTTTTATTTAGAACTTTCGTGTCACGCAAATAGCTACGCGAAATGCATAGTGGGAAAATATTGACCAATCCAATTTTGTCCTTTTTGAGTGCTTTTTCAGTGCATATTTGCGAACGTTCTGATTCAAAGAGCGAACCGCGAAAAGGAGAATTATACAAGATCCTTATCATATTAAGACCAATTGATATACCAGGTAGATGCTAATCTAACAAACTTCCCTAAAAATATCCATCCATATGATGTATGTATTATACGTATATATGCAATATAATGCCTCAGAAATATCAACATTTGAACATTTTTTGCAGAATTTAACTCATACTTAATTTAAAGGCTTCAACTCATTTATATTGAAATTCTGAATTTACAGTATATTTGAAAATACATTTTAAAAAATATGATTTCTAATACAATATGCATATTAAATCTATAGAATTGGTATTTTCTGCTTTGTGTGAAAAATTGATTTTCACATTTATCCTCGTATGTTTTACATATTATTCCAACACAGGTATGTATGTTTAAATTATTATGTTAATCCAATTAAAATACCACAATTGACCACCACACCGCCCACATCCACCACTGCCACACGTCTCGACCATAACCTAACACATGTCCTCCCCACAACAGTTGTATCCACAAATCATGCAATAGACCATAACCACAAAAATACAAAGATGGGCATATTTTAAATTTATGCAAAATAGAGTGATAGGCGAGCAATAAGAAATGTAGTGCAGACATTTAGCCAACTATCTAAATTGAACAAAATGGACGAAAATCATCATCAAAAAGATTCCTGAAACAAACCATAGCCACAATAAAAGGATGGCTATCACATTTTCAAATGCAAAACAGAGTAGAAAAGTGGGAATTAGCAAGGAATGAAGTAAACTGGTGTAATGATCACGATAAATCGGATAAAATGCCAGAAAATCAGACACTTGTTTAAATCAGAGAAAAATTGAATGAAATAAAAAGCCATGACCACAACAGTTGCACTATCAAATGTCATACATCCCACATTCTTATATCACAGACTGGTATCGAAAGATCTGTCCACTGTGACGGAGCATGTTATTTTTTAAAAAAACACTAAGAATACTTCGCAATCTATTTTTTAACTCATATGTTTCATTATATCAAAGAAAATTACTTACTCCATGCAATGGATATATCATTTTCGGGTAACCTTCACTTCTGTATGAAGTCCACGACGCATTCAGAGTTATGCTTAAAACATATGTAAATATTATCATGTCGCTACATCATGCCATTAAAAAGTTGAAAAAGAAATGGTACATTTTAGAGTTTGATACTCTGACGCTGTTTTCAATAGCTTTCGTTCCTAACGTTATTGGACTTCAAATAAAACTGAAGGTTACCTGCAAATGATATATCCATTGCATAAAGTAGGTAATTTTCTTTGATACAACGAAAAATATGAGTTAAAAAATAAATTGTGGAGTCTTCTTAATGTTTTTATGAAAAATTGCATGCTCCGTCACAGCGGACAGATCTTTCGATAACAGCCTGTGTATATATGGATTTGTAAAATGGAAGCATTTTCATACAGGGCATACTGAATCAAAAATGTAGTTGGGGCAAGCAAAGATTATACTTGCTTGGAAGCCCTAAGAAATAAAAATACTAGATTTGAATAAACATTTAGTATTTTCCTCCTTATTGAAAAGCCTTGATTACATACTTTTTTCTTTTGAGATCTAAATGATTTCTTCAAGAACATCAAAACTAAATTTTGTTTGTCATTGGCTAAAGTTAATAGATCTCCGCATAGGATAGTCTCATGGTAGGGCAACGGCAGGTTATTTCCTCATTTTTTCTATTCAGTTCCCAGTGCCTACCTGTTGGACTTGTCTAGGACTATATAAGACTAACAGGAAGTCTAGGATGGTTCCTTACTGTATGTTTATTTATACTGAGGTATACATACTGAGCAAGACATGAAAACCAAGGGACAAAATTTCATGTGGGTCATGTTTTGAAATGAAAAATAGAGTGAAAATGTGTGGAATTTGAGAGGAATGAAATATACAGACATGTAGTATAGACTTCAAATTATAGAGAAATGCTATAAGTTTTGATACTTTAATCAAATTTTTGAGAGAAAAATACAAAATCGTTCAAGCAGACGGATATTTGAAGCAGGAAAAGACAAGATAACTTGCTGAGACTGGCTAATATCTGTGTCAAAGTACAAAGTGACACTTTGACCACACAGCCACATGTGTTGATCTTGCACAGTTGCATAAGTCACAGGTCCAGTAGGGAATTAAACCAAAAATAATATCTATTTGTGGGAAATTAAACCAAAAACAATATCTTAGACAACATGCCCAAAGTTAGCTTTCATCATGGGAGAGGATTATTTGAAGGATCAGCTAATATGTCACCTACTATTTATTTTATTTTGTGTAACATCCAAATGTGGGTATATCATGATTTTCAAGCAAATTATATTGTCATTGATACCTTCAATATCAATAGAATTGTTTAAAAATCATGATTTCTTTGTCATGTAGGTGAAATAGTAAAATTGAATATGTAAGTATGACCAAAAATATGATGATTTACCATGGCCTCCTCTTTCTCCATTGTAAATTATCAGTTCAATCTATAGCACAACACAAAAAACAAAAAAAAGGAAAGGGATGTGATGAATATCAAAATAGAGCAAATATACTATAAATATCAAATACCACAATTAGCCCAATGCTATTTTCACATCAGATAACAAGGAAGCTCCCCAACATCAAACTGCTAAGTTTAGATCTGTTTTAACAAATGTTCAATAAATAAAGGTTTACTTGCTGACAGGTTAAGTAGCTATCAAGTGGTCAGAGAGATAATACATGGAATCACATGAGAAAAAACAAAGCCGTCTGCCGATGGTTTTTAAATTTTTCATTATTTCTCTTTTAAATTTGATTAAAGTATGTAATTTTCTTACATTTTTATACAATTTAAAATGTTGACTATCTGCCTGTGTATTTCTTTTACTGCTTATCTTACATCAGTTTTACTCAATTTCATTTTTAAAATATGACACCATGACATTATTCTTGACTTCCCCTCATTCTCATCTCTACTCTCACTCACCATATAGGTTATAAAACATGGATATTGTCTTAAGTTATGAAAGTATAGTAAAAGGAAACATGTGTTTTGAATATTAAAAGGGCAACAAATTATTGCAAGGCCAGACTGGTCTGTCTTCCTGCCCTGTTTAATGTCTTCTCCCCATTACTGCAAGGACATCAAGGCTTAACAGGTCATTTTATATTTTCACATGTTTTTGTGAGATGTATTATCCAGATTTTATTCAGTGACTCCTTAATCTTACAGAGTGTTAAGGAATTCATGGTCATTTTGATTATCAGCTCCATCTTTGTTTTTCATTCCATTTGATGTTTACCCTCCGACTCAAACACTTTTTATTGATCATTTAAAGAATTGATTTTAAATAATGCTTTTCATACAACTTCGTAATTATCAATTAGATTTGACAAACAAAGGAGGAATTCTTTGGGACAGAAGCCTTGTTCATAATTAACCGTTGCAAATGAGCAAAAAAAAGCAACAAAGAGAAAACCAAAAAATCCCCACTCAAATTATACTATGACCATACCCCAAGATTTCTTCCCCTCCCCTTCCTCACTGAACTATGCTTAATATGATATATTATTATCTCAAATCTGCATTTTCACAGATAATATTATCTTAATTCTAATAAATGGCATATAGATGTCATATACACCAGTAATAATTGGTAGATCACTAACTAGCTAATCCAAAGGCTTAATGTCAAGATATAATAATTAAGAGTTATCATAATCAGAATAAATATTAATGTAATATTAAATCAATATCTAAAATATCTGGAAAATGCCGCCACTTAAGCTATGGGAATGGGGAATCATGATTTTGGCACTACTGTATTCCCTTTGGATAAGTACTATTTGATAGGAGTTTTACTGACTAATGTAATCATGTAATGATACAATATGTCAATAAAAGTTATATATATACTTGAATGATATGAGCTTATACAGGATTGAACATTATCATCGTAAATGAAATTAATGTCAAATGGCTGAGTTAGTAACAACCAAATTCAATTGAAAAAAAAAGTCGAGGCTCCTGTTCCTAAATACAGTAAAACCTGTATTTCTGAACACCTCTTTAACTTGAACACATCTCAATGTGAACACTTTTTGGTCCCATTTTTAATTTGCTATTGATCAGTATTCTTAAAAAAAAACTTAAAATGTGAACACATGCCAATCTGCCCACCAAAACCAGAAATTGAGGTAATTTACTGGCCAGCCCCAAGTCCAGTTAAAATTGGTAATGATGAAACCTCTATGATTAATCAAAAGACTGACCAGCATCACCACATGTATATAAATGTCATTAATGAAACAGTTGAAGATGAGAAAATAAAATAAACTAAAATTAATTCAGAAGCAGAGATATCCTGTAATATGGGGATGTGGTCAATTAGTAATATAAACACAGCCACACTCCAAGACTCTCTGAAACAACCTACAGCAAGAGACCCTGATTATAATGAAGGTGGTCATTTTGAAGCCAATATAAGTAAGACTGAATCAGCAAGAAATAAAGTAAACAGCCATTTAGTGAATAGTCCAAATTTTAAAGAAATATCATGCAGTCAAATCTCCAAAATATGAGAGAAATGTGATAATTTGAAATGAGGATTGGCCTTAGAAATCTTACCTGGTCATCACCATCCAATACCTATATTTATTCTTGTTTATTACCATATACTTTATTTCCATTCATTTCCCATTGATTCATCATTTTACCCCCCCCCCCCAACATGATCTTCTAGTGGTTTGCCACACTTGCAGAATGATCCTCACACTTATGTAAGCCACTTTTAATCCACTAGTCACCAATTAAATTGATTATGTTATAGATGCTATCAGGTATTAAGATAACACAGAACTACATGATCCCCTCTCACTTACCGACTGCACACCTACATGCTGGTATTAAACAAATAATGGATGGTTTTGAGATGAATATGACAGATTTAAGAAACAAGAAGATCCACTCCTACACACATTTAGTCACTAATTAAATTGATTATGTTAAGAGATGATATCAGATGTTATGATAATACAGGAGTACATGGATGATCTACTCTCAATTACAGACTCACACCAATATGTTGGTTTTAAAATAAATAGTGCATGGTTTTGAGAAGAACATAACATGGCTATCTTTGTAGTCTAGCTACATGTCCTTGTGACCCCCCCCCCACCCCTCCCCCTCTACACACTTCCCCACAATGATGTCTTGGTGAAGTAGATAGGGGGTTCAGTTTTAAAGCAAGCTTTGAGACAGGTACACAAATGTGACTTTTATAATTAAAACTGTAACAAATGTATCCATATAACTGGCATTTAAGGATCCTCCTGGCTACACCCATGCACAATGGTAATGAAACAATAAAAATACTTTGGTAAGATATCATGATATTTAATTTTTTAAAGATTTCTAAAGCACAAAGGGCAACATTATATGAATGCATCAATCAGGCCTGAAAAACACAAAACAACAAAGCAGAGTTGTAGGCCAAAATATCAAAAGGAAAACAACAATTGACAAAGAACATACTGGCAACAGATAGAAAGTGTGTCCAGTTGAAAATAAATAAACAATCTAAGAGAAAATAAACACTGGCACACTTGTGTATGTATCACCACCTGATCCAACAGCTTGCTCTTATATAACATCAACAGGATGGACCTGTCCGTCTGCTCCTATCATTTCATACTTCTCTCAATTTTACTGAATTTCTCTTTAAAATTTGAATGAAGTATATGATTTTCTTACATTTCTATACAATTTGGAGTATATGCTATATTCCTGTATGTTCGAATCCTGGTCAACTCCTCTCTATTGATGAGAATTTTTCATTTTAAAACTTGACTATTGTTTTCAAGTGAAGGGGCTGGTCTTGCATCATGGTATATTACAT
Organism: Owenia fusiformis; assembly: GCA_903813345.2. Lineage (NCBI taxonomy): Eukaryota > Metazoa > Annelida > Polychaeta > Sabellida > Oweniidae > Owenia > Owenia fusiformis. The sequence continues at coordinate 6,858,770 of CAIIXF020000003.1, read as the reverse complement.
GATGGGCATGTGGTTTCTCCTTGTTGATGCAATGGGTTTAGGAAATCAGGAAGTGTCTCCTTGGTTTGTTTTATGCTTAGATGTTTCATCTGGAACAGTCAACGTCTTTCAATCTTTCATATGGCCAAAGAAAATTACAATGGTACTTTGCCACCACTCTTTGTCTGAATCCCATACTGATACAGCCAAAACAAAAGAAAGAATATAAATTCCATTAGGAGGCACATAAATAAATAAATAAAATGAAAATGAATAAGATAAATGCATCGAACTCCAAGAATGATCAAATGATCTAGAAACTAGAGACAAAATGGAGTATCTTAGAAAGTTGGACCAAACAAAACATCCACAATCTGACTATTCCATTCATCTTTTGTTGATGCTAAGAGTGACATTGGGGTCTGTTGGTTACATCACAGAACAAGGGACAGGGTGATCTGGATGATGCTTCAGACATTGATATTGGCAATGAGACAAATGTTATTGAGAACCCTGTTCAGAAATACATAATATCTAAATTGAAAGCCCATGGTAAAACTTATGAAACCCCTAGAACTTGAAATTCTATCTACAGTTGTGATATAAGAAATCAGAAAACAACATGAAGACAGGAACATATACAAAAATATATTCTGAAAAATGCTACCGTGTGAGATCTACATTGGTGATTTAAATTCTGTATTTATCAGATACTCAATCTCAAATGAATATCTTATTTTTAAGGTGCCTTTGGAGGGTTTAGAATGTGACCATATGTAATGGAGACAACCTGATCTGTATCAATGATCCACTGTAATTCCTTTGTTTATCAGACTCATCCTGTAAACAGATACATGGGATCACTTTAAAGCTTCTAATGGTGGAGAAAAATATACAAGTGTGCTGGGCCTGAGATGAAAATGTCAACATGGTCATGTTTTAAAATGTAAAATAGAGAAAATTCAGAAGAACTGACAAGAAATTAAATACATAGGGGTATAGTGGAGACTCTAAATTGTGTAGAAATGCCAAGAAATGAAGTACTTCATTCAAATTTTAAAGAGAAATGAGTGAAACAATCATGTGCAGACGACACTTTGACAATGGAAATGTTTATTGTGTGTAGTGAGGGACCATATTGTCTCTGTCAACCCAATCCTTTGTAATACCATCACAAAGTCACATCTGGCTTCATGCAACTCAAATCACCAGATTGAGAATGCATAAAAATATTTTCAAATTTAATGTGTGCCAAATGTCTGTTTATGACATAAATTGTATTTTGTGATTTAATACTGGCTTCATATATTTCATATGTTGGGGCATGAGTATCTCTTTTGTGATTTAGCATTTTGTTTTCATCTTATCCAGGTGGTGCATCCCTTAATTAATCAGCAATAACAAGTTGATCACATGTTAATGAGTCATTTGGATGGTCCTGAAATGTAACTTTTCAAAAGAAATGAGGGTGATAATTGTCCCTGTTCTGATATTGCTTTGATTTGTTATCAAGTGGTCTAGAATATCAAGCCTTGTGATGTTCTCTCCCATTTTCCAATATAGATTTATAAAACAGAGAGAAGGACAGAAGTTGTAAATGATTTATAAATAGTAAATTACAACCCAAAAATGATTCAAAAAGTATTTCATCTCTTAAATTTTTTTATGAAAAGGTATTATCGCACTTAGAAAAAATTAAAAATAATTCCAGGTATTCATCCCAACCTACAGTCTTGCATTATTCCAAGAGATTCAGGTATTTTGCAACTAAGCTTTGTTTATTTTTGCATCTGGTGCTTGAACAGGTAACATCTTGAGCAAGTGTGGAACATTCTTGCAAATAGTTCCACAGCTTACCTGGAATCACATTCCTTTAGAGATGTCAATTACCTGGGCTGAGATTCTCTATATGAGATTCATTAAAAGTTATATCCATCAATGCTAAGTTGATCAATATACACAATTGGTTCTGTTCTACCTCCTTTCTGACTAACTGTCTGCAGACTTGGTGTAATTGTTCTCCTTTTGATTTTGGAGATTATGAGCTCTGAACTGTAACATTTCATAGACTATTTCCCAACAGAATTGATATTACAGAAAAATAGGAAATGTTTAAAGCGGAAATAATGTCAGGTATTCTAATCATCATTATATGTAGTTACAATACTACTGAATAAAATGCAATAAGTTGAAAATCTTGTTATGTGTTAGTTTTTGTATAATATTGAAAATAAAAATTATAAATTGACCCAGTGACCCAGTTGTCTGTTGGACGGGGCTCGCCATATTTCCCTCAGAGACCCGGATGTAGACCGGAAGTGTGACGTTTCTGCGACCTGAGCCGCCATCTTGAAAGCATTCACAACAAAGGAAAATGCCTATGTGTTGTGCGATAAATTGTTCAAATATTTCCTCTGATAGAGCTAGACTTGGGATAAGGACTTTAAAAGAAATGCCTGAACGACAGTACGACAGTCGGCTGGTGACGGTAGAATTAAAATCTGTCGACAGTTCAAACCAGCTGTCGTTGTCGTGGACCGAATCCCCGGGGAATAGAACACATTTAAAACAGTGTCACTTACTATAGTTTCTGAAAAGTTTCATGCACGGCTTTTAACAATCAAAGATTCCTACTTATTATTGTCTTGTTTGTCGTCCTATATCTATCCTGGGGTTGTGTTTTTTCTCCCCAATACGGGAAAACATTTTGAATAAAGAATTTTCCAATTCCGCCATCAAATAAGTAGGGTAATCTGCAGCAGTTTCGTTTTTGCTTCAACTCTTCACGCATGCCTAGTAGTTTGAAATAATTTACAAGTGCGCATGTGTTTTTGGAATGAAGCCAATCAAATTATTCATTCTAATGCGCATGAACTAGATTCCGAATCAAGAGGAACTGGCGCAGATTGCCTCAAATGCTGAAATCGCTCTTCAAAAGCTCTTCAAAATAGATTGGTGAATAAAAATTAATAACAACTGAAGTTAGAGTGGTTTATTTAATTCGATGTCAGGATATTTCAAGTAAGTATTGGCTACAGTGATGATGGTTCTAGACACGCGGGGCAAGTTGTTTTAGCTGATTTTCTCCTCAAACGGCGTAGATTGAACTCAATTTTACTTCCGGGTTTACCCACGACAGTTTGCTATCGGCAACAGAAAAAACACTGTCGTTATCGACAATGGAATCTCACTGTCGTTCGGGCAGTTGCCATACCATACATATTCTCTCACAAGAAACCAAAGAAAACGGATTCAAGGCGAGCAATCCGGTCCCAAAAAGAGAACTGAACCAGGCCATGTGCCGGTTAGGTCGACGCCATTTTGAAAAAACCTTTTGAATTGTATCGTATCGTATCGTATCGTATCGTATGTCTTTAATAGCTTTATAACTTAATACCATATTTGTGAAATAAATATAACATACTAGGTCTACGAGCCTTTAAATTGTTTGTTGTCTACTGTAAATACAACAGAAATACACCTCCATGGTGATCGAAATGACGAACCTTGCGTCATCGATCGCGATCATTCATGACGGGGAATACATTATCAGTTCTGCCTTATATTTATAACAGAGTGTCAAAAATCCAATTAAAATCTGCCATTCGTCATTTTATTAAATAAAAGATCCGAATATGTTTAATCTTCAAGCAAAACGATCGAGAGATAATTGATTGTCAACATAAAATTAACGCATTTTCCTGTCATGTCGGTAACCAACGTTCACGAGTTGGTCAGTTTTTGGTTTTGATTGGCACTTTGGGAGTTAATTCTATGAATTGTAAGTATTGATGTGAACATGGTCATGTTTTTCTCGAACAGGTGATATCATATTATAGTATGTCAATATGCCAAATACATCGTCAAAATCTTCAAATTGCTCCATTTCTTGTTAAGAAGTTCGTATTTTCAATGTGGCCGCCCCGCTACAATTGCGCATGCGCATTTTTCGGGCCAATCAAAATGCTGGAATTTGCCGAGTCGCAGTGACGCCGCTCATGAATATTCATAGGTAGGTTATGGCGACCTCCATAATCCAGGTGAAGATCCAATACCTCAAAATTAATTCCAATATATCTGCCGATGCATTAGAAGATCGTCGCTCATACCCGGGTCATGTTTTTGATTATAGACTTATTATTCTGATGAATCATAGTTTTTACTTGAGGTTATTATCCCTTTAAGAAGAGCCTTTAACAGTTTGTTACGGCTGATCTATTTCAACCAAATATGGCTAATGATATTTCCCTGAATTTGTTTGTCTTCATCAAATGTTTCCTTTAATGCAATCTCAAGATCATCAATCTAAGTAAAGGTTGATTCATGGTTGTTTACATGTTCAACACCTTGAGACTTACCAGAGAAACAAATTCAGGGGGTGAACTCCTTGTTGATTGGGTATGCATCAGTGGGAACATGTTTTGAGAATGAAGATCTATCCAGCTTTTCAAGCTCTTAAATCTTTACCTTGTCCACAGTTTTTGCACATTTACTATTAAAAATACATGTTTCAGGAAAACCATTTCTTCTTAAGATGCATCTAAATAAAAAATAACATTGGTCATAATATTATGAAAAGGTGAGATTTTCAAGATTTGTATTTTATACATGTCCAATTTTCTACATTATTACATGTATTAATCACATAATCACCTTTGCCTATTGAAGACTGTATACTACCATACTAGCTTATGGGAGTTCTGGTTCCTAAAAATCTCCTTTCTATGGAAATGTAAAAACTACCCTTTTTATAAGAAAACACATTCCTATGCAAAAATATAATATACCTCCAAGGAGCCAAATCAATCTAAGATGAATTAATTTCACAAACTGATGCTACCAGTGAACCCCTGGTAAACAAAACAGAAAACAGAGACCAAATGGAGATTATTTCAAACCATCTTGTAATGAGTTAATGGACCTGGGTTTGAATTACTGTTCATTACGGCTGTTCCTGGAATTGTGGATTGGAAATTGGAAATACCTGCCAGAATTTGATTTGTTGAACACCTGTGAGTCAAGGTGTTTCAATGAAGTGCAATTCTAGTACGATTCTAATTATCAGTTAGGAAATTAAACTTGGGTCATACGTAAATAGCTTGTCTATCATCTTGGAGAAAATTGATAATAAACTATAGTAGTGTTATAGTATGGGACGGGTTGTTTTCTTTTTAGTCATTTTCTTAGAGAAATAATTTCTGACATATTGCTTCTAAAATGAAAAAAGCAAAGGGCAGCATGGAAACAAAGTAAAAAAATCTTACCACAAAGCCAATCAGTAATTTAGTAAGTGAGATATGTAACAATAATTATTTCAAATAAGTCCAAATGATTCACTCATTAGATCCACAACTGTATCAACACTATATCATAACAGGACTAATAGAAAAGTGAGCCAAACTCGTCAATATGTTGATACAGTAAGTCAAAACCATGAATCCAACACCAAAAATACCACAAAGGTGATGTTTTCAAATGCAAAATTGAGAGCAAAATAGAGGAATCAACAAGATATAAACTAAACATACTTGTTGTAAACACTCTTAATTGTATATAAATGCAAGAAAATTAAACACTTTATTCAAATTTAAGAGAGAAATTGGATGAAATAAGCACAAGCAGACGACATTTCAGTTTGGCATTTCAGAAGAATGAGTGGACATTCTACCTGATATTGTTACAGTAAGTGGACGCCACTTCTAAGGTTCTTGGTTTGTGTTTCTACCATCAAGGAATGGTTCTACACCAATATACAGGTGAAACTGAAGTCATAAATGTAAAAGATTCTCACTTGATTCATACACTTGCCATTACTGATAGATCTACTCTATAAACAATTTTCTAAGATATCCTTGATTTTACAAGTTCAAAATGTAAAGCATGGTATTCATCGCCACCCATTTGGAGAGAGCATCTTCACAAATCTGACCTGGCTTTTTTCTCAGGTGACTTAAATGACATAGTGCCCTAATAGGGGTAAAATTCACAAACCCCATACGAAATACCCGATTCCTAGCTGTAGCACTTTTGAACATAATAAGTACAAGATAACGTCTTACCTTTTCGTTTAATGTTTGCACATGTGTCCCTTCCATTGTTATTCTGCAAGTATAAAACAGGTATTAAAGTTTATTAACTTATGGAACTACATGCAAATCTCAAACTATAGTCAGCATACTGTATTACTATAACCATCCTATTTGGTAGCCTGAGAATAATAGAGACAATACTGTATAAGTGGTATTTAATCTGAGTGGTTAATTTTCCGAATGGTCAAATTTCATCATTTTCCTAATTTTAATTTTCCTAATGACAGGAAACCTCCCATTGGATAACATTATAAAGACAATATTTCCGACATTTAATTTTCCGAACCTGGCAAAAATTAGGAAATAGGCAAATTAAATGATTAGGCAAAATTACCACTTATACAGTATTAATGTGATTGTCAGAGAAAAATACAGAGTTTTGAGCACCATAAGCAGTGTTCTCCCAGCACTGAAAAAGGTGGGGGCAACATCAACTTAAGATTTTGAAAATAGGTTTGATTTAACCTAAAATATAATTTACACCCACTTGAGGATGAGAAAATGATGACTAATTGACAGACAGTATTATGTCAAACTTTGGTCAGAAATTTGAAAATATGAAGATTGCACACACCTGAGAAAAGCCAAAAAATCTACAGGAAATACTAGGATTATATATCTTTTTATCCAGACCTTACAGAGGTAGCTAATAATTCTATGATTTGTAGAAAATGTAACTGATCAGGGCCAAAAACAAGTCCAGAAAGAGGATATGAGAACATAAAACAAAACAAGAATGTGGAAAACTCAAAACTTTGAATGCAAAGTATAAAGTTGGCCATCATGTTTAATATTACAATATAAAATGCAGTCCTTGGAATTGATATGGAGCCTATATGTTATACAGTAAAACATGTCTAATGTGAACACCTCCTGGACCAGTCGAAAGTGTTCGGATTAGCAGGTGTTCACATGTCAAGGTTTCTTAATCTGTGAATCAAAGGAAGAAAACAATATTAAAACCAAAAAAGTGTTCATATTGAGAAATATTTGAATTAGAGAGATGTTTATATATACAAGTTTTACTGAACAGTGATGTTTGCTTTTTTATTTGCAGTTATTTTTTCTTTCTTGTGGAGAGAATGCAAAACATGAAGATGGTTCATTTTGTTTATAATCTGGACCTGTGGACAGGGTATAATATGTAGATGTTTTTGGAATTGGAATCTGTTTTATAATGTAATAACATCACTCTGTGTTTTTGGACTCGTAGGTGGTCTTTTACAGAATACATTAATGAATTCATGATCTCGTAGTTTCGGTCATAAAAATCAGTTCCCGAATGATGGGAGTTGTCTTTTACAAAATAAATGAATGAATTCAGTATGTATGTAATGCGTATGTAATGTCCCATAATCTCCTAGTTTCGATCATGAAAATAGTTCCTGAATGATGGGAATGGTCTTTTACAGAATACATAAAACTTAATCTCATAATTTTGGTCATGATGATGGATCCTGAATGGAGGGAGTTGTCATTTTTATATACAAGACCATCATAGTTTGAGATCTTTGAGGTTTGGTCTCCTTATGAATGCTTGTACTCATAGATGGTCATTTTCTTTGATGTTTTTTATCTTTGATCTCTTTTTGCTTCCTTTGACACATTATCATTAATTACTGAATGAACAAAGCACAAGATGAAAAATGTGAACACAATTGAGTCAAAAAGTCAAGATGACATTTGAAAGAAATTAAATAAAAACAATTATCAAAAAACATGTAAGACATAACACAAATATTAATAAGGTAGTACCACAAGTATTGTAAATTCTTCAAAACAGAAACATTTTTCTAAAAATGGCAGCCAATTGCATTCAAGTTCAACAACCTCATCAATATACAACATTTCTGTTTTCTGACAGTGGAACAATTTTAGCATACCAACTACTTTGTCTGAAATCTACGTCATTTTTTTAATGTTTAACAATTATTCTCTATGGAAAAGTGGAGGTAAATCCATGGAAATATATTTTGCAAATTACAGCAAAATATATTATTAAAAGTTAGGAGATGCATGGAACATAATCATCTTATCAAATGTGGATGTGCATCCTAACAGAAAACTACTAACAATAGATATCCCATTTTAATTACAAATCAGAACAAAATAGATAAAGACCAAATAAGCAAGTTGAGATGAAGAAAACATTCTAAATTGTATAAAAATCTTCCAAAATAAAACACTTCAATGAAATTTTAGAGAGAAATTAAATGAAATAAACATAAGCAGACGGACATATTCAGATTCTACTGTCAATGGAATTTTATACATTTGCAAAGATTTTGTCTATTGTTGTTTGAACAGGCGAGCCAGATGGAAAACATACCAGAGGCGTGTGTCAATATTTGGAAATGGAAGATGTATCAATGGCAAAGTAGCCTAAGTACCCTGCTTATTCTGTTAAACACTTTGTGGTAAATCTGAAGGCACCTCCGTGTGGAAGAAAAAAATAAACAGTGAACCTGGTTGAACAATGATTTGGCTCACCAGATGTGTTTGGGTGTAGTCATAGACTTATGCAATTTATTATTATAAGCCAACTTAAATTTAAAAAAGACTCCGCAAGTTTGCAACCTTTTTTGTTATAGAGAAAAGCACTTTGATAAAAATGCAATAACAATTTATTCAAAATGTACTCTTCTTAATTTCAATACATGCATATAGCTTTGAAGAAATATCATACATTTTGCGATGGCTTTGAAGGCACACATGACTTTTAGGGATTTGTATTGACTTGATTTCAAATACTGACTCTGTTGCTTTAATAAACCCAGAAATAAATGAAGATGTACTTAAAAAGAGAGGTGTCTTAGTATCAGAGTCCTTACATAAGGAGTGACTCAAAAATGCAACACTAGTAATTTTGGAATCATTTCTGAGTAACAAATGAATTTAGTTGATTATGTAAACAGGGGTGAAATTAGAGGGTCCTATTCAATTAAGAGTTCAGACAGTTCTTATATTTTCCATATTTTGGAAGCCTAAACCTTATCTTACAGACCCATCCACAAATGCTTTACCAAAAATAAAATCTTTCATCCACACCATCATTTCAATGGAGTAATGAGAGTTGACAGTAGCACAAGAGATAAGCATGGTCATGGCTGATGTCTTGTCATAATAAATGTATTAAAAGCCACAATGTACAACGAGCAGACCACATTAAAAGTATTCAATGAAATTGATTCAAACACAAATGGCAACATTCTCAGAATGCAAGGAAGGAAAGAACAGAGTAGATAATGTCTTGAGCCCTGTATTTAGAGGTCGCAACAGTACTGAAAACCAGTACCGGTAACCGTCACGCTAATAACCGTACCGTTACCGAAATACCGGTAAAAATATGTAAGATAAAATGCCAATTCGCTGCCAACCCTACTTTGTTTCTAACTCTCTTTGTAGCTTCTTAAGTCTATATGCATACATGGTGCAAGACCGATTTGAACCCATACTGAGCTGATGAACTTCACGAAATAGTATAATATATGTAACTATCTTACGAATCAAGATGTATTTTTAGTTTTAAATTAAATGTATTGCACATTTCTAACCATTTCGCAACTGTATCAATTATTAGCAAGTGACGTGCAGCATACATGGGGGTGGGGTAGGAAAATTAATAATTGGACAGCTATCTGTCATCATCATCCAAGTTTTATTGACTGTCTTGAGTTCATCATGCGTCATCCGCGGTGTCAAATGAACGTCAGTTCAGTGCAGCTGGCAACACCATCACTTCCAAACGGGCACGACTTCAACCTGAGGTTCTCAATGCCTTGTTGTTCGTAAATGACTATTACAAACATAATTCAGTTTCTGGATCTGACGTTGACACTACAACTACACCGGAACTGCCAAACATAAGCACAACCAAATCTGAGCCTGAGCATGAAGCTACTACACCAGAACTGCCAAACATGGACATCACACCTGAACTGCCAAACATGGAAATCACACTTGAACTGCCAAACATGGACATCTAAATGTCTATGTAAATGTACGCATCGTGAAAGTGGAAATTAAACGAAATAATTAAAAAACGACGTGTCTTTTATTTCCCCGGGGATTATCGTCGGTTAACCGGTTAATAATTTCAATACCGGTAAATGCTCAATTCCGTACCGAAACCGTATAACCGGAATTACCGCCAGCCTCTACCTGTATTGGTTGGTAAAAATGGCAATATCTGAGGGGGGGATACCTTTATGTAAAAGTAAAGCATGACTTGACATGTCATTTAATAAGTTTTGTGTGAACTCATCATATGAAACAAAAACCCCACATTAAAACAATAGATGCATATCAGTTTTCTATGAAAAGGGATGAGTTGACATGAGCTGTACTAGGGGATGAGTTGTCTTGGGATGAGCTAACTTAGTGTTAATTGTACTTTGATGTTGAGTTGTCAATCTCTACATATATTATAGGGTCTTTTACTATAACTGAATTGGGCAACAATGTTTTCTCCTAAAAAGTACATCAATGACCAGTTTTTGGACACTATGAAGAATAGTTTTGTTGCTTCCTCAGAATAATAAAAAGAGATAGTGGTCAGTTATATCTGTAGCAAGGATTTGCTTGGGCAAGAGCGAGCCACATAAGCCTGCAAAGTCTGCCTAACAACCTTTGCATTCTGTAATTGTACTTGACAGAAATAATCCATTGGAGTCATGATCTATGTCAAAATAATCTACTCCATTTATGCCTCCTTTATAGTTCCACATTAAAGGCTTGTGCCTTTGAAATTGGACACTAAATATAGTTACCACATCTTAAAGTTAAGATGACAGAGACACACTCTTGGCGCATGGCGTCACAGAATTCCTACAACTGTTTTCATTCATAAACCATCCATAAAGTGTTTCAGAAACATGTTCAATTACATGTGTGTTGTATTTTACTTTCACATAAGATGCATCATGATTTTAAACCATACTGACAACTGTTATAAGAAACATTGTTCACAGGTGTTAATACGGCTCCCTCAAAAAACTGGCACAGAGGTCATGTTTTAAATCCAAAGTTCAGCAAAAAGAAGTGAATTAGCAAGGAATAATGTAAAGAGACAGTCACTTGTGGTTGACACTCTACATTATAAATAAATTCTAGAAAATCAGGCAATTTATTGAAGTTACGGGGAATAATGGGCATATTTAGCAAGATCAGAAAAAATGGATGTGTGGGTTTTACTTTTGTCTCAAAAAGGACAATTCTTTGAAGACAGATCAAAGAAAAAGGGGGTCACAAAATATGAACACATGGATGTCATTATTTGGATTATCAATCTAGATTATTTTTGAACATATTGCTAGTTTTTGATATATTAAGAAAGATTACTTTCTAGTTTTTGATATATCAAGAAAGATTGCTTGATATTATAATTTTGTGAGCATTCTTTTTATACATCACTTCTAAGGGTGCCTAAACACTGGCAATCCAGAATTTTTCTGCTTATACTTGTAATTGTATACAACTTGAATCGACACATGTTCTCTTTTGTATTGAATTAACTGGATCTTGTATATTTAAATGTCTTTGTGCTATTTCATATTAATGCAACTCTATTCAAGGCTTGATACACATTTTTATTCAGTTACATGTCATTGATCATTTTCTTTTTTACTTTACTATTTGTCTATTGGTTTTATTCATGGCTTATTAATGTTTTATATTGTATCAATGAACCTGTCCATCCTTCATTATGTGCACAACAAGGACAACCATCTTCCAAATGTGTGGCTGCTGGCATTGATTATTTAACCATTTGTCTCTCTGTTCATCTGAGGTATATATTCTTTGTACTTTTTTCTGATTAATATTTGACCAGGCTATTTACCAAAAAACATATCTTGGTGAAACAAATGTGTGGTTTTCAAAATGCATGGCATTCATTATTTACTATCTGTCTACTAATGTTCTGATGATCTGAGTGTCTTCAAAGAAGGCAATCATTGAGTGGGAGTGGTTAGCAATTTCTTCAAAGGATGTTTTTGTGAAGGTCAATGAGGGTTACACTCTTCTTTTTCTTTTTTAGCACATGTGTGTTGGTGTCTTGTCTTTGGTTAATTTGTAAATATAAGTGACCTGACAATTTTAGGGTTAATCGATGAAGCTTATAGTCGACTTTTATATAAGTTATCTTTCTAGAAATTAATCCACTTTTATGTTACAAAATGTAGTATATCTATATATTTTTTCTTCATGGAATAGCAGAAATGGTCCTGTGCCTGTGTCTTTATTGTGAAGCCTGTACAAACATGCATCATGTATGTGTGTATTATGGCTTTGTATAAAAACCTCCTACCTCATACCCACCTACCCACGTACGTGGGACATGATGCAGTCTTTGAAGGGTTCAATTTAAAGATCTTACTTTATTAAATCTTAGTTCATGATGAATCATAGATGCATTTGTAACAACCCTTGATAGCAAGTTGCTACTACATCCTAGCTGGGTTTGATTCCCACTTGGAGCATCAAATTTAGCACACTTTCTTTCAATTTCTTTATCTGGCTTATTGGACCTATGCTCGCGGTCGTTAGTTATTTATTCCCCTGGGGCGCCCTAGGGTCATTACACATTAAAATGCATCCATATGCCTTTATTTAGGGATCTGTCATCTGTCTAGTCATAAGATAAAGCCGGAATTGTAGAAATAATAATAATTGGAGCTATTTTGAAATTTAATAATCTTTAAAATTGAACCTTTCAATGACTGTATCATGTTCCACGTAGGTGGGTAGGTGGGTATGAGGTAGGAGGTTTTTTATACAAAGACGTGTATTATGGACTACTGATGGACTACTTATGGAAATCAGGATCAGAAATGTTTGGAGTATTCATTTATGACAGACCGAGGTGCTAAAGGAAATAAAACTGCCTATGGTTCAATGAAAATGGGTATACTTTAAGGAAGCATAAGTGCTAAAAAGGTCAAGAGCGAAAAATGTTAAAAATTTGGAATGAACCATAAATTTCAGATTTTGACTGGTCACAAAAAACATACCCCAGCATCTAAAAACGATGATCTTAATCTCAAAATAACAATGAAATAAACAGCATATGTAATTACAAGACAGATGATCTGGATGAATCTGATAGTGGATACATGATCCACACAATAGACAAAAATCTGTCCCTTCTTAAGATTCAACCTTGAGTTGTCCTTATCATCAAGAATCACAATGGTTGTGCACCCCATGTGTCCCAAAAGACAGTGTCTTAAATAACAACTTTTAATGGAGGCCTGTAACCGGATATAAGTTATCATTGTGAAAGCAACTGTCCTCAAGCGAGGAGGTTGATGTATTGGGCACATGTATGAACACTTGCCACAACAAGTGTGTGATTTCAATATGGGATCATGTCATGAACGACTTTTGGTTTTGTGTAAGTTTTCTTGAACACAAAATAGCATGTAGATAGTATGTGCCATGGCCAATAATAGTCACAGCTTTGAAATTAAGTTGACACCAAAAATGAAATTCTTCATCACTGCACTTTATTCACATTGACCTTGACTTGTCATCCTCTATCAATCAGATATTGTTTCGGAATACTGAAAATAAATGTTACCCTCGATTCAATCACATCAGTCTGGTGTATTGATACTAAATAGTCCAATGTTCTAAACAGACAACTTGTTTCCAGCTCAAGTGATCATATGTGACAATATTTAACTGTTGCCATAATCCTCAAAAACTCGGAAGGTGAAGGTGAGAGAGGGTTGAAGAGACCTGATGGATGACAAGAACACATTAATCCAATTTAATTGAATCATGGTACATATGATATGAAAAAAAAGAAAGATCAACTTAAGAAATTTGAGATAGTGAAACTAATAACAAGGACAAAAATCCCATACATAGATATGAACTGCAGAATGTCTCAATGTACATGGACACCATGAAGAATATGTAATCAATGATCCTTGGGGTTATACATTGGTGGAAAACCATGACACTCCAAGAATAACAAAAGACTGAGATGATTATTTGGAGACGATCCATCCAAAGTGTGCATCTATTGTTTCAAGGAGTAACAGGTGAATAGGAAGTTGGCCTGGACAAGTGTGCCGTGTCAAATGTCGCTCGCTTTTTCTAAAACTGATCAGTCTAATTCAACACAGTGGCTATAAGATACCACATAATACCTTTGTTGTGACAAACTACATTGCAGACACAGGGCCTGGGAGGACAGCATCAGAACACATGCATCGGAAACAGAAACCATTCAAAAATCAAAATAATGAAATGTTGGTATGGTGGTATGGTGTGATGATGTCCTCAGCATTGAAACTTCAGTTGAAATACTGAAAATTGCTTAGCACCCAGTTGAAAACAGAACTGCACCCAAATGATATTGTGTAAACGCATATTTGATTCTTTTTATTCACTAGTTTGGGATGTTTTTGAGTTAATTTGCATGCTCAGACAGCTAAGGTGGTAGAGCATTTCCCTCTTCTAGAGGAAGCCATTACACAATTTTCTAAACAAGGTAATTTCCTTTGATGTCATCATTGACCTAATATTGACCAACATTTGAACATCACGGCCCAAGATGTGATGGCCAGGTGGGGCTGCTCAACTATAAAATTGACTAACCTATCACTGAAGAGGTTAGTTTGGAACTAAACTTTGCACTCAGGGTAGAAAGCACTGAACTTGCTGAAGAGTCTACATTACCAAATCATCTATAACCTGTGATGCATGACAGTTCCACCTGCCATACTTATGAATGTACAATGCATGCTAGACATTCATCATAAGTGGGGTATGGTCAAGATCAGATATTGTAAAGAAGTAGGATTTCAATGGTACAACAACATGACATGTATATGGTCATGTTTAAAAATGCAAAAGAGTGTAAAGAAGATGTGTACAGCATAGAATTATGAAATTAGGTAGTGGACAGATTAAATTTTATAAAAATGCAAAGATTAGATCTATTTCATTAAAACTTTAGAGAGAATTGATTGGAATAAGTATGGGCAGATGGAGTTATTTGTACAATTGTTTTACTATGTGATAAATAGTAAAAGCAGAGTGCATCTGTTTGTTCATCCACAGTTGTGATTTTAATGTGTTCTGTCCAGCCATCATCAATCTTCAAATTGGTAGTCCATTTTCTAGTACTGCACAAGACACTAAACACTTAACACGTACATAACAAAGAGATAGAGAAAAACGTAAGATGTATGTTGAGATGACCAAACATTATGTTCCTTTTATTTTTAACTTTGTGACTGACTCTGCAGGTGAATAACATGTGTTTGATCTTGAGTTCTTAATTGCCAAAATGAAATCCAAAATATAGAAACACTACATTTATAAATTTGAAATTAACATATTTTTGCAAGATCCAATAGATAAACTACAAATGCTAGAAATGCTAGATTTTGGATATTGCATTAAATCTGTAAGTGGGGCACCTGAATGAGTCCCAAAAGTCCCCAGTGCAACTAAGCTGTAAAACGAAATCATATAATGAACAAATTAAGATGTTGTGGTACACATACTCAGGGGTGTTCAAGATGTTTTCAAATAAAATGCAAAGTTTATTTATAAATTGAATTTCTCTGTCAATGGTTGGGGAGGGAGCTTTTGTATGTCACAGTGTCACAAATGTTTTATTCTTGATTTGAAACAAGACAGTTAAAAATTGTAGAGGAGACTTTGGTGCAGACTAAGGCAATTAGAATAACATTATTTTCTTTTTCCTCCAACCATACCAAAAAGCCTTCTGCTCGTGCTTATTCCACATATTCCACTTAAAAATTTGAATGAACTATCTGATTTTCTTATATTTTCATAAAATTTAAAATGTCCTCTCCATGCCCATGTACTTTATTTCTCACAAATTCCACTGGTTTTCACATTATTTTGCATTTAAAACATGACCTCATTGACATTTTTACACAGGTAAACAGGCCACTTTACTGTCATATGAACAGTTGCTAGAAGATTTAACAAAGTATACTGTTACACCCATTCATAATTTTGTGGTTCTTGCAGCTTCACTCTGAGCAGAATCAGATTTCAGTTCATTCATAAACAAACAACATGTTGTTTGAGATTTTCTTGTATCTTGTAGGATATTCTAAATTCATGGGTGTCGCATTAAATTTGAAGCTAGTATGCCCCTAATACTACCTAAGATAATATGAGGCCAAATGCTGATCAACTAGGGTGTTTCTGGGGGACTTTTGATATAATCTGATAATTTCTTTTTCTGGTAATATGCAGTAATCTCCCCAGCAATAAAGCAGTTGGGTGCAGCACAAACCTGAGATTTTGAAAATAGGCTTGCACCCACCTGAAAATCCATTTGCACTCACTTGAAAATGAGAAAAATCAAGATTGGCATATTTTGACCAATTTTGGTCTGAATTGTGAAAATGAGAATTTTGCACCCGCCTGAGAAAGAATCATTAGGAGATCACTGATATGCATACTTGTAACTTTCTGGTGCTACATCCATGCATTTGAACTTATGTGGTTTGCTTTATTGACCAGCATTTGCATGTACGGCATTCTGTGAGATTGTTAGACATTACTTTTTGTAGTATAAGATCATAAGTTTGAATATACTCCTATACAGTATATATATTATGGTTACAGAGCACTGCTTTACTTTTGCTTGAAAAGGTCCTTCATTGTGGTTTGTTTTCTGGCACTTTTAGCGTTAACAATATTTGAGTAGATATCCTCTTCAAGTAAAAAGAATTTTTCATGAGTGTTCATTCGAGATGATGTATAATCCTCCCTTTTTAGGAGGCATTTTAGTGATAGGATATTACGAAGTTGAATTTTTTCTCTTTCTCGTGAAATCTTGTCTGCGATTGTGTCTGTGTTGTCTTTGTGATTATAAAACATTTACTGATTGAATCTTAGCTATCATAACAGACCCATGGGATATAAAACATCTAAGACCTGTTTATAATCCAAATCAAAAACATCCAGTTAATTTACAATAAGGATAAACCAATTATCTCCCAGATTCTCACCTTTCTCTTAATCCAAATCAAAAACATCCAGGTAATTTCTAATAATGATAAATCAACTATCTTCTAGATTCACACCTTTCTCTTAATCCAAACATAAAACATTCAGTTCTTTTCTAATAGGATAAACCAATTAACTCCTATTCACACCTTTTCAAATCATCCTGTTGTTTTCCACAAATAAGGGATGTCACTGATTGTATTGGTTCTTTGATTACATAGTACATGTATATAAAAATAACAACTATAACATTGACTCAATATGTGGCTATTATTGAAATGTCCAGACATTTGATTTCTGATAAAAATGTTCAAATTAGACAGGTCACTTTTTCATATCTGGTTGTTCACTGTTCAGATTAGGAGGTGTTCAGATTTCAAGGTTTATTTAACATGAGAGTCAATGGGAGGAAAAAATGGGACCGAAAAAAAGTGTTCAAATTGGAAGGTGTTCGGATTAGCCAGGTGTTCAGATATACAGGTTTTACTGTATGTGTTTTGTAGCTCTTTTTGTGAAGCATTTTCATTTTGACAATCATGCTATTATATTTCTGGCAAAGGGCACGCAATAAACAATATCACCCCATATGATAGAACCACTCCAGAAAACATCCACTTAATTATGATTGGCAGAGACAACATGGTAGATGTTAAAGAAGACACCAAAGAGACAGAAAAACAAGAAGACACTTGTAGTAAATCATTTGGTGTAATAAAAGAAGATCCCTGACATGTGGGTCAACAGTGACAATGATTATAGCAGAGGGTTTCAATTATATACTAATTATTACAAAGAGACTGCACAATTGGAAACATAATAGATAGCAGAATATTGCAACCCCACAATTGGCAACATAATGGATAGCAGAATACTGCAACCCAAAAATACACTGTTGAATATTCAGCTGATTGTTTATTGAACCAATTTCAAAAATATCATATTTACACAAATAAAATTAATAAGTTTTTCATTGTTCCTTCACAATTCAATTCCTTCCTTTATTATTTATAGAGATTTGTAGTCTACTCAGGAATGTGAAAATAATTGGAGTTGGAAACACCAGATAAAACAAAAAGGTACATGAGGTAATTAAAAAATAGTTATCCACAAGATATGGATCATATCCTAGGATAAGCCAATCACAGCTTGAATGCAATGAAATATATTAGACCCACAACATATCCCTGTTGTCAATCCACATATGCATAACCTCCAGAGTGAAACAGTCATGTTTTAAATTAGAAAATAAAGAGGAAAGGAGAGAACCTAACAAGAAATAAATACAGGGGAATGAAGTCAACACTTTAAAGTATATAAATATGCAAGAAAATGAAACACTTCTTTCAAATGTTAGAGAGAAATTGAGTGAAATCAGCATGAGCAGACGGCTTTCCAAGTACAGGGCTCAACAAATGTGTGACCTTTGGTTTGGGTCATTGATAATTTGTCTCTTGACTTCCTGTAGTGAGTTTTGATACTCAATACTGTCTGAAGTCTGGAAAAGTTCTTCCTGGGAAAATCTGCTTCCATTCATACTTAGGAGATTTATGATTTTATTCAGTAAGTTTGTTTGTTGTTTGGTGTCTAAAATATTTTGAAAGGTGATGGGCATGTGGCTTGATAGTTCTGTTTGACAAAAAACTTTTCCTCCTTTGGCTTTTGTACTATGGTTCTACAGATAAAAAAATTGTTTACATTCAGTCAATCTATATTCTGTATGTCTAATATGGCTTTGCATTTTCATTGAATTATAAAATATTTTGAAATAAGATGGACATGTACATTAAGTCGATTGCATATTGTTAACAAGAAATAGTTCAACATTTTTATTTTAGCTTATAGGGGTTTGAATGGTAAATACAATTTGTGGATTCAGTATATTGTTAATCTTCATTAAGCTTCATTTTGAAGTTCTGAAACCTTTGAAATATGAAAATGTTATAACATGTGGAATAATTGTTTATTGGTGAAAACTGTAAAAGCCATTATCACACTGATGAGACAAGTTTAGTGATCCTATCTCATTCTACAATTGTTTAAGATGACAGACATGCCATTACACTTCATAAGAAGAATCCCACAAATCCTACTCATAAAACCAAACCTAGGATCCAGAACCATGCTCTTATTAGAGGCAAAAATCAGGAGACCCCATAACCAATTTGCAGTGACCTTTTTTCTTTCAATTTAGTTTTTAGTGCATCATGTTTTGGGATAATGACTTAAAGGTGGACTGCTGACAGGGAGCACACTTTCAAGTCCTCCAAGATTAAACAAAAGAAACGTTGGCTGTATGTACTTCTGTCATAGTCTGTGTCTATATATCACATAGATCAATACCATGCTGCAACCATACAGCCTTTCATATTTCAGAAATTCCAATAGTCTGATCTGCATCTTCTAAAAAAGCTTCATTCACCTAATGTTACCAGATTAAAAATAACATAAATAGTCAGGCAAAATTCAAATCAAAGAGAACATGCTTCTTCAGGACAGTTTCCACAAAAACATATAAAAAGTATTTACTACAACTTTGGTGAGGCACCAATTGCTGATTATATCAGTTTATATTTTTTGAGATTTTGGTATATATATTTTTGATAAATTCTTCCCATTTTGTTATATGTAACTAATATGATGGTGCTTTGTGATCTTAAAACCTTGCAATTGTTAAACAATATACTTATCCTGTATATGTACTCCCTATCATTTGTTTTATATTACAACGTTATTTGTATTATTGTATTTTGGCAATGTTGCCCTTTGTGCATTCCCGGTGTACTTTATTCTAAGAGTACAACTAAACTATTAATGATATATGTGGAGCTTTTTAGAAACATTTGCTGTGCACACCTGTTTTGGTAAAATGATCAAAAATGACCCAACAAAAGTGGGCACACTCTTCATTATGTGCATCTTACTAGGAGTTAAATGTATGGTAGTCACAATCTAAATTGCAGATTAGAACATGAATGACAGAAAAAGTAAGAAATAAAGTTTATAGACATGTAATGTGGCCTCTTTATTGTATGAATCTACAGAAAAAGTACAGTTTTTTCAAATCTTAGAAATATATAGGTGTAAAAAGCACAAAAAGACAACATTTCAAGTATAATACTGTCCAAATCTGTATATCATTATGAATATCTTCCCATTAATGAAATTTTGTGATGGAGAAATCTTAAAATTCAAATTAGATTGAGATTAGCAAGAAATAAACTAAACATGCATGAAGAAGACACTCTAAATTGTATAGAAATTCAAGAAATCCTAAAGTTTCATTCAAATTTTAGAGAGAAATGAGAAGAAAAACATTGGCAGACGGGACATTTTACAAATTGTTTTGTCTTCAAATCAATTCCAGATTGCAGCTCATCTCTGTCTCTTAAATCAATTCTTGTATTTTGATTGAAACAGATGAGCTCAACTTGAAATATAAAAACAAAATTAGGACAAGCATTATCATTAGAATTGTTTTTGTAACATGCAATACATGTTTAACACTTAAATTATTTTTCCATGTGGAATACGTTTAAAGACAATCTATTTCTCAATTTGCTTCTTGTTCTGTGGTGAGACTCGTGTTTTTGCAGCCATTAAATGAAAATAAGGAGCCAGATGATTTGGCCATAAACTCTAGTATGATAGTTGGCCATACATTAACAATATACATATTCTGTAAATGTGTTTCCAAACACTGCTCTAATCCAAACACCCTCTCAATGGGAACACTTTCTCTGTCCCAATTTTGTCATTTCATTGACTCACATATTAAGTAAGCCTGAAAGGTGAAAACCTGCTAATCCGAAAACTATTTTGGCTGGCCCCAATGGCATTTGCATTATACAGGCTTTACGTAGAATTATTTGGCTTGCTGTGATTTTTAAGGGCAAGGATTGAGGAAAAATAAAATAAATCTATTTCTATGAAACCTCAATAAACAATGGGAATAAAAACAATGCCTCAAATGCAAATGTTCAGTTTCAACTCTGAAAAATTAGTGAGCTAAGGTTGATTATTCATCATTCGATCAAAACATTTGTTGATTCCTCCGGAAATTCCACAAAAATTGATGAAAATTAAATTTTGCAATTTCGTTGGGCACTTAACTTAACTGAGTGTACTCTGTGAAGCTAAAAAAAACACAAAAAGAAACAACACAAAAACCTATGAAAAACGTGTGTAAGTTCCTGCTTAACAACCCTACCAAACAATATCAAAGGGTAAGATATGAGATCCTCACCCTTTTAGTTGTGTTTAATTAATATATGGACCCATTGGCCTAAAAAGAAAACAGACAGAAGTGATACTAAATTCATTTAGAAATAACCCAGTTTTATGGGAC
This sequence comes from Owenia fusiformis, assembly GCA_903813345.2. Lineage (NCBI taxonomy): Eukaryota > Metazoa > Annelida > Polychaeta > Sabellida > Oweniidae > Owenia > Owenia fusiformis. Next base: position 6,837,350 of record CAIIXF020000003.1, on the reverse strand, counting down.
ATGGTCATCATTATGTTGAACTTATGACTGACAAAAAGAGGAACAGTTCCCTTTTTTAGATGTAAAGATAGATATCATGTCCATGTAAAAACAAAAACACAACCCCAACCCATTTATCAAAAGATAAAATATGAGGTCCATGTACTTTTACTATAAAAAATGGACAAAATGTGTGACATGAGAGATAATAAAACCTTCATCCAAAAATTTATGGGACACAAATATTCATTCAGGTGCTGAGATTATGAACAAACAGATGCAACTAGGTAAGTTATGAGTCTATTCACCCACAATATTCTGTGTCAAATTCTCTTGTTCTTCACAGGGAGAGGGGGGTCACATGCCACTTTTGAATGGTCTATTAATTAAAATTCTACTTACAGGGAGAGAGGGGGGGTCACATGCCACTTTTGAATGGTCTATTAACAAAATGTCTTCTTAGAATATATCTGCCCAAATGTAAACTAAAAATGATATAAAAGCTGCATTTTAGATCGTTAAGATCAAGATGTAAACTGCAAAATCAACTGTTTTAATCAGAGATTATGGAGTCTACATTTTCGGTTGACAGAATTAGAAGTAAAGAATCATAGGTCTAGATCATAGAATTTCAGCGAAAATAATATTGCAGGCCATGAATGAACCAGAAACAAATTCTAGTTTCCTCATTCTAAAGTTCAGGATATGACAAATCACAGAGCAATACATGTATGGTTTGTTTATCTCTGTAATCTCTAGAAAACTACAAAGTTAAGAATCTCCAAAAAACCTAATGATAATTGAGGCAACTGTTTAACGTTTATCATGGCACACTTTCAAAGGGAGGCTATGACACGTCACTGCATGACGCTTCCACAGACGCAGCAGTTGACTTGGGCCACACATATATGAAAGTTTGTGATGAAATATCATCTTAGGAAGAATTTTGCTAAATAATGAATGTGGATATCCATGCTTCTAGAAAAAGAACACATGAATATGGGAGAAAATATGACAATAAATGATAAGGTTTGAGCCATGCATATTCTAAAATTGAACTGATTTTTGGAAAGGTTGCTTGCTAGATTTCATCCTGACTTTTACATGTAACAGTTTCTCATGTCATACGTATTTTGTGAATATATGATTTTATGGAAATAAAAATAAAAACTCAAATCTTGAAATGACATGGTAATGTCTTTGTTGAGATTGGCATCTCTAATTCATCATATCCCACCTTTTGTTATTTTCATTTTGAATAAAATCAACAAATATAGACTGACGTATCATCCTACACAGTGTACCTGCTGTACTATGATATACAATTTATCCCACATTTATTTAACATGGTAATTATGATTCCTAACACCTTGCTATCAGTGAGGAGACATTTTGAGTCAAGTTTTGGCAACCCTGTGTTGACTCTAACCCAAAAAATCAACTCCTGACACAACCCTCAAAATTCCCCATGAGGAAAGTGCAACAGGGTCTTGTTTTCAAATGCAAAATAGAGTGAAAAAGAGTGGAATTAGCAAGGAATAAAATAAACAGGCGTGTAGTTAATACTCTAAATTGTATAAAAATGCAAGAAAATGATAGTGCTCTTTCAAATCTTAGAGAGAAAAGGTGCGAAAATTCGCAGAAATAAAAATGAAATTTTGTCGCGACCATCATGATATATTAACTTGTACTGGCAAGTACATTATAACTCTCCCCAGGATCATCACACAAACTTTTTTAAATCTAAAAAAGGTAAAAGTGAAAAAACATGTATCAAAGAAAATGTTGAAAGCAATCACCTTTTATTATCTGAAAAAAAAATGATTTGAGATATCTGATAAAATATGGAATTATTCAAGATTTAAGAAACAACAACATCCAAATTCATTAGAATTAAAAAATGTGAGATCCAACTAAAGTGCATCAAAGCATTATCATGAAATAAAGTCAGAACTCTATGCAAGGAATATTGTAAAATGGTGACAATTTCTCAAGTTACCATCAGCATGTCTTGAACCATTGTTTGAGTAAACCATGGATTGATTGAGTAAACCATGGATTGTTTGAGTAAACCATGGATTGGTTGTTGGGTATTGAATGATAAGTCCCAGGCCCCTAGCCAGGATTTGCCAAGGGGGGTTCACTTTTTAAAAAATCACTTGAAAAGTTCTCAGAATGGTGAAAAGCTGTATGGTTTTGAATGAACTTTTGGCCAGGGGATTCAACCCCCCCTCCTGGCCCGAGCCCATATTTACAACATACAATTCAGGTAGGCAAATCTAGGAATCATTAGGGGAAGGGGCCTAGATTAAACCCATATGGCCCAGACTAGATCCAATGCTTTAAATAAGTTTTGGGATAAAATGAAAAATGATCAAAATTAAAATGTCCATCATATTTTCTAAAAATATAAGAAAAGCTCACCAGTGTTGTTCATATGACAACAGGCATACATTAAAATATAAATCATCAACAATTATATGATTGAAAAATAAATCATGGTCAGATAATGGAACTGGCTTCCTATTCAAAAAGATGTGAACATTTTGGGCAACCCTTTCAGATAATCTGAACCTTTGACATCTTGTTCCTAAGTGTTCCACCCTCTTTCTATTGTGTGGTTTAGAACATAAAATCAAAAATAATTGTGATATAAATCAAATCATAAAATAAATATGAGAAAAATTATTGTTCAGTTAAATATATTGTATTACCAGGTTGAAATGTATACTATTACATTACCTAGGAATAAAATACCACGGGTCGAGTTCTAAAAATTCTTCCTGGGTGAAAATGAGTGGAATCACCATGGAATAAAGTAAATAGACATGAAGAAGACACATTCAATCACACACAATCTCAAAAAAATTAAACATTTCTTTTTTATATAGAGAGAAATTGTGTTATCCAAAGTGATTATATTTGAGAGTATGGAACTTATGGGGAATATAAACAGTTTGCCCATAATTTCCCCTCATCCATTAAACTATTGTTAAGGTTTTCAAACTTAACTAAATAGATTAGTAAAATTTGAATAAAATATACTAACCCTCAAGACATTTTGACAACTATATTATTTAGTTATTTTGCTATTCATGCTTAAAATATCAGACCAATTTCTCCCAAAATATACAAAAAGTGGCGTCTGCTCATGCTTATTCCCCTCAATTTCTCTCTAAAATTTGAATAAACTGAATGATTTTCTTGCATTTTTATACAATTTTGAGTATCAACTTTATATCTATATATTTATTCCTTGCTAATTTCTCTTAATTTCATCATATTCTGCATTTGAAACATTGACCATCTTAACATTTTTCTGAAAGGTATAAATGATACAGTAAATAAAGACATCATCATGAACATGTCCATTAACTAAAGCTAACAAGCTAATCACTTATGGGTTCAAAAAACATAATAACACCATTCAAAATTTGTAAAATTATAGGAGTGTGAAAGTTTAAGTACAAAAGCGTGGTTCATGTGAGGTACGGAGACTGCGGAAAGAGACGTCGTAGCATCGTAGCATTACAAAAGTCCACCTCGGGGTAGTACCTTACACAAATCATAGATATTACCATGTACCATGTAAATTATCAAATTAGTGTTTTAGTGAATTGGATACCAATGGACTAGATTGAAGCCATTTTAGAGTTGCAAAATATTGTCAAAATATATGGTGAATAATAAGTGAATGATACAACAAATGATGTCTAGTACAAGCTTGATCACATCCTTTCCCATCCTAAATAGGTGAACTCCTAAAACATGAAGGAAGCATTAAATGAAAGACTTCTAATACATGGCACATGGACTAAAGGGGGGGGGGCATTGCTGCAGACCTCTCGTATCAATGTCTATGATCTAGCACCTTAGAATAATGAAGTAACCAAGGGATACATCCAGCTGACAATTGAAAATCTGCACTGAGTAAAGATTTTGAAATCACATTGCATTCAGTTGAAAACCAAGTTTTGCACCTTGATTCTCAAAGTTTTAGTTGTTATAAACACTTGGAATTCAAAGATCCAGTTTTGAAAATTTCTCGAGTTTCAGAAAATGTCCAAAATTTTGAACCCCACTTTAGTAAAAATCCTGATAATCTAACAGAAAACTACAGAGTGCACAATTACACCTGAACTTTACAATAGCTCACTCTGAATGTACCACCCTATACCTGCCACACTTATGGTACAAATTCCACTGTTAAATTATAACTTTTACATTTCTTTAGAATTTCAGCCTTAAGTGATTATGAAAGTTTGAGATATGAAGTGCTAGATATACACAAAGGTGCATCTGTCAATTAACATGTAATTATGAATATAAGGGGATGTATCTTGCTTAATTTGGCACATAGGAAGTGATTTACTATAATGTTTTATTAATGTTTGTTTTTTTAGTTTGTTAACAGTGTGGGTTTAAACATACAGTATACATGCATGATGCATGAGATATTAATGTTTTTTTAATCTGTTAATAAAATAAACTTAATATCCTTTTCGAAAACAAGATTTCATTAAGTTTCGTCTCATGCAAACTGCCATCATTGTTTTAAAGATTTCGAAATACCTAACTCTCAGTTGAAAATGCACTGGTATCTGTATATACTCCAAAGATTACCCCAAAACATTTTTGGAGTATTTAAAATGCAAAATATTTCAAAGACAGTAATCTTGTTCAGGTTCCAAACTAGATCGTAATCATTTCATGCTCAGTTCTACCATTTCCTCTGTTCAGTATGTGACATTATAATCTCTGGTAGACTATTTTACTTACAAGGTGTTTTTACCCTAGAATAATATTCCATGATGATCATATTTTAAAATGGAAAATAGTGTAAAATAGAGTGGAATTAGCAAGGAATAAAGTAAATCAGGATGTAGTCAACACTCTAAATTATAGAGAAATGCAAAAATTTCTGACACTTCAATCAAATTTTAGTGAGAAATTTCCGCAAAAGGCATGAACAGACGACATTTTAAAATGAGTTTTGTGCCTTTGGGGTTGTCTAATCTTTACTGTACATCATTTAGATACCATACTGAGAGAATTACAAATTATAACACCAATTGCCCATGGTCACTCACAAAGTGGTGGTTCCTCTTGCCCATAGCTATGAAACCATAGGTTCTGTAATGTTTGAATTACCACCTGTTGAAATGATGTTTATGAACTAAGACACAGGTATATTAAGGAAGTGAAAACATGAAATAAAAAAATGTGTTGCAAAAAATTGTGTATTTTTGTCACACATTGTTTTGTATCATTTTGGTCTCCAACTGTTAAGACTTGACTATTTCAGATTATATTTAGATACGGCTATAAGAAATAGGATTTTATAAATTATGTGAGAAATGGGTACGAGATCAAGAAAAAAAAATTATGTTATGATGCAGCGTGTTGATGATATAATTTTGGGATGTGGATCACAAGGGGCAATGTGAGAAAATCAAAGGAAAAAATCAACATTCAACAATAAAAAAACGATTTGTGAAACTATGCTATGATTTCAATAAACCTTTTAGATCAAGAAGCACATTAGAACACATGCAAGCCATTCTGAAATGAAATATATTCCGGCCAAAAAGCCCACCAATCCATACATAGCAGTCCTTCCCCAATGAATATTTAAGAATGAAATTTCAAAATGATCCACTTAAGATGTTTTTGACATAAAACTGATGAGATAAAACGCATCCCTAGAGCTAGACCAATAATTATCATTTAATAAACAATATAATATCGCATATAATAAAACATGGGGACCATCTGTTTTCTATAATGGTAGTAAATTGGTTAAATTAATAGTTTTAAACATGTTATTAACTTGTACATAAGTGTGACTGCGATACGCTGGACCTTCAGGGGAAGAGATTCCATCAGTCGGGATGTATCCTGATTTCTATATAGGTGACCAAGTACCTAAGTTTACATTTTCTGCCCCTCCCTACAAAAAGTAAATTTGGTGGCAGAGTTTTTCATCAGCCTCTATCCACATTTAATTACCTTTAGGGGGAGATTAATACAAAATAATTTTCCCCTTATCGCTTTCCATTTGCCTATTATATTTTGAGGATAAGTAAATAATTCTTTAAGTACTTTGGCAGAATGTTATAAACAAAGTTGAAAACAATAATCTAAAACGATCACATTAATAGTAGTCTCCAATTAATAGAAATGATGAAAAAGATCAAAAGTGATCAATGTAATTATAATAGTAATTATGATCGAAAAAGATCAAAAATGATCAATGTAATTCAATAGTAATTATGATCGAAGAAGATCTAAAAATGATCAATGCAATTAAATTAAATGCATAGTAATTATTCAATTCTAATGATTTAAAAGGCATTTTCAATTACGATTAATTGTTAACATTGGATCCCTGTGATCTTCTTTGGATCCACAGGGATCGTAACACCTGTACCTTTGATCTTAAAAAATGATCATAAATGATCAAGTCATCTAACTATAACCCTGTATTTATTGTTACCAAAACAAGCAATTAAAATATTTAAATCAATAAGCAATTAAATAGTTTTCAATATATACATCTGTCTTACAAGAATTAAAAAAAAATCAAAAAAATCTCATTTATCATACTTGTTTTGACTGTGGAAAATGTTACATTAGGGGAAAAACAAATTAGCATTATATGCCATTAAACCCACCAAAACATGATTCCATGTGTTTTACAGATTTTTTTCTCTTCTCTAAAATGCAGCGTAGAATTCTAATCGTACTTACATAAAAGCAATTTTAGAAACTGTTAATTCTCAAAATATAATATAGGTGGAGGCACCTCCTTGGGTAAAATAATTACATATGTTGTTATAATGTGGTTTTCTTCACTGAATGAACATCTGTATAAAATGCAAAATAAAGTAGAAAGGATGCAAACTAGATTAGTAAACAAACTGGTTTCTACAATAAAAATGGGGGTTCACAATATTCCCAGTTCACCTTTGTAAGGACATACCTTAACTAAACCCTTCCCCCTGCTTTTACAATGCTCTTTGGGTAAATGAATGAAGTAAATATAATGCTTTCTTAAAATTGTAGACCTCTTTCAAGGTTAACAGGAACCCATCGAAAGTAGCCTTGAAAGTACTATTGACTGAGACTGGGGTCAACATCAAGATACTTGTGCCCCTTTTTTCTTGAACTCTCCAAATAAGCAGCAGATAAGATGGAGTCTGGTAAACCAGAATATGAAGTCAACAGTACTTTGAAAGTTAAATGATGAGGTATACAATTTTATTTGACTGAGAAATCAACAATTGTTTTGTTTAAGTCAAGGGAATAATGTCTAGTCATGAAATATGTAAAACTATCAATGACAATAGAAATCCCAGGACCGAACATTCCCTGTGAACACCTGTAAAATGTGAACACCTGCTAATCAGAACACCTTTGACAGATCCCAGTAGCATTCGGATGAGTCGGATCACGAGACCCTACCTCTTCATTTCCATCTTACTCAGGGTATGGGCCGGAAAAATGCGAGACATATACGCAAATCGCATGAAAATTTTGAACAAACTGCATTTAATTTTATCAGTATTCGTTTTTTGATGTTTCGGCATTAGTTTTTTTATATTGTTCTCCATAAATATTTTTGCTTGACAATAATCAGAATGAATGCGTATTTGTGTGAAAAAAACTGGCATGACCTCAATTTCCTCAGCAAATGCGTGACAAATACGCAAATTGCGGGACAGTTGACAGGCCTGCAACTGATGTCAAACCATCACTTCCATAACATATTTAATAATAATGATCCCTGGGTAATAGCCTCCCCTATAATGCCCAATGTACACCTCCCCTGTTTTATATTTTCCGAGAGAATCAACCCTATAATAGTTCCCCTTGGGTATTAAATCTCTTGTTGCAATAGGAAATAAAAAAAAATCAGTGAAATTAGCAAGGAATTAAGTAAACAGGCATGTAGTGGATACTCTAAATTGTGTAAAAATGTAAAAAATTGGATAGGTTATTCAAACTTTGAAGAGGAATCGAGTAAAATAATAAGCAGACGGCTTTTTACCATGCAAGAGGACAGTGATCTTTTGACCCCAGGAACATCCTAAAACATCTAAAGCATTTTGGCAATAATTACGCAATTAAGAAATTTCATTCACAAAAAAGTTCTTGGAAACTCTTTGATGAAAACTCTGAGTTACTGTTGTTTTAATGTTTTCTTTTGGAATTTGTTTTATTTTTCTAGTTGAGACTTCCCATGCCCTCTGAGATGATTCCATTTGACCTCTGACAACAGAAAGATGAGCATGAGTTATCTCCTAGCACAGGTGATGCATGGACTCCTCACCCCTGCAAAATATCACTCGCATCATGCATGTTTAAAATCCGTCTGCTTTATATTTTGCTCAATTTCTCTTCAAAATTTGAATAAACTATCTGAATTTTTTACATTTTTATACAATTTAGAGTGTCCCCTACATGCCTGTTTACTTTATTCCATGCTTATTTCAGCATTTTTGTTGTATTTTGCATTTCTAAATATGACCACATCTAAAGAGATCTGAGACTCACAGGTTATTTTGTTAGCTGGGATCAGACAGTTTACCTGCTCACTTAATGTTCAACAAACAGCTGAAAAAAGTAAATTAGTAAATCACCATAGAGATAAAATCAAATCATTTTTTAACTCCTTAACGCCTGATCCTTAAAGTGGTTAAAAATGGTGAAATGTGCATTAAATATTAATTTAAATGCTTTTTATTCAATATTATACAAATATATGACTGTCATATATCAAAATGAAGAGAATTACCCATATTTCTCATTTTTACCTAATTTGCATAAATTATGCAAAAATAATGATGTCATAGTGACGTCACAAGGCTGAAATTGAGCATTTTATTTCATTAAATTGAGTCATATCTCTACAGTCAATACAGTTTTTCTCAAATACTGTTCAATTATTGCAATTTTGAAAAACATGGATTTGTTCTTCTTGATTTAAGCTTTAAAATGGTATATTACATGATGGGTATAAGGAAGATTTGGTGTAACTAGATTATGCTAAAGTTTGCGATGCCGAGCCAAAAATTCCAGGAATCGTGGAAAATCTCGGAAAATTATGTCGAAATGATGTTTAATTGAAATATGTAATCTATAACAAATAAACTTTTAACTTGAATAATTTTTATTATATATTATAGGCCATACTAAGGGGGATTGCTCATATACTGTTTTTGCCTAATTTGCATATATTATGAAAATATAGCGATGTCATAAGATGACGCAAGAACGGTTTGTTCCGTCAACTAAATTCCATATTCAGGAATAAATAATTTTTATTACCCGAGATTCAGTTGATAAATGTTTAATAACCCAGTTCTGTTTCATAACAGCTTTAAAATGATAAACTACATGAAGCATAGAAAAATAATATACTGTCACGACTCACTAGAATAAACCAAAGACGATCTGCGATAAGGTACTGATATTTGACAAATCGATGAAAATCATGACTCTACAATGTTTTGAAGAAATAATAGGTATAAAGATGTGTGTAATGACCTCATTTATATAATACCATATGTTGTACTAACTGACCACTGACCACATGTACCCATATGTATCATCTTACCAGGAGACATCCTGGTTCATCAGTTATAAGAATATACACCATGAGTGAACACACTACATCTTGTGCTTGTCATTATTATATTCTATAGACTCACATCAATAACCAATAACCAATCAATATCTACCGATCTATCAGATCATTACAATGGCGACGAGGAGTAACGGCATCACGTTCCCACCATTTGACATCCACCAAACCAACGCATCCACCGCTTGGAAGAAATGGATTCGGCGATTTGAGACGTTTCTAGTTGCTGAAAACATTACCAATGCAAAAAGGCAAAGGGCAATGCTATTGCATTTTGGAGGTCCTCAACTCCACGATCTATTCGAAACATTGGGAAACACTGGATCGGATGATGACTTCGAATCAGCAAAACAGAACCTCTTGGAGTATTTCGAACCAAGGAAGAATATTGACTTTGAAATTATATCATTCAGGCTGCTCAAACAAGAGGAATCTGAAACCATCATGCAGTTTTACACACGCCTGAGATCACAAAGCGTAAACTGCGACTTCAACGACCAGGAGGATATCGAGGTGAAACGGCAAATCATCGTCGGCACCACTGACGACACCTTGCGAAAAAAGGCACTAAATCCGTCAAACAATTGGGACCTCAAGAAATTACTGGACTACGCCAGGTACCAAATCCAATCATCGTCCCAAGCAGAGGACATAACAAAAACCACAAAAGAGGACATTAATGCACTACATAAGCAGGCATATCGCCAAAGGAATAACAATGTAACCTCAACTACCTCAACCAACCAGAAATCATCTACTTGTGGACTATGCGGCGGACCGTACCCCCACACATCTACATGCCCAGCAAAAGGAAAGCACTGCGGGCAATGCGGGAGGATGAACCATTTTTCGAAGATGTGTAGATCAGGGCAGAAACCAGCCCCTAGCCAAAGCCAGAAGGTCAGACAGGTCACTGAGCACATGGCCAATCCAGACGAAGCACCCATTAACCCGTCTGCAGACTACGCATTTCCTCTCAAATCCTCACCCAGATGCCCACATATCACCCTGAAATTGGATAACCTGGATATCAATTTCCTGCTGGATACAGGATCCTCTGTTAATGTGATCAATAACCAGACACTGCAGAATCTACACCCAGAACCACAACTGGCACCAATCAGATCCCCTGTGTATGCCTTTGCAGGAAAGGAACCCCTGAGTTTTATGGGAAGCTTCAAGACCTCCCTTAGCTATGGAAGCATAACTATTACTACCACCATCCATGTTATAGATGACCCCTCTATAACACCCATCCTATCCTATGAAGCTGCAAGACAGCTGGAGCTCATCAACATAACCTACAACCTCAACCATGCTGGGACACCCTCAGTTATTCAGGATATCTTAAACAACCACAGCTCCATCTTAACGGGAATAGGGAAACTAAAGGACAAACAAGTGAAACTACACATTGATAAAACCGTACCCCCTGTTGCCCAAACACACAACCGAACTCCCTTTCATCTTCGTGGAAAAGTAGAGGCTGAAATCGAAAGTCTCCTATCACATGATATCATCGAACCAGTTGACGGCCCTACCCCATGGGTATCACCTATCGTTATCGTTAACAAGAAACAGTCGGATCAAATCAGAATCTGTACTGATATGAGGTCCGCGAATACCGCCATCATGAGAACACGTCATTTCACACCCACCATGGATGATATCATACGCCAGGTCAATGGCGCGACCACGTTCTCCAAAATTGACCTCAACAAAGGATATCACCAAATAGAGCTAAATCCTGAGTCACGATACATTACCACATTTCAGACGCACTGTGGCCTATACCGCTATAAAAGGCTGAACTTTGGAATATGTAGCGCCAGTGAGGTTTTCCAGGATCTAGTGCGTCAAGTCCTACAAGGCATACCTAATCAAATCAACATCAGTGACGACATATTCATATTCGGAAAAACCACTGATGACCACAATCGTGCACTGAAGGCTGTACTACAACGCTTGGATGAGAACAATCTCACAATAAACTCCCAAAAATGTGAGTTCAGCAAAAGTGAAATATCATTCTTTGGACACCTTTTCACCAAAGATGGCGTCAAACCCGACCCCGTAAAAGTGGCCTCTATCCTAAACATGGCCCAACCTACCAATGCTGGCGAAGTTAGATCATATCTTGGAATGATCAACTACTGCGCACGATTCATGAAGGATCTAGCAACCATAACCAAACCCCTTCGTGACCTCACCCTGAAGCATGTCAAATGGACATGGACCCCCACCCACCAACAGGCTTTTGATGCAACCAAAGCCGCCCTCAAATCTGAAACCTGTATGGCTTACTTTGACCCCCAGTTGGATACCATAGTGCATGTTGATGCATCCCCAGTTGGACTATCAGCCATATTATCTCAAAATGGTAAAATCATCCACTACGGAAGCAGATCCCTGACCCCCGTTGAAGCCAGATACTCACAGACCGAGCGTGAGGCCCTTGGTGCATGCTGGGGTATAGAATCTAACCGTCTATATCTGCTTGGAAAGCCGTTCACCATAACCACAGACCACAAGCCATTAGTCCCCATGTTCAGTAACCCTGGAGCTAACCCCCCTCCACGCATACAAAGATGGATGCTGAGACTACAGGACTATACGTTTACTGTTGTATACAAACCTGGAAACAACAACCCTGCTGATTACCTATCCAGACACCCCCTACCCACATCTGGTAATGAGCAATTATCACAAATCGCAGAGAGCTATCTGAACCTAGTCTCTGAGTATGATATACCCAAGGCCATGACCTTAGCTGAGGTCAAATCAGCCAGTACCACTGACCCTACCCTCAAGTGGCTGCGTCAGATAATCACGTCCAACCAGTGGCATATCTCACAACAACCCCCTGATCAAGCTGTGAACCTACGTCACATGGCAATATATGCCAAGGTGAGAGACGAACTATCTGTTACACAGGACGACATCATCATAAGAGGAAACCTCCTTGTCCTACCAGAGAATCTTCAATCCAAGGCTATTGAATTAGCACACGCAGGTCATCAAGGAGCTACAAAGACAAAATCGTTGTTGCGTACCAAAGTTTGGTTCCCGTACCTTAATGAACAGGTAGAACACAAAGTTAAAACGTGTATTCCCTGCCAGGCAACCACAACAAACCCTCCCCGTGACCCCATCAAGATGAGCGAGCTACCACCTGCCCCATGGACAAACTTATCAGTTGACTTCTCTGGACCCTACCCATCCAATGAGTATGTCCTAGTTGTAAAAGATGACTACTCAAGATATTTGGACATTGCTATAACCACAAGCACATCATCAAGAGCAGTTATACCCAAAATGGACAGAATGTTCAGCTCTTTTGGAACACCCCGCAATCTGAAAAGCGACAATGGCCCACCCTTCGATAGTCATGAATTCGCCAAATTTATGACTCACAATGGAATCAACCACCACAGAGTCACACCACTCTGGCCAGAAAGTAATGGCAGCGTTGAGTCAATCATGAAAAACATCAACAAAGTAGCCCAGGCAGCAATCGTAGAAGGCCAAAACTGGAAACAGCAACTATTTAGATGGCTACGTAACCACAATGCAACACCCCACTCTACCACTGGAATATCCCCCTATGAAGCTATGTTCAATCGCAAAATGTACATAGGCATCCCTGATCTTGGACCTACCCCAAACCCAGAGATTGACCACCCTCTCCGCACTGCAGACCAAAAACGAAAGGCTGCAATGAAAACAAATGCCGAGAATCACAGGTCGATAAAACAACATACCATCAAAGTTGGCGACAAGGTACTTTGCAAGGACACCAAGAAAGGCAAACTTATACCAAAATATATCCCCAAACCTATGACAGTTACCAAAGTCAGAGGAAGCACTATCACCGCCAAGAATGATGACATCACACGAACAAGGAATTCATCATTCTTCAAACCCCTACTACAAAACCCTGACCCAATACCAGCATCTCGCCAACCACCCCAGCCTCAGCGTAATCAGGAATACCACCCCAATATCCCATTAAGAAATGAGGAGGATGAAATACCTGAACAACACCAAAGATATCCCGTAAGGCACAACCGCGGTGTACCCCCTCATAGACTCTGAAGCTGATACACAATGAACTTTAGTTTGACCCAGTTCCATGAATGAAATCTGAAATACTATGGAATGTTTACAAACATTGACTTTTACTATGGAATGTTTATAAACAGACACTTGACCACAGAGTAACCCTCATTATCATAAGTCATGAACTCTTGAGATTATTATCACATCAGCTGATCTACCAGAAACTATCTATTGTTATAGTGCAAATCAGCAAAGTGAATTACCATAATCTTTATGTACAATACTGTTTATATTACTGCTATATCATAACTTATATTATCTCTATATCATAAGTTCAAAACCTGTATATGTATTTTCTAATCTAAACAAAAGGAGGGATGTAATGACCTCATTTATATAATACCATATGTTGTACTAACTGACCACTGACCACATGTACCCATATGTATCATCTTACCAGGAGACATCCTGGTTCATCAGTTATAAGAATATACACCATGAGTGAACACACTACATCTTGTGCTTGTCATTATTATATTCTATAGACTCACATCAATAACCAATAACCAATCAATATCTACCGATCTATCAGATCATTACAATGTGTTAAAAGCAAATTTCTGCTTGTGAATGTCTGTTTGTTCATGTACTCATTATGTTTGATTGCTAATAAACCAGATAGATCATGAACATGCAATTAATCCTCAAACTGCTTGGCCTTCCATGGGTTTCCCCAACAAAGGCTTCTGATACACCCCCCCCCTGAATCCCTATGCTCCCCCCTGAATTCCTATGCCCCCCTCCCTATACTACTCAACATTTTTCAAAATATATTTGTGTTGATTGTCCTACACACCTTGCAACAAGATTTTAATGTGCCATGACATCTTACAGTAGCTATAAGAGTGAGGAAAGACGAAAAATAGTGAAAAAATAAAGCTTTTCACCTATTATCGCCCACTATAAAATCGGCCATAAAAATTAACAGAGTGAATTCATCTGCCATTCAAGGTTTTGTAGGTGCATAAAGGTAGTAAAATTAACAATATAGTAACCCTTTACACCCTATATATGTGTTTCAATTGGAAATATTGATGAACTGACCTCACAAAGCATGGATATTGAGAAAATATTTTTAGATTGAAAATTGAATTTTTCTCAGAAATCGGGCCTTGATTGACTTGAATGAAAACGAACGTATTCTAACCTTTTTCATCAATCTAGCTCATCTTCTCTACGTTCGCTGATACCCCTAGTATTATAATACTTGAAACTAGTCTCAGAAAGTGCATCTGTTGCCCCTAGATGGCTTGATATTTCAATAATTATATTTTAAATTTCGCGGTTCAGCCTCTTGGTCGAACCGGAAATCAATAATTTCAAAAATATTTAAATTTTTTCTTTTGCATTATTTTTTGGTCAATAACAACAAAATTGGTCAAAATAAGTGAACAAAGCAGTATTCTATGAATGTATTTATATTTATTTCACAACTTTATATAACAATTATAGGGAAATAGCGTGGAAAGATGCAATTATATTTTGGTAAGATTTTTCTTTATCAGGTGACGTCATAAACCCGTCAAATCGATCATATATGATCGATCCGACGTCAAGGAGTTAAGTTTTGCCAAATATTTCCGAAAATCATCATTTTTGACATTTTTTAATTTGTGAGATTTGGATTTATTATAATGCAAATTAACAAGACATATTAAAGGCATTTATATCATTAGTGCTTGGTTTATCCCATTTCATTATCATTGAATACTATGGGAGAGGGTAATATGGGTATATTCTATATTGATATGGTAATTCAAGAGTTCATGAAACAAACAATGAAAGATCTCTGAAAGAAAATTGAATAATATTGAGTAATAATATTATGATTATTTCATGTTACATGTACTTTGTTTGTTTCACACTTTTCACTCTTTAGTAAAAATTCTTGACCAATATGGGCACTCTTTGTTTAGAAATCTGGAATCTAATAAATAGCCACAGTATATTTGTTAAATAGTGCATGTCACAATATTTCAAGAACACAATAAGTCTGACTTTTCCTTTATTTCTTAAACTCTCTTTTCCACTTTATTGTCCAATAGTGCATGCCACAAAATTTCAAGAACACGGACTTCTCCTTTATTCCTCTTCTCTTCTGGCATGGTTAACATTTTGGAGCATGACTTTGTTGTTGACGTTTGAAGATCATCGTGGGAAGATACTATTCTCTACAATTTAAGACCAGGTGAAAGGAAAAGGCTGTAAAAACTTTACCCTCAACATTCCCCAACCCCGATCACAACACAATTTACCCTGGAAAAAACAACACACATTGATGCTTTAAAATTCAAAATAGTATATAAGAAAGTGAAATCTGGGGCAAATAAATAATATGGACATGTAGTCAACATTCCAAATGGTGTAGAAATACCCAAAAATCTGATACTTCATTCAAATTTTATAGAGAAACTGAGTGAAATGATACAAGCAGACGGAAAGATTATGATGTAGTTAGGGCATTTTTAACATATCCAAAGCATTGCAGGGATGTTGTAGGAACATATGTATTCACAAACAATGTAAGGGTCATGGGAAACCCTCAGCTTATGTAAAAAATGTCAAATATATTTTGTGTGACATTGCTGTGTCAGTTTGGGAGTATTAGGCAATCAATCGTGGACATGGCAGAACACTACATATCAAATTTGCGTATTACAGTGGGGAGGATCTGGAAATCGATGGAGAACGGGGGGGGGGGGGGGGGAGGGGAGCAGAAAAGGTGAGATTTGTTTTAACATATTTGGCTCCAGTTTTTCAGAATTCTAATCCCATTTTCCAAAATGTCCCATTTTTCAACTTCGAGGGAGGTAGGCAGATCTTCCATACTACTTGCATCATACAGGAGCTGTTTTATATATAAATGTAATTCCATCAAAGCACATGCAAGTGGAATCTATTTTAATAGTCAAGGTGTAACATGTTTGTTTGTCAACTTGCTTGTTTCTATTTTTATCTGACCATTTGCTTGTTTCTTTGTTTGCTAGTTCGTTCTTAATAAATAATAAAATAACGTAGAATTGATAAAAAAGAATTAGGCCCAAGTACAAAGAACTCTCCTTAGATATCTTTAAATACAGGATTTAAAATTGGCTCATTTCATTACCCCATTCAAAACTAGCAAAAATGAATTCCGTGAGACGTGCATGTGTTTAAGTAACTTGTAAGGGATGTGACGTCTGCGATTTTGTTATGAATAATTGAAGATGGTTCCCAGAGATATATATTTTCCTCACTGGTCCACCTGTCCTTATGGTTCTCAAAACGAAAGCTGAACATCCCCACCCACTCCTCTGATAATTGTATCACTAAAATTGTCTCTTTATTTCACTATTTTCACTTCATTGGTGAAACTGATTGACTATCCAGTTTAAACCCAATCTACAATATATCTATACGAAAGAAGTCTCGTACTCCCACCCACTCCTCTGATCATTGTATCACTAAAATTGTCTCTTTTTTCACTATTTTCACTCCATTGGTGAAACTGATTGACTATCCAGTTTAAATTCTATTCTGCAATATATCTATACGAAAGAAGTTTCGTAAAGATTAAAGTCATATTATATTATGTCGCATCTGTGCAAAATGTCTCTAAAAGTCTAAGTAAAGTTTATGTTCTGCAATTAAAGGTGTACAGTACTTTCTGGGAGTAAATCATTTTGACTTAAAACCAAAATAGAAATCAAGGAGATGTACTTTTATTTATGGAACACACAATCATGACAAATGCAAAAGGCAAATCCTAGAGCATTATTTACTTTATACTGCTATGGGCATTCTATCAAACCACCCTTGATTTGATTTCAACTTTTTCAGATAAAAATGTGACAAGCTCAATACTGATCAGAATTAAATTTCTTATATCAAAATTAAGATTAGGGGCTGTGGTCATTCTGACCCTCATGGAATCTTTCTGCTTCACCTGAAACACCTCAGGATGGAGAAGAAATAAGATGCCATCATGATGGGGTTGTGGTAGCAAAGCCAAAAAGGTAAGTATGACTATAGCTATCAATATCAGGAACTAAAATCAAAACTATTTTTATTTTTCTGATTTTCTGCTAAGGAGGAGTGAGAACATTAAGTTTTTGTAAAAAAATGTTGAAGGACCAAAGGAAAAGGAACTTTTATACTGTTCAGGCGATTGTCTTTCACATTTTTATAAGCATTATTTAGTAATTGTTACCATGACAACTCTTCCCAAACTAGCTACATGTAGATGCATCTTTATCAATGCAACCATGTAATACCTCAATATTCAACTCAGCACCCACTTTACCCACAAAAAATGTTGTGTCAGCATTTCATCATTTTTTTATTTTTTTTATCGGTGTTTTCAAACTTTATTGTGCGTTTTATCTGCTTTGAAAATGCCTTTTTTCTCATATCATTGTTTAGCATGTTTTGAATCTTTAAATTCTACATAATCATTGAGGAATATGCCACTGGTGGCTGGGTCCTTCGGATATGAGCTGTACTTAAATGAATTGATGGCAGTTAAATCTGTTGATAAAACCAATCTCCTTCTTAAAGAAATGTTTTTCACAAAGTTACCCTGAGCTCAGAGTAAGTGAGTAGACCCCCCCCCTCTGACTAGGAGCAATAACTGAAAGAGAGTATTTATTAACAGACCCATGCAAAATAATTTTATTTATTATATTCTTTCTATTGAGCGTACAGTGCAGTTTCCAAATTAAGATTTAAAAGGGTAAGATATTGAGAGATTCCAAAAAGCGTACATACAAACAATTAAGAAAAATTATCGCTGATAATCTTTTTAGTTGTTGTCACTAAGGTTTACATACTCTACAACTCTTGTATTTCTTTTTCTGCATCAAATTTAATCATCAATCGATATCTTGTTATGTAAATAATTGAAACTTTGAGCCTTCTTTAGACTGTATTCAACATAAAAGTTTTATGTGCTCTGATTGGAACTGTGCACTCATTGGAGAGAATACGGTACATAGAAAATCATGGTAGAGCTGGCAATTTTAAACTAAGAGTGACCAAGAGCTAGTCAAGTTTATAAGGGATTGAAAGAGTATGATTTGAAATTGATCTTACAAAGGGTTGCCACAAGTTATAGCAAGACAGACATTGAACAACAGGTACAAATAAAAATGAAATATTAAAAACAACAAAAAACCAAAGTGAGGATGAGCATCTTTCCCACGACCTGCAGTTACTGAGCTCATAAGAAAAATTTCTGAGGGTCATCTTTTAAATTGTAAAATGTGACAAAAATAGAGGAATGAGAATGAAATGAAATAAATAGGCATGAACTAGACACTCTAAATTGTATGAAAATTCCAAAAAATCCAACACTTTATTCAAATTTTAGAGAGGAATTGGGAGAAATAAGAGTAAGCAGACGGCCTTTTGGGGGACAGGCAACACATGCTATAGCAAAGAACAGACAATATTCTCGTAACAGGTGAGGAGAATCTTTACAAAGGAAGCTCCAAAAGACAAACAGCCCCTTTCATTGAACAAGAATTTGAAATGGTCATGTTTTATATCCAAAATAGAGTGGAAAAAGCAAGAAAGAAAGAAACAGCCATAAAGCCAATACTTTAAATGTATAAAAATAAAATATATATTACATATTTATTTATTTCTAAATACAATGCTTGCAGAATGGGGGGAGTCATGGGTCATGCTTCTAGAAAATTTTGGATCGTAAGCAGTCATGCAAAGTATTGTGAACTCCTTAAAATATTGTATCTCCAATGGTAAATCATATCATGATATAATCAAATGTTATGAAAAATACAACAGAGTGATGGCGACTTGCCTATTACCCTGAACCTCTCAAAGTCATAGAGACAGTATTTCCAGAAACATAATTTATGATGTGTCAAAAGAACTTAGAAACATAATATATAATTCTCAGAAAAAATGTAAAAATAGAAAATACTTATTCTTGCATTGAACCCCAAAAAATTCTTCCATTTAAAACTTTATGTGACATCTGATTTACAATCTGGAGATGTATATATATATCTTTTATTGACTCTTAAGATGTCATGACATGACGTATTAGTCAGTATGAATATGCTTTATGTAAATTTTGTGTTAGTTTTAGACTTTTAGGTTCTCAGATATAGGTGAGGATTTTGAGGTAAGTATGTCAAGGCTGTACCAGTTTTTCCAAGAGAGTGCAGGAAATTCTCTACAATTCACCACATTTATTTCACATTCAAAATTCAAAGAAAGCTGTGCTTGAGGCCAATAAGATCAGACAGACATTTGAATGCCTATCAAAGGTCACAATGGTTGCTATAACATTACAACATGTCATCATTTTTTGATTTTGCTTATACTATGGACAAGGATAAAGAAGAAATAACAAAAAATGAAACGTCAACAAAAAAATATTCACTTAAGAGGGGGCTTGGACATTGGACAACTCCCTTAACATCCATCCTGGAACCATCAATATTTGTGTGACCTTTCAATTAAGAATTTATTTTATAATTTTCCCTGTATAATGTCAAAATGAACTAACAATAACCCTGGAGATTCTCAAATGCAATGTTAAAAATGCTAGTGTAACATTTTAAATTAAATAATCCAATGTAAATAAAAACAAAACACCAAAAGGTCTTTTAATGGAAAGACAATTTGGTGAAAAACAATGACAGAGAAAATAGATGGAAACAGATCGAGGCAAGTAGAAAAACGTTTCAGAAGGGTCATGATTTAAAACAAGGCACAGGACGTGAACGAGATCACACCATCAAATAGGCAGACACTATGAACCAGGAAAACTGTTCTCCTATTATGTTTACAAATTTCAAGAACAAGAAAACAAGATGGCTGCCCAAAAGTTAATCAGCTCTAGTACTTGATATCCTCTATCATGTGTTTAAATTTGAAGGAAATCCGATGAGCGGATTTTCTGAAATGGCGATGACAAGATTTTTCGAAAAATCTTCAAAATGGCTGCCAGAAAACAAGATGGCCGCCCAAAAGTTAATCAGCTCTAGTACTTGATATCCTCTATCATTTGTGTAAATTTGAAGGAAATCCAATGAGCGGTTTTCCTGAAATGGCGATGACAAGATTTTTCGAAAAACCTTCAAAATGGCCGCCAGAAAACAAGATGGCCACCCAAATGTTAATCAGCTCTAGTACTTCATATACTCTATCATCTCTGCGAATTTGGAGAAAATCTGATGAGCAGTTTTCCTTAAACGGCAATGACAAAAAGCGGGACGATCACGATCACGATCACGACCACGACCACGACCAGTATGACGACTATATCCCACCGATGGTGTGATAAAAATCTATACTGATTCTTATCTATCACAGACAGTCCAGGGGGGGAGAATAGACTAGATGCTTGTAGAAATAATCTTGATTCAAAATTCCGTCAAGTGATATCATATTTGAAATCCAAATGTAAAATTACATCTAGAAATGTGGTTTTAAAAAGTGTTCATCAACTTTGAAAATTTAATTTTCTTTGAAAATGAGGTTTCCAGGTCAGGGAGATTCCAAATCGACCCCATGTTATAAAATCTCAAATAGTGAAATATGTTTTCTTGTATTGGACAGATAATATTTTCTTTTACTGGACATATTTCAATTATCAGATACACAAGAGTAATATGAAAATTGAACAACAAAAACTGATGAATATTCAAGTTCAAGGGAATTTTCTTATACTCTGCCATGTTATTTAGCTGGTGGTGAAAATGGTTACTACTTAATCGCATCATGGTAATTAGACATTAAACAAAAAATGATCAACCCCACACTGTATGACCAAAACAGACTTTGTCTCGCCTAAGAGACTTTACTACAACTGACATCTATAAATATTTGAATAGGTTTATTTACAGAAACTAAGGTTTTATGTTGTTTTACATTCCATAGGCACAATATGACATCTATCAGTTGAGATAAAAATTATTTTTGTTAACCACATGTTTTATATTCCCATTGCTGAAGGATGACATCTATCAATTTTTCAGGCTTGCATGATATTGTTCAGAAAATGTTATGGAACTTCTAAGATTTCTAAGATCTTAATTTTTAAGTCTGTACTGTATCAAGTCAAATTTCAACCTAGTGATCTGAAATAATAGATGGCGCACTTACCTCAAGCTATCTGTAACCGTGCATTCTCTGACAATTCAACAACACGTCCAGAATGGGGAAGAGATGTTGCCATGACGACTTGTAATTTTTCCTCCATATTGAATCCCATTAAATCCTTACGTGTTATAATTCCTACAACTTTGTTGTGGTGGTTCGTTACAGTTAAATGGCGCAAACCGAGTGTTCGGAATATGATATATGTTCGATGTAGGGAGAAACGATCTTGAACTGTGACAGCTGATTGGTTGATATAAGGATTCTGGAAATAAATATTTATAGGTGCATGTACACTTTTACTTAACATCAGGTACACAAAGAAACTTCAGCACAATTGATAATAATTATCCTAAATATTCGTTCGGGACATGCAGTAATGCCCCAGAGCGGTTGAGATTTTGATAAGAACTTCATCGGGAAATTGACTCACAAGGCTACACCCAAGATAGGGACTTTGACAATCCTATTTTTACTTTGATAACCTAAGGTACTCACTAAGTTAATATAAAGGTCTTTGTATCTGTCATCATCCAGGTATTGCTGGAGCATGGCCTGCATCTGCTCAGGTTGAGAAAGTTTGTCTAGCGTCAACTAAAAAAAAAAACAAGACATGAACATGAAAATATGTCACACCTTTTTTTCAGTTTCATGGGTGAAATTGCCAAGAATAATAGCTGAAGAGAGGAATTCTAGAATGATACTGAGCTATATTTTCTGTCTTTAGTATAGCCTTGTCAACTTGTTCTCACCCTCCATCCGAAAAAAAGTTGCACTTCCACGTTCTACTTATATTTATAGCATTGTTATAATTTAATATAGATGAATAAAACTGAGGGAGGTGGCCCATTACTTTATACAATGATCTATTGTTGATCCCAAAAATTCAAAGCTAATCCTTCGGGTGAAGTTTCCATCTACTTTTTCAGTAGTATAAGTATAAATGTAGAAACAATTACTCAGATGCGAGTTGGTAGTTACCAGTTTCACCACCAGGTGGCTGATTCGGGGGAATTAACATGGCAGGGTATTACAAAATTCCCTTAAACTTGAATATGCATCAGTTTTAATGGTTCACTTTTCATATTACCTTTATGTATCTGATAGTTATACAGATTAAAATATGTCCAGTAAAAGAAAATATTATCTGCCCAACACAAGAAAAGATATTTCACTTTTTGTGGTTTTACAACATGGGCTCTATGGGGAATCTCCCCGACCTAGAAGTCACATTTTCAAAGAAAATTAAATTTTCAAAGTTGATAAACTCTCTTCAAAACCACATTTCTAGAAGTAATTTTACATGTAGATTCCTAATATGACATCAGTTTGACTGAATTGTTAATTTTTAATGACGTAAATCAAGATCATTTCTACTCGCATCTGGGATATTAAAGGATACACAGAAATAATGGATGTGCAATTCCCTACAAATTAGAGTATTGTGGAGCGAGAGTTATCTATTACTCAATAGAATTTACTTTGGCTATAAATTGCCAAAGTTACAAAAAAACAATTGTCAAAATTTTACTTTAACTCATCTGTTAACATTGTGTTAGTATGAGCGTATGAATTTTTTCTGAAATATCTGCTTTACTTATTGTATTACCACTATTAGTTTGCAGCATTATTAAAAAACCAGGGTAATAGTTCATCATAAAATTATATTTTTTGTAATGATGGTAATTTTATTTCTATTTTGATAGCATTAAAATTATTGAAAGATGATTTTCAAATTATTGTTTGATAAAACTTTATTATAATCATGCAGTGCTGTGTCACATTCTATGCTGTGATTGGCTGAAAATCAGAAATCAATATGGAAGAAATGGCCCATCGCTTTATACAATGAACTATTGTTGATCCCAAAAATTGAAAGCTAATTCTTTGACAGAAGTTTCCTTCTACTTTTTATATGATTATGAAGCAGGTTTGTATATGTTATGTGATTTGTTTTCATACAATCTGACCTTTCTAACTTTGGGTACAATAATACTCTATACTTAGAACATAGAATCTACATTATGTACATTAAAAGTGTACTGCTACTGTAAATACTCATGGTACAAGGAGAAGTGATTAAACAATACCAACAAAAGATAGTGTCTCCTTTTCTAAGAATAGAGGAGTTTCGAAATGGGTGTCGACTTTTGGCTTGCAACCGAAGATACCTCAAGAAAAGCCTGATATTACCGAAGATTTTCTTTGCAAACGAAGTTGGCCGAGGGTACCTCGAATGTGAAGAGGACGTCTCTAATTGGTCAAAAAGAGAGGCTCGGCATTCTCCGTCAGATTGAATCGGCAAAATTTGGTTGTATGGCTTACCTTCGATTGTATGGCTTACCTTTGGCTGCATGACCCAACCTGGATTGAATGGAAAAGATGCTGTCCCATTTCTAAATAGCTTTGAAATCTCGCTTATTCTCATTTTTACATGTGATTTTAAGAGAAAAACATTTTTTACCTCAATGAGTTACTTTTCTTTATTTTTCATAGCATATTTGAATTTAGTGACAAGTTTTCTCCAATATTAGCTTTGATTTACACAGTTCTGTCATTTAAATCATCTTCTATGGCATTTTAAGAAAACTCGGTGGCTTATTAGTATGACAACCAATATTTTCATGTTTATTAATCACAATATGTACATTGACAGGGTCATCCAATATTATGCTATTCAAGTTTCAGACTTTTTGATAAATCATAAAATTAAGTGTCTATTGAAAGTTTCTAGCATTGAAGTGAATGGAGGTCTGGCCCAAGAAAATCAAAAACAAACAAGGGTGTCATCTATTATGTCAGCGTTTTCAGCTATTTAGAAACTATATATGTAACACCTGGCCTGCCCCCCCCCCCTCGTTGGATGGGCCCAGAAAAAAAAATTGGGCCAAATTGGACCAAAAAAGGCCTTGAGGCCCCAAAAAGTGAGACTTTTTTATCATCATTGGACCTTTAAAGGCCTTATTTTTAATTTCAGACCAAAATTTGAAGAAAATGGGCCTCAAAATTTCAAAAAATAATTTCGCGGGATTTTTTCTCTGACCTGAAATTTGGGCCCCCTACACCGTATTACCATATGCCATTGTCTTTGTCAATTATTTCAAATTTACATTCTGTTGTCATTGACGATATCAAAGACACTATATTGTAGCGATTCACGACCAAATAATTGGTTCAAGAGAAAAACAATGTTGAATTTAGTTCACCATAGCACGGTAATGATACTCTTAATAAAAGGCAGGGATTGATGTAAGATAGGGACACAATTGGACTTTTTGCAAATGAGGGACTCGAAGGCCAAAAAGGAGATTGTGCGATACAGAGGCTTAGTTTGATAAGAAATTGAAGGGCTATATAAAAACAGAAGTTTAAAATCTCAATGTAACTAGACAGCCCAGCTCCAACTATGGATGCAAGGGACTTGGCCCAAAGTATGCACCTGTTCATATTCTGTATGAGTGACTTCTATGTGGCTATCTTCATCTAGTGGATTCAAATCAATTTCGGTTTCAAAGGTGTCTTCATTTTTCAGTAGCACTGTCAATTCTAATCTATAAAACAAGTACAAAATAACAATTCAAAATATTAGCTGAAATGAAGATCAAAACATATAAATATCTATGTCTTGTAAGATATATTTTTGATGTTTAAATATTTCATTTTCCATTTATATGTACTGTATATCGTCCATGATAATATTATTTTATATAACAACCTCAGATTTATGATAAACATTACCTTGTTATAAATCCATGGAAATACTGGTCCCCTTTGTCTTTTTTCACCACTGGGAAACCTCCATGCGGGGTTTCTAGTAATAATTGTGCAAGTCTTTGCACGGATTCTACAGAATTCACCGTGTCTGCAGGGGTAGACATTATATGTTTGGCACAATACAGCTCTAAGTTAACCCTGCAAGGAGTATTTATATATTCACATATCAAATAAATGCACATGTGACACTAATTTGACATAGATTTTGAAACTTTTTGAACTTTTTGAAACAAATGCAATTTCATCACAGGGTAGTGTCGCTGTCTCAGTTGGGTAAAACAATTATGATTTCATTCCCGACCCAACCTCCCTAAAAATCAAAAATGATTTAATTCTATTGAAGTGAATACCTGTGCATCTTTCACAAGTGATGGCTAGAGGAATATCATCTTGTGAAAGTGTCACAGGTATTCACCGAAAATAGAATTAAATATTTGTTTTATCATATCACTGTCATAACACTTTCTATAATTAAATAAGTCAAATGTTAACATTGAAATACATTTATATCTCTTCTAACAATATAATCATATATCATCTAAATCACTACATGGCTCATTCTCCAGATTGAAATGAAAATTACACTGTACTAAGTCAACCTCAGGGATGTATAAGTCATGACCGTTGAATATCATTTGATATTCACCGGAAGTCACGTGACTTCCGTTGAATATCGCTAGTTATTTTTTAGTCACGTGTAGGACATGGACCAATAAGAGAGTGAGGAATATGACCGTGATATAATAATAATAATGAATATCTATCTGATCAGATAAAAAATGTCGCCTATTACATTAAAAATCATTTGATATATAATATCAATTTCAATAGATTCATGTACAAGATTCTTGCACTTTGAATGTGCATAGAATGTGTGTTATCTATTAAAAGATATGAATTTTCTAAAAAAGTTCTACTACTGAGCAAATTATAAACTTACGTTTCATTGGATCCATGTACTATGACAGGTTCAGCATCTAAGAAAGGAATACACTTTAGTTCCAGCAACGCATGATAGAGGGGGTGTGTCACAAAATCCCCGACCCATTTAGCAACCATAATTGCCACCATTATTAATAGCAAAAACTGGATGTCATTCGTAATCTCCATCTAAAAATAAACAATCATTAACTTATGTTGCAGAATATTCATTTCCATCCAAAAATATATATCAGATCATTTTGTTTCATTGTGGTTGCAATCAATGCACTGATATTTAATGTATTTCTATAGCAAAAAGACAACTTTCTGACCCATAAGTCAGTTTTTCAATGTTTGTGATGTCAATTAAATAAATTGTACATGTTCAGGAAATTGGTTGAGAAATGAAGGACTGGCATACCCAATCCAAAATCTCATTTCCATTTTTGTATATGTTAGAGTCTGAAATGTAATTAAGTTTAATGGCTACATGAAAATATTGACCTAGTGACAACTCCTTACCATTATAACAGTGAGCGACATCGTAAGACGCGAGACTCCACCAAAGAATGATGCTGCCCCCACCAATGCAAATGCCCCAGGGTCCATCCAGGCCCAGTACCCCGAGGTATGCACTCCAAACATTGAAACCAAGGCTCGTCCTATTATGCGCCCATAAAGGCCACCTATGAAGCTGAAAAAGATCATCAAGCCATGTTTAGATCTCACTGTTCATACATACAGTGAAACCTGTAAAGTGGAACACCCCTAGAAATAGAAACCTCTGTTGGTGGAACACTTCAGAGTCCTAAAACCAACTCACATAATATATTATCGTATGATCTGTAAAATAAAGCTCTCTGATTGGTCAGCACTTGTGCTGTACCAATCTGTATTGCTACTGAGATTGTCCTCGTTGATCGTCTCCGTCGCAATACAGAAAATATTGATACGGAGGGGACAATCTCACTAGCAATGCAGAGGATCACACGATAAAAACCTTATTGAATAATTTGAAGTGCAATGCAGGACATATTCTGTCTCGATATTCTGTATTGGCACTCGACTTCATCTCGTTCCAATACAAAATTTCTCGATATTCTGAATTGGTACTTGACTTCGTCTCGTTCCAATACAAAATTTCTCAAGCAGAATATATTCTGTATTGCACTTCAAATCATTCAATAACTTATAATGTCAAATGAACCTCTACAAGTGGAACACTTTTTAGAGGTAAGAAAGGTGTTCCACTTAGACAGGTTTTAGTACTGTATTTCACATTTTCTCTCCAAAACTACAATACCCAAATTAATGATCTCTATGAGTGTGACTGTTATTCTAATTTTTTGGTGTTACATGGAAATATGTATTTATTTAATAGTATGACCTTTTATAGCTAATTTTTTTAATTGCTTTAAGCTATTGTTTGTTATGAAGTCAGGTTGAGATCAATATATTGAAAGAAAACACAAGATTATTCATCAAAAAATCATAAAAGCAATATACTTAATTAGGCCATAAGAAGTAGATTCTTTGTTTTGCGTCCCATTGCTTGCACGATTTTGAGAAAATCAGGAAAAACAAACACATCTAAATAACAATCACAACGGACTGAAAGAACCATCACATTACGTTCAATAAGAACCAGACGAAATGGCAGATAATTTGATGTGCATCAAAAATGACAGTGTTATTGATTACTTTGACATTGTGTATTTTCTTATTTTTTTACACTTGAATAATAGCTATGTTTAAATATATTGTATAAAATGTATAGATATGTGTTTGTAATCACTGCATATGTCATCCCTTCTTATGCCCATAAAATGTATACATTTCTCAGCAAACAAGTTTGTGTTTTTTCTTGAGTTTGTGTTTGTTTTCCTTGTACCCTTGCATGATTAGGATTTTGCCAGGACACAAAACAAAGAATCGACTTCTTATGGGCTTTAGTCCTTTTGTACAATGGGCTTCTTAGAGAAAGCCAATGGTATAATGTAGGGGGCACTTACAGCATTGGCACAACAAGGCCACTAGATATAGATGTCCCTGCTGTCCAGCATGCTAACAGGAAGTAGATGGCGAGCACTGTTAATAACGGCAAGTAGTCAAACTCGAGATGAGTATTGCGGGAAAATAAGTGATGAATTGCTTTCTCCCCCGTTACAAATAGTAGAGTAGCAACTGAAAGTATAAAAGACCTGTTGTGTTGTAAAAGTAGTTATTTCTTCATGACCTTACAAATAGCATTAACCGTCCAGCCTGGATATATCGCGGAAATATAGCTGAAGTGGCAGAACATGCATGTTTGAATATACACCTGTTTCGGCACCAATTCGATGTTGAAAAAAATGTCGATTTTAGTAAGAAACATTTGATGTCAAAACTATGTCGAAACAACGTTGTAAGAACTGTCGAATCAACGTCAAATTTTATCTACGTTGAATCAATGTCGAATTACATTGGCTGTGTATATCTGCTAAAAACGGACATGGGCATAGCTGGGCATGAGGCATGCCTCACTAATATTCAACAGAAATATATTTATGCAGATGTTTTATAAACAAAAACTGCAAAATGAAGTATTATGGTAGCATTGCACGGTTGCACCCCATTTAGCCTTATTTTCCACACTTATTAAAATTAGCTGAGCCTTAAATAGATCTTGAGGCTGCGCTCCTGATTATCTTGGTTAATTGCTGGTTCAGGCAAAAATCTGCATTGTATGAATGTACATACTTGAGCACATGGTCCTCAACTTATGTAAATAAAATATGTTGGTAGAACACAAGGCCCCTTTTGAAAGGCCCATAACTGGGAATGGGATACAAGTGTGATATAAGTTCAATTACAAAAAGAAACTAAAAGGTAATACCTTGGTTATATGTGTAACTAAAAGGCAATACCTTGGTTATATGTGTAACTAAAAGGCAATACCTTGGTTATATGTGTTATTTGTCCAAGTGTAATTTCCTCTTTGAATATTAACACCAGCTGGACAGGTATAGGGGGAGACACTGGGCTCAACATGCAAAGGATTCTGGGAAGCACCAAGACAGTTTGGACTGAAAAATAAAGAATGATAGTAAGAATAGCAACCAATATCTTAGATTGTGGCAATTTTCTGATAATGTAAATAGGTGCATCTTTTAACTTAAAGATAATACATAATCTCCATGAAAAGAAAATACAATAAAACACCAATGAGCTAATCTACATGAAGCATCGGAACAAAGATATTTCCAAGTTGTTTTTCTAAAATGTAAAAAATATAAAAAAAATGTAAAAACCCTTTTTCAAAACAAATACTACTTGGATTACTCATGGATTATATTATTATGCATACTGAACACTCATTTCCCCTCAAAGGACACATAGAGGGGGAGACCACCTTATGGGGGAAAACATGTATACATATATAGAAAATCAGTACAGTAAAATCTATATATCAGAACATCCCTACACTGAGCATCTCTCAATGTGAACACTGAGTCGCCCATATGTACAAATATTACTCTGTATGAACATCTTTAGGGTGCACACGTGTATGTTGGCTATATGTACAAATATTACCTTGTATGGCCATCTTTAGGGTGCACACATGTATATTGGAAATATATACAAATATTACCTTGTATGGCCATCTTTAGGGTGCACACATGTATATTGGAAATATATACAAATATTACCTTGTATGGCCATCTTTAGGGTGCACACATGTATATTGGAAATATATACAAATATTACCTTGTATGGCCATCTTTAGGGTGCACACATGTATATTGGAAATATATACAAATATTACCTTGTATGGCCATCTTTAGGGTGCACACATGTATATTGGCTATATTACAAATATTACCTTGTATGGCCATCTTTAGGGTGCACACATGTATATTGGCTATATTACAAATATTACTCTGTATGAACATCTTTAGGGTGCACACGTGTATGTTGGCTATATGTACAAATATTACCTTGTATGGCCATCTTTAGGGTGCACACGTGTATGTTGGCTATATGTACAAATATTACCTTGTATGGCCATCTTTAGGGTGCACGCGTGTATGTTGGCTATATTACAAATATTACCTTGTATGGCCATCTTTAGGGTGCACACATGTATATTGGCTATATGTACAAATATTACCTTGTATGGCCATCTTTAGGGTGCACACATGTATATTGGCTATATGTACAAATATTACCTTGTATGGCCATCTTTAGGGTGCACACATGTATATTGGCTATATGTACAAATATTACCTTGTATGGCCATCTTTAAGGTGCACACATGTATATTGGCTATATGTACAAATATTACCTTGTAAGGCCATCTTTAGGGTGCACACATGTATGTTGGCTATATATACAAATATTACCTTGTATGGCCATCTTTAGGGTGCACACGTATATTGGAAATATATACAAATATTACCTTGTATGGCCATCTTTAGGGTGCACACATGTATGTTGGCTATATGTACAAATATTACCTTGTCTGGCCATCTTTAGGGTGCACACATGTATGTTGGCTATATGTACAAATATTACCTTGTCTGGCCATCTTTAAGGTGCACACATGTATATTGGCTATATGTACAAATATTACCTTGTCTGGCCATCTTTAAGGTGCACACATGTATATTGGCTATATGTACAAATATTACCTTGTATGGCCATCTTTAGGGTGCACACATGTATATTGGCAATATATACAAATATTACCTTGTATGGCCATCTTTAGGGTGCACACATGTATATTGGCTATATATACAAATATTACCTTGTCTGGCCATCTTTAGGGTGCACACATGTATATTGGCTATATATACAAATATTACCTTGTATGGCCATCTTTAGGGTGCACACATGTATATTGGCTATATGTACAAATATTACCTTGTATGGCCATCTTTAGGGTGCACACATGTGTATTGGCTATATATACAAATATTACCTTGTATGGCCATCTTTAGGGTGCACACATGTATATTGGCTATATATATAAATATTACCTTGTATGGCCATCTTTAGGGTGCACACATGTATATTGGCAATATATACAAATATTACCTTGTATGGCCATCTTTAGGGTGCACAGATGTATATTGGCTATATGTACAAATATTACCTTGTATGGCCATCTTTAGGGTGCACACATGTATATTGGCTATATATACAAATATTACCTTGTATGGCCATCTTTAGGGTGCACACATGTATATTGGCTATATGTACAAATATTACCTTGTATGGCCATCTTTAGGGTGCACACATGTATATTGGCTATATATACAAATATTACCTTGTATGGCCATCTTTAGGGTGCACACATGTATATTGGCTATATATACAAATATTACCTTGTATGGCCATCTTTAGGGTGCACACATGTATATTGGCTATATATACAAATATTACCTTGTATGGCCATCTTAAGGGTGCACACATGTACATGTATATTGGCTATATGTACAAATATTACCTTGTATGGCCATCTTTAGGGTGCACACATGTATATTGGCTATATGTACAAATATTACCTTGTATGGCCATCTTTAGGGTGCACACATGTATATTGGCTATATTACAAATATTACTCTGTATGGCCATCTTTAGGGTGCACACATGTATATTGGCTATATATACAAATATTACCTTGTATGGCCATCTTTAGGGTGCACACATGTATATTGGCTATATATACAAATATTACCTTGTATGGCCATCTTAAGGGTGCACACATGTACATGTATATTGGCTATATGTACAAATATTACCTTGTATGGCCATCTTTAGGGTGCACACATGTATATTGGCTATATGTACAAATATTACCTTGTATGGCCATCTTTAGGGTGCACACATGTATATTGGCTATATATACAAATATTACCTTGTATGGCCATCTTTAGGGTGCACACATGTATATTGGAAATATATACAAATATTACCTTGTATGGCCATTTTTAGGGTGCACACATGTATATTGGCTATATGTACAAATATTACCTTGTATGGCCATCTTTAGGGTGCACACATGTACATGTATATTGGCTATATGTACAAATATTACCTTGTATGGCCATCTTTAGGGTGCACACATGTATATTGGCTATATTACAAATATTACCTTGTATGGCCATCTTTAGGGTGCACACATGTATATTGGCTATATGTACAAATATTACCTTGTATGGCCATCTTTAGGGTGCACACATGTATATTGGCTATATGTACAAATATTACCTTGTATGGCCATCTTTAGGGTGCACACATGTATATTGGCTATATTACAAATATTACCTTGTAAGGCCATCTTTAGGGTGCACACATGTATATTGGCTATATGTACAAATATTACCTTGTATGGCCATCTTTAGGGTGCACACATGTATATTGGCTATATGTACAAATATTACCTTGTATGGCCATCTTTAGGGTGCACACATGTATATTGGCTATATTACAAATATTACCTTGTATGGCCATCTTTAGGGTGCACACATGTATATTGGCTATATGTACAAATATTACCTTGTCTGGCCATCTTTAGGGTGCACACATGTGTATATTGGCTATATTACAAATATTACTCTGTATGGCCATCTTTAGGGTGCACACATGTATATTGGCTATATTACAAATATTACTCTGTATGAACATCTTTAGGGTGCACACATGTACATGTATATTGGCTATATGTACAAATATTACCTTGTATGGCCATCTTTAGGGTGCACACATGTATATTGGCTATATGTACAAATATTACCTTGTATGGCCATCTTTAGGGTGCACACATGTACATGTATATTGGCTATATGTACAAATATTACCTTGTATGGCCATCTTTAGGGTGCACACATGTATATTGGCTATATTACAAATATTACCTTGTATGGCCATCTTTAGGGTGCACACATGTATATTGGCTATATGTACAAATATTACCTTGTATGGCCATATTGGCTATATTACAAATATTACCTTGTCTGACCATCTTTAGGGTGCACACATGTATATTGGCTATATGTACAAATATTACCTTGTCTGACCATCTTTAGGGTGCACACATGTATATTGGCTATATGTACAACTATTACCTTGTATGGCCATCTTTAGGGTGCACACATGTATATTGGCTATATGTACAAATATTACCTTGTATGGCCATCTTTAGGATGCACACATATACATGTATATTGGCTATATTACAACTATTACCTTGTCTGGCCATCTTTAGGGTGCACACATGTATATTGGCTATATGTACAAATATTACCTTGTCTGGCCATCTTTAGGGTGCACACATGTATATTGGCTATATTACAAATATTACCTTGTATGGCCATCTTTAGGGTGCACACATGTATATTGGCTATATTACAAAAATTACCTTGTATGGCCATCTTTAGGGTGCACACATGTATATTGGCTATATGTACAAATATTACCTTGTATGGCCATCTTTAAAGCGGAAATAATGTCAGGTATTCTAATCATCATTATATGTAGTTACAATACTACTGAATAAAATGCAATAAGTTGAAAATCTTGTTATGTGTTAGTTTTTGTATAATATTGAAAATAAAAATCATAAATTGACCCAGTGACCCAGTTGTCTGTTGGACGGGGCTAGCCATATTTCCCTCAGAGACCCGAATGTAGACCGGAAGTGTGACGTTTCTGCGACCTGAGCCGCCATCTTGAAAGCATTCACAACAAAGGAAAATGCCTATGTGTTGTGCGGTAAATTGTTCAAATATTTCCACTGAAAGAGCTAGACTTGGGATAAGGACTTTAAAAGAAATGCCTGAACGACAGTACGACAGTCGGCTGGTGACAGTAGAATTAAAATCTGTCGACAGTTAAAACCAGCTGTCGTTGTCGTGGACCGAATCCCCGGGGAATAGAACACATTTAAAACAGTGTCACCATGGGCTCTACCACAAGTTTCATGTACGGCTTTTAACAATCAAAGATTCCTACTTATTATTGTCTTTGTCGTCCTATATCTATCCTGGGGTTGTGTTTTTTCTCCCCAATACGGGAAAACATTTTGAATAAAGAATTTTCCAATATTCCCCCATCGAATAAGTAGGGTAATCTGCAGCAGTTTCGTTTTTGCTTCAACTCTTCGCGCATGCCTAGTAGTTTGAAATAATTTACAAGTGCGCATGTGTTTTTGGAATTAAGCCAATCAAATTATTCATTCTAATGCGCCTGAACTAGATTCCGAATCAAGAGGAACTGGCGCAGATTGCCTCAAATGCTGAAATTGCTCTTCAAAAGCTCTTCAAAATAGATTGGTGAATAAAAATGAATAACAACTGAAGTTAGAGTGGTTTATTTAGTTCGATGTCAGGATATTTCAAGTAAGTATTGATCATATAGACGCTACAGTGATGATGGTTCTAGACACGTGGGGCAAGTTGTTTTAGCTGATTTTCTCCTCAAACGGCGTAGATTGAACACAATTTTACTTCCGGGTTTACCCACGGCAGTTTGCTATCGGCAACAGAAATAACACTGTCGTTATCGACAATGGAATCTCACTGTCGTTCGGGCAGTTGCCATACCATACATATTCTCTCACAAGAAACCAAAGAAAACGGATTCGAGGCGAGCAATCCGGTCCCAAAAAGAGAACTGAACCAGGCCATGTGCCGGTTAGGTCGACGCCATTTTGAAAAAACTTTTTGAATTGTATCGTATCGTATCGTATCGTATCGTATGTCTTTAATAGCTTTATAACTTAATACCATATTTGTGAAATAAATATAACATACTAGGTCTACGAGCCTTTAAATTGTTTGTTGTCTACCGTAAACACAACAGAAATACACCTCCATGGTGATCGAAATGACGAACCTTGCGTCATCGATCGCGATCATTCATGACGGGGAATACATTATCAGTTCTGCCTTATATTTATAACAGAGTGTCAAAAATCCAATTAATATCTGCCATTCGTCATTTTATTAAATAAAAGATCCGAATATGTTTAATCTTCAAGCAAAACGATCGAGAGATAATTGATTGTCAACATAAAATTAACGCATTTTCCTGTCATGTCGGTAACCAACGTTCACGAGTTGGTCAGTTTTTGGTTTTGATTGGCACTTTGGGAGTTAATTCTATGAATTGTAAGTATTGATGTGAACATGGTCATGTTTTTCTCGACCATGTGATATCATATTATAGTATGTCAATATGCCAAATACATCGTCAAAATCTTCAAATTGCTCCATTTTCTTGTTAAGAAGTTCGTGATATTTTTCAATGTGGCCGCCCCGCTACAATTGCGCATGCGCATTTTTCGGGCCAATCAAAATGCTGGAATTTGTCGAGTCGTAGTGACGCCGCTCATGAATATTCATAGGTAGGTTATGGCGACCTCCATAATCCAGGTGAAGATCCAATACCTCAAAATTAATCCCAATATATCTGCCGATGCATTAGAAGATCGTCGCTCATACCCGGGTCATGTTTTTGATTATAGACTTATTATTCTGATGAATCATAGTTTTTACTTGAGGTTATTATCCCTTTAAGGTGCACACATGTATATTGGCTATATTACAACTATTACCTTGTCTGGCCATCTTTAGGGTGCACACATGTATATTGGCTATATGTACAAATATTACCTTGTATGGCCATCTTTAAGGTGCACACATGTATATTGGCTATATTACAACTATTACCTTGTCTGGCCATCTTTAGGGTGCACACATGTATATTGGCTATATGTACAAATATTACCTTGTCTGGCCATCTTTAGGGTGCACACATGTGTATTGGCTACAACTGAATGCTGCTGGTAGAAACACTGATACAGTGCTGACTATACTCTGCAATGGGAAAACATGCATGCCTTAAATCAGTGATATTCAGTAAAACTTGTCTCATCAAAACACCACTGGATCCATCAAAAAGAAGATTCACATTTCAAGGTTTTTAAAAATTTGATGAAAGAGAGATACCAAACGGAACCAAGAAGAAGTGTTCATATTGAGAGGTGTTCAGATTAGAGAGGTGTTCAGATATAAAGGTCTCATTGTATAGGGTGAAGAACCCAAAATTGGATGTGACTATTGTTATTCTTTTATAAAAATGTAACATATTCTAGTAATTGGCAATCATTTTGTGTATTATAGTAAAAAATAAGAATATTTAAAATAATTCAAGACTAATTCATTTCCTAAAAGGTTTTCCTTTGAGTCAATTTTCCATGTTCTAAATAACTGATTCAAATTAGAATATTAATTAAGATTTTCTCTAATAACATGTGTATTTAGCTCACCATTATGATAAGTGGTTCAGCAAGTCTGATGATTTTCTGTTTCCATGGAGCTTTAATATTAGACAATAGTCTCTTCCTAGCACGAGCAAACTTGAGATTGAGGAATGTAAATAATGCCCCTAGAATTCCTCCAATAACTCCTAATACGGCAGATGGTATAAATGCCAGGATGTTGATTGCTAGCCCTTTTTCAACCTGTAAAATATGTTGATGTTAAAGCTTGTAAGTTGGAAAAACAATTACACATGGTTCATTTTTGAAAACGGATTGTTTTGTTTAAAAACAAAGGCAAACATGCAAAATGTCACTACGAGCCATTTGTTAAAGAGGTCAAACACCAAACGTCATTTGTTACAGATGCCAACTGCCGAACACTGTGCAAGAAAAATGTTGGAGACTATAACACCTCTGGTGGTGATATAGCAACCAGACAACAAAGTGGAATGAACATCAGAGGTATCCTACATGTAAGACATATTGCATTAAAACTGATACAGGATCAGATACATATAAATGGGTTGTCAGAGAAAATCAGTTTTAAAGAGAAAAACAGTTTTAAAAGAGAAAATCAGTTTTAAACAGGACTCTGTGGTTTAAAACAATAAAAGATGTAAACGTATAAGCTGTACCTTTATTGGGTAAAGATGGAGGAACAATTCAAAACTAATGTGAATAAGCATCTCTTTGTCTATATAAACAGTTAATTATATCGAAGTGTGAATATATCATTGTCTATATACACATCAAGTATAAGTGTTAATTATGTAGAAGTCTGAATATCTCATTGTCTATATTCACATCAAGTATATGTGTTAATTATATAGAAGTCTGAATATCTCATTGTCTATATTCACATCAAGTATAAGTATTAATTATATAGAAGTCTGAATGACTCATTGTCTATATTCACATCAAGTACATGTGTTAATTATAATATAGAAGTCTGAATATCTCATTGTCTATATTCACATCGAGTATAAGTATTAATAATTATATAGAAGTCTGAATAACTCATTGTCTATATTCACAAAGTATATGTCTTAAAGTCCCCGTCTAAAGTTTGAAAATATTTTTTTTATCATTCATTTACTATTTGTCAGGACTTAAAAAGTGATTTTAGAGATTTTTGAACAAAAAATTTTTTTGAAAAAAAAGTTGTGAGCATTTCATTTCTCAAATATTCAAATTTCCCGCCATTATTCAAAAAAAGTTGAAATTTCTTAATCATCAAATATTTCTTAATCCATTTCAAAAAAGATTATATTTTTAACACCAATGCAAAGATTGAACAAAAGACACACTATTTCAATAATAAAATGTCATATTTAATGGGCCACTTCAATGTTTTAGCTTATCAAAAATATTTTGAAACATTAGTGATGTCACTAAGGTAACAAAAACTTTTTGAAAAAAATTGAATTTTTTTTTTCGATGTCAATCTTTTCTAAATATGCTAGACTTTCATAAAAAAACCAATGTTGATTGTCTAACCAGGTTAAAAGGAAGAATAAATTATGTTTTAGATATCATTGTACCATTGGTTTCTATGAGAACTAAAATTTTGAAATGCATTTTTCTCAGAACCATTTTCATGCACTGATAAGTTCATTTCTCGCTTGTTTATCAACCGATTTTCTTAATTTTTTCAGCAAAAAACATGGGAGGATGTATGCTATGCCTTGGTATGAATTGTGGCTAATTAGAAGATATGAGTGACCTCTAAAAGTTGGTTTTAAATAAATTCACAAATTTTGGAACAAAAAGTCTCTCAAAAAACCACTTTTTGAAATTAAAAAAAAAAAGTTTCACATATCACACTTTGATAACATTGGGTGAGACTACAATATAAGCCAAAGTGGTTTAAACTTTACATGGGGCCTTTAATTATATAAGTCTGAATATATTATGTTTATATACACATCAAGTATAAGTCTTAATTATATAGAAGTCTGAATATCTCATTGTCTATATACCTCATTGTCTATATACACATCAAGTATAAGTCTTAATTATATAGAAGTCTGAATATCTCATTGTCTATATACCTCATTGTCTATATACACATCAAGTATAAGTCTTAATTATATAGAAGTCTAAATATCTCATTGTCTATATACCCATCAAGTATATGTGTTAATTATATAGAAGTCTGAATATATTTGAATATTTATCCTATAAATAGGTTTTGATAGGTATACTGATTGTAAGCGTTCATGCATGGAGTGGGTTGGCTCACGGCCAGGCCAGATCAATTGAATTCATTCAGTCAAAATATGATCGATTGAGCAGGACGTTTCGGATTTTATGTAGTCAATTTTATACGTTTTAATTATTTATTACAAATTATGACTTTACAAGACACACAAGAACAAGGTAGACGCTGCACACAATGCAAGGAACTAGTTCGTGGACATAAAGGTCCCATAGGACCAAAATGTTCAAATTTAGACGTGAAAGCCGAGGCCGAGCTGCCACGCCCAGAACCGGTTTCCACGGCCGATACAAAACAAGACATTCCAGGATGGCAACTTGCTTTGATGGAAGTGTCTCAACAGATATCTGGACTAATTGCGGTTACGAAGGACTTGCAAGTCGAACAAAATAACACGAGGGAACAAGTTGTGCGCATAACAAAAGAATTGGGGGAGATAAAAATTCAAACTCAGCGACAAGCCACACCCATTGAACAAAGATCGACCGCCGTGGATCAAACATCAGCCGGGGAACAGAACTCCATCTCCGATACGGCAACAGCAACACATGACACGACAAACGTATTAAACGTCCCGGTTCCAGAAAAAGTCATAAAAACCATAAAGAACGGTGAGTTTGTTCAAATGATTGACATTTTACCCGCCAATTTACTGCACGACCATCATGAAAATCCCGATCCGATATTGTCACTTGAAAATGGCCAACTGCGACAAAAACAAACCAGAAAAATCAAAATAATTGAAAATTTCTCCCAATGGCTGAGCGCCTGGAATATTTTGAGGCTATCATTGTACAAAATGCACCACACACCTATCCTGGATTATGTACATATCGAAATATCATCCAAGAAGTCGACGCCAAATTCAAGTGGAACGCCGTCAACGCCTATGACGTCAAATATAGAAGCAAATTATCACAAACAAAAAGTCAACATTTCGGGAATATTGACACACAACTATACGTGACAACGTTCGACTCGACAGCTGTAAAGCAACACATCATCAAATGTTATCGCTGTGCAGGAGATCATAAGGTCTCCAATTGCCCGTTTCAAGCGGGGACCACGGTGGCGACGTCGTCGGCGCCGTCTACGACAACAACAACAACATACAGCAAGGATAAGATTAAAAACGAAATCTGCAATAAATATCAACATGGAGAATGTAAATATGGATCACAGTGCTTCAGAATTCACAAATGCCAAGGTTGTGGGGCAAGTGATATCCCAAAATACAAATGTAATAAAAAGTGCATTGGAGGAAATTAAGCCCTACAAACCATTGTGCCCAATAGCTTTAGCCCACGGGTTAAGAAATCACCCCGACAAAAATTTTGTAAATTATATTGTTGAAAATGCCACACATGGTGTTAAACTTGGGTACAATGGTCCAAGGGAATTCCATATTCATGGAAATTGGAAATCAGCATTAGACAATAGCGAAGCCATACAACAAAACATCGATAAAGAAATGTCCAAAGGAAGGAAAGTAGCATTCAGTTCTATACCGTGTGAAAAGTACGTCGGATCTCCGATGGGTGCATATGCAAAAAAGCACTCAAACCCTACAAAATATCGCATTATACACGACCTCTCATGGCCCCCAGGGAAATCCGTGAACGAATTTATTTCCAAAGAAGAATGTGGATGCCATTACATAAGTATCGATACTGCAATTAATTTAGTGAAACAATGTGGAAGATCAGCGCTAATGAGCAAGCTGGATTTAGCTGACGCGTTCAAATTTATTCCAGTACATAAATCTGATTGGGAACTCCTTGGAACAACGTGGGAAACACGAAATGACATCACGGGCGAGAACGTCACGACATATTACATTGACTTAGTTCTACCGTTTGGCGCACGCAGCTCGCCAAAATTGTTTAGCGAATTTGCAGACGCCTTGGAATTTATAATGCGACAAAATGGTGCAACAGTATGTCCCCATTATTTAGATGATTACTTCACATGTGGACCTAGAAACAGTGACGTATGTAAGAATAATCTCGATATAATGGTACAGACATGTGCCGACGTTGGCTTCAGCATCAATCCGTCGAAACTCGTACAACCGTGCACCTCCATAGAATTTCTTGGACTTATCATAGATTCGAACAAATTTGAAATCCAAATTCCGCAAGATAAGCTCCAAGACATCACAACAGATTTGAAAAAATGGCTCTTCAGGAAAAGAGCATCAAAGCGACAAATATTATCTCTGATAGGTAAACTGACGTTCATTTGCCGAGTCATATACGCAGGAAAACTGTTTTGGAGAAGGATCATTGATCTTTCAACAAAGTTAAAACACTTACATCACAAGATGAAAATCAACAATTCTTTCAGATCGGACATATCTTGGTGGTTAAGCCACCTACCCTCATGGGGAGGAACTAGTTTATTTTTCGACGACGAATGGACGCCGAGTTCCAGGCTTCAATTGTTCACAGACGCTTGCGCTAATTCATATGGTGCATTCTTTAACGGCAAATTTACATATGGAATCTTCACGGACGAACACGCCAAACGTAGCATCGCATTTAAAGAACTTTTTGCTATAGTGACTGCAATGGCGACATGGGGAAATGAACTTTCTCAGAAAAAAATAATCATACACTGCGATAATGAAGCAATTGTTCACGTTGTCAACAAAGGAGCATGTAGAGACAAACATTTAATGGCGTTAGTGAGATCGCTATTTTATTACAATGCCATACATCAAAGTACATGTTGCTCAATGTACAATAAAGGAACAGAAAATGGAATCGCTGACAGTATCAGTAGATTAGACTTTGAGCGATTTGATAAACTTGTTAAAACAAAAACACAATTTACGCAACCACAAGAAATCAAACTATTTTATTGATTAAACGTATATTGAGTGTAAAGTAATTTGTATACATGTGGTCAGTTACTTTCATCAGCATATGTACACTTCAGAGATCTGATATTGTTTAATTACAAGTGTTTTACTGTACATACGTTGTTTAATTTTGATTTTAATGTATTAATTTGGTCAAATTCTGATTGCAGGATCTGAGCTTGAGAGACTGGTCAAGAAATCAGATTTACTCATAAAAAATGGACTTCAAATGTCAACACAAAAAACGTATCTGGCAGGTCAGAAAAGTTTCATAAATTTCTGTGATCGT
Source organism: Owenia fusiformis (assembly GCA_903813345.2). Taxonomy (NCBI): domain Eukaryota; kingdom Metazoa; phylum Annelida; class Polychaeta; order Sabellida; family Oweniidae; genus Owenia; species Owenia fusiformis. The sequence goes on along the minus strand of CAIIXF020000003.1, from coordinate 6,795,126 downwards.
TTTTCACTTGAATATTGCCCAGCCTCTCAAACATCTATCTTGGCTTATATAGCAGATTGTGACGAACGAAATCTTAGACATGGTACCATTGTTAATTACCTTTATGCTATTCGATCAATGCATCTAGAAAACGGTCATGGTGACATTTTAAAAGATAACTTTTCAGTCAAGAGAGCATTGAAAGCTATTCATACAAAACAAGATAATACATGTAATCAAAAACTGGCTATAGACCATCAAATTATGAAATCTTTAGAAACTCTTCATAGAAGTAAAATACATGATACCATAGTTATGTGGTCAGCAATGACTCTAGCATTCTTCGGGTTATTCAGGTGTAACGAAATCACTATACCAGATAATTCAAAGTTCTGTCCTAATAAGAACATGACTACCAATGACATCTCATTTCACAAAGGTGTAAATGGAACTTTTATGAAAGTAATCTTAAAACAATCAAAAACTGATACAATTGGAACCGGAGTTCAAGTGATAATTGGATGTACAGAAACAAACGTATGCGCAGTATGGGCCATGAAGAACAACCTGTCACTTTTCAGTGAAAATAAAAAAGATACACCGTTATTCGTTCTGAACAATGGTTCAATTCTATCACGCCAAGTCTTTGTCAGTCATACTAGAAAGTGTCTATCAATAATAGGTATTGATCCTAAAAAATGCAGTGGACATAGCTATAGAATTGGAGGTGCTACGTCAGGGGCAAAACGCCCAATTCGAAGAATGGGAGTTAAAAGTGTTGGGAAGGTGGTCAAGTGACTGCTATAAGAGGTACATAAGAACGCCCATCGAGGTGTTAGCTAATTTCTCAAAACGATTGATACAGCAGTAGTTATTAGGCAATAGTATTAATAAAAGCGTAATGTAATGACTTCTACGTCCAGGTCGTGTTGGGCGCTTTTGGGTGGTTATTATTTTATAAAATAAGAATTGGAATAAATGATCGTCCATTTTAGCCCAACACGACTTGTTCTGTCATTTGATTATTGCGTTGGTGATTAAAGAAAAACTATTAATGAATATTTATCCTATAAATAGGTTTTAATAGGTATACTGATTGTAAGCGTTCATGCATGGAGTGGGTTGGCTCACGTCCAGGCCAGATCAATTGAATTCATTCAGTCAAAATATGATCGACCACACCCACCCACCCATTGTTATGGTTTAATTGTATGTATATAAGTATTATAATTGTATTTTATAAGAAAACACAAATATCAAAAAAAATTGTTTATAATTGATTCAAGTTATTTAATTTTACTAAGGGCGGTTATTATTTTATAAAATAAGAATTGGAATAAATGATCGTCCATTTTAGCCCAACACGACTTGTTCTGTCATTTGATTATTGCGTTGGTGATTAAAGAAAAACTATTAAATGTTTATATACACATCAAGTTTAAGTATTAATTATATAGAAGTCTGAATAACTCATTGTCTATATTCACATCAAGTATAAGTGTTTATTATGTAGAAGTTTGACTACATCATTGTCTATATATACATCAAGTATATGTATTAACTATTGTATTATCTTTAATAGAAGCGCACACTCCAATAAACGTACACCAAACTTTTCCAAGAAAGACTAGCAACTTGAAAAACAAAAATCAAGAAAAAATACAATTTATTCGAGCGGGCGCTAATAGGGTATTATATACATGAAGTCTAAGTGTTAACTATAAGAGATCTCGAAGTATCTCCTCATCTCCATCATTGTTCATGTACAGAAATCGATTATTATCTTCTCCTCTGAATCTAGGTTCCCCTAAAGCATCCTGCAGCTTCCTCCAGAACAGCAATTTTCTGTCCTCTTCTTCACTCCACACCAGGTACACTCTTGTATCAAGTAGAGAGCGCAGTGTTGGTGTGATCAGCTCTTGGGGTAGCAACTCTTCTGGCTCTTTGAGAATCAAGATCAAGCAGTCCCGTCCCCTGGTGGCCAGCTCACCCCTTGCCAGATTCATTTCAAATTTACACCAGCCACTTCTAAGGAAATTCTGGCTGATAACCAGTATGATTTTGTTGCTCTTGCTGATACTCTCAACAATAATGTCAGATAAATATGATCCAGGTCTGAAGTTACGGTCATCCACACAAATGTTGTATCCATACTGACCAGCTAACTGACGATAAATTTTATTTATAGCCCAGGTTTTGTCCAAAGAACTGTAGCTTATAAATGCATCAAAATCAAAGTTGATGTCTAGCAACTCCTTGCGTCTCAGTAATGCCCTCAAATGTAGAGCTATGTAAATGATCTTATACCTTCGCTTATATCCATATATAACAATTCCAACAATCAACAAAACAAATCCAACTGATGTCCCAGATGCAATAATAACACTTTTCCAGCACTCAATTTTCATATAAGATACATCCAAGTGTGTGAACTTAATCTGTGACCCATTAATATAATGACATTCTAGATGAGAACCTTGGTAGATGATGTCAATGTGATTCCGAATCCAATTTATGAATGGGATTGAATCACAGTCACATATTAATGGGTTGCCATTAAGGTCAACAGTAAACTTGCCATTTGACCTCTCATTTGCAGCAGCGATATAATATCTTGCAGGTTCGTTGAGACCATGGAGATTGTTATTTGATATATTCAGCAATTTCAGGGAGATTTGTGTAGTTAAGTGTATATTAAAGTTGACTAACTTATTTCCACTCAGATCCACAATCTCTGCAGAAGGAACATCCTTAAGAATATCATAAGGAATGTCTGCCAAGTTATTGTATGATAGGTCTAAATGTAGCAACTTTGAACAGTTCTCAAACAGTGAAAAATTGGAGCTTGGTTTAAACAACTGGACTCTGTTGTAGGCTAAATTTAGAACTTGTAAACTTTCAAAATAGCCATTTGCACAAGTGAAAAATTCAGGTTCAATTTTACAATCATTGTTGTTGTAAATGAAATGCTGTAGATTAACCAATCCTTTCAAAGGACCCCCAAAGTAGATCACAGCATTGGTGTAAGCAGCATTAAGAACCTTCAGCTTGTTTTCTCGTTGGAACTTAAATTCACAGGGAACTGATGCCGGTTGATTATCAAGTGAAGTCCACTTAAGATCAAGTTCTTCAAGTCCAATTGGTAATGGCCATTCTGTATCTACACAATTGTGGATCCGGGGATGATCAAGGTCTTTAAAAACCCTTCTGTTTGAATAACCTAATCTTATCACTCTCAAATGAATCATTTTAAATAACTGAATAACATCTGAAAAAGGAATAAATGCTCCTATCATGTTTTTTGTTAAATCGAGTATTTCCAGTTTTGGGAGATAATTTAGAAAGCCTGTTTCTATTGCAGATATCTTATTGTCAGACAAATATAATTCTTTCAGTTGGCAGTTTTTTAAATATGTGAAACTTTTTTCTCTTAATATAAATGGAATTGATGAGATGTGTTCGTAAGTTATTTTCTCAATGGTTGAGTTTTGAAGTCCTTTGAATGCGTCGAGCCAAGCATCTCTCAGAATTGGTGATGTACTTCTTCTATTTCCATACACCTCAATGATTTGGATATTCCTTAACGGCTTGAATACAAGAGGATGTACCATTGCATCTTTTCCAATGTAAAGCTTCTGAAGTTTGTCAAGTCCTTCAAATACATTTTCATGGAGATGCAACGCTGGAGAGTTGTATTGTATGTCCAAAGTCTGTAAATTTTTATAATATCTACCCAAGAAATAGTCGGGTAGCTTTCTTATACGGTTCCTGGATAAATTCAGCATTGTTATATTTTCTGGGAGATCCAAAGGTAGCGAATCAATATTCCTATTACTACAGTCTGCAATCTGCAAAGTACAGTTGCACTCCTGACACTGTTGATTTCTGATCTCTGTGTTTGCACTTGTTTCATTGTATTGGACCTCATATAATTCCATATTCCCTGATTCGGCAACCCATCCTTTCACATTCATGAAACCAACTGCCAGAAAAAACAGCATCAATGTCATTCTTTCCATCATAAATGAGTTATGACTATCTGTTGTTATCTAATACAATTATTCACTAGTACATTCTATAGTACAGTTATCTACTGGTATGTTACACAGTTATCCACAAGTATATTGTACATTACAGTTATCTACTGGTATGTTACACAGTTATCCACTGGTATATTGTACAGTTATCCAATGATATGTAGTACATTTATCCCCTGGTATGTTACACTGTTATCCATTGGTACATACTACAGTTGTCCAATGAAATTTAATACAGTTATCAAGTGGTATGTTACATGTAGTTATCCACTGGTACATACAACAATTATCCAATGGTATGAACTAGTTATTCACTGGTATCAGTTATCTGCTGGTAAAGTGTCTCATAAATTATCAACTAAATCATTCCAACAAATATGTAATAAACCGTCAACATTTAAAATGCTTTTTATGTCCATACATCAACCAGGAAGTTTATTCATACCAAATTTGTATTGAGTCACCACATAAAACACAAATTTTCTCATTGAGTTGTGTATTCTAAAAGTCTTTGACATAAACACAATATAATAGGGTTGTTGTAAATCCAAACAGAGTCCCTATACAGACTAGTACTTGTTTTGGTTATTTTCAAAAATGATTTTGCTTATCTACAATATCCCTATACAGACCATTCTGATACTCATAGCATCTTTCTGTTTCACCTGAAACATGCTCTGATATTATGAGGCATATTCTGTGATCTGAGCAAATCAGATGGGAAAAGTTATAACTGTCAATAAGTGTGATTGTTATCATGTAATTATCTACCTTAATGTCAATACATTACATAATAGGCATTGTATTTAACAGCAGATATTACAACAGGCACAGTTACACAAGTTTAATGACCCCAATTAGATGAAATATGAGCTGGGATGAAAGATCTCAAAAATCCTCAATTTTGGGCTCTCCTGGATCGCCAAATCAAGCTCATTATATCATGGCATCTCAGGGCTGAGAAGATTTGAGATGGCATGGTTTATCATGATGTATACAGACTAGCACTTGTCTTGGTTATTTTCAAAAATGATTTTGCTTATCTGCAATATCCCTATACAGACTAGTACTTGTCTTGGTTATTTTCAAAAATGATTTTGCTTATCTGCAATATCCTTATACAGACTAGCACTTGTCTTGGTTATTTTCAAAAATAATTTTGCTTATCTGCAATATCCCTATACAGACTAGCACTTGTCTTGGTTATTTTCAAAAATGATTTTGCTTATCTGCAATATCCCTATACAGACTAGTACTTGTCTTGGTTATTTTCAAAAATGATTTTGCTTATCTGCAATATCCCTATACAGACTAGTACTTGTCTTGGTTATTTTCAAAAATGATTTTGCTTATCTGCAATATCCCTATACAGACTAGCACTTGTCTTGGTTATTTTCAAAAATAATTTTGCTTATCTGCAATATCCCTATACAGACTAGCACTTGTCTTGGTTATTTTCAAAAATGATTTTGCTTATCTGCAATATCCCTATACAGACTAGTACTTGTCTTGGTTATTTTCAAAAATGATTTTGCTTATCTGCAATATCCCTATACAGACTAGTACTTGTCTTGGTTATTTTCAAAAATAATTTTGCTTATCTGCAATATCCCTATACAGACTAGTACTTGTCTTGGTTATTTTCAAAATTTATTTTGCTTATCTGCAAATTAAGAACTTTTAATGTTATGAATTTTAAAGAATTTGCTCCTCATATCCAATTTATGAAACAAACACTATAGGGGATTCAATTGTTAGCAGCCAGGATTGTTGAACTTTGTGTCATGTTTAGTGTCCGTAAATTTTACTTCGTGAAAAACAATAGGTTATCAACCTATAAAGGTAAGTATTCAGTTCATGCTCAAAAATAAATTTTGAAAATTACAGTGTCAATTTACAGTAGCCAAGTGTGTATCAGGAAGTTGCAACAACCCTTAAACTGGCTTAAAATTAAAGAAACTGAAATGACCTCATAATCAGACTAAATATTTTTTGGCTTCCTTCAAATTTAGTTTTATGTATGTTTGGTACAATATTTATGTTAAGCTAGGTATACATGTATCAATTGGTTTACCAAACAGATTAATGTTACAGACACCTTGACCTTGAATAATTCTAGAACGCTGCAACTCCAGTAGCGAATCCCAAAACAAATCATATTTTATAAATACTTACTGTACCTATTCATTTTGGACATTACATGATAAAAATGACCAGGAAGTAGTAGAGTTGTGTAGTCTCATTTTGGCAAAATCTACTCCAATAACGTGACCTGTCAAGGATTGATATTATATTAAATCTCGGAACATATTTATATATACATTTTAATAAAGCAATGACTTGGAATTAAACAGTCAATTTCAAATAATGGTGGCCATTTTGAAAAGAATGGTCATCTTGAAAATTCCTTCTGCAGCAGAGTCCTAAATCCCTCAAGCATCAGCATGAAACATATCTGTCAACTGGTATTACATTTTTTATGAAAATGAGGGACATTTTGAAATGAGTGACAGAAATTGCTTGACCCAATTCCATAAGTTGTATTTAAGTTTAATAATAAGTATAATAAGTATTAATAATAAGTATTAGTATTAATAATTATATAGAAGTCTGAATAACTCATTGTCTATATACACATCAAGTATATGTGTTAATTATATAGAAGTCTGAATAACTCATTGTCTATATTCACAAAGTATATGTCTTAATTATATAGAAGTCTGAATATATTATGTTTATATACATACCAAGTATAAGTATTAATTATATAGAAGTCTGAATATCTCATTGTCTATATAAACATCAAGTATATGTGTTAATTATATAGAAGTCTAAATATCTCATTGTCTATATTCACATCAAGTATAAGTATTAATTATATAGAAGTCTTTAATAACTCATTGTCTATATTCACAAAGTATGTGTCTTAATTATATAGAAGTCTGAATATATTATGTTTATATACACATGAAGTATAAGTATTAATTATTAGTCTATATATAGAAGTCTGAATAACTCATTGTCTATATTCACATCAAGTATAAGTGTTTATTATGTAGACGTTTGACTATACCATTGTCTATATATACACTGTTGCTCATAAATATGGAATATTTTATAGATTCGAACTGTTTGATGGAATTTCTACAAAATTATAGCATTTTGATGAAAATTTGTAATGTGTTCTCGTTCCCTCATCAGTTTTGCATATAAAACTGATTGGTATGAAAAGTTAAAACATTTATGGTTGATTAAACTTGTATTCACTCAGGTGACCCCATGACCTCATGATTTTGGAAACTTGAATAAGGTGTCCAAATCGTAGTTTTAATCATTGTGCACATTTTATATACATTTAATTTAGAGTCGGAAGAGTTTTTAAAAAGCATGCCCCATAGAATGAGCGAAAAAGAGCATGGCATGTCATAGGGATGGCGCTCTCTGGCATGAAACAAACTGCCATTGCCAGGACCCTAGGAGTGTGTCAGGAACACCCTTATAAAAAAGTCAACCTTGAAAGTCCGAATTTAAACCGTTTCCATCAATCATTGAATACTGATTGTTTCAACTACTAAGATCAAAGGAAAAACCATTGTAGGGTGATAAGCAATCATTGTGCAACCATTGCGCTCAACCAAACAAAGTCAACTCTTTTTCAATGACTGCGCAACCATTTCTATACAATCATTGTAATCTGCAACCATTGTAAACTGCAACCATTTCACATTGAAATGTAAATGGTTGCAATACGTTTTGTTCAATGATTACATAGTTCAAGCCCTGCAACCATCCTGAATTAGTATCGTTCCAAAAAATAATCATTTTACTTGAATTAAAATTATCTTTAAGTAAGGATTTGAATCTACCTCTATTCAACAACAGTATATTAGGATATTTTTTTTCTGCAAGCATACATGCATGTTTATTATAGTGAATTACTAAATTCATGTTCATATGTTTCTTTCTCCAGTACGGATTTAGGAATGCGATACCAGACTAGTTTTCCACTCAATGGCATATGATAATTTATGTTCTCTGTCATTTACATTGTTTACACAATTAAAAGTACCATATCTAGTGTTTATCTCCCGTTATCTGATATTGCCAAAATAATTTATTTTTAATGTTAATTATGAAAAGAATTGAGCAAAATTCCAATTTGGTTAAGAAATTGACCAAGGAAAATCTTAAGATTTCCTTTAAACTTAACAAAATCACAAGATGAGACACCATTGTTTTTGTTCATGATTAGACTGATATACATGTATGATCAAAAGAAGCAGGGTATGATGTACAAAATAATACAAACATGTAATCACAAGTTGATTGCTTTAATTAGTGAAAATGTTTTTATAGTAATAATGCATTCAGGCACCAAAGACTTAATTTTCACAGTTTCAATAGAAAACATCTGAATCAATAATTTCAGTAAAATTTTGTCAAGGTAGATGGATTATGCTATACCCATGATATACAAATAGATTGGTTTGGGAACATATTGATATCGGAGGGTTTAGCTCAGGACCCCCGCAAAAGTTTATATACAATGAACGGGCCAGTAGTCAGCCCCCCCAGCAAAATGGGTCTTCAAATGTATCCATGTGTAGTTAACACCAAATATCAAGAGTATGACTCACTAAAATTTAAAAAATACAAACAAGAGGACTATTTTGATATTGACTGTATATTATGTGTGAAACACATTATTCACAACAGATTTAATTACCATGTTCTTTCTTAACAAATATTTTTTATAACAATGCTCAACACAACAATACCTACTACATATTGATATTCTCATGGGTTTAAGAAAATCAAAATGCTTGAACAGCCAATTAAAACGGTTGAACAGCTAATTAAAACGGTTGAACAGCTAATTAAAACGGTTGAACGGCTAATAAAAATGCTTGACCAGAAAAAAGGTTCATAGCCCTAGTTTCTGTTATATCTATTTTCATCTTGTATTATACTATATATTTATTTTAATTATCTATTTCATGCAGAGGGGGGGGGAGTTAAAATTTAAAAAGTGTTTTCAGATTTTTGAGGGTTTATTTCTTAATTGAATTACTTCAATAAGTGCTGAGAAATCTCAAATAGCAAGTATATGAAACTGCAAATAATATTTTCAGAATTTTTTATTTCATTTTTATTTAGTTTGTTTTACCATAGGCATTCAATAGATTGAAAGTCCATGGTTTTACTTTATTCACTAGGGCAGAGCATTTGTACTGAAAAGTGTTTTCAGTTTAAATGATATGTGTTGATGATTAAAAAATAAAAACCAAAAACAGGGCTTATTTTTCAAAACTCTAAACTTGGAAAAATCTGGAGGAAAATATGGGAGATTTTCTTTGGCAAATTATTTATCAAGTTCTGTGTATGGAATTTCCTTTATAGCAGACTCTAATCAAACTGATATAATAAGGTTTGTTTTGCCTTGCCGAATTATTTTTGTTTTGTTTATGGATTAATGGATTAATAAAGTTTCTTTAGACACATCCTTCAAAGCAGACTCTAATCAAACTAGATAGACTGAGTCTAACTGTAATCAGAGTTTTTTAAGTTATGCTTATCGACTTAATTATTTAAAACACATCCTGTAATGTCTGATTGCATTTTCTCTATCAAATCAAAAATATCAAATCAAAACAGATTATTTTCCCATTGAAGGATTTCTTCCTTCCAGACACATCTTCCTTCCTTTATAATTGCGATGATTGCAAGGTGAAGTGTAAAATCCAAGACTTGACCAAATCAAATTTTTTTCAAATGATTTTGCAATAACTTAAAAAGTAGTGAAGTGATTTTGTAAAAATTATAGTCATGACAGCAAGGGGGATTTGCTATGCCTAAGCATTGCTGTTATCTAGATAATATACATGTGAGTGGGACAATCACCATCCTTCAAAGTTAGATGAAAATTGGTTCAATATATTTTCATTCACAAGACAAGTTTACTTAACTATTTCAATAATTTAAATATCTTTTTGATCAAACCATTTAAATTCTGACATGTACAGTATGCATGAAATACACACATTAGAAATATATTTTTTAAAGAGCAAGATAATAATTATTTTATGTTGTATTGAGATAAAATTGCCATAGTTTTAAAGGGTTGCATTCGATTGAAACGGTTGCAAGAAATGCAACCAAAATTGTCAAGCGTTTACAATGATTATATATGATTGAAACATTTCAATGAGTTTACAACCAAAATTGTAATGGTTGCATCGTAACGGTTGGCATGGTTGCATAAATGATCGGATCAATAATTGTACAATGATTGTGCAACGGTTTAAATTCGGACTTTCAAGGTTGAATTTTTTATAAGGGCAGTGAGTCTCTAAAATTTTGCAGTGGTAGCAAAGGCACTGGAATATGACTCCAGATCACAGCAATAGTTGCCCTAGAGAGAAAAATGTAAGAAAAGACCACCACCTGCTGCATTTATGTCATCAAAATCGCTTTAAGTCAACCAGTAGTCTACGAGATGAATGGCTGTCTCACCTCAAAACCCGTGTTCCAGAGCTAAAGACAACCAGTGATTACTTTATAACGGACGCAAGGCCATGAGACCTTTAAAGAGACCACAGCTAACTGATCATAACAAACCGTTGGACCTAATCTTTGGTGTAATATGACAGCATGTGAAGAAATAAGATGTGTCCTCCACAAAGTTGATAATTGTGTTCGTTTCTGTCGTAGACCAGGGGAAAGAGACAATAAGGACACTTACTGATGTGGCAGTCCATGAAAGTAACCCTATTTATGTTTGGAGCAGTATTACAGAGGTTGTTTGGAGCAGTACTACAGAAATTGCATCCCCTTTGGTGATTCCCAAACATAATTTCAGAGTATATTGACCTTTTGGACCTCCATCAAGTACCAGATGTAAACAGATTGTTTTGGGGCAACATTCAACTGCAGAATGATCATGCTGTTGCATATGCTAGTGGCATCGTGCTGGATTACATCAGGGCAGGCAATGTGGACCAGCTACCATGGGCACAAAAGTCAGCCAATCAGGCTAATGCAGAGCAAATGTGGGATGACCTTGGTAATGAGATTCGTGACTTGGACCCCCACCTCAAAATTTAGACACGTTGACGCACTGCCAAGATTGAGGAATGGGGCCTTATTTCACTTTGACAAGTCCGATGTTTCATTCAATGCTGGTCCCGTAGGGTTGATGCTCTGATTGCAGCACAAAGAGGACATAACACATATCAGTGCTTTCATTGGATAGAGGACACTTCAATCTTCATGACCAGATGTTTATTTTGTTTGATCTGTTTTACATGACGATTTGGATCGGGGTGTTTTGAAAATGCAAAAATTCTTAGCGTACCCCTGTTTAACTAACGGTAATTTTCTAAACTTAAATGCAAATATTTTTTTTCTAAATAATGTTGATTTGTAGGTGAAATATGTGGTTATGATTTGCCTAGAACATAAATGTCTGAGCCAACTCCAAATAAAACTTCTCGTACTCTAAACTTTGAATTCTGAGCTGCCAAATCTAATATTCCATATTTATGAGCAACAGTGTACATCAAGTATATGTATTAACTATCGTATTATCTTTAATAGAAGCGCACACTCCAATAAACGTACACCAAACTTTTCCAAGAAAGACTAGCAACTTGAAAAACAAAATCAAGAAAAAATACAATTTATTCAAGCAGGCGCTAATAGGGTAACATATACATGAAGCCTACGTGTTAACTATAAGAGATCTCGAAGTATCTCCTCATCTCCATCATTGTTCATATACAGATATCGATTATTATCTTCTCCTCTGAATCTAGGTTCCCCTAAAGCATCCTGCAGCTTCCTCCAGAACAGCAATTTTCTGTCCTCTTCTTCACTCCACACTAGGTACACCCTTGTATCAAGTAGGGAACGCAGTGTTGGTGTGATCAGCTCTGGGGGAAGCAACTCTTCTGGCTCTTTGAGAATCAAGATCAGACAATCACGTCCCCTTGTTGCCAGCTCACCCCTTGCCAGATTCATTTCAAATTTACACCAGCCACTTCTAAGGAAATTCTGGCTGATAACCAGTATGATTTTGTTGCTCTTGCTGATACTCTCCACGATAATGTCAGATAAATATGATCCAGGTCTGAAGTTACGGTCATCCACGCAAATGTTGTATCCATACTGACCAGCTAACTGACGATAAATTTTATTTATAGCCCAGGTTTTGTCCAAAGAACTGTAGCTTATAAATGCATCAAAATCAAAGTTGATGTCTAGCAACTCCTTGCGTCTCAGTAATGCCCTCAAATGTAGAGCTATGTAAATGATCTTATACCTTCGCTTATATCCATATATAACAATTCCAACAATCAACAAAACAAATCCAACTGATGTCCCAGATGCAATAATAACACTTTTCCAGCACTCAATTTTCATATAAGATACATCCAAGTGTGTGAACTTAATCTGTGATCCATTAATATAATGACATTCTAGATGAGAACCTTGGTAGATGATGTCAATGTGATTCCGAATCCAATTTATGAATGGGATTGAATCACAGTCACATATTAATGGGTTGCCATTAAGGTCAACAGTAAACTTGCCATTTGACCTCTCATTTGCAGCAGCGATATAATTTCTTGCAGGTTCGTTGAGACCATGGAGATTGTTATTTGATAAATTCAGCAATTTCAGGGAGATTTGTGTAGTTAAGTGTATATTAAAGTTGACTAACTTATTTCCACTCAGGTCCACAATCTGTGCAGAAGGAACATCCTTAAGAATATCATAAGGAATGTCTGCCAAGTTATTGTATGATAGGTCTAAATGTAGCAACTTTGAACAGTTCTCAAACAGTGAAAAATTGGAGCTTGGTTTAAACAACTGGACTCTGTTGTAGGCTAAATTTAGAACTTGTAAACTTTCAAAATAGCCATTTGCACATGTGAAAAAATCAGGTTCAATTTTACAATCATTGTTGTTGTAAATAAACTGCTGCAGATTAACCAATCCTTTCAAAGGACTCCCAAAGTAGATCACAGCATTGGAATAAGCAGCATTAAGAACCTTTAGCTTGTTTTCTGGTTGGAACTTGAATTCACAGGGAACTGATGCAGGTTGATTATCAATTGAAGCCCACTTAAGATCAAGTTCTTCAAGTCCAATTGGTAATGGCCATTCTGTATCTACACATTTGTGGATCCGAGGATAATCAAGGTTTTTAAAAACCCTTCTGTTTGAATAACCTAATCTTATCACTCTCAAATGAATCATTTTAAAAAACTGAATAACACCTGAAAAAGGAATTAATGCTCCTATCATGTTTTTTGTTAAATCTAGTATTTCCAGTTCTGGGAGATAATTTAGAAAACCTGTTTCTATTGCAGATATCTTATTATCGGACAAATATAATTCTTTCAGTTGGCAGTTTTTTAAATATGTGAAACCTTTTTCTCCTAATATAAATGGAATTGATGAGATGTGTTGGTAAGTTAATTTCTCAATGGTTGAGTTTTGAAGCCCTTTGAATGCATCGAGCCAAGCATCTCTCAAAATAGGTGATGCACTTCTTGTACGTGTATTTCCTGGATACACCTCAATGATTTGGATATTCCTTAAAGGTTTGAATACAAGAGGATGTACCATTGTATCTTTTGTAATGTAAAGTTTCTGAAGTTTGTCAAGTCCTTCAAATACATTTTCATTGAGATGCAACGCTGGAGAGTTGTATTGTATGTCCAAAGTCTGTAAATTTTTATAATATCTACCCAAGAAATAGTCGGGTAGCTTTCTTATACGGTTCCTGGATAAATTCAGCATTGTTATATTTTCTGGGAGATCCAAAGGTAGCGAATCAATATTCCTATTACTACAGTCTGCAATCTGCAAAGTACAGTTGCACTTCTGACACTGCTGACTTCTGATCTCCTCACTTGTTTCATTGTATTGGACCTCATATAAATCTCCATTCCCTGATTTGTCAACCCATCCTTTCACATTTATGAAACTTACTACCAGAAAAAACAGCATCAATGTCATTCTATCCATTATGAATGAGTTATGACTATCCAATGTTATCTAATACAGTTATCCACTGGTACATGTATGTTACACAGTTATCCACCGGTATGTTCTACAGTACAGTTATCCAGTGGTATGTTATACATTTATCCATTTGGTACATACTAGTTATCCAATGAAATCTAATACAGTTACCTATTTGTATGTTATACAGCTGTTTTCCACTGGTATGTTATACATATATCCACTGGTATGTTACATGTAGTTATCCATTGGTACATACTACAGTTATCCAATGAAATCTAATACAGTTATCTTCTGGTATGAAATACAGTTATCCACTGATAAGTTACACAGGTATCCAATGGTATGAACTACTTATTCACTGTTATCAGTTATCTGCTGGTAAGTTATTCACTTGTAGGGAACTTTTCTGATGGTTAAAGTGTCTTAATCATCAACTAAATCATTCCAACAAATATGTAATAAACAGTCAACATTTAAAATGCTTTTTATGTCCATACATCAACCAGGACGTTTATTCATACCAAATTTGTATTGAGTCACCACATAAAACACAAATTTTCTCATTGAGTTGTGTATTCTAAAAGTATTTGACATAAACACAATATAATCAATCAATGTAATAGGGTTGTTGTAAATCCAAACAGAGTCCCTATACAGACTAGTACTTGTCTTGGTTACTTTCAAAATTTATTTTGCTTATCTCCAAATTAAGAACTTTTAATGTTATGGATTTTAAAGAATTTGTCCCTCATACCCAAGTTATGAAACAGTCACTATAGGGGATTCAATTGTTAGCAGCCAGGATTGTTGAACTTTGTGTCATATTTAGTGTCAGTAAATTTTACTTCATGAAAAACAATAGGTTATCAACATATTAAAGGTTAGTATTCAGTTTATGCTCAAAAATAAATTTTGAAAATTACAGTGTCAATTTACAGTAGCCAAGTGTGAATCAGGAAGTTGCAACAACCCATAAACTCTCAATAAAATTAAAGAAACTGAAATGACCTCATCCTCAAACTAAATTTTTTTGACTTCCTTCAAATTCAGTTTTATGATGTATGTTTGGTACAATATTTATGTTAAGCTTGGCATATCAATATTGGTTCACCAACCAGGTAAACGTCACAAACACCTTTAACTTGAATAATTCTAGAACGCTGCAACTCCAGTAGTGAATCCCAAAACAAATCATATTTTATAAATACTTACTGTACCTATTCATTTTGAACATTACATGATAAAAATGACCAGGAAGTAGTAGAGTAGTATAGTCTCATTTTGGCAAAATCTACACCAATAATGTGACCTGTTAAAGGGTGACGCATATCGTTTAGCAAATCGAACGCTCGTTTCTGGTGTTGCTCACCATTTAGTATAAAAGGCCCGATCCCGGAATAATACTCAAGGGTTCACAGGTTTGAGGTCGTTGTGTCAACACCTCTAACTGTTATATAGCATAAGTATATTTTAGATCGTCACACATTTATAAAAGGGTGATTTTTATTTTGACAAATCAATTCCACATTTATGGGTGAAGTTTCAGGATCTTTTATTTGTGTACAATTAGGAAAAATTGGCATCTAAATTTCCCCATAACGTAATAGCACACAGCTTTGCATATGAAATATCCTACAAATGAAACAAAGCAAGACAAACCGGTTTCTAATACAAGGATTTATATTGGCTGTTGTACATGTATTCTTTGAACGCAATCACTCTTTGGATAACGTTTTCAAAATCATTATAAACGGATTACTTTATCTCAAAGACAATTTCAATAAACTGGATTTTACAGAACTCACCTTATTTCTTAAAAGTGGACTGATCCAGTTGATTCGACTGGAGCCGCCATATTGTTTTTATACGGGATGCTAATCGGAACCCTTTAAGGATTGATATTATATCAAATCTCAGAACATATTTTTATATATATTTTAATAAAGCAACGACTTGGAATTCAACAGTCAATTTCAAATAATGGTGGCCATTTTGAAAAGAATGATCATCTTGGAAATTCCTTCTGGAGCAGACTCATTATCCCTCAAGCATCAGCATGAAACATATCTGTCAACTGGTATTACATTTTTTATGAAAATGAGGGCCATTTTGAAATGAGTGACAGAAATTGCTAGACCAAATTCCATAAGTTGTATATAAGTTTATCAAAAACTTAAATTTATAGCAGAGGTCCTATGAGGCAAAAGCCTATAAAATTTGAACCATATCGGTCAACTCTTATTTCAATTATAATTCTGACAAACAAAATGGACAAAAGATGGATGAATGACTGGCTTCTCTATATCGCTACAAACATCATTTAAAGGGATAATAAGCCTAACATTTCTTTATACTTACTTGAAATAGGATATAACGCTCTGTCTTGAATGTACCAAAGTCCTCCCAAGTACATTTGAAGCCCTGGCATACTGAGTTAAAGAGGTCTGTAGTGAAAGTTGAGACCATTGCACAGAAAAAGATCTGCCAGGACAGCTTCATGTTCCAAAATGAGGAAACCTGGAAAAAAGAAATGTAGAGGTTCATGCATGAGACATGAAGAATGTCACTACCTGCCATTTTTACAGCTAAACACCAAACACCAAACATTGAATGCCAAACACCAAACCACCAATGCCTAACACCATCCACAAAAAAAGTTGGAAAATATCAAAAAAATATTGAAAACCAAGAAGCAAGAAATATGAAAATCAAAAAAAAAATTAAACTCAAAAAATGGAAATAGAAACCAGGGATGACCTGGAAAAGGACGATTCTCTGTTTGGAGAACAGTCTCCTGGGCTAATAATTTTTTTCATGAAAAATATAGAAATATTACCCAAATTAAACTATGAATATTCAAAAAAGGACATTTAAATCTACAAGATGTAAAAATAACAAATTGGTCTGAAGCAGGGATAATGCTCAATTAGACTGATTCAATAAAATACAAGTCTTGATTTTGGGGAAAGAAGTTCATCAGTGTACTGCGCTAATATTTTTTTGCGAAAAATCTAAAAATATTACCCAAATTAAATTAAGACTATTCAAAAGAAGACATTCAAATCTATATTATGTAAAAAAATCAAATTTGTCCGAAACAGGGATAATGCTCATTTAGATTGAAGAACTTTGTTCTCCAAACCGAGAATCGTCCTTTGAAAAGATCAATATACATCTAAGGTACATGTGAAAAATATGGAACAATGTAAAGAATAACCAAGGCATTGACATGCTAAGTGTCAACATCTGTAACGTTTGTTACAGATATCGAACCATGAACACCAAATGCCAAACATCGACCACAGAATGCTGACTGTCATCCAAAAAAAGTTGGAAACAATACAATATGTCATCACTTCTGGTAATAATAATATACCAATTGACACTTCAAATTTTAGTTGATTTAAAAAATAAATGTTTCAACACAAAAAAATGAGATTCTTACTGACCTCTTCCATTGAAAACAAGAGTCCCCCTACGGGAGCCCCAAATGCTGAAGCCACACCTGCCGCTGCCCCTGCACTGATGAAGTTGCGCCTGAAATATATGAACAAATCATTATTTGATGACTGCATATATGGTTCAGTATATATAACAAGGCATTAACATGCAAAATTTCATCACCTGCCAATTGTTACAGACACTGAACACCGAATGCTGAACACCAACCACAAAAAATGGCACACAGAAAAATGGTGGCCATTTTACAAAATGGCTGCCTACTCCCCAAAGTGTCATTAGAAAGTGTGCCATGCTTAAAGTATTCACAAATCAAATATGAACAAAATCGCTCCACTACTTTTCAAGTTTTTTTGAGTAAAAAACGTAAAAATGAGGGCCATTTTATTAGCATGTTCTTAGAGTGCTGTAACATCGTGACTATCAGTCTGATGGTGATGAAATATTGTAGACTAGTAGGAAATAGAATGATGTACAAATGTATGAAATATCAGGGAGTTAATCTCTAAAATGACAAAGATTATGAGGAAGGGTTTCCTTTTTATGACCACCCTGTGGCATGACCCATGTGGCATATGTCCAGCAAAACAAATTAAAACAAAGTAAAGGTCAAAACTAATGTCAGATTTGAACTCCTGGCAACTTGTAGATGATTTTCAAAAAAAAATTTGGTCAAATTGAAGCAAGTTGAAAAATAACTTATTTTTACTGTTTTTTGTCGTCAAATATCTCAAAAACGGTAAAAGTTTGATGCAGACATATATTGAGCAATATGTAGGGAATGCTTTAATCTAGTAACGATGTAATTCATTGCAAGAAATGATCAAGTATAAGGCAAACCTTGAGAAACTTCAACAAAGTGTCTAGTATTTACAGAAAATTTGACTTTTTGACGTCAAAATCCGCAATTTCTCGGAAACCGGACGAACTTGGGAAATGGCGATGATAGGTCAAATAGGCATTATGGATATGCATAAAATGAATGTGGATATGACACAATCTGAATAGCAGTTTTAATTTGTGCGGCCAATTTTGACGGACGGACCAATGGACGGACGGATCAACGGACGTCATTTGTTTTTGCTGCATTGGTTTCTTCATTCATTGTCTTCTTTCTTTGTCTTGATTTGATTGTGATGTTAAGTTATCTTTCTTCAGGGTCCACAGACTTGAGACTGCGCGTAAGTGGGTTAAACGTTTTGATCCGGCTGGAAAACTCTCCCCTTCCCCTTACTGATGTTCTTATGTTGATCTGTCTTCTTAGTTTACCCTCTTTGCGGGGAATATACTGTTTCATATACATTTGTTAATGTTCTCTCCTCTCATTTATTTTCCAGTGTTTCATGATGATATTCTCCTGCATATTGTATTTAATACATATCCATTTATTTCTTGTTATAGCTTTCTTAGTATAGGAATTTAGTACGTTACTCCTGTAACCTTGAAGTTGTAGTTTATTTCCCAGGCTGGTAACTCTGTTTGTTGCATCTTCCATATAACTGCAGATTCTTGAAATCCTTATTATTTGTGATATAAATATTCCATAGCTCTGGTTTCTAGGAATATTTCCGGATAAATCTGGATATGAGACTATTTGGAAATTGAAGTTTTCTCTTTTGTTTTATAGTTTTGATGTGATTTGTTTATTTACTATTTTCATTTGTATGTCCAGAAAAGTTGTTTCTGTATCCTTCTCATTTTCCTTGTTTAACACTAGTTCTTCAGGATAGATTCCTTAAATTTACACTTTTAATGTTATCTAACATATTTTGGTTATTGTCGGACGGACGCCTGGTCGATCCCATAGGCTTACTGTGTGAGCCAAAAAACAATATTTCCCATGTTATTTTCCCATAGGGAAAGCTCATACGATCCATTGCTTTCAGCTAATCTTGGTCACCCATAATCGATATCTTTAAAACCCCCAAAAGAATCACTGGTTTCATTACAGACAAATTGAGTGCATGTAAAAAAATGGCAGCATAATCAACTTGTTTAATGTGTGCATGTCAGCTGATAATTGAATAACAGGAACAACAGTACTGCCATCTTTTAATATGAGCCTTTTTGGACCTGTTCATTAATAAATGTAGCGCTGTGATCGGAAAAGGCTTCTCAACATGTACATATTCTGTACATGCGTTAAAAAGGTGGCTTGGTTAACCTTCTGTCATCCTCCTAAGCAGGTGTCCAGAATCTTTATCTCCTTCTTCCCCCTGTTTAACTGAATCACGTGATCTAATTATGCGCAATGGCTTATACATGATTTTTGTCGCAGTGTTGCGACAGCCAATCAGATTGCGAGTTCTTAATCGGAGAAATGGTTACTGCATATCGCAGGGGGTAAAAAGAAAGAATATACTATGTATTCTGGATTCTGAAGCCCTGTGATCGGAGGATGACCTTCTGTAAATTGCAATATTTTTTTCAATTTAACAAGGGTCTTATATGAATCAGACAATTGTGTTTGAAGCATGAGCTAACATATACCTTTTATTTCTTATGTAACCCATGTAGTATGTAAATTTTCCTTTGGTAAACTGGTAAATAAATGTTTAATAAATAAATCTGGTTTTTACTGTAAGTTATTGAAGATTACTATATAAAACTGCATATTACCTGTCCTCTGAGTTGCGGAAACGCTCAAAAAATGGCAATTTGAATCTGAGTGTGTCAGATTTAAATTGACTAAGGCCAGCGCCCACCAAACTCCTACAAAGAATTTAAATAAATTGCATAACTAACATGTGTGTTAAATATGCCAACTCTCATATGCACAAGTGGATTAGGGTGGGGGCCAAAAAAGGTCTCAAAGTGAACTTTTAGAAACAAGAATGATGATAAATGATTCTTCTGACCCAAGATCAAAAGGCCACTTTGTTTATTCCATACATGTATTATAGGTACCAAATCCCTTACCTAAATTCAACATGGGTATCTATAGTCCTAATTAGTCCCTAAATCCCTACCCTAAATGTCCCAATTGTCCTTACCCTAAATGTATCATTGGTCCCTCTGGTCCTACGGGCATCCCACTCCCGACAGCACAGCAACATGAGAGAAACTTCACCACCATTGTCTTCACATTGAAGATGTGCCGCACAACGGTCCCATTTAGAAAACCTATTAGTTCTGGCATGCCTGATCCACCAGCACTTGGACGGAGAAACTAAGTAGAGAATAAATAATTTGTAAATTTGATAATTAAAGATGTCTACAGGGAATCTTTTTAAACAAACAAAATCGATCAAAATTTGAAACTGAAAGAAAGTGTCTTTGGCATGAAAAATTTCAATAAACATTTGATAGCACATTGTTTCGTAAAAGCGTAATACCACACTATCTTATTTAATAATCTTACCACGACAAGGGCAGCACTGACGAGCACAAACAAGAGACTGTATCCCATCACGAAGCCCCAGCTGATCAAGGGCTTACCATCCTGAAAATAACATAAACTTAAGTAGAGTTTCCAATGAATACATGTAGATACAGGCCGGTAGTCAGGATTTGCTAAGGGGGTTCACTTTTTGAAAAATTTCAGGGGGGGTTCACTTTTGACTATTTTGTTCCAAAATTGGCAAAATCCCTTAAAAAGTGCTCAGAATTGTGAAAACTGTATGATTTTTAAAGATTTTTTGGCCAGGGGGGAACCCTAGCCCTGGCTATGGGCCTGAGATACATGTATGCAGTAGAGTTTACCATTTGATAATACATTTAAATGTCTTTGGCTCATTTATAAATGTATGATAAGGAAATAAGCATATCCTTTAACATTGAGTCTACTCTGTCTTTCTTTCATTACCATCCTGAAAAAGTATATTTGGTTTTCTCCTTCACAGTTAAATAATTTGTCATCTTGAAAAATCATGCAGCAAGTACTAGTGTGTTTTGCAATCCTAAAATAGAAATTCAAAGTGGTATGGTATTCCCGGTATGTTATGCCTCGATCATATTTGATCTACGACAACCGTACAGCATGCAGCCATAACTTCCCAAAATCGAGAGTAATGTTAAGGAGAATCTAAATTGGTTAGTTTTACACATTGTTAATTATAAACCAGTACTTACAGCTATGTACTCTCTGGCTGTATCCCATTTAAAGTCAGCTATATCTAAATTGGTTGGTTTTACACATTGTTAATTATAAACCAGTACTTACAGCTATGTACTCTCTGGCTGTATCCCATTTAAAGTCAGCTATATCTAAATTGGTTGGTTTTACACATTGTTAATTATATACCAGTACTTACAGCTATGTACTCTCTGGCTGTATCCCATTTAAAGTCAGCTATATCTAAATTGGTTAGTTTTACCCATTGTTAATTATATACCAGTACTTACAGCTATGTACTCTCTGGCTGTATCCCATTTAAAGTCAGCTATATCTAAATTGGTTAGTTTTACCCATTGTTAATTATATACCAGTACTTACAGCTATGTACTCTCTGGCTGTATCCCATTTAAAGTCAGCAATAACATCAATCAATTGATGTAACAAGAAACCAATGAATCCAACACTAAAACCAATCAGCCCCATCATTAACCAGCGATCCCAGTCTAATCTGAAAAGATAAAAATATTTTCTTTGAATAAGGAACATTTTTAGTTAAACAGAGCGTCTGGAAATGCATTGACAAGAATTTACAGAGAACATTTAAGGACAGAAAATCCAAAATGGCCACCTTAACATTTACAAAGAATGCCTAAAAAATTATCAGTTCAAGATTGTAATATAAAGAAAAAAAACTGAAAATCTGAAATCGATCTGTGACATGGTTCACCTTTGTAGAAAAGACATTACTGTGACAGACAAAATGTATTCATGCACATACCTGCGAGGCTGCCTTTTTACCCAGTTCTTATATACATCACTGTGCGAGGGTAAATAGTCCAAACTCTCATAACTGGCTAGAGTCTCCCTCTCTTTGGCCGTATACTGATGATTGGTAAATGTGCTCTCAAAATCCCTACCCTAAAAATAAAATGTAAGTTTTTATTCTGAAGAATGTTTTATTGATGAAAGTTCCATGTACTGGAGGAATGCCCACCTTGTGATGTGTTGAGGAAATTCTCATTAATTTAAATGCTTAAAGGGACGCAATGAATATGAATATTTCTCATCCTGTTGCACCAATAATAGAACTTGTACCAAGCCTATGTTTGTCTGCGTCTGTTGATGGTGCAAATAGCAGGCATTTATGAAATAAATACAGAATGACCTGGATATGGCACCATCAATTAAGAACTTGCAAACCGATGTTTGTCAGTCTGTTGATGGTGCAAATAATATATTTTAACATCAAAATTGAAACAAATACAGAATGGCCTGGACATTGCACCATCAATATAGAACTTGCACCAAACCTATGTTAGTCTGAATCTGTTGATGGTGCAAATAGAAGGCAGTTGTGAAATAAATACAGCCCTTCATGAGTATTCTTACAGAAAAACAAGAGAAACCCAGATACATTTATGCAAAAATTAATAATTTGTGTTCTCTAGCTTCAATCGATAATTGTTCTTCTGTCCATACATATGTTGTTTATTGTTATTGAAAAATAAGGAGCAAAATGCTCAAATACATTCAAATATCCCATTAAAAAGAAGGAAAATTAGCAACATTTCCAAGCTACATGTATAAAGAACACCTCCTTATACCAAAATGGTCCTCCACTCCCCCCCCCCCCCCTGACCCCCTATTGGTTAGTAAATTATAACTCTTTAACCTTTGCAAAGAATGAGTGTGTGTCATCCTGGGGGTAGAGAACAGCATCATCTGTGGGTGGCGTCATAGCTGACCCATATTTGCTGAATGTTTGACGCGTTGGATCTAGTCTCCGTCTGACACCAGTTGGAGAGTTACTAGTCCTATCATCTGATTCTTCCGCCATAATCTGACAGTGAAAAAACTGTAATCATAAATTATAATACACATACATGTGCACAAGGGTCATGTACAGGGAGCTTTTGGATACAGAGTTTGGTCCCACAGGTTTATCCACAGGGAAATACATGTACATGTATAATATGTCTGTTTGAAATATGCATATTGATAAATCAGGCCCATAACCAGGATTTCTCAAAAGGGGTTTTACTTTTATGCTAAATTTCCATAAACATTTGCGTCGCACATGCTTCCTTATTCACTTCTACCTGAGACCATCATATAATTTCATGTTTGTCTCAGCTTCTACACCCCCCCCCCCCCACCCCTATATAAGGATTTTTATATGATGTGGGTTATAATTGGTCAACAATTGGTCAACACCCCCTCCCCTGAACCACCGTGTATCTATTTCATCACATAAATGATATATTTGCTTTAAATGTCCCATAGGCTTTGATGTAGACCTAGTAGATGTAGACTTGTCAATGTGAGACCGAGAGATTCAGAATAAGGACGAAGCACAATAAAAGTTACGCCCACAACTTGCCACATAATTCACAAAGGTTGTACTGTTTTCAATTTCCAATTTGAAATGCATAGTCTAATTAACTCTACATTAAGATTAAAAACAAATAAAAATGTTGTCGTATTCGCAACGATTTTACCGAACTCCTATGCAGTGTCTCGGTATAGACACTGCGGCGGGCAGATTATGGAATCCCCAAAATTTGGGGAAGATAGTCCCCCTTTTTGTCACAGATGTACTTGTTTTTCACACAACTTATAAAATATATGTTCTTTTATGTTCACCAATAATTATTTTGTCAAAATATTCCAAAATCAATGAAATATAAGAGCAAATCCCCGCGGAAGGAATTCTAAGTAAAAGTTGTGTTGATAAAAGTTTACCGCACGTGTTGTTTATTAGTTAATACGCGCAATTCAACCAATGAAATTGTCTAAATTTTACAATCACGCGACCTGAGCATGGGACTAGAACCAATCACGTCAGTTGTTTATTACGATGTTACCATACTTACGGTGAGACACCTGCCCGCCGCAGTGATATATCACTGCACGGGAGTTCGCGATTTTACAAGAAAAAAATACATCGAAATGTCAAAACGATGTTGACACTCTATTATCGCCCACCTAAAATCTGAAAGATTATTTTAACACATCTCTGCGTATTTAAATTCAATAATTCAGTGACGATACATTCAAATGAAAGATATCTATTGAAATAAGTAAATGTTAGTTCAGTAAACGGTATAACTTGTTAACGAGGAAGACATATACAATATACATACGTTTGACACTTCCTGGGTTTGTAGAAAATGAATTACGTCGAATTAACGAACGTTAATATAATTCAAGCCATCGACCATATGTTCGTAATTTTACACCAACTTGATTGACTGGCCCGATCTGAATTCCCGGGGGTCTGAATTCTGAATGTCATATGGATAATGCTGACTAATGTTGCAAAATTCATTCGTTTAATTGATACTGGCATATGTGAATTCAAAAAAATCAGCACACCGGAGGATTCACTATAAGCTTTAATATATTGACGGCTCGGCGCACATGGTATGGCAATGGACCAACATTTTAGGATCTGTTAAAGAATGCCCCCTCATTATGACTTTTGAGGTATGGCAATGGTCAGATTTTTCCACTTTCTTGTATGTGAATGGTCATGGAAAGTGTGGTATCACTGGTCTAGTAGGCCTAGTTACACATATCCTAATCAGTTTGAGGTTGTTTTGGTATGTTTTCCTCAAAGATCGCCTTCTTCTTGGGACCTTCTAAATAATTAGCCTTTTTCCCCGGGAAATATTCTATTTTGGACCATCGATACGGTGGCATTGGTCCTATATTTTGACATTTGATGGCACGGTCTCATATTTGGGCATTTGGTATGGCTTTTGGGCTTTATATTTGATGGCATGGAAACACATCCAAAGGACCTTATACACCCTCCATTGGGATCTCCCCATGGGAAAAAAAAATTCATCTGATTTTTCAAAATGAGTATTCTGCTTCAATTATTACATTTATATGCACACTAGTATCTTGTTGACCTATATTCAGCACTGTATTGATGTATAGGCCACTTATTAGGGTCATAATTCAATCATGAAGTGTAGAGGCATAGATTCCAAACCAGGAAGTATTTTTGTGTCTGTCAAAATCCATTTACATCCTACGCATCCCTGCATCTTATCCAAATATGTTACTACATAATGAAATATAATAGCCTAGTATAATCTTTGGTTTTCCAAACTTGTATGATATTTGATAAGTGTAAAAGTTGTTTTTGGAGCATTTTTCTATAGCCATTTAGTAGGGAAAAAAATGATGAAAAAATCTTTTAATTTTAAGTATGACCTGAATCGATTGCAAACTTCATATTTGCACATTTGATGAGATAAACCATTTATGTCGTATTGTGAAATTATTAAGTTTTGCAATCGATTCAGGTCATAGTGTATTTTTGGTGTTTCTGTGATAATCAATGGAAACCAATGGCCTCTATTGGGATCTGCTGATATCCTCATGTTAAGTCAATGGTGCACAGCCCCATGTAAGTCAATACAACCTTACTGAACGAAATGATCCCTATCTCAGCTTATGTGTGTCCGAGCACTTTAATATTTTCCAAAGTATTATATGACATTTTATTCTTCATGTTACACCTACGAATGATTCATTTTGACCATAGGGATATTTGCCAATAATTGCACATTGTCCTTTGATATTTTGGTATGGGAATACCCACACCCATACATATGAGGGTTCAGCCTAGGACCCCTGCCAAATTTTGTACACAGTGAACCCCCCGGGCACCGTGCAAGCTTAGCCTAGGATGTAGGCCCGGTGTGAAAGAAATTATGATCCCCCAGGGATTATGGTCCCCCATTTTAAAGGCCCTTACTGGCCCTGATTGTGTATAAGATAATAAGGGAAAGAGCACAAAGAGGTCACCATATAAATCAATGGAGAGTAGGACCATAAATTAATAGGACCTCCTACCCTTTTACACCTGTACTGAAGTTCAACAAGTTAAACTAAATCCGGCTTTAATCTGATATTAATTGGGACCGGATTAAGACCTAGCCATAAGACATGTCATATAGGAATTAAATGAGGACCCAGGCTAGGTCTAATATTGTTGGACTAAGCTTGTGAGAGTTCATTGCAAGTAAAGATGGTAGTGTAAATGCATGCAAATGCCTGTGCAAATGTTTCTCTTTTCTGAGTCGAACTTTATTCACTGAAAAGTTGTTTAGATCAAATCTTGATTATAAATTGATTGAAGGTTTAAGATGATTTGAGATTATGAACTGCGAACTAACATTTACTTTTATTGATTGTCGATTTGAAGTAGAAATGATTGTAGGCCTACTTGAAAATATGTGTACACTATCAGAATCTGATCTTTGTGCCATTTGTAAAGAAAAATCAGAGGAAATTTGTGATCTCATCTCTGATTTGTAAAGTGGTAGGCTAAGCTTAATGGAATATTGATAGAAGAAATTAAAAGCTGATTACTTGCGGTATTGCGGTGCTTTGTACAAAACAGAATATCATGATAGGACCAATATGTTGTAAAAATGATGACAAATGTGTTGAGTATATTCAAAAGATATTCTATGCGAACACTTCATATTACAATTAAAGCAAATCATAGAACTTATTGTTGTTGTAGCCTACATGTAGATCGACTTGACTAGTCAATAGTTGATATACAGGGTGGGCCAAAAAAAAGTTCACCCTTTTTCATTTTAATCTCATTTTTTTATTTTTGATGCAATCCCTTAAAAAATTGATATGTAGATAACTGAGACATTTCTAAACAAGGTCGATATATAACATTAGGTGTGTCTTTGGCTGTTTTGTTTTTAAAGTAAATGTTCAATATGTCCTCCTTGTTCCTGCACAACCAGTTTTAGTCTATGACGCCATTTATTTATTGCCGCGTTAATTGATTGTTGTGATAATTGTTCCCAACATAAAGTTATTCTTTGTTGGAGTTCTTGAACTGAATGGATGGGAACACTATGAACATGTTTTTCTAGTTCACCCCACACAAAATAATCCATAACATTGAGATCAGGGCTATTTGGGGGCCATAAGTCAGGGGGGATAAAATCAGGTGCATTGGCATGCAAGAACTCCATTGTTGCTTTAGATGTGTGCGAGGGAGCCGCATCTTGTTGGAATATGTAGTTTGGATTGATGCGATTCATATCCTTTAATAAGGACTTTTTTAGCACTCTGTCTATATAGTATGTAGAATTCATTTTGGCTCCAGGTTGAACAAATGTTACTCTAGTTTTTCCCAATTTAGATACGCCGGCAGATACCATTATTTTTGAGGTAAACTTTCTCCTCTCCTTTACAAGTCGCTCTCGGTGTATTTGCTGCTTTGTTTCAACATCAGCGTAAATCCGATCATTTTGTGAATTTTTAGGTGGATCAACTGTGAACATCTTCTCGTCTGTGAACCAGGTTGTATTTCATACTTGAGTGGGTTTGGGGTAGATATCACCCGGGAATATATATCATATCTGAGGAGCGGGCAAGATATATTGTATATGTCCCGCTCTAGGCAAAATGCGGGCAGATATAATATATCCATCCCGCTCCCGGGAATTTTTTCAAAAGTTAAAATAAGTTTAAAAATTTAAAAAATTTAAATTTCAGAAGTTTAAAATTTTTCAAAAAGTTTAAATGTTACAATTCTATTGTATTGAACTGAAGGAATATTAGGAAAATGTTAAATATAACTTGTGCTTTTACAGTATAGGCCTATCTTGTCATTTGAAAAAGGTAGTAAAGGTTATATCTACCCCAAACCCACTCAAGTATGAGATACACCAGTTATGTACGGTCGGTTTTGGATACAGTGTTTATCCCGCGGGAAATATGTGTATCTCCCTCGGTCCCTGCGGTCCCTCATGAGATACACATATTTCCCTTGGGATAAACCCTGTATCCAAAACCTCCCAGTACATAACCCTTATGTATCTACCATACGTTTGGAAAATGTTTTCAGGAGTCGCTTGCTATTATCCAGTCTTTTCTTTCTATTGTTGTCTGTTAAGAGAGTAAGGTGCTGGCGCTTAAATGTTTTCATCTTTAACTCAGTTTTGGCAATTCTTCGAACAGTTGATCTGGATATGCCTGCTTTCTTTTCTATCTCTCTTGGAGACATGCTACTCCCTGGGTTATCCTCTTGGCTACATATTAAATCAGCTACAGTCTCTATGTTTTCTGCTGTTGTAACAGTTCTGGGACGCCCACTTCCAAGCTTCCTCTTAGTGGAGCCAGTGATGTCAACTTTTCTAATGAGTTTCGCAACTGTGCGAACATTCCAATTTTTATTTGGAAACATCTTACAGACTTTCTTTGCCCCATATTTCTTTTCTGTTCTCAGTACTTTGATTATAGCCTTATCTTCATCTGATAGGGGAGGCATGATATCCTGTGACAGTTACTGAAAAAGAATTGCAGTTCATTTCTAAATAGTAATTTTCATTAATCCCAGTTTGAACTCAACTCTTAAGGGGTGCCCAATGACTCTGAGCTTGGAATAAATCACCAGTATTAGTATTCCCAACTCTGAGTACCCCTTTTCCCTGCACTATAAAGCATGAACAGAATTAAAATGGCATCTTGTACAAATTATATTATGCAGAATTTAATAACTTATTCATTTGTAATTATATCATAAGTGTATTACATAAAACCATCAAATTATTATCAATATTGTGAACGTAAAAATGAGGAAAATTGGATAAAACCATGGATTTTCAGTAACTTGTTGACCAACTCATCTATGGTAGTATCGGGTGTTTATAAGAGTACTTAATTGTTTAAAGAGGTGTTTATCATCAACTCTGACTAGTAATTAACACTCTACCTTGTAATATTTTGCATTAACTGACATAAAAATTATATTTACCATGATAACTTCTTTTCAAATTTCCCTCCTTTTTTTGAAATCCGCCATTTTGTAAATGAAGTAAATTTCTGGTTTTTTTTTCATGACACACCATGAATATATTCTAGGTGTCATGACAACACTGTTGCATAAATTTCACTCAAATCCTAACAACATGTACAGAAATGTCTGAGCTATATACATATCAATTTTTAGAGGCATTGCATCAAAAATAAGAAAATTAGATTAAAATGAAAAAGGGTGAACTTTTTTTTGGCCCACCCTGTATATATGCCAATAGATAGATGCCAAAAATATAAGATTCTAAAATGTGTGACTATAATATAACTACGAAGCAATATTATATGTCGTAAATGTAACTTATTTCAAATGTTTTTATGAATAAAAAAGTCATAAAAAAGAAAATAGTTTATGTTTCTGTCTGACATAATTTGTCTCAAAATTACAGACTGGAAAACGGTCTCATCATTACGTGCCACGTTTCACGTATTTTATAAGCCTAGATCTGACAAAATGGTATTCTTTATGTGTTTTAATAAAAACAGTTAAAATAACCCTATTGGGCGTATATCTGTATACCACGGAGTGAAGGTGAACGAAGCAAAAATACGAGATCAGACGAAATGGTGAGTTTAAAGTTATATTTTTGTTTTATTGCTTTGACTTTACCAGTATTGCATTTTTCCTTTGGATAATATAATATAAATAGTAGAGAAACGATATGTTTTTTCTTAAATTGTCCTTTTATTCTTCATGACTTTTTGTGATTTGTGATGAATAAGCTATACTAGGTGAGAATGTAATTTGACGTAGCCTACGTGTATTTAATTTGGGTGTAATTTTAGTATCGACTGTTTTATAATAGCTTGTTAACATTGAAAGCAATGTCCGTAGCCTTATTGTGATAGGCTGATGAAATTGGCCACCAGCAGCCGTTCAAAACTAATTAAAATTGGTATTTTTTGTTGATTGTTTTACCCTTCAAAATTAGCGGGTAATGGGTGTGTGATACCCTTCGCATTTGTTTGACTTCACTTCTTAGAAGAGAGCTTCGTCTTAACTAGACTCTGCACGCAGGGTAGGTGTGTGACCGAATAAGTGGACAAACTTATGAAAGAATAAAGATAGAGATTCTACGATTCATAGTGGAATACCAATTTGACGATAATGTCGTTTTTAATCTTGTCAAATTTGACTATTTGAACTATTGTATGTATTATATGAAATAAATTATTATAAAAAGTGGTAAAATATATGCAGGGGCGTAGCCAGCTCTCTTTGGGGGGGGGGGTGCGATGGGTGCAATCGCATGGGTGCGATCCCCCTGGCTACGCCCATGATATGTCCAATGATATATTCTCAATTTTCCCTGTTAAAAGAGTGAGGTCTTACTTATGGCCAGAGAAATCTGAGGTTATAGATAAGTCTTATGTAAATTTTCTAGACTTGAACACTTTTAATAAAATTGTTACTAAAAGTCTGTTTTAAACAAGTATAGGAGATATTCTTAAGCTTATTAAAATCCATATATTATTTGTATTCGTATATAAAATATAGTCCATAAACAACATTTGTAAGTCTACTTTTGATGTGCGTACTCGCCCCTAGACAAAGAAATAGAGAAAGATTTTGATATGTAAGTTACCCTTTTCAATTGAAAGTGACAGCTTAAATTAAACATACACACTCCAATGATATTAGAGAAAATGGACTCCAACTACAACATAGCAACCAACCCAGTCCCACCCTAATACAAAGTACCCCTCTGACTAGGTTCAATTATAACCATCGCTTGTGGACTCTGATCAACTCTGCAGGGGCAACCTCCATCCCCAATCAGGTATACTTTGGAGCGCCCCGAAACCTGAGGAGGTAGAAGTACTGATGATGCGACACGTCCACTGTATTGACCTTCCAACCCCCACCACCATCTTCAATGTATTGTAGAATAGCATAATGACAACGATGTTTTAACAAAATAGCATCATGACGGCATGACAACGATGTTTTATAAAACTTGTTGGTAATGTGCAAATAAATATTTTTACTGTTTTAGCCGATCTACAATCTAAAACCGAAAGAATTTGCAGGTAGGCCCTAACTTATCTTTTATTAAAATGAAAGCATAATATAGTAAAGATAAAATAAACATCAATAGAAAATAATGGTACACTCCCCGCCAATAGTTTGGCAACGTTAGCTCCCTCTGTTAAAGCCTCTTTACGTTTGAATTTTTATTTACATAACCTGTGAAGAAAATAATATTGGTGGAAATGAGGGAGCTAAGGTTGTCAAACTTATGGAGGGGAGTGTATATAGCCTACTTTTAACAAGTAATTCGTGGATTGGCGTTAAACTTCATCAAATGAATTACTTCTTAATTTAACAGACAAGTTAGATGGGGTGAAATAAGTTAGATTGGTTGATTTAAGTTAGATGGGTGAAATTAGTCAGATGGCGTCAAGGTAAGATTGACGGGGTGAAATTAATTATATTGGAGTGAAATTAGTTAGATGGCGAAGGTAAGTAAGATGGGGTGACGGTAAGTTAGATGGGATGAAGGTAATTTTATGTCAAAGATTCCTTTTTAGGGCTGACGAAGTGGTTTAACGAGCAGTCATTCAATGGCAAACTCACCAAACTACAGTTGAAATCAGTCCTGTCGAGTTACGGACTGACGCCAACGTATGAAGAGCTACAACAAATGATAGACGCTGTCAGTGTGGATTGTAAGTTTGGAGTCTTATATAATAGAGTTTGTCGAGTTTACTTTGCCTAAATAGACGTTACATGCATCATGATATAAATACCTACATGTAGTCATGATTGTGTGTGAGTATATCTCACTATGTTATAAACATATTTATATCATAACACACAAGCTGAACAACTTAACCAACGTGACCTACTTTTACATTTATACATTTATTTAACCAGAAAAAGAAAGAAAATTATGTCAAACGCCTTTAGAGAAGCAACCAACTATATATAAATGACGGTCATAAGAAATCTGTTGAGAACGAATATTCATCAAAATGAGGTTACCATGCTTAATCCTCTAAATAATTGGTTGCATCTTCAAAGTGTCATAAGAATTGGTACCCTAAATGCATTCGTTCGACTTAGCTTCTTAAAAGAGAGTTTCCCCTGCGCGCAGGGTAAAGCAATTATACAGTAGAAATGAAACAAGGCACGGAGCGTATGTTGTGTATATATCTACATACTGTATAATAACATATAGATAAAAACATAAGATGATTTCATTTCGTTGCAACTAGTGTCTTGTTCAAATCCTCAGGCAACTGACAGAAATTCGCAGTATGACGTAATTTTAATTACAAATTAGAAAGATTTCACAATTTCAAGTTTCAATATTTCAATTTCAATAATAACACATTATTAATAATGTACATTAATACTTACATTTATAATTAAAAGCCTCTGGCATTGACCTACAGACGTTTCTTGGACTGTGTAGTGTGAAAAGTCCAGTCCACGACCATCAAAAGGAAATACAAGACGCCTTTCGTATATTTGACCAGGTAAAGAATGGGTAATAAACTTTATGTGTATTCCCATTCAGGAATGGAAATTACGTCCCTGAGGTAGTCAAGTTGAGTTGTAAAAAGTATATGTAATATCTTACAGTTTATTTCTTCATTAGGGCATGTATAAAAGAATGAAGGTATAAGTGCATTTTGATTTTTTATCAAACTCTCACATGTAAACATATTTCATAACAGTGATAAAGACGTAAGGATTAAATATTTGTATAAGATACATTAAGACTTGCTTCAAGAAACCAATCAAATTCCTTGACGGTTAAGGTTAGATATTCGGCCATCTTAGGTAAAGCAAACGTTACCCATTAAATTCAAGGATGGTAGTGGTGCCGTTGATGCCAAGGAGCTGAGGTATGCCATGAACAGGATGGGGAACTACAATGTAGATATCCATAACATGCTGGGAGAAATGGATACCAACAAAGACGGACTAATCTCGTGCGAAGGTAGAACTTTGGAATTTTACGTACTACATATGTATATTACATTGAAGAGATACATAAGATATCACATCAAAAAGGATTTTCAATTCCATGTTAAACATGTTCTCGAGAAATAAACAGTTTTACATAATTTGTACTTAATTATACAACATAAAGACGATTATTATATACGGTATAGTTAATATGTTCATATTCTGAGGTTTAAGAAAAGGGCTCAGCGAATCATTATTTTCTACAAGGTTGGTTGAATCTCATCATTTAACTTAATCAAAATGTATTTTTGTTTCAGAGTTTTGCAGTTTCATGGAGAAAAAGCTGTTAACGTACAGTATATGCTGTGCCTACAGTTTTTCAAGAATAATTTCTTAACTTTGCTAAAATTACGTTCAACGCTTACACGTCACATAAAAACATTCCAGACAAATGAGCAATGGCACGGGGGTAAAGCAGACCCGATGATGCAATGAGCTTGCTCGGCGGTATCATGACTGTGTAACGGGTCTTCATGTATAAGTGAGCTCGGCGGTAGGTTCAAACAACGCGGATCTTCAAAACATGTGCTCATGGTATCATAGTGGCTTTACCCCCGTGAATGGTGTAGATGTAGTACTTTGGCTAAATTGAAGACTGGGACATTTAAAGTTCTTTTTAAAACAGGAATATAAAATCGTATTGAAGATAGGAAAGCTGCTTTTGTGACAGTACCCATTAATTGCATTCTGTACATTTGATCTATTTCGTTCAAAAATATAATATGTATAGATAAATTGCTGGTATTTTATTTATTGAATCGATTATCTTAAGTTACCCCCAATCCGCACTCTAAAATCACGATACCGTACGGTACATTAAGAGTATGATACCGTATGGTGCCGTTAGAGAATGATGCTGTACAGTGTTCACCGGTACCGTTTCTAGTCTACGGTACCGTACAGTACCATATTTCACGGTACCGCGCGGTAAAAATGCCAAAACGGTATCGTACGGTACTGTTGCAGATTGGCTGTGTAGTATACACTCCCCTCCATAAGTTTGGCAACCTTTTTCCCCCATTGAACTACGTGTTAAAGCCTCTTTACCTTTGAATTTTTATTTACTTAACCTGCGATGAAAATACTTATACTATTGATGGAAACGTAATTTGACTTTAATTCCAATACCTCCAAATTTTCTCAATTTTTTTCCTCAATTACAATAGGTCGAAAATTGATGATAAATTTTTGAAAATCGACATTCCCATGTTTACCAATGGGAAATGGTAGGTTTGCCGCAAGTCATATGACAGAATATGCATCCATCCGAGTCCTTGCAAAAAATACGAGTTAGGCAGGTAATTGAATTTGCTAACTTTATTTAACAAAAAATTGATATGTTTCTTCAGGTTCAACAAAGTTATAGGGCTTTAAAGTCAAAATTGTTTTTCAAAAAAACCCTCCGATTGAAATAACACAGGAGGCGAAAAACAATTTTCAAAAATGACTTTGAAGCGCTGTAACTTTAATATTCATCAAATAAACTAAACACTTAGTGTTCAAAAAAGTTAGACAATTCAATCTTCTATATGAAAATATTTTTTGCTGAATCTTTTACTGAAAAGATATCCTGATTTCTGATTTGCCCTGAACCCTCCATTTCCCATTGGATTACATGAGAATGACGATTTTCAAAAATTCATCAAATTTATCATCAATTTTCGACCTATTGTAATTGAGGAAAAAAATTGAGAAAATTTGGAGGTATTGGAAATAAAGTCAAGTTACGTTTCCATCAATATCATAAGTTATTTCATCGCCGGTTAAGTAAATAAAAATTCAAACGTAAAGAGGCTTTAACACGTAGTTCAATGGAGAAAAAAGGTTGCCAAACTTATGGAGGGGAGTGTAGAATTTTTGTCAATGTTTTACAACATTTTCTATATACATTCAACTCTATGTGCTCAAATACGATCCATTTCAATCTTCTGAAATAATTAGCCCCTCTGTTGCTACACATTGTATTTCGTTAAAATTAAATAACATATGTTACTGGTATCTATTTATTTGGTATATCCTACATGTAAATGATTGAATGCCTATCGATGGTTTACAATATTATTATTTTGCCGGAATTGTACGTATGTGGCCCAGCTGTATCTTCACTGGTATTATCCATTTCCTCTTTCCGAAATAAACTGCTCATTTCATTGAAAAAATATATTTGCTACAAGACCCATTGTGTGATGCTTGTATCAAAAGATTACACTCAGACACTTTGATTATCTCATGTACCTCGATCAACATAAATAATGTCGACCAGTAGTGGTATGTCTACTTAAATATCTCATGGAAGAGGAGGGAAAACAATTTGTGGCATCATGAAATTGTTTTCTTTTTGGGCACTATTTTTAAAATTTTTGGACTACTTCCCCTCTCGATTTTCAGGTTCGCCCCTGGTGTTTTTATAAACATTAAAACATACCCTTTACATTACGAGGGGAGTTGCTTTAGCATGGAATTTGTTATGTGTGTGGAGGGGTTGAAATCTACCCACTCTTATCTCATCATATAAATACTCATACCGCTACTCCATATTTCTTTTGATCTAGTGCCTTTCCCCAATAGACTTAAAGACGTCAAACCTTGCATCTCTAATTCGCCATTTACAGAATCCTTTTTTATATTGCTATGCATATACTATCTTGCTGTCTTTGATTTCACGGATTATTTCTGGATCAATAACGTGTTTGTATAATTCTAGCAGCTTCAATGTGGTAATGAAACCCAAGTCATCCATACACCGGATATTCCGGGCGACAGTGTCGACTCTATCATGGAGGACGTGGATTATGAACACATCTGGCAGGACTGCGAACTCGTACCTGAAAATAGTTGGTTTTACTCATACTAACTGTATACCTACGAAAGGGCCAGACATTATCCACTTTGTTTCTTCCTACTCTTTGAATGATCTCTGGAGACCTGCTTTTATTTCGGAAGATGTCCATATCTCGTAGATATCACAAAATTATAAGTTAATTTATAAATATAGCATAAGTTTTTGACCAATATAAAGATGGCAGCATTAACAAAATTATATAACATTCTCTCAGAAGTATTAATAAACACATTGATTACCATGCCCTCTTTATTATTTAAAAATATTTCTATCGCACTTTAAAACATGTACATTAACTTACCCTTTACCACATAATTCTAGTGAGTATATGATCTTATTAAGGTGTCTTGCTAGGAATCGCTCGTCATAGAGAGGCATTGTGTCTCTTGGTAACACTACATACGGTTCATATGGCCATTTCCAACTGACCTAAAAACAATAGGATTACAATTGAACAAATCATCGGGAATACATCCAGACCTGATCTTGAATAATCTGAGTAAATGCAATGTGATAAGTCGTCCCATTAACTTCAAGTACTAATATTACTGGTAACAGTATGGCAGATAATTCGTCCAAAAATATTATGATGAAAAAAGCAGCAAAAAGATTCAGACTTTTGAAACATCTGCATTAATTTGCATGCTCACGTTCAAACTGTTGACTATACTTATCACAGAGTTCCTGTTTAGTTGAATATTGTATATTGTTTACCGAATACATCTCTTGTGTTTGGAGCAATCTCTTATAATCTGTTGGATTATGACACTGGGGGCATCTTCTATCACTTAAAGAGATAAAAATAAAATAAAATATGGACCAAGGAGTGAAACCGAGCCCAAATTAAAGAGAGAATCAGATATAGCGAGCAGGCTAAACAAAAAATTGTTTCAATTTTAGAATATTTTTGGCTTATGTCATTCCTTGTCATGTCTATTTTCTAAAAATCACAAAAGTGCACACTTTATTCCAGGAAAACAAAAGATGTTTACAGTAATGTATTATTTTTCTATATGAATGGTTACCATTCTTATTATTTGGGAGAATTTAAACATTTTCACCCATTTTTGCACTTTGAATCATTAATAACTTCACCAATTAATAACATACATGTATTGTGAATCTTTTGGGAGATATTGAATTTGATATTGTAAGGAATAGATTGGTAGGTCAGATTCTGCCTTTAATATTGTTTACTGCAAACTATAAAGCAAAATATATAGATTAATATCGTAAATTTAAATACAAGGTATTAAGTTAAATCAGTGTTTTGAAAAGCGGTTCATATGATAGAAATTATGTCACTATGGAGTCTTTCTATCATACAAATTAGTATTTTGTTAGAAAATACATCGCAGGCCTATTTTGCCTTCCCAATAGTTAAAATGACCTTTCAGGAAGTTACAAGGTGGGACATGGGAGGAATGCTAGAATCGTTATTCAAATTGCATTTTGGCGTATACAAAAATATATTAAATTAGTGTAAGTACCATATCCAATATATCTGTCTGATAGATTGTATGTCTAGTCAGGCTTCGACCTGAGTTCACAATAAGATTTTAACGCCATGTTAAATCACATCAAAAATACCTAAATTGGACGAGTATTCCATTTCGATACATCCTTTTTACTTCTTCCTTAGTCGCCGGGAGTAGATCTAAAGATGACTTGTCAAACTCGAACGCAGGTATCACAAATGCAACCTGACTCTATGTAAAATATATATATATATATATATTTATTTATTTATTTATTTATTTATTACAGTGTCACCCGTAATTATACGGCCAGCCTCCAAAGGCTTATGAGACACAATTACAATCATATTATAAGCAGATAAGTCAGTTGAATCTATCTTTAGCCTCCAAAGACAAAAGCAAAAAATTTGAAACATATTTACAGAGTGATTTAGAATTCAATAAGTACATTGTTTTCTTTTCATTATCACAAGACTCAAATAGATCATATATACCTTTTACTTTACAAAACATTTCCTCTCTTAATTTATGATTATATATAGATTTATATCGTAAATTAAAATACGAGGCATTAAATTGAATCAGTGTTTTGAAAAAGCGCTTCATATGATACCGACGACTGCAGTTATCGTCAGGTAAAATGGTGGATAGTTTACAATTCAAGAAAACTTCAAATGGTTTTGGATTTGAATCAAAGCTTACCTTATTAGGCTCTGTGTATGGATATAGCCTAGCCTTGATGCGGGAGTATGATCCTGACATGGGTACAAAATCGGCGTCTATAGTCAATACGTGACTCGTAAAACTGCCAAAGAATGCAGTGTTCCGCAAGTAGTTGATTGGATAGTATGACTGAAATACAACCATGTATCAATAAATATCCATAAGCCAGATATATAATGAATTGTTGGTTGATTTAATGAGAGTTCTTGTATGACAGTATTTTACAGAGACCATCGGTCGAGGTAAAATACTAAAAATGCGTTAAATGAATCACACTCACAATCCATTTAGGCTAGTAGTCGCCAGCTTTTATTTCACTCAGTAAACTATTTTGAAGAATATTGTTAAAGATATTAACGTTTCATCAGCTACTTGTTGAAATTATTTTTGTTAGGATGAGATGCATACCTAAAAATGCTGAGTCAATGTTTTCAATTTTTACTTTTTGAATGAGGTTTTATTAGGACCTAGTTTTGGGCTGGAAATACTGCAATTGTAGAACATATTGTTTCCTTAAATTATTTATTGATGTGATTTCAAAGACCGAAGGGTGATAGAAAATATTTTTCAAAAAGATGGCAGTGCAATCAATTTATTTTACATATCTTCTCAGTTCTACAACTGCTGCCATCTTTATATCGGTCTAAAACATAGGATTGATTTTCATCTGACATACTATTACGTCTTTATCTCCTGATGGTCTAATGACCAGATGTATTCCAACATTCCAACGGTCTTTTAATGCAACATTTATCTTGTCCAGCATAAGTTGACACTCTTCCTCAGATCCCCACAGTGACATACTGACAGGCCCACTCCAATGACTCAGTGTTTTAAGTAGAACACGTATTCTACAAAGTAATATAATAACTACCTGTTTATCAAATGTATTCTACAAATAACATCTTAACTACCCGTTAATCAAACATATTCTCAGAAGTAACATAATAACTACCTGTTTATCAAATGTATTCTATAAATAACATCTTAACTACCCGTTAATCAAACATATTCTCAGAAGTAACATAATAACTTAACATGTTTATCAAACGTGTTCTATAAAGTAACATAACTTCCACTCCATCAAGTGATAAGTAGGAATAGATAGATATTACATATTTACATAATAGTTTAATTTCAAATTAGTATTGTGTGGTATTACAAGAGCTTAGGTACATCAACAAATAAAATGTCCGTCTTTTATTCATAACTCTGACATCCAAGTGTTCATATTTCTATTTACATTGAACGTTTTAACAAATGACACATTAACATTAAAAGATGTCTCAACCGACCTTGTTATCCCGGACTGAATTAAAAGTGTCACGTCTACTGGATCGATGTTATAGTCACAGCTCCGGGCAAACCAGCTGATAGGATGCAAATGTTTTGATTGGTTAATAAAGGATATGCAGAGCTTCTCGTATCCTGGAGTCAAATACTTTGTGCCCCACCTATAAAATCAACACCATATTGAATCATGAATCTATGTATCAAACAGAATCAAGGCATTTGAATAATTTGCACTCATACAGTCCATTAGTCCTCAATTTCATGAATAAAGTATGAAGGTTCTCTCACATAATATGACGATTATTATTCAATTGTTCACAGAAGTGTACCCTACCTTTTTGATGCCATAACAGAAATATTTGTATCCCAGTTATAACGTCTACGTTCTGACGTTTGCCTATACTCCATCGAAGATTTCAACTTATCACCATCATTTTGTAAAACAGGATTTCTTGCAATCAGTAAAATCAATGTTCCAGTGAAAATGATAATCAATACAATACGTTTTGTCTTTTTAAACAGAACATTCATGACTGGAAATTATAAAAACGGATAATCAAAAACAGGTTTGTACGTCTATGCCAACTCAACATGTTTCTAAGAGACCCTTAGTTACCTCAACATAAAGATTCACTACACTGTTTGATGAACTGTCTCATTGAATGTTGAATAACCATGGAGCAACTGTCTGTTAAATAGCATATCTATGACAAGTGGCCGAGTGGACATCATGTATTTATTTGTTTTGGTCAGTTTTCTCCATTTTGTATAACAGAAAGCGTCTTATGAAAGGCATCAAGGATTCATCAATAATGACTTATGTTATGTGCTGTAGACGTACTAGCTAAATGTACATGAAAGATGCTTCTGGCATAACCTAATGACTCCTTCTCCATATGTCACTGAGACTTAACTAACATAAAAAGTACACGCTTATCATAGTTGTCAATAATATATACATTTTATTTATTGCTATCTAAGAAATAGTACATTGGTTACTAAGAATGATGGACTGAGAAGTTATAATGTAATATATAATATACAATGCATGGTAAAAATTGAGAAAATGTTATTTAGAAGAAGTCTGTCTCACTGATGGGTAATCTCCACCCAATCTCCTTTGCTCGATTTCTCCAGACATACGAATGAGACAAAATCGGGGAATTCCACATAATGTATGAGTGTCTAGCAGATTCCATGAGATGCATATACAATTGTTTCATTCAGTGCCATCGTTTGGCTGACATACATATACAATTGTTTCATTCAGTGCCGCAATTGTTTCATTCAGTGCCATCGTTTGGCTGACTTAATAGATATTTATGTGGAACTTTGATATCTTCATAGAACCTCCGTATCCATGTTTTATGTTCCGTTAGAAGATGGTCCTTTATAAACATACCAATCCTATCCATGCACCTTTAATAACAATATAACACATTTTAGTCATATTTTTCTAAACTAGGTTTAGGTTACTTGATTTGTTTAACGTTGGTAACATTTAGTAATTTAACCGAAGATAATAAATGCCCACTGTAGAAGCTATGACAGTTGGCATCTCTTTTCCTTAATGTTCGAATGACCATGGCGATTATACAATAATGACGACACCTGTACCTCATATTATGATCGTCGGTGTGAACTCTGGGGTGCAACTCATGAACAAGGAAGACATCGGGAAGAACGAAGAATTTGTATCTAAAAATGAAATAATTTCGGAGCATCAACGTCATCTCTCTTCAAAGAACTTCATTCATGCTTATATTCAGAAAGAAGTGAAATACCCTTGGACCAAGGATGATGGGACACTGTAGTAAGTTGATGCACATTCACACTATCGAGTCCTATCGAATGTTTACAAATGACCATAAAACATCTTTCATGAAGTATGCCTTAGCCGCACATTAAACGTCCATGAATATTGAAAATATTAACAGTTTAGCTATAGACAAGGGAATTACCGGCAATGTGTAATTATTGGCCAGTCGCCATCTTGGGTTGCGTGTTACTGTAGTTAGTGCAAAGTTAAGGCACCATAACCATTTTGAAATCAGATGAACCATTAGAATTGTTCCATATCTTACCGTTTAGCAAATATTTCTATATTGAACATGACTTTGTTTAGATGTCTTGCCAGAAGTCTCTCGTCATATAAGGGCATTCTATCACTAGCAATAACTACATAAGGTTCGTAAGGCCATCCAAATTCCACCTACACGTGCAAAAATATGTAGATATAGACATTGATGCATTATTTATAGCATGTGCTAAATAACTAAATAACTTTTTGGTCCATTTTGTGTTC
This sequence comes from Owenia fusiformis, assembly GCA_903813345.2. Classification (NCBI taxonomy): domain Eukaryota; kingdom Metazoa; phylum Annelida; class Polychaeta; order Sabellida; family Oweniidae; genus Owenia; species Owenia fusiformis. The sequence goes on along the minus strand of CAIIXF020000003.1, from coordinate 6,753,076 downwards.
TGGGCAAGTAAATTCTTGCATTCGGTGGATGTCACCATGAGAATATATTAGTACCTGCCGGTAATGATGACTTTTGCATTTTATTCCATCGTAACCAGAATGGTTTAGTTCTACCAGTGTTAGAAACAAATATGTATTAAAGTGCATTATTATTCTTACCTCGTAGGGTGTACTGGTTTCCATCCATTTCTCGTAATCTGTTGCAATGTGACAATTTCCACAGCGTTTTCCGCTAATGAGACAAAAGATATAATTAGGGTACTAGTTCTATTTGGTAACTAAAACGTGTAATGCCCATATACAGCAAACAGTTCTAAATGTTGATTCATCAAAAAACATTGAAAAATGTTTGCTGTGTACTATTTCGTGCGCCTTCTAGAGATATAATTGATTTAAATATACTTTAAATGATAAATATCTTGTTTATTTTTGTTTGTTTGTTTAAAGTTTATGGGTACCTGAATCTGTATATATAGTGCTCTCTATAGAGTTTAGTTGCGTCTGCCTTATTAGCCGGAAACGGAACCAACTTTGGTATTTCATCGTATTCGAATGCTGGGACTACAAGTGCCTATCAAAACAAATAGATATAAATAAAGATAATTATATAGTTCTGAAATCAATGATTTTTTTTAAAATCGCCAATAGGCTTTGGTAAGTGATTCAAAATGGTACTTCCAGTTTTCAAACTTATTGAAGGGAGTGTACGTATATGAATTACAGTTATTTGCGTACTAGTTTCGCTGTCCTTGGAAAATGTTGTGTATTGCTGATTGCATGCTTGATGAGAGGATAACACCCGGGCATGGGGACAAAATCCACGTCCACCATCCACACATGGCTACTGAAACTTCCGAAGAACGCTGTATTCCTAACGTAGTTTGTAGGATAGTAAAGCTGAAAATTACATGACATGTCAATCGATTTTCTATCACATACTCTCTCCCTTGTCGAATAGTCCATTTTGTTTCTGCAATCACGTGATCATTTACCTAAGATGAACTGAGGGTCAGAGGCATGCGTTAGACGCATTCTTTACCTCCTTCCAAACAGTACATTCTCACTTATCTATTACGTAAGACGTACAAAATGGAACATGCGTCAGAGGGCATCTTTATTTGCACTTTACTTTGTTTATTTTGTCTTGAAAATGACTATTTTTGAGAAAAGCCAGAAAATATATATGAACGAGACAAAAACTTGATTGAAGATCGAAAAATGTAAAGGGCCGTTATATTATTGAGGAGAGAAAAATGATATCTAAATAGTAAGTTTAACAGGCACATTACCCTTTAAGTTTGTGGTATCTCACAGTTTAGACGAACATTGCCTTTAAGGATTGTGTCAACTCACAATTTACACAAACATTGCCCTTTAAGTTAGCTCATACATCCACTAGTAGGAAATAAATCATTGTGCAAACGCCAAGGGCAAACATAAGTGTCGATTGAATGTACAGAAAAGTGAACACCATTGAAAAACATGGAGACCAATATTAAAAGTACTTATTTGAACATTAAAGAAATGTCATATAATATACGCTTCCCAAATACAAAATATATTACGAGAAAATGTATCTCTTTGTCCCGGGAGAACTTTGTTATGGGATTAATAATTTAAATGTAAGAAAACGTATCTGGAAATCGTGTAAACCCCATTTTGTAGGCATTATATTATATTTCGAAAAGCCTAAATTCAGAGACTGATGTTTATACAATAATACAAGTTACAGTAATAATCATTTGAAAGTCTCTTGGTATTAGTGTAATATATCTAAATTCAAAAATCCTTACATTTTTGTCTTTCATGAGCACCAAGTGTATTCCAACATTTGACCTCGCCCCCAGAGAATCGCCTAGGGCTCGTAGCATTGTCTGACAGTCTGCCTCGCTCCCCCATAACGCTACGCTTGCTGGCCCTCGCCAGTGTTTTAGGGTTTTCAGGAGCACCTTTAACCTAGAGCATAAATCACAAAGTATTGTGTGTATAAGATCCACATAATCTTAGGTGAGTAGTATTTTAGTTTTTACACCAACTGACAAACTGTAGTATGCTTTCTTTCTTGAAAGAACTGTCACCAGTATGTATCCTCAACAGTATGTATCCTCACCAGTATGTATCTGAGATTGTTCCTTCGCCAATAAAAAACAAATACATCAAACATTATAATGAACCACCATCAGTAAATGCCCAGTATGTATCAGTGTATAAAGTCGCACCCCTTCGTACTAGCAAATAGTGGATTTTGACGAGTGGGCATTTCACAAATATGTCCGTACCCTTATATGTAATACTAACATATTTACAGTCGAGTGGCTATGACCCCCAATTAGGTGCCACAAAATGGTATTTACAATGATTTGTGTACCAGTCTCGCTGGTATAATGTCATGCTTGTATGATCTCGCCAGTACGTACCCTCATCAAAATACATTATCACCAGTGCGTACTTTCGCCAGTATGTATTTTCAGAGATTTGCTTACTAATAAATGGTGTATACCCTAAACATCAGAAGCGATACAGCATAATTGACAGATGAGTTACAATGGAGAATGAAAAGTGAAAGATTATGCAGTTTTGACATTACTTTGAAATACCAGAATGGAGAAGTATTGTAACATCCTTGTCTTCCAGCTCGTAGTCACAGTCTCTGGCGAACCACTGGACTGGATGCTCTATCTTGGATTGTTCAACAAAATCTTCACAATCTCGACCAAATTGAACAGTGATTGAGTGCGCTGTCCATCTGAAAATAACATGATAGGGTTAGACACGCAGTATTTCGACAAATCACCTTTAGATCTGTAGATATCCTAATGATAGCATCGGGGGACAAAAAATGATATGAAATACATGTAGACTATATTATGTCCAAAAATAGTATATGTTTCAAAATATGCCCCTGCATACAAGGGAAATTGTATTATTGAAATTATTATATAATTATTGAAAAAGTTAGTTCTTTCAACCGGCATTTGTGGCTTGATCTACAAATTATCACACTTACCGTTTTTCTTGCAACTCTTTGGTATATTTTGTACAATTTCTTTTACTTTTAGATTCCTGTTGATATCTCGAGGTAATCTGTGATATATCCCGATTAGATGTCGTATCTGATATATTCAGTTTAGGTGTCATATCTAATGATTCCATTTTTGATGTCATATCTGATATATCCCATTTTGCAGTCAATTCTTTATTATATCTATAGGTATAATTAATCATCGCAAAAAGTGTCAAACCTACAAAAATAATTCTGATTCGAGACGATCTATATCTACCGATAACCATGCTTTTAAAAACATTCAAGTTTAATTTACTACTATGTCACATAATTCTGTAAAGGTTAATGATATTATTCGCCATTGTTAGAAAATCCGCCATTAGATAATGGAACTCCTATAAAAAGGTTCTAATTAAGAATACAAATTGATGGATACGTACAAATACAGTATTTTAATGTGTTATGAAAGGCAACAGATAACTTATTTAAAGTTGAATTGAAAGGATTGTAAGAGAAAGATGTTTAACACGGGTAGCTACTACAATTGTGTTTATTGCTGGTGGGCAATTGAGACGACCCTAACAGTTTATATGAACATACATTAACGCTCCTGCACGATGTTTCTAGGTATATGAAGTCATTTGCCAACCTTCATCTCTGAGGTTCAGAAACTTACACCCAGAAGAGGCGGAACAAAGAATATGATGTTTTTTTTATCGCACTTTGAAAACGTTCTCAATTGTCGTCGTCTTGTGCTGATGGGCATTTGGGCGGGCGCAAAATGAAGTAATTCTTGTTCTTTTTCATATGATTGTCGCAACTTAATTGACCCGTCAATGACAGCATGTCACCATTAGTTAGCGTTGACATAATACAGTTAGCACCATTGTCAGGAAATCTGTAACTTTAAAATATTTTCAATTAGACAATATTTTTTCATCATATGTTGAGAAAGATTCAGTTAAAACTGTTCCTTGCGATTTCTAATTCTAATTACATAATTTAGATGATTCATTTCGATGGGGACTAAAATAGAAGACACTCCGATTTACAATTTGTTGTATTTACTACTTCGACCACGATATTCAAGTATTATAAGTCAAAGTACTTTTAGTTTGCATGACGTATACATTTCATATATAAACCTTTCATATATAAATCCTGTAATATTTTGGTACATCAAAGAATTATGATACATTCGCTAGATATATAGAAGTAGGATTAACCTATTGTTAGTTTTGAAAATGTACAACCAATGACATCATCAATCTAGCTAATACAACATTGCGTTTTTGATCTACCAAAAGGTGGCATAGTTTATTGGGAAGGTTTATTCAGTATTTATTGTGCGACTTGTCCCAGAATTGGTTGCCATGCCTTCAAGTACAGTGGACACAATTGATCACACATCCATTCGGGTGTTCATTTCATCATTTCCTAGTTCAAACTGATCATTAAGCAGGTACTGCTACGTTAAGAACATGTAGAATTGTGGAATTAGTTCTGATTAGTAATTGATCTTTAATTTATCAGGAGATAAATTCAATAACGTAGATACCAAATCATCGATAAAAATGATGCCTCGCAAAAGGATCTGATATTCTGCACATGCCCATTGTTAATATATTGTGGTTCCATCAAAAGAAACAAGTAAACAAAATCGATACTTATATTTATAAATAATTTATTAGGACAACTAAAATATCCATAGGGTACAGTATCTGTGTATAACATTATCGTTATTCAGGTTATGATTTTATAAATTCAGTATTCATGTATTCCACCGGGGGTGGATATTTCATTTGGGCCTAGTACTGGAAATGATTCCTTGGAGTCTTCCTAACACATACTAGCTCTTACTGATAAATGTATTCAAATGCCAATTGAAACAATAAATTTCGAAGATTTTTAGCATATCCATTTTTCTTCATCATATAATACCTCCATATGAAAATTTTAAAAGTACTATAAATCCTAATATTAACTATTTACATATAATATTAGTTAGCAAAGATTAATATTAGTATTAATATCACTTGACACGTGAAGAAGTCAACATTTAAAATACATATTTGAACATTATATATGCAATGAAGAGTATAAAAAGCTTCCCATTGAATATTTACAGAATTCTTGTATTTCTATTTTATGACTTATATGATGGGCTAAATATATAGAAAAATTAAAAAACAATTATTAATAGGCCTTATAATAAAATGGCAATCAATTAAAAACAATTCAACTTTCAAACAATGAGTTTTTCAGAAGTGGGAGATGGAACAATATTATTCTGATAGGGCAGAATGTTGTTCATAAAAATAAAATATGTTTACATGTATTAATCTGTAAATAATTGACCCACGATCTGGTAGCCTTATGTCAGTATTAATCTGTAAATATTGATTCATGATTAGATAATGTAAATTAAATAAATCAAATTAACTTTAATTTTTACATATATAAGACAACATTGTCACACTGAGATGGCTATCAAACTTAAACATAAACATTTACATACTGGCAATTCATGGGTAAATATAAGTTTTGCATTAAAGCTTACAAACTGACAATTTATGGGCAAAATTGCCAAACTAACTTTTACATAAAACCTTACAACTTGACAATCCATGGGCAAACTTGGCTTATCGAACTCTTACATAAAAGCTTACAGACTGACTATTGATGGACAAACTTGGCTACCGAACCTCTACATAAATGCTTACAAACTGACAGTTCATGGGCCAATGTAAGTATTTATCATCAACGTTTATTGAAAATTCATGGGCTAATATTGATAACATGTACTTATACCCTTTACTGACATATATTCTATATAACCTTACATAAATAAACTTCATTGACAACTGACAATTTTAACTCAAATCTATTCTTGTGCCTAGTAACCATAAACTGGGGCAGTTATAAGATTTGTTCAATATAAGAAGGTGTTACTGATTCTGAAGAATAAGATTCAAGAACACTTGGTTCAGGAACACTTGATTCGGGAACAGCATGAGTTAGTTCATGCCTTTTCACATAACTTTCCAAACTAAATGTTTTCTCACAGTGTCTACACTTTAAGGCATCTGGGTTAGTATGAGTAACTTCATGCTGTTTGGCATATCTTGCGCAGCTGAAAGTTTTATTGCAGAACAGACAATTGAATGGATTTTTATCAGCATGTGATCGTTCATGTTCCTTAACATATCTTGCACTAGTAAAAGACTTTTCACAAATTCTACACTTGAATGGAGTTCCTTCTACATGGAGACGTTCGTGTTCTTTAACATATTGTAATGAACTAAAGACTTTGTAACAGAACTGGCATTTGAATTTATCACTTGGAACAGTGTGCGCTCTCTCGTGGATTTTTAGATAAGATGATGTACTGAATGTTTTTGCGCAGTGTTTACATTTGAATGACATGGCAGAATGTGCTCGCTCATGTTCTTTAAGGTATGTGGAACAACTGAATGATTTGTGACAAAACTGACAAGAAAATGGTTTATCTTCTGTATGCAAACGCTCATGTTCCCTTAAATAATTCAACGAGCTGAATATTTTTTCACAATGTTGACACTTGTGCTTATCATCTTCTCTTAGGCTAGGTTCATTATGTAAACGTTCATGAATTTTCAAATATGCAGAAGAGCGAAATGTCTTCTCACAATACTGACATTGATGTGACTTAACATCTGGGTTAACATGGATTTGATCTTCATGAGTTTGCATATACTTCTTTGTGCTGAATATCTTACTGCAGTATTGACATTTAAATGATTTTCTATCTGACTGAAAGTGTGTTTGTTCATGAGCTTTAACCGTTCTTAGAGCACTATACGATTTGTCGCAATATTTACATTTGTATGTCAAGTCACCATTATGAACTCCTTCATGTTCTTTTAAATAGGCGGAACAGCTGAATGATTTATTACAAATTTTACAGCTGAATGGGTTTTCTTCCATGTGTAGCCGTTCATGCTCTTCTGTATAACTCAAAGCTCTAAATGTCTTCGCACAAAACCTACATTGGAACTTTGATTTCACACCCATGTGGACTTCTTCATGTCTTTTAACATAATTCCAATCTTTAAAGACTTTATCGCAACATTTACATTTAAAATTGTTCTCCAATGTTGCATGTTGCTTTTCATGTGATCTTAAAAGTCGTTGAGTTTTGAATGTTTGATCACATTGGTCGCATGGGTAAGGTTTTTTGTCAATATCATCATTGTTGTGTTCATCACAATCATCATTGTTTATAACTTTGTCAGCTTTGTTTTTATCTAGATCATGGGCATGTCCTTCGTGTATTTTTATACCTTTCAATGTATGGAAAGATTTTTTGCAATATCCACATTCAAATGGTTTTTCTTTCAATTTTGATGACTGTCCGCTTGTTATATTCTCAGTGGTATGGATTCGTTTATGGCGTTTTAATTCTTTTGATTGGTGAAATAATTTGTCACAAATTTTACATTTGAATATTTTTATTTTTTCATCTTCATTCAAGTCATTGCTAGTCTCATTTGGTTCCTCACTGTGCATATGTGTCACATGTATTTTCATACCTTTTATGGTTGTGGACTCTTTTTCACAGTATTGACATTTAATCATTTCAGCTGCTTCCACAGAAGGCACCTCATTTAACTCATTTACTTTAGTAGTGTGGATCCGTTTATGTTGTTTCAATTCTTTTGAATGGTTGAATATTTTTTCACAATTTTTACATTTGAATTTTTTCTCTTCTTCGTTCAAGTCATTGTCCATTGGCTGTTCACTGTGCATATGTGATTCATGGATTTTTATACCTTTCAAAGTCACAAATTCCTTCCCACAGTATTTACATTTATATGATTCATCATTATTACTAGATAATTCTTCAGCAACTGATTTCTCACTAGTGTGTATGTTTTTATGAATTTTCAACTTATTCAAACTAAGAAAGGATTTATCACAAATTTTACATTTGAACATTTTCCTGTTTGCATGCTTAAGTAAATGAACTTTTAAGTGACTAGAATAAAAGAAAGATTTCTCACACTGATTGCAAGGAAATGGTTTTTGCGATGTTGTATCCTTTGCACAATGATGTATCTTCAGAGAGTATAAAGTTCTAAACTCTTTGTCGCAAACAGCACAATGTAAATCATCAGAAGATGTTGGATGAGTGTCCATTTTGTCTGACTCATCATATAAAGCCCATGTTACAGCTTCTGCATGGTTCACATCATTAGCATAAGTACAATCACCATTTTCAAAAGACTTGTGATTAAGATCATTTTCTTTTTTGATGGCCTTATCAATATTATGTTCATTGGTTGATGAGGTGGGTGTGCCCCTTTTATCATGATGTTCATTGGTTGATGAGGTGGGTGTGCCCCTTTTATCATGATGTTCATTGGTTGATGAGGTGGGTGTGCCCCTTTTATCCTGATGTTGATTAGTTAAGGAGATTGGTGTGCCAAGAGGTATTTCATCCTTTTCGAGTTTTATGGCATAAACTGTAGTATTTCCATGTCCACATTCGAGTTTGATTCGTCTGTTATTGAATCCATCCTGATCAACAGATTTATTAAATACATGATGGTCATTATTGGCCTGATCATTACCAAAGGTTGGACTGTTATTAGTCCTATTGTTATCATATGTTCGAGGGGTGATCAATAAGTCACTGTTGTCAGAGAAGTGTTTTTTAGTATGGTACGTACCAAGACCTAGTTTTTTATCCCGAGTTTCATTATCCACGTTTAATGTGGATGTCTGCTGGTCAAAACTTGATGATTCTGATATTATAGGCTCAAATTTTATATGTGGGTGATTTTCAAAAGATGTACTAATGGTATTTACAGGGTTTTGAGTATCGTTAAGAATATTCTCTTTGTGTATTGAAAGATTGGTTGAGTCGATATCAGCATCTTGTTGTTGGATGTTGAAACTAGGATCAACAATTATGGTTATCGAGCCAGGGTTGCTGTTATCATCTGGGGGAAGGTTATCATCTGTCATTTTGTTATCATCTGGCTTTGTTTTATCATCTAGCCTTCTGTTCAGAGAATTGTGTTCTAAATATGAGTGATCAGTTTCCATCGCAATCTCAAGACGTTCACCACGAGAATTACCATTAGGAACACTTGGTATTTTGTCTGTATCCTCGGTAGTTGGCCAATTCCTAACATGATGGTCCTTGTGGATAGTATCAGCAGTGTTTTGCAATTGTTCAACAATATTAAATGTTGGTTCAGTAGTATTCCTAGCTGGACCAGTGTTACTGAGAGTTGAGCCAACTATAACCTTGGTCTGTTCAATATCACCTTTAACTTTGGCATTATTGTAAGATGATACAACATCAGTTCCTGTTGGTCCAATGTCACTAAATGATGGTTCAATGTTATTGCATATGGCCTCGATGTTATCTCCACTTAGGTCAACATTGAAATTAGTTGTATGTACATAGTTCAAGTCAGTTTCCTCAGAGTCATTATATACTGTATGAGCACCACTAGTGATTTCATTGTCAATGTTGATGTATACAGACACCATATCTGAGTTGGAATCCATGTTGGTGTTGCAGAATTTTAGATGCATTCATTCATAATACTTGATGAGCTGTATTTAAAGGCATTTATTCAATGATGTATTGTTCGTGCAGTTTTAGGTTTCAGAGTTCAATGGCTCATATCCTAGCCCTGGATAGTATTATAGGGGTATTCACATTTCAATGTCCAATGGCTTGCATTCCAGCTCAGGAGTAATACAGGGGCATTTACACTTCCGTGTTCATGGGCCTGCATTCCAGCCCTGGAGTATTATAGAGGTATTCACATTTGAGTGTCAAATGGCTTGTACTCCATGTACTTTAGGCTTCTAGCCCAAGAAGTATTATGGGGGTATTCATGGGATAATGGTCTGTAAGCTTTCATTTCATATTGCTAGTGTTCTAGAGGCAGTAGTTGATGCTATCACTCTTTATTGTTGAATACTTCTGTCATAGTCTCCCACTACTTGTAATTGTCAGGGTGTGTTGAACCAGTTTTGGATCTGAAACAGATCGATAGTATCTCATGCAAATTTTTATCACATATTTTGATGTACTGTGAAAAAACAAAAAATTGAGTGTCACAAAATGAGCAAAGTATAGTATAAATAAAATTGTAAGTCAAACGTTTTGGATATTCTTCCATGGTATGTCTGCAAGATTCATATTTTCATAATGACGAGCAAATACAGTCAATTTATTGATATCTTAACATTTTTCTCATTTTCAAGTCGGTGTAAAATAATGCAAGTAAGTGCCTTTATTAAAATCTCAAGTCAGTACATTGCTAATTTGCTTTAATGCTGCAGAGAGCACTGATTAAACTAATATTTCTAGGAGCAGATATGAGTAAAACAGGCCTACATGATTTTTTTCCAGTGTGTATGCTTTCAAATGCATCAGATCACCAGTATGGATCTCCATGTGTTCCTGGCAGTATCATCAGTATGGATCATTACAACATCATGCACCAGGTCCCCATAGCAGCATCATCTGCAATAATATTGTAAAACATCATTAGGTTTTGTTTTGGCTAAGCTTATCAATGTACAGTAAGATAATTAATGATAATTAAACAAAGATAATTCAAATGCATCCTTTCCAAATATGGCTCAACAAAGCTAAGTAAACATCTTCCAATATATTCAATTTTTAAAACTTCAATCTACTAAACTAAAGATCATTAATAAAGAAATTCCTGAATGATTTTAGGTGTTTCAAATTGAAATCGACCCATTATGTTGCTCAAAGATCAAATAGGGAGATGCATTGAATGAAGTTTAAAATCATCAAAAAATATCTTCTAAATTGCATCTTCCCCTGATTTTGATTTGAAGCCATGATCTTTTGCAATGTGAATATGATCTGGTTCATTAATGATCTCCCACTTTTTCAATTGATTTGAAATGCAGTGACTCCAAACATTATCAAGAAAATATGACAGACATTGTTCAAGTAATTGATGATGGTTCTTCAAGTGTAGCATTTTCCTCAATGTATTTGGAGAAATGGTTTAAGCATAACATTTTCCATTGTATTTGAAGTTGGTTCTATTGTAACATCTTCCACTGTATTTGAAGCTGGTTCAATATTTTGTAACATCTGTATTTGTGGTTCAATTGTCACATGTTCTGCTTGTATTTGAAGTAGGTTCAAGTGTAACATCTTCCAGTATATTTGAAGTAGGTTCAAGTGTAACATCTTCCAGTGTTTTTGAAGAAGATTCAAGTGTAACATCTTCCAGTGTATTTGAAGCACTTTTTCCAGTGTATTTATTGATTTGGTTCAAGTGTAACACATTCCAGTGTATTTGAAGTAGGTTCAAGTGTAACATCTTCCAGTGTATTTGAAGTTGGTTCAAGTGTAACATCTTCCACTGTATTTGAAGAAGGTTCAAGTGTAACATCTTCCAGTGTATTTGAAGTAGGTTCAAGTGTAACATCTTCCAGTGTATTTGAAGTAGGTTCAAGTGTAACATCTTCCAGTATATTTGAAGTTGGTTCAAGTGTAACATCTTCCAGTGTATTTGAAGTAGGTTCAAGTGTAACATCTTCCAGTGTATTTGAAGTAGGTTCAAGTGTAACATCTTCCAGTCTATTTGAAGTAGGTTCTAGTGTAACATCTTCCAGTGTATTTGAAGTAGGTTCAAATCTAACATCTTCCAGTGTATTTGAAGTAGGTTCAAATGTAACATCTTCCAGTGTATTTGAAGTAGGTTCAAGTGTAACATCTTCCAGTGTATTTGAAGTAGGTTCAAGTGTAACATCTTCCAGTGTATTTGAAGTAGGTTCAAGTGTAACATTTTCCAGTGTATTTGAAGTAGGTTCAAGTGTAACATCTTCCAGTGTATTTGAAGTAGGTTCAAGTGTAACATCTTCCAGTGTATTTGAAGTTAGTTCAAGTGTAACATCTTCCAGTGTATTTGAAGTAGGTTCAAGTGTAACATCTTCCAGAGTATTTGAAGTAGGTTCAAATGTAACACCTTCCAGTGTATTTGAAGTAGGTTCAAGTGTAACATCTTCCAGAGTATTTGAAGTAGGTTCAAGTGTAACATCTTCCAGTGAATTTGAAGTTGGTTCAAGTATAACATCTTCCAGTGTATTTGAAGTAGGTTCAAGTGTAACATCTTCCAGTGTATTTGAAGTAGGTTCAAGTGAAACATCTTCAAGTGTATTTGAAGTTGGTTCAAGTGTAACATCTTCCACTGTATTTGAAGTAGGTTCAAGTGTAACATCTTCCAGTGTATTTGAAGTAGGTTCAAGTGTAACATCTTCCAGTGTATTTGAAGTAGGTTCAAGTGTAACATCTTCCAGTGTATTTGAAGTAGGTTCAAATGTAACATCTTCCAGTGTATTTGAAGTAGGTTCAAGTGTAACATCTTCCAGTGTATTTGAAGTAAGTCCAAGTGTAACCTCTTCCAATGTAGTTTAAGTTGGTTCAATGTAATACGTTAGGGCTCAGTTATACCAGATATTATTTGAATTTGCAGTGTAGCACTTCCAATGAAGTTGGTTTAGCATATAACATCTCCATAGTTGATTGAACTTTTGCAACTTTCACTTGAATTTGATTCAAGTAACCTACAGCAACAGCATCTTCCTATTTGAGCTATTCCAAAGGTAGCATACACCATTCCAATTCGAAGTTGATTCAAGTGTAGCAACTTCAAATGCAATATTAGTTCAATGGTGGCACCTTCTAATATAAAAGGGATATTGTCAAAATCCTGTTTATGTAGGCTAGCATATTGCTTGGTCCTTTTAGGATGCAGGCTGATTGTAATGTGTGACAATGTCAAAGTTTGAAAATTTAATGTATCTGTAATAAAAATGTTAATGTTACGGATAAAATTAAAAATGCAACTTACCATTTCAAATGGGAAAATTACCAACTCCCTCCTGGGTGAAGCTAGACATACAGCTGCAATTTGTTGTCGTCAGCCAATGGCTCAGTGATTAAATGCATTGACATGATACAATGATTGCCCATATGACATGATACAATGGTTCCCCATGTGACATGATACAATGGTTGTCCATATGATATGATACAATGGTTGTCCATATGACATGATACAATGGTTGTCCATATGACATGATACAATGGTTCCCCATGTGACATGATACAATGGTTCCCCATGTGACATGATACAATGGTTGCCCATATGACATGATACAACCGTTGCCCATATGACATGATACAACGGTTGCCCATATGACATGATACAACAGTTGCCCATATGACATGATACAACGGTTGCCCAAATGACATGATACAACGGTTGCCCAAATGACATGATGCAACGGTTGCCCATGTGACATGATGCAATGGTTGCCCATGTGACATAATGGTTGCCCCTATGACAGGATACAATGGTTTCCCATATGACATGATACAATGGTTGCCCATATGATATGATACAATGGTTGCCCATATGACATGATACAATGGTTCCCCATGTGACATGATACAATGGTTGCCCATATGACATGATACAACCGTTGCCCATATGACATGATACAACGGTTGCCCATATGACATGATACAACAGTTGCCCATATGACATGATACAATGGTTGCCCAAATGACATGATACAACGGTTGCCCAAATGACATGATGCAACGGTTGCCCATGTGACATGATGCAATGGTTGCCCATGTGACATAATGGTTGCCCCTATGACAGGATACAATGGTTTCCCATATGACATGATACAATGGTTGCCCATATGATATGATACAATGGTTGCCCATATGACATGATACAACAGTTGCCCATATGACATGATACAATGGTTGCCCATATGGTATGATACTATGGTTGGCCATATGATATGATACAATGGTTGCCCATATGATATGATACAATGGTTGCCCATATGATAGTATATGATACTATGGTTGCCCATATGATATGATACAATGTGTTGACCCGACATAATGTTTGACTATATTGGCCAGAGTGAGTGACTGACCATGTTGACCTGACACAGTGATTGACAGTTGAGTGATTGACTTTGTTGACATGACATAATAACTGCATACATGACATGACATAAAAATTGACTTTATTGATCCAAGTGACTGACTGTGTTGACATGAACGATTGGCAGACATGTCTATGCAGTCTTAATACTAGAAGAAAGAATGTTGCTTTAACTACATGACATTATTTATTATTACTTCAAAAATAATTTGCACTACAGAATAACCCATTAATACTAGGGTCTACGTACTCTACTTACTACTAAATTTCTATACTAAAGCATTGGGTTTAAAAAAATACATCAATTTAGTCAGCATTAACAATTCAAGAAGAGGTCAGTGCATGTCTCCTTACACATTTACAGGAGCTGCCCTGCTGAACAGAAGATACATACATGAACTATTATGATAAAATTACATTTACCTTTCACTAATTTGGATTCATTTTTAATGAAACCAAAATGCCAGTTTATAATAAACTAGTTGTTATAAAACAAATATGATATTGATGTGCTAAGCTCTGTACCTCTACTTAGATTCAGAATTAAGTTGATCACAATTTCAGATTATTCTATTCCCAGGTAGTTTTTACAAATCAGGCAAGAAGTAAATCAATAATCATAAACTGCATTAATTAGCTTGGATAATGTTCTTGACCGTGTGCTAAAAATGAAAGTTTTTGCCATCAAAAAATAACACCAAATTAAATCCTTACCGATATTTAAAAATTTCAAAAACAATGTAAATAGCAAGGACATTAGCAGAAGTACAGTATTACAACGTAACCTATACCAACTTCACATTCAATTACTCATTTACAATGTTTGGCTAATCTTTGACTAAATTGTTGTCTTTACATGACATTAAAATATTTCCCTTAAGAATCTTTTGGGTTCCACTTTGCTTCAGTTTGGCAAGTCTGTTTTGGATGTTACTATAGGCCAACCAATTATACCTCAAACTGCATTCCAGAATATATCTCTCCAGTGTGGATCATTTGAGACAGAGTTATCGATTTCATTTAGCCTAGGTTTACCTCTTTTTATTATTATAAAGATCCATCAACTTTCTTGTTGTAACATATATACTGTATACTTGTACATAGTGTATGCATCATTTGACATTCATCTTTAATCTCTCCAGAGTGGATCATTTGAGAGTTATTGATTTCATATACAGATATAGCCTATGTTTCCCAATTTTTACAAAGATCCATCAACTTTCTTGTCATATCAAATATACTGTATACTTGTACATGGTGTAGGCATCATTTGACAGATATCTTAAATCTCTCCAGTATGGATCATTTGAGATAGAGTTATTGATTTCATATAGCCTATGGTTCCCAATTCTTACAAAGATCCATCTGTATACTTGTACATGGTGTAGGCATCATTTGACACATATCTTAAATCTCTCCAGTATGGATCATTTGAGAAAGAGTTATTGATTTCATATAGCCTATGTTTCTCAATTTTTACAAAGATCCATCAACTTTCTTGTCATAACAAATAAACTGTATCCTTGAACATGCTGTAGGCATCATTTGACATGTATCTTAAATCTCTCCAGTATGGATCATTTGCGATAGAGTTATTGATTTACAAAGATCCATTAACTTTCTTGTTATAACAAATATACTTTATACTTGTAGGCATCATTGGACACTTATCTTAAAGCGTACATGAGTGATCAGACAACTACTGCCTCCGTCAATGATTAAAAAAGGTTTCCCAGTTTTTTAGTTGTTATTAGTAGGTCTTGGGTTAAGTCACAATCCTAGAAAGGGTATTAAGCTTCTTGATTTATGTAGTCAAATTTATAGTCAAATCATTTTAGTACATTGAGCATAGTGCTCCAATCTTGGCTCAATTTCTCCAGTATGTACTACATGTATGTATATTTTGTTGAGCTAAGAATCAGTATAGACTTAAGTCAGTTCTTTTTGTTCCAGTTGAATAATCTGAAATGTTCAATATCACTAAGGTATAATTCTTTTCTCAATGTTATTTTGCAATATCATTATCAAAATTGTTCACCTTTTTCTTAGATTTCTCCAGTGTGAATCATCTCTATCATTCCAATTGAGAGAATGAACTCAAATCACTATCCTGTCTGTATCTGTAACGTGCTTACTTTTCTTGTTAATTGTTTTGTTTCATATACACCAAGCTACATGTATATACAAACACATACACTAAATAAGCATAAGATATGTATGATTTCTCAACATTTCATCACAATTCAAGTAATAAAAAGCAATATACACAAGCTAAGGATTTTCCTTATTTTTACAAAAATATACCATCCAATCATTCATACATTATTTGAATCCTTGCGCTAATGTCATACTATTTTTATGGAGACAATATCTTTAAATTATGCTTGTTCCACTTTCAATTTTCACTTAAAAATTCAAGTTTGACCTGTTTTCTATTTACTGTTTTCAGAATATTTTTTTCCCAGTAATAAATACTTCAACTTTATGTTCCATGTGATAAAGTTTTTTCTCCAGTGTGAATGTTGTTGAGACGAGTAGGTTCCTCATCATGATACACTTATTCTATTCTTTCCAGTATGTGTCTTTGTAGTATTCAACTCGTCAAATGTGACCACTAAAATTCAATTTTCTAGTGTGAATGTCCATAATTATTCATATTTCTGTTACACTAGACAAATACTTAATGTTTTCTAATAAGGATTTTCATATTTCCTTTTCTGAAATTTGCATATTGTAATGTATTTTCACATAAATTTCTAGTTCATATTATTTTGAGCCTTTTTTGTTGTTTCTCCTCGAGTAACCTGAAAATTTGACAAATTTTCAATTTTTTTTCTAAATTCTTATTCCAGCATAATAGACCATTACTTTATGGCACCATATTTTTCTTAAGCGTGTTTATTAAAAATTTAAGAATCAAGCTTTACCTTGTTTTCAAAATCCTATTGTAGGATCGTATAATGTCGTATCTAAATTCCTCAATTTGTATTGAAACATTATATAATCTGATAATGTAGTTTCAAGATTCCAAAATTCTACAACAACATAAAGTTCAAGTCGTCACATTTCGAATCATAATTCACCACTTGATTCAACTGAAAATGTTTCTGAGTTTTCTCAGTCAAAAGAAATACTATACACATGAATATTTACTCAATTAGTACAAACTTAATCCAAAACATGATCATCGTTTAATTAATACTTTTGTGGATTTCCATCATTCGGGTACTCAACATGTTAAATGTCCATTGCCATTTCATCCATTGCTCACTTTATTGTAGGTCTTACTCAACATGTTCATATTGTGAAGAACTCAAGATGAACACACTATCGGACGTCTTACTCAACATGTTCATATTGTGAAGAACTCAAGATGAACACACTATCGGAGTTCTTACTCAACATGTTCATATTGTGAAAAACTCGAGATGAACACACTATCGGAGGTCTTACTAAACATGTTCATATTGTGAAAAACTCGAGATGAACACACTATTGGAGGTCTTACTCAACATGTTCATATTGTGAAGAACTCAAGATGAACACACTATTGGTATTACTCATTCTGTAAAGACCACCATCAGACCATTCAGCTGTTTTTGTCTCTTGATTAAACATTTCTTTTAAGTCTTCTTATTACATCATCAACATTTGAAGACTACTACAGTCTTCTAGTAGATTCCTGTGTCTATTGTACATGTACTATATTGTATGACTACATGTACTTATTTGTAGATTCCAGCAATTATTGTACTGTATCGTAGGGGACCAACCACCAGACCTGAAATTCCAAATTCACTCAAAAATGTAAAATAGGTTGCATCTGAAAACATATAATGACACTACTCTCTCAGGTGTAATGGTATAATGCAGATATCATATTACTGATAACACAGTTATCTATAAATAGGCATACATTTTCATTTTCTATACAAATATGCATTTGAATAAACTACATATGAGCAAAAACTCAATTCTTTGCTTTTTGGTTATTTATCTGCTTGAGTTTTCATGTATTATATTTTAACTGATATACCCCCTTTTGCCAGCTACTTTCCATTTCACCAACTTTTATGAAGAAAAGAAAGCTTAAGGGGGGGCAAGTTCAGGACATTTGATGATATGTTTTAGAAAAAAGGACTGATTTAATGGCTACTTTTTTTATGTTTTCATGATTTCTATACTTTCAAATTTAACAGCACAGTGAATGGTTCTGAACTACAAGTTTCTGGTTCAAATTAACATCAATTGATCACAATCTGTATATGATGTCTAGAAGAAATGAATATATAGAACATTATAAGTGAAATTACCTATCAAGAACCTCAGTGGTCTTATTTTTAGATTTCCTCATCATTAACCCTGATGGTCTTATTTTTAGATTTTCACTATTAGTCCCATTGTCTTGTTGTAATAGTTCCAAAATTGCATTTTAACAAGACCACATTCATTTGATTTCATATCAGACCACTCATATTATGTTAATTCCATGCAGTTAAGATTCCAATGCCTAAAGATTCCAATTTCTAAAAGTTTTCATGATTTTCATGCCTCTTATAATAATATTTTCTGATGACTATATTTTGTAAAATTGAATGGAAAAGAATATCTAAATCACACCCTTGGTATACGCAGCTAACGAAAATTGACCGGTACAGGTCAAAAGCTGGACCGGTACGGGTTAACGGTTTTATTTGAATTTAAAATAGCCATAACTTGCTCAATATTGACTTCCTCGTGTCTAATTTGAAATATATGATGCCTCCCGATGCTTTTAAGTACCCCAATTTTTTACAGATTTTTAAACGGACCAAAACTCTCTAAATGCGCATTTATGCTCTTTTCTCTCGAGAACGACTGTCTCATTTTCACGATAACTTTTATTTAGTACTTCTAACATATAAGATCTATTTTTCCCCATCAAGGTATGATGTAAATGACATGCTATTTACATCTTGTGAGTTTCAATGACGCGCGTTTGATTTTATAAAAAACTTTTTGACAAAGAATTTCAGCAGGATGAAATTCTTTGTCACAAAGTTTGGCATTTTTTATAACATCAAACGCGCGTCATTGAAACTCACAAGATGTAAATAGCATGTCATTTACATCATACCTTGATGGGGAAAAATAGATCTTATATGTTAGAAGTACTAAATAAAAGTTATCGTGAAAATGAGACAGTCGTTCTCGAGAGAAAAGAGCATAAATGCGCATTTAGAGAGTTTTGGTCCGTTAAAAAATCTGTAAAAAATTGGGGTACTTAAAAGCATCGGGAGGCATCATATATTTCAAATTAGACACGAGGAAGTCAATATTGAGCAAGTTATAGCTGTTTTAAATTCAAATAAAACCGTTAACCCGTACCGGTCCAGCTTTTGACCCGTACCGGTCAATTTTCGTTAGCTGCGTATACCAAGGGTGAATCAGCAAAAGATAACAAGGTCAAGGAAATACTGTGGCACTTTTCAATTGCAATAATGGAATAGCAATAGCAAAAGCATATTACCACTTATTCTTTATTCCATGAATTTTAACCCTTTCCACTCTTGCCATAAAACATAGCCATCATAACCTTCGAACTTATGAATCACCCAACCCTAGTGCTTCAAAGTTCCATATTATTCCATACCTTAAGCAAGATAAAGCTTCAGTAGCCTTTTTCCTAGGCTAGAGTGCCTGAGTTGATACAGCGCATCATCTGTGTCCTTCTTTGATGAAAGTGCAATCAGAGCATCTCCCGTAGCCTTCCCTGTATCTGTGTAATGCATTCTAACAGAGTCCTTAATAGGGTTAAACTTTGAAAATAATGCTAGAATGTCTGGTATGGTTGCAGTGTATGGTAAATTCTGAATCCCAATTATGCAGCCTGGTTTACTAATGCCTTCTAGTCCTGCAGCTTTTATATTGTCAATTGATGACGGTTTGTTGAAAGTGGGTGAATTAAACCCACCTCCTCGAGTTTTGGACATTTTGGGATTTCTGTCGGCTCCTCGTAGTTCTTGCAACATTTGGTCTTTCGTTGTGCCAGATAGCTCAATATAGCGCCTTGTGTTGAGGAACAAATTGCCGTGCAAGAGTAACGCTCGCTTTTCATCCTCTTCTGTTGCGAAGTCAACAAATCCAACACCAGTTGCCTTTCCATCTTTTGCAATGATGATATGGATACCACCTGGGACAATTTCACACCCATTGAAGAATTCACGTATGTCTTGAATGCTAGCATTATATGGGACTCCATGCATTCGTAAAATGTAGTGTGGAGAGGAGGAACCACTTCTGCGTGAAGGGCCATCAGGATCATCATCTTGTCGTGAAATCTCAACGCGTCTTGGAGGATCCTCTATATTTGCATCATCTCTAATTCGATCTCGATCATCTCTGGATCTTGGTTGATCATCTCTTGATCGCCTATCTCTATCTTCATTATTGTTAATATACCTGGTACGAGGGGGAGATCGTCTTGTTGGGTAGTACCTTGTGCTGTGCCGAGTTTTGTGTTTATTAACAGCTGCTTGACGATCCGCATTACTGATAGGGTGAATGGATATATATTTGCCTTGCATTGGAACACGTTCACTCATACTTAGTGCCTTTTTGAAATCATCATAATTAGTGAAAACTACGTAAGCACATCCATCATCAACAACTCTGCCATCTTTATCAAACTCAACATAACAGCCAATTCTTGGATCAATCGACAAATTCTTAAAGAATTCCTTCACTTCTGATCTTTCAATTTTCTCTGGTAAGTTGCTGAGCTTGACGCTCAAGTCATTCTGATGCCTAGGTGGAGGGGAGCGTCTCCTATGAGGGCTATGGCGATCTATGGGTGAGGGACCACGGCGATCTACTTGAGTGGGGCCGCGCCAGTTTCGACCAGGGCCTCGGATTTCATCTTGTGGAAGGCCTAGTCTGTCATCTTGCAAGGGCCCATTCCTGTCATCTTGAGGAGGACCTTGTCTGTCATCTTGTGAAGGGCCTCTTCTGTCATCTTGTAGTGGGCCTCGTCTGTCATCTTGTGAAGGGCCTCGTCTGTCATCTTGAGGAGGACCTCGTCTGTCATCTTGTGAAGGGCCTCTTCTGTCATCTTGTAGTGGGCCTCGTCTGTCATCTTGTGGATGACCTCGTCTGTCATCTTGTGAAGGGCCTCGTCTGTCATCTTGAGGATGGCCTCGTCTGTCATTCTGCGGAAGACCACGCCTATCATCTTGCAGAGGAATTCCATGTCTTTGGGGTGATGATTCCTGTGTTACATGTGGAGATGACCCCTTTTCCTTATTTGGAAACTGAACTTTCCTTTCAATGAGGGGCATTCTTTCATTTGATGGACCTCTTGTCTCATTTGAACGACCTCTTCTTTCATTTGATTCTGCCCGTTTATCATCCTTTACACGTGATCTTTCATCTTGTAGTTCTCTTCTATCATTTGACCGAGATCCATGTCTTTCATTTGGTGGTCTCATTTCACTTTGTGGTCCATTTGATGATGGGCCATGCCTGATTTGCCTTACCTCCCTTGGTGGAGATTTGCCTCTGGGAGGGGACCTCCTTTGATGTCTTGAAGGGGAAGATCTTCTTACAATATCTGGTAATTTTCTTGGTGGAGAGGATGAAATTTTTCTGACGATATTTACTTCTCTTTTATCACCTAATGGGGATCTAGATCGTTTTGAAGTTGATCTTTGATCATTTGATCCCATGCGCTGATCTTGTCCTCTAGTAGGGGAACGTCCTCTGGCTGGGGATCTTCTCCTTTCAGGTGATCTTCCTCTTCTTTTTGGCGATCTTGACCTCATACCTGGGGATCTGCCTCTCTTATGAGGTGACCTTCTATGACCATGAGGTGACCTTGACCTTCGCCTAGGTGACCTTGACCTTGAACGATTTCTTATTCTTCGAGGAGGGGGAGTCTGGTAGCGCAATTCACCTCTACTACGTGCCCCAGGGGTGTATGAATCAATGGCATTTTCAAAGTCCTCAGGGGCACAGGGACGAACAGAAACCATACATTCTTCCATGAACTGATGATTCCTCCGCAGTGCTTTTTCACAGTCTTCCTCAGAATAAAACTTTATGAACCCTCTTCCAGTCCTTAATCCCACAGCCGTGTTGATCAATTTAAGGCCATCCTGGGAAATTCTACATCCCTGAAAAAATGACCTAACGTCGCTGTATTTCACTGTCTTTGGCATACCAATTATCTCAACATGCATGCCATGGGGAGGTGGCCCTTTTTCTCTTCTGTCATCGTGGTCATCAGGCAACAATGGCGGCCCTTGAGGAGGAAATCCTTCCCGATCCCGATCTTGTGAGAATCTCCTATCATTGTTAAAACGTCGATCCATATCAGGTCCATCTCTGTATGGTGGAAATGAATTAGCAGGGGGGAAATTTCCAGGTGGGGGTAGACGATCAGGCTCAACTACTCCAGGGGGTGGGAGGTTACTTTGTATTGGGGGCTGCCTCATAGGGGGCCCTCCTTGCATTATAGGGGTTGCTAGTAATGGACCTTGCTGAACTGGGGGGCCTTGGGGATCACCTCTAAATGCTGGGGGCAACTGGTGTCTTGGTTCAAAGTCTGGGCCCCCTGGTGGCCTGAAGTTATCACGAGGAGGTTCGAATGGGGGATCAAACCGTGGCGGACCTTGCATTGGAATACCCGGTGCCATCTGTGGACGAACCTGATTGAAATCAGGTCTTGGGCCTTGATTGTGGAATTCAGGTCTTGGCTGATTATTAAAATCTAGTCTTGGCTGGTTGAATTCTGGTCTTGGTCCTTGGATGAAATCCTGCCTTGGAGGTATTTGATTGAAATCCTGCCTTGGGGGCCCTTGGTTGTTGAAATCAGGCCTTGGGCCTTGATTGAACTCTTGTCTAGGAGGTTGATTGTAAACATGGGCCTGATTGCCATTGAACTGCTGTCTTGGAATCCCTTGGTGGTTCATTGGGGGCTGTTGATACAATGGCTGTTGGGGAGCCATGGATCTGTGTGGTTCATGATCAGGAAGTTTTAACTCAGGTGGTCTAAAGTTAGGTCCTAAAGGATGCTCCAATGTGGGGCCATCTTGGGAATATGAGGGTCGATTGAGATTGTTAAAATCTAATGGGGGCATGGACCTGGGTGCATCTATTGCTGGTGGGTCACGACTGGTGCCGAATCCCTGAGATGACAGGGGTGGTGCTTGAGTATTGGCAGGTCCAGAGGATGACGCCACAGGGGGTTTAGCAGGCATCTGTCCCCTTGCAACCGCAATCACATTTTGCATCTCAGTTTTACTACTCAACATTAATGTTACTGAATTATCATTTATCTTGCCATTATTTCTCAACATTGCCTGTCGTGCATCCTCATCCGAACTAAAAGCTATAAATGCATCTCCATTTTCTCCTCCAACAATATGAACGCCACCATCGGGAACTGTCAATCCCTGGAAGAATCGCCGAATGTCTAATGCATTTGCTGACCATGGTAGATTCTGAAGCCGTATTATAACAGACATTTTTCAAAGTAATTTCTTATGCAAACAAGTTCGAGAAATCTTCTTCGTTTTGTCTATAAATTGCACAGCGTATTATGATTCCTGGAATGTCTCCTTTGTTCAATATTGTACTGTTCAGAATTTTTGCTCAATGCAACTTCAATGTTTTTTGCTCTTTCTTGGCTGTTATTTTCTGATCATGCTGCAGCTAGGCTGTCACCTGTGAAATAGTCACAACAAATGTCTTTTAACACATGTAGCAACAAATAAGATTAGATGGTCGCCAAGTTGCAATAGTCACATATATACATATTTGGTGTAATAATGGATTTGACACTAAGTTCATAGATGCATGTATCTGAGATATAAGTTAATATATTGATAAAAAGTAATAATACTAAGTTGCAAATCAATCCACAACATGGAAAATGGATTGTTGAAATAGAAATCAAGGCAATAACATGCAAATGTCACCACCTACTATTTGCTACAGATGCCAAACACCGATTTGAACACTAACCGCCAAACAGTAACCACCTAAACACCGTTTACAGAGCATAACTTAACAATATGTCACCAGTGTCTTATGGTAGTGACATAACATACTAAGATTTTACATGGTAAAAAGTCCACTTTGGTATTTTGAATGATATGACAAATCTATAAATGACAAAAGAAGGTTTCAGTGTGATCTCCAAATTATTATCATTCATTCCATTTTTCATGACCATCAGCCTGTAAAAGTATTATATGTATACAAATGTGGCAAATGCATGCTTCAGTCAACAATCCTTCAATTCACTACTTCTATATTCTGTCACACCTTTTCAGTTTCTGAAAAATTCAGAGAAAATAATTAACACAAGCTTTAAATAAAAAGTTTTTTACAAATTGTAATGATGATGTAAGCTGAAATAATGAATGTTGCAAGTTAAATTATGAATTCTTCATGCATCCAAGTCCAGATGATGAATGCTGCAAATTGAAATGATAAATGTTTCAAGTTTGAATGATGAATTCTTCAAGTTCAAATGAAAAATGAAAAAATGATGAATGCTGCAAGACAATATGATGAATTCTGCAAGACAAAATAATGAATTCTGCCAGACAAAATGATGAATTTTGCCAGACAAAATGATGAATTCTTTCAGACAAAATGATGAATTCTTCCAGACAAAATGATGAATTCTGCAAGACAGAATGATGAATTCTGCCAGAAAAAATGATGAATTCTTCAAGTTCAAATGATGAACTCTGCAAAACAAAATGATGAATGCTGCAAGACAAAATGATGAATTCTGCAAGACAAAATGAGGAATTTTACAAGACAGAATGATGAATTCTGCCAGACAAAATGATGAATTCTGCCAGACAAAATGATGAATTCTGCAAGACAGAATGATGAATTCTGCCAGACAAAATTATGAATTCTTCAAGTCCAAATGATGAATACTGCAAGTTGAAAATTAATAAATCTGAAAATTGAAGCTTCGCAAGTCAAAACTAGGCCTAGTGAACCCACAGGGTTTCTTAGCAATTTTAGATTAAGATGAGACAAATATGACAAAAATATTTCAGAATCTCCCCGTCATAGTAGTCGCCTCTAACCTAGTAATTAAAACAACAGAGAAGCAAAGAAATCATTTTGTCTTTGGTATTCTTTGTAACAGCATAGGTAGTATATCACCTTAATATGCGAAGTGACCGAAGGTAAACCATACAGATACAGTAAAATATGAGAAATGCGACAAAAATTAAACAAGAGATCATTTAAAAAAAAAAAATGAAGGCTCGTGTGAAGGAGATGTTTGCAGTGTTGTAATGAATTGTATTGATAAACAGAGATGCTTACTTTAAACGCGGTTGTAATTTACCGAACGGCAAAAGTAGAAAAAATCTGAACATCTTGAACTGATTAAGATCTTTAAATTGTGAAGGTCTGAGTACCTGGACCTCTTGAAAAACATCCAAATATCAAAAAGTGAAGATGGGTCAATTTAATTCTCGTTCTCCGAAGATATTAATAAAACAGTTAAATGTTCGGAGTTTTTTAATGCTGTAAATTGTTCACAATTCTAAATCAAGAAGTCGCTCGTATTTCTGTTGTATTTAGGAAATCATGTTGCCGAAAATCAATGCACAGTTTTCATGGTGTTGTTGACATTTAAACGTTTAAACCTCAGTCCATTGTCATTATCACTAACTACTTAACCCAAGTGAGATATGGCTCTTGCCTCAGCACGAGCCAATAAGAATAGCAAGGCTGAACTAAGCTAGCCAGTGACCTCGAATCTCTGTGACCTTGATATTCTGTCTGCCTTCTGCAGAAATGGAAAAGCAGGAATGTATATACAAGTCATTGTCTCCAACTTCCAAATCAAATGACATGTATCTCCAAAAGTCTTAGATCCTTGTTTATTATTGATTCGCATAACTGTAGAATTTGCACATAAAACGAACACATATACATTCGTATAAACAAAGCATTTACGTGACAAAATGTCACCAACTGGTCAAATTTCAAGATTCAACAAAGCTGTAAGTAAAGGCAAATTCTCTCTGCACTCAGCAAATCTGTGACATAATGTCACCATTTGGTTGCAATTTTAAAAGTGTGGTAATAATGCATCTTGTAGGTTCCAGCTGGCCTCTCCTATTTCCAAATCTTTCAATAAAGAGGGGCAACTTGAACAAATTTGAATGATAAATGTGATCATTCCTGAAATAGACATACATGATTCAAAACTTCATCATGAGAAATCATGACATCTCATTTCTTCTCAGCATTGGGAAACAGAAAGATGTGCAGAGTATCAGAATGTTATAACACGTAAATAATACTGATAGTAGCTGCATGAAAATGTATTTCCAAATCTTTGCTGTTTCTAACCATCACAACAGATTGGAGTCAAGTCACCGTGGCTTCTTTGCCCATTGTCAACTCGATGACTGAATTATGGCATTTCCTGTGTGTATGTAATTAATTATACAAAAATCAAAATCTTTAAGTTCATTGCACCGAAGTCTTTTATTTTTGGTTGCAGCCTCTCTTGCAATTAAATATTTGTTTTGTTTTTAATGGTGTTCAATTTATACAAGAAATTGACAGAAGTCTCTTGTGGTTGCGTTTCATTCAAATGTCGTAATTCCCCCAACATGTGTCGCCTTAATTCAAAAATGTTGTTAATGTCAAAGTTAAGAATGCATTTTCTTCTTATAATTTTTAAGTAACTTTCTTTTCATTGCCTGTGATTACAATTTGTCCTTTATATTCATTAACTTTTCAAAATTGTTGCTTGACAAAATGTTTTAGGTTACCATTTTCGTTTTTTGTCACATATCCCCCTAGGGCCCAGTAAGGCTATTAAATCCATGGGAAAGGATCACAAAATTTGTCCGCTATCGGGTCATGCTATTTTTATGAAATAAATATGAATTTTTAACTCAAGATGATTGATTAATTGAAGGAATATAACCTTCTACATGCAATGGGTATATCATTTGGGAGTTACAAACTTTTCTTTAGTTTGAAGTTTTATAACACTATTGCACTTAGGGAAGTGGAAGCTACTGGAAAGGCTTTAGCTCTTATACAGTGTTAATGTTTCCTTTAACTGATGTCACATTCCGATCCCTTAATAATATAATATTAACATGCCTCATCATGGAAGTATTAGTAAGACCTAGAGTTATAGGGTCCTTTTATATTTTGTCAAAAAGAGATGTTAAAATTTCCTCCACTATGCGGAATATGTCTGCTCTGGGGAATCAGGTTCAAACATAAAATTCAGATCACATAGTGAATTTATTCTAGAATGTTTATTTATGTAATATTTAATGATTCTAAAGATTTAATGACAATGAGCATGTTCATCATGTTGTATTCCAAAAATTGCGAGAACTGAATTAAAAATAATTGACGAATCAAGAATTAGTTGAATTTTTCAATTATTCACAAGAACAGGATCATCTTTTGGCCATTTGTTGTGCTTAATTGGTGATATTATGCCATCAAAACAGCTCCAAACTTTACATAATGATGACTGAGTTTTTCTTCATAAATAAGTTGAGATAGGACAAGAAGAATGAATCTTCTACCAAATCATCACTTTTGCTCAAAACAAGATGGCAACAGAAAAGTGAAGCAAATCACATTCATACTTCCACCTGAAAAGAAAATACAATATATATCATCCTGAGTTAAATAATAAAACAATTGATTTATTCCCAAAAATAATGTGCATCTTTATGAAAGGAAAAAACAATGTGGTGAACGGTATATCATTTGACTTCAAAATTCTTAATTGAATAAAAACTCGAACTTTTTGATTCAATGATGTCATCTATTTAGTCATATTCAAAGAGGTAAAACTCTAAAATATAAGGACCTCTGTTCTTTGGGTATTATAGAAATTAACAAGGCATTAACATGCAAAATGTCACCACCTGCCATTTGTTACAGATGCTGAACACCAACGACCAAACACCATCTCTAAAAAAAAAAGTTGGGGACCATAACAATATGTCACCACTTGTGATACATTAAAACCTTATTGCATTATCAGATTCATCCTTTGTGTTATGTATAGGCTGATATTAGGCTCGATGATCTCCCTAGCATTGAAACAAGTGGGCGCAGCACCCACCTGAGATTTTGATAATAGTCTTGCACCCACTTGAGAATCTGTTTGCACCCATTTAAAAAATTGGAAAAATCATGAAAAAAATGACCATACTTTGACCAAATTTGGTCTGAATTGTGAATTTGCACGTACTTGAGAAAGAATCCTGTGAAAATCAAATGTATACAAACATTGATTGACATCAAACCCTCTTAGATATTCAGGAACAGGCAACAGGCAATTTTCTAACATGTTGTTTCATAAAATTTTGAGCTATTTCCAATAATTCTGCCTGTTGTTGTCAGTTGTTTGCCTGAGAAATCCAAAAATGTGAAACACTGTTTTTGGTTGCAATAGATAAATCCCTCTTGAATATATAGTACAGACTTGGTCATCTTTTTGGTGTAAATGTAAAGAATGCTGCTACTGTGCTGATCTTGTGGGATTTCTGCAATAGTGAACCTATCATTCAAGACAGAGAGTATACTATATAACAAAAAATTAGCTCCAATTAGCTTGCATAATTGATCCATTTTCTTTTACCATGTTTGCAAACAGTATGTCATTTAAATGCATATATCAGAGATATTTATACCTGGAGAGTACTTTCCTGAAATACAATTTAAAAAATTTGTGGGTTTGTTAAAATTATAACATTTGTTTGGACATGGTCAATATGTTGCTGTCTGTGATCTCCCAAGCATAACAGTAATGTCAATTCCTTGTTAATATCAGTTGTTTCATATTAATTCCTGATTTTCTCAAAATCAAACATGGCAAATACAGAGGCTTCATTCTCACAATTCATAAGTGTCAGTTGGCCAATTCAATTGGTTACATTCCTTCATAGGCTTTTGGTCTGGAGGGCATATTTTCCTTCCAGGACAACTCTACCAGGGCCTAAAGAAAAGAAGTACAGTCTAAATATAAATAAGAATAAGTTTTCTAAATAAACAAAATGTTCCTTCCATTATGTATTTGCCTATAGAGGCCTTGGACTCTTATTTCAAGGACATGTATTCACTCCTGAGCACTTATCATAAATATCGAACCAAAATTGACGGAGAATGCCCATACTTCAGCAATCGAAACTCAAATTAGTGGGAAATATCATGCATATGCTAGTAAATATAATTTGCAGGATGTGTTTTCTGCAGTTTGGGAGAATTTGGGGTATTTTATGTTAAAATTCATCAGCAAAATGTGCTAAAAACAACACTCTTCGCTTATTTTTGAGAGAACTGTAGTATACTAAGCAGGCCTGTAGCCAGCTTTTGTCAAAATGTTCACTTTTAAAAAAATCCCATGGGGGTTCACATTTGACAACTTTAGCCAACGAACTGCATGATTTTGAAAGAATTTCTGCCTCCCCCTACTTCTGGGCAACAGGCCTGCTAAGCTTACTACTACTTTTCCAATTAATGGCCTGAGGAAATCCACTATCTATCTGTTCTGGTCAGCTCTGTGCAGTGTCAATTTTGTTTCGAAAACATGTAGATCTGATCTAAATCAGTAGAGTACATATAGGTAATAGTCACACTCAGTGCATGTGGTCATTTGTCTGACAATAACCTACAGTCTGTTACACTGCTTCAAAGAAACCAGTTGAACCTAAAAAATAAGAAATCTAAAGATTATTATGTATTAATAATATATGGAAACCATATTATTCATACCGCACAGTGCATGTACAAATGACATTTGTATATTTCAGATTATTTAGTGTTTAGTGCAATAAGCCTGTGGCCTCTTGTAATTTGTGGTCTATCCGCCATGTTCTTTATTTCAGAATTAACATGGCAGGGAAGCATCAAAATATAAGTAGTTACAGACTTTATAAGCCAATTCACAAACCATCCAAGATTAGAAATGTCATTCGTGTGCAATGTGAATCTATTCTCCTATGTATTATTGTACAATAGTCTTTAGATTTCTTATTTTGTAGAGTCAACTGGTTGCTTTGATGCAGCGTAACAGGCTGCACACAAACGACATTGCCTCCCTGAGAGCGAGTCCCTCTGAACCACAGGGGCTTGTCTCGAGGCGTCGGGCAAGCCCTCCGATGAGTCTACTGCTTATTAAGAGTATTAAGGGTGCTCGATTTTGATGCTTCCTGAAATTTGTAGAAAATGATTGTTAGATATATCCAGTAAAAACATAAGGAATCCTTTCAACAATCGACATGCTGATTCAAACAGCTCTGCAGAGTAAAGTTACCCAAAATGGTAGAATTCCATCCTCTAGTTTCTGAGATTTCTGAAGAATATGTAAAGAAGTGATTACACTGCAAGTACCGACAATTTTTGCAACCAAATCATTACCTCCAGAGTCGATTTCTTCCCCAAGACAGGTCCACTGTTATAAATTGGTAGTTCCTAGAGTTCTTTGTTTCCTTAGGTTCATTCCCGTACGTTATTTTTACCGAAGGACAGCCTATAACGACTGCTATACGCAAAAAGATGCATGAAATTAAAAGTTTCGAAACTGAAAGTTGAAAAATGGCGACTTTCCGGTGTTCTATGCGCATGAGCGGCGCATGCGCAAAAATGAAAGTACTTCATTCCCAAGATTCAGAAGGATTCGAATTACTTTTCGGCGGTTGGTTCGGTTATACTTAGATACCAAATGAAAGATTATTGCCAAGGAATGGAAAACGTATTTCGAAGATGAGAGTTATTAGTTTTATCACTAAAGGAAAATTTCCGCAATATTAGGTGCATCATGGGAAGGGACTGCTGTGAAATAATGAACGCAAGTGACATCTATCTAAAAATATATGTAGTTATTGCGCATGCGTTCATATAATATGAACTAATCAAATTGCTGGATTGAACGCACCTGCGCATAGAACATGGGAAAGTCACCATTTTTCAACTTTCAGTTTTGAAACACTTAATTTCATGCATCTTTTTGCGTATAGCAGTCGTTATAGGCTGTCCTTCGGTAAAAATAACGTACGGGAATGAACCTAAGGAAACAAAGAACTCTAGGAACTACCAATTTATAACAGTGGACGTGTCTTGAGGAAGAAATCGACTCTGGAGGTAATGATTTGGTTGCAAAAATTGTCGGTACTTGCAGTGTAATCACTTCTTTACATATTCTTCAGATTTCTCAGAAACTAGAGGATGGAATTCTACCATTTTGGGTAACTTTACTCTGCAGAGCTGTTTGAATCAGCATGTCGATTGTTGAAAGGATTCCTTATGTTTTTACTGGATATATCTAACAATCATTTTCTACAAATTTCAGGAAGCATCAAAATAGAGCACCCTTAATACTCTTAATAAGCAGTAGACTCATCGGAGGGCTTGCCCGACGCCTCGAGACAAGCCCCTGTGCTCTGAACACATCATTTTGTGGTAGTAGAGAAAATGAATCATCTGCAAGACCCAAATTCAAACAGTCAGCTGGCAAACTGTTCACCACACAATTATAAAGAGCACATATAACACTTCTTCCATGACCAGTGCTGAAGAAAGAAAACATGGCTGAAAGTGAAAATAATTTCGTTTATCAACATTAATTTTTACACGTTTCCTCATAACGAATTCGTTCCACATTTCTAACACTTATACAGCAGCATAGTATACACATTTTGTATTAATATCATACAGTTACATTAAATGATATGCCAAATATCTTACCAAATGTAGGACAACTGCACATTTGCATCTCATTTTCGGGTCATAGATGTGAATCGAGTGTGATTTTCTATTGGCTAATGCTCATGGCACGCCTCATATCTGAAACTCTTATAGTGAACGAAACAGTACCTTATTTACTTTAACCCCGGGAAATCCAGAATCTATAAGAGACCTCATCCTAGATACTCATAGCAAAAGGAAACTGAGAAATATGAGCAGCAAACATGCTCATATTTCAAGGTTTCTTTAACCTGAAGATCAAGAATCAGAAAAACGAACCTGCATTTGAGCAGTAAAATCTTATTCGTTCGTAAAATTAGCGCATAAGTTCCATAAGTTACGAGTCACATGACTGTTCAAAATGGCTGAATTTGTTTTCTAAAACTATTCCATATGTATTCTCGAGACTGTCTCTGTGCTTGATCATTATATATTGCGTTGAAGATGAGTGTTTTACAAAGTCTACGAGGGACTTTTCAAAATGTCCAACAAGGGTAAAGTATATCCATGATTGAATGTTCACATAAAATATTTTTGTAAAGTGGGGAACAAAAATAAACCTCAACCATCAAAATTTTGTCACAATGAGCTAATTTCTAAGTTTCGTGTCTCAAACTCTTCCAAGCGGTAGAAATTCCCGTTCACTTTAAGTAGCACAATAAATGAATCCAAAGCTTTATACCTGCAAATGATGGATAAATCCCTACCAAATCGAACGAATGTTTTCATGAATCGCCATGTTTGTGATCCAAAGAGGATTGACTCCCAAAATGCAACATCAGTTAATCTTATTTACTCGTGACAGGTTTCAAAATGGCAGAACAGCATTTTGAAAGCTGGCACGTGTCATCATGGGCTTTCAACTAGAAGGGTAGGCAACTTCCCATATTTCATACATAAACATTGCCATGGGTTTTCAAAATTGGAGAATGTACACATTCCAAGAAAATCTTATTTTGTACTTTTTATTGATGATTAAAAGAAATAACTCAAAAATAAAAACATGATCTTCTACATACATCTTGATAATTTAATAAAAATTAGAATTCATCATAATTATCACAATACAGAAAGTGAACATTCTCCCACAAATTATGTTTTTATTGGAATGTGTTCTTGAATAATTACCCACAATGCAATACTCAAAGAGAACATCTTGATAACTCTTATACTTATTGGTCTCTTTTGTTTACTTTTATATGATATTGAATATATTTTATGCTTAAATCATATTAAAAATTGATTTTTATTCAAAATAATACTAAAACATATACATTTATCTAATACTTTTTGAAATATTGCCATAAAAGGGAAGCATGTCATTGCTCATTTTGAAGGTCTCATGTTATTACATAGAGTTGCATACCCTTCTAGTTGAAAGCCCATGGTGTCATGTTGCATTCTGGGAGCCAATTCACTTTGCGACGTAATCGGGCTCCAAAATCACCTCAACATTTGAAGAATCGGCATTAACATGTGAATATCCACTTCAACTTTTAAGTTCTTATTTGTTATTATGGACACAAATTCCAATATATTTGGACTCACTAGGATGGAGAAAATAGAGCACTGAATATACTAAGGTAAGAATTTATTACATGTGCGACAGCATGTAATTTTCATAGCTATAGTAATTCTTTATGTTCCCCACTGTACCCGGTGTGAAAGAAATTATGGTCCCCCAGGGATTATGGTCCCCCCTTTTAAAGGCCATTACTGGCCCTGATTGTATGTAAGATAATAAAGGAAAGAGCACAAAGAGGTCACCATATAAATCAATGGAGAGTAGGGCCATAAATTAATAGGACCTCCTACGCTTTTACACCGGAGTCCGGGACTGTCAGTAAGTACAATGTAGATCTATTGTAATGTCATCATCACTTCGCTGGTTAAATCAGAGTTCTGTTTTGACCTCTAGTCAGTTTAACTAGTTCCACATATCATTTACATGACCAGGATCACAATGTACATCGTCAGAATGAACCGTCTAAACATGATGAAATAACATGTGTACACGTGCAATGTAGCTAATCTTTGGTGGCTAAATGTATGTCTGGAAATTTTG
Organism: Owenia fusiformis; assembly: GCA_903813345.2. NCBI lineage: Eukaryota > Metazoa > Annelida > Polychaeta > Sabellida > Oweniidae > Owenia > Owenia fusiformis. Next base: position 6,719,232 of record CAIIXF020000003.1, on the reverse strand, counting down.
CAGCTGTATACAAGACAAGGGCATTCCATTAAAAGTTTATTTTTTCAGCATCATTTCACTGTTCATTCAATACATTTGTATTTTACTAACTAAACCCATCTGACCCAGTTATCTACTCCTGACGCCATTTCCACGAGCCGCGCATCATCATTTTTAACAACGGTAAAACTACACCATCCAAACTTAGAAAACAACAGGGAACATTGTGAGATCACCTTCAATGGCGTATGATGCCTGTTAAGAAAGAGTTGGTCAGATGACCTTCTGCCAGGGTGTAGGGGGATCAACTTTTAGTTGACATGACTGGAAATCAGGCCAGGGATTTATTGCACATAAAACTTATTAATATGAAATAAATAAATGTCATTCGTGTACAATACTACCTTTATGTGATTATACTTTTTCCATATATTACGGAATTTTGCCCTAATGATTCCTTTATTTTAAGGTTTTATTGTGTGACGAAGCAAAAATATAGCATTTTCAGAAATTGAATGGTAAAGATTGAATGGCTCTGAAGTTCTTTGTTTCCTATATTCAGTGAGATGATCCCTTGTATATAAATGTATTTGACTTTTGTATGTTATTATTTTAGATTAAGTTCAGCATTTACACAAAAGGCCAAGTCTCCTGTCAAAGAATCTAGACTGGAGGATATTAATCTAGATGCTGGTGCTGATCTTCTTAACAGGTATCTCTCTGTTTTAGGATGGAAATTTGACATTTAAAAAGTCTTATAATATCAATTCCAAAATGTCTAGTTCATCCCTTTTAAACTTAGTTGAGACTTTGTATTAATAAGTGCTGTCACCGCAAGGTTTAATTCAAAACCCCAAGGAGTTTAAAATATGTATTACAAGTCCTGCAATGAAATTGACAATCAAACCATGCTCTGGACAATGAGGATCATGTTATTTTTATTTATAACTAGTTATGTCGTGACATATTGTTATGGTCTACAAACTTTTTTAGACAGTTGGTGCCTGTTACAAATGGCAGGTGGTGGCATTTTGCATGTTAATTTCCTGTTCATATTGGAATGCTTTCAACAAACAATAGAATTATTTGATCAGAAGTTATATAATTTAATATAATTGTAAGTAATCTGATTTATAGCAATAATTCTAATTAGACATATTTCAACCTTAAATGACGTCAGTATTTGAACCCAATCACAAACTTCTTTTAACAATGTGTTTGTACTTTCTAGGTACCAACAAGACTGGATTAAGTTACATGATACAGCAGAGGAAAATGCATGGTGTGCACAGGTAAAGACAATACTTTTTCATTTCTATATTTACCTACCCAGAGTTCATTTATTTTAACACATACAGTAAAACCTGTTTATTTGAACACCTTTCTAACCTGAACACCTCTCAATGTGAACCCTTTTTAGGTTGTTATTTCCCATCGACTCACACATTAAAAAAACTGAAATGTGAACACCTGCTAATCTGATCACTTTTGGCTGGCCCTGTAGCATTCAGATTAGACAGGTTTTTACCATGCACCATCCCTCCCCACACTACCATTCAACCGATTCTAGATTAAAGCTGAACTTTGCCAATTAAAGAATATAGAAGAATTTTAAAGTTATAACTGACGTTTTGGTAGTGTTTACAGTATGTTATTTAGAAATATAAAGAAATGTCATAATGTTAAAAATAATGACCAGTTATCAACAGAGCATTCAACCAGAACAAAGTTTATTTCTTATGGAGAAGAAAGTAATTTATAATTTTATTAGTGAAGAATTTTGAGTATTTGAATAATCAAGTGAGAAACAAACAACTTTGTTTTTGCACAACTTATGATATTTTGACACCATCCCTTAATTGTGTTGAATATGATAAGTAAAATGCTGTATGTTGTAATAGTATTAATGTCTGTCATTCTGATTCAGGAAGTTGATGGCAACATATCAAAGGTCTACCTGGAAATTGAAAGGCAGAATGAGATGTTGACATCCCTCAGTGCAGAGCTAGAAAGTCTCCCTGGGTATCTTGAACAGCTACAGTCAGCCACTAATATGTTAGGTTGGTAACAGCTACTGTACTCTACTGTAATGTGCTTATGCACTTGAAACATAAAAGTTTGGTTCAGTATATACTTTTACAACAAGATTGACATACAGCAATCTTTAATTTTCTGACCTGAATTTTAATCATGGCCATCTGAAACATTGATAACAATGATAGATATTAAAATGATTCAGACATTTACATGATATTGGTCAAAAATGTATCATGGACATTGTCTGACATTAGTCATTGATATAAAATGTGAACAATTTTTTCCAATACAGTGTACTTGGGCAGGTATATACTGCATATGATTGACATATCCACTATATTCGGTTTTTCCTCTTGACTTGTACTGTTGTATGATTCAATATAAATAATGATGATACAATATATCTGCTCTCAGGGCTCCAAGAAATACTACTCGTATATTTGCCCTAGGTAAGAATCCAATATCCTGAACCTCATATTGTATTATCTTTTCTCACATTTCAGCCTCCTTGGAGGGTTCATTTGAAGACATTGAGTCACAGCTGTTGAACCTGGAAGATATCATTGAACAAGTTGAGCTGTTCTCCAACAAACAGCATCATATTGCCCAACTTCAGTTCTACACACAGAAGAAGAACACTGAGGTTGAGACTATGAAAGGTAAAAGGTTGAGCAGGGTAGGCCTAAAGGTCTTGTTAACGTTTTTTCACACAGAAGAAGAACACTGAGGTTGAGACTATGAAAGGTAAAAGGTTGAGCAGGGTAGGCCTAAAGGTCTTGTTAACGTTTTTTCACACAGAAGAAGAACACTGAGGTTGAGACTATGAAAGGTAAAAGGTTGAGCAGGGCAGGCCTAAAGGTCTTGTTAACGTTTTTTCACACAGAAGAAGAACACAGAGGTTGAGACTATGAAAGGTAAAAGGTTGAGCAGGGTAGGCCTAAAGGTCTTGTTAACGTTTTTTCACACAGAAGAAGAACACTGAGGTTGAGACTATGAAAGGTAAACGGTTGAGCAGGGCAGGCCTAAAGGTCTTGTTAACGTTTTTTCACACAGAAGAAGAACACTGAGGTTGAGACTATGAAAGGTAAAAGGTTGAGCAGGGCAGGCCTAAAGGTCTTGTTAACGTTTTTTCACACAGAAGAAGAACACTGAGGTTGAGACTATGAAAGGTAAAAGGTTGAGCAGGGCAGGCCTAAAGATCTTGTTAACGTTTTTTCACACAGAAGAAGAACACTGAGGTTGAGACTATGAAAGGTAAAAGGTTGAGCAGGGCAGGCCTAAAGATCTTGTTAACGTTTTTTCACACAGAAGAAGAACACTGAGGTTGAGACTATGAAAGGTAAAAGGTTGAGCAGGGCAGGCCTAAAGGTCTTGTTAACGTTTTTTCACACAGAAGAAGAACACAGAGGTTGAGACTATGAAAGGTAAACGGTTGAGCAGGGCAGGCCTAAAGGTCTTGTTAACGTTTTTTCACACAGAAGAAGAACACTGAGGTTGAGACTATGAAAGGTAAACGGTTGAGCAGGGCAGGCCTAAAGGTCTTGTTAACGTTTTTTCACACAGAAGAAGAACACTGAGGTTGAGACTATGAAAGGTAAAAGGTTGAGCAGGGCAGGCCTAAAGGTCTTGTTAACGTTTTTTCACACAGAAGAAGAACACTGAGGTTGAGACTATGAAAGGTAAAAGGTTGAGCAGGGCAGGCCTAAAGGTCTTGTTAACGTTTTTTCACACAGAAGAAGAACACTGAGGTTGAGACTATGAAAGGTAAAAGGTTGAGCAGGGCAGGCCTAAAGGTCTTGTTAACGTTTTTTCACACAGAAGAAGAACACTGAGGTTGAGACTATGAAAGGTAAAAGGTTGAGCAGGGCAGGCCTAAAGGTCTTGTTAACGTTTTTTCACACAGAAGAAGAACACTGAGGTTGAGACTATGAAAGGTAAAAGGTTGAGCAGGGCAGGCCTAAAGGTCTTGTTAACGTTTTTTCACACAGAAGAAGAACACTGAGGTTGAGACTATGAAAGGTAAAAGGTTGAGCAGGGCAGGCCTAAAGGTCTTGTTAACGTTTTTTCACACAGAAGAAGAACACTGAGGTTGAGACTATGAAAGGTAAAAGGTTGAGCAGGGCAGGCCTAAAGGTCTTGTTAAAGTATTTTCACACAGAAGAAGAACACTGAGGTTGAGACTATGAAAGGTAAACGGTTGAGCAGGGCAGGCCTAAAGGTCTTGTTAACGTTTTTTCACACAGAAGAAGAACACTGAGGTTGAGACTATGAAAGGTAAAAGGTTGAGCAGGGCAGGCCTAAAGGTCTTGTTAACGTTTTTTCACACAGAAGAAGAACACAGAGGTTGAGACTATGAAAGGTAAACGGTTGAGCAGGGCAGGCCTAAAGGTCTTGTTAACGTTTTTTCACACAGAAGAAGAACACTGAGGTTGAGACTATGAAAGGTAAAAGGTTGAGCAGGGCAGGCCTAAAGGTCTTGTTAACGTTTTTTCACACAGAAGAAGAACACAGAGGTTGAGACTATGAAAGGTAAACGGTTGAGCAGGGCAGGCCTAAAGGTCTTGTTAACGTTTTTTCACACAGAAGAAGAACACAGAGGTTGAGACTATGAAAGGTAAACGGTTGAGCAGGGCAGGCCTAGAGGTCTTGTTAACGTTTTTTCACACAGAAGAAGAACACTGAGGTTGAGACTATGAAAGGTAAAAGGTTGAGCAGGGCAGGCCTAAAGGTCTTGTTAACGTTTTTTCACACAGAAGAAGAACACTGAGGTTGAGACTATGAAAGGTAAAAGGTTGAGCAGGGCAGGCCTAAAGGTCTTGTTAACGTTTTTTCACACAGAAGAAGAACACTGAGGTTGAGACTATGAAAGGTAAAAGGTTGAGCAGGGCAGGCCTAAAGGTCTTGTTAACGTTTTTTCACACAGAAGAAGAACACAGAGGTTGAGACTATGAAAGGTAAACGGTTGAGCAGGGCAGGCCTAAAGGTCTTGTTAACGTTTTTTCACACAGAAGAAGAACACTGAGGTTGAGACTATGAAAGGTAAAAGGTTGAGCAGGGCAGGCCTAAAGGTCTTGTTAACGTTTTTTCACACAGAAGAAGAACACTGAGGTTGAGACTATGAAAGGTAAAAGGTTGAGCAGGGCAGGCCTAAAGGTCTTGTTAACGTTTTTTCACACAGAAGAAGAACACTGAGGTTGAGACTATGAAAGGTAAAAGGTTGAGCAGGGTAGGCCTAAAGGTCTTGTTAAGTTTTTTTTCAAAATCTTGCAGTTTTGCACCATTCTGAGCCCTTTCAAGTGATTTTGGGCCAAAGGCCAAAAATGTTAGTCTACTCCGATTTTTCATTTTTTTCTGGACTGCCAAGAACCAGTCTGAACCAGCTACTAATTAGAAGTAGTCAGTCCAGGGACTGGCTACTTTTGGTCTGGACTGGTGAACACTTCCGACTTGTCACTCCGTTGGTCCTGTGACTAATTTTGCCCTAAGGAGAGCACTGGTTGTCATACCTGTTTAAGTGCAGTTGCGGACTTGTCTTTGTATTCAACAATACAAATGTTCATTTTTTGCTTGTCACATCTAAATAGAGACCCATTGAATACAAACATACATAATGAGGGGTTGATAGATGGAAACTGTAAACTGCAGGCTCTGTCAGAAATAAATATCAATCAAGTCAAAAGAATCAAAACTGTGTTTGATTATTACAATAAGAATCTGATAAACTAGGCGATATGTTATATCCAGTAATAAAAGAAGACGAAAAAGAGAATACACAAGAGAAGAACTTTTGACAAAAAAAGACTGACTTATTCTTTTGAAGTGAATCAGATAAAACAAAAATCACTTCCTGAATACAAGACCATTACTTACATGTACATGTAAATATGAAAATGGATCTTGGTTAATTGCAGTTGAACTCGCCATGCAGCATGCAAGCAAAGTGAAAGACATGGAAGAGAGGAGATTGAAGCAACTGAAAGACAAACAGGATGCCCTGGATGAAGCATTTGCTGATGATATGAAATATTTCAAAACACATGGCAAAACTGAAAGTGAGTAATACTCAGTAAATTTGATTCATATGCCGGGTGAGCCTTTGGAATGTCCATTTGACGTCTGTTCATCTGTTCTAATGTATTGATTATTTAGTTCAATACATTTTCCTTTAATTCCAATATAAACTTGGCAAAGCCAATATTAGCCAAGGAGAATGTGGAAACACAAAGTTATGATAAATTATGATAAACTAATAGATAATTCCATGATGGCTCCATACTTATCCAATTTTGAATCTTCCTTGGCTAAAACAGTCGTTTCCCCCCCCCCCCTCCTTCATACATCGTACACGTTTCCATATTGGATGTTATGTTATTTTTTCCAAGGACAAACCAGTGTTAGCAGTGGGGACACTGATAGTAAAGTAGAACTTGATATCGCTGATGTTGCACTCGACGCAGATGACCAGGCAGCCTTAGATGACTTTCTGGATGAGAAAAATCTTCCCATCGATTCAGGTGACATTAACGAAGTGGAAAACATTCCTAGTGATACAACTAAAACTCCAAGTGATTCGGCTGAAGTTTCCGGCGATTCTGTCCAAACACCTGCTGAGTCTGCAGGAAACGCTGACAAAATACCATGTGATTCTACAGAAAATTCCATCAAAACAAATGATTCATCAGAGAATTCTTCTGATCCTGTTCAAAGTCCAACAGATTCTACAGATAATTCCGAGAAATCTGTGATAAAGTCAAGTGAATCAGCAGAAAATTCTGAAGAATCTGGGAAAATTACAAGTGATTTAACAGAAAATTCTGGTGAACCTGTTAAACCTTCCAATGATTCTACTTGAACATTTGTGTAGTAATACTTCACTGGAACTGAACTTTCTGTGCAATTTGAAAAAATATTGAATGCAATACTAGATATAAATCTGTTATACTATGAACACATCAAATGTGCCTTTTAATGCTGTCATAATATTTTACAGAATTACTTATTGAAATAAAGATAAATTGTATATAATGCAAATTCATTAGTTTGCAATAAAAATAATGTGACATTATACAATGTACAAAATAATGTGACATTATACAATGTACAAAATAATGTGACAATATACAATGTACAAAATAATGTGACATTATACAATGTACAAAATAATTTGACATTATACAATACATGTATACAAAATAATGTGATATTATACAATGAACATGCTGCCATCATCCAATATACCTTCTTTCATAATTTACCTAAACGCAGTCTATAGGGTATCTTGTATTTTTACAATTCAAAAGTTTCTTCGGTCCTATACCATTGCAGGGTTCATACACACCTGGAAATGTCAGGGAAATTGATTTATTTTTCCAGGTGCTGGAAATGTCAGGGAAAGGATGAGTCTGGGTATCAGGGAAAGGATGAGTCTGGGAATGAGTCTGGGTATCGACTTAGAAAATTGTAATGTCTGAAAAGCCAACTCAATCACGCATATTATTAAACTTCAATACCTTACCCTTCTTCTGAGATTGCAAAAATATCAATTTGTATCACAATTGATGAAGAATATTGGCATCAAAGACAGTGCATATCACTTTGTCAGAATTGAAAAAAAATCAATGGCAAATATTAAATGAATTATTTATGCAAAAAGTTTGAAACATATCTTCCAAAACATTGGTTACTTTCTTTGTATAGACATTGAATGGTATTTCTGGATAAGTGGATTGGTGTTTATCTGGGTAATCAAGGGATTATAGTCACTCAAAATTACTGAGCATCCAGTTTTGAGACTTCAATTGTGTTGGTGATGTTACACATATTTCAGTCAAATTCATGCTGAGCACAACATTTTGGTTTCAATTTTATAATCTCTATACATGACCCTGGTGATGAAGAGTCGGAATCATTCAAAAAACTTAAACCGAAAAACTGTGCTCATTGTGAAAACTAAAAGTGAAGCAACTTTTTTACTTATATTTCTTACATCAAATGGCAACCATCTTGTTTTTCCCCCTTCAAATTAAACTGGCGGGAAATTCAAAAATTTGAAAAAAAATTTACTAGTAATCCTTAAAATTATTTCAAAAATATGATTTTCTTTTTAATTCTTCATGGGTCTTAAGTTATTTCTTCTTTGTATGTCATACATGTTACCATTGGTGTTTTTTCTATGATAATGACTATTTTTGTTTTTGTTAAGATACTTATTCTGACTCTCAGCAGGGGGTTAATTATGCATCAAAACTCGTGAAAAAGTAAATATACTTATCAAATATAGCTAGGACAGTTATAAAAACCATATTTCACATACATTTGACTGAGGGACCGAAAGGGCATATACCCGGACATATCCTTTAAAATTGGGTCAAAAAGGGCCAAAGATGTCAGGGAATTTTGAAACAGTAGATATGTCAGGGAAATGTCAGGGAATTTTGTATCAGTGTTGAGGAAATAACATTCCAGCAAAATACATGACAGGATATCAATGAAATCCAAAATCTAACATTTAGTTGTTTCCACAAATTGGAAATCTTTTCATCAGGGTTGATTGAAAGACATTCTATCTGGTATTGCCTATTTGTATGAACAGTGAACATTATACTTAAACCAAACAATAAAGTTTATACATATTGTGTAGAGATGGTTCAATACAATTATATGCTTTTCCATGCAGTAAGTTAGTCTTAGGTCATTCAAAGTACCGGTATATGTTTCATGTTTTGTGGAGGGGTTAATCTGAGGAGGTTGGGAGGTGAAAAACAAAAAAATTCTAGGAACTTTTCAGTGGATATTTCACAAGTGTTTTTGACAAATGGCAACATATGCAAACAGTTCCAAATGTGGTCACAACTGACGCTCCTTAAACAGTTTTTTTAATAAATAATACCTGCTGTTACACATTAACCTTTGGATTCTTTGACTTGGTTTCTTAAAAGAGAACTTCATTTTCACTCGGTAGTTTATAACTAGAGCAAAGATTCATAAAAAGGATTCTGTGCCTTTGATTAAACCTACTGTGTAACTCTAGACTGCTATGTAACTCTTATAGACCGCATGGTTAATTATGATATCATATTTTCATTTGCAATCATAATCATTTGAAGATAACATTCGAATTCGGTGTTATCTCAAACCACATTTTTGTCAAAGTTGTCACATTGTTTTATAATCTAAACATGCAGTAAAAATTCAGACAGTGTTTTAACAGGACACGATTGACAATCTGAAGAGGTTGACTTTTTTGTATTTACGCCAAACAAGATAACACTTGTAGGTAGTTAATAATAAACAATATTTTACATTCAATAACTTATACTATTTCTTATCAACAAATTACACTTGAACTCGTACTTGGTAAAATACAACCGAAGGAGGGCGTGAGGTCTTAACACAATTTCAATGGTATTTTAACGCAAAAGACATATCGGACGACTCTTATAACGTAAAGGTAAGGTTTTGTCATAGTTTTTCGTAATAGGGAAACTTAATAGGGAAATTATTCACACTATTATTGTAATATCACTAGCGGATCAAACACTTTTATACAGCTTTATAGTTTGCGACGTAATAGATATCTCTAATGAATTTAATAAATATTTTTAGACAACGACATGATATAGTCTGTGGAGAACGACAATGAAAAGTCCGCTAATAGCTGAAGCGACGTCCGGCCATCAAATAACCGCCTACAGAGTCGAAGGCGCTTGACCGTCGATCACACTAATGAAGCCCTTCAGTCGAGAAGTTGACTCAACCATGTCATCGTCCATACATTTTCACCACAGGAATGTAAGAAGTAGCTGGCCTACTCTATCATCAACATACCTCATATATTTCATACTGTCTTGCGTAGTGGGCGTATCTGCCCAAACGCCATCGATGTCACAATGTGCCACGACTGTTGATGGCGCTAAAAGAATTACGAACTGTAGCAGTTTGGGATTGAGTTCGGTTCCAGTTGACCTGGACCCATTCACCACAGAACTATATCTCGATTACAACAATATAAATACAATCAGGAACAACTCATTTTCGTATCTTCAACAATTGAAAACTTTGAGCGCACGTAGTAATGGGGTGGTTGCTATTGAACCACGTGGTTTAGCTGGACTAACCGAGTTAGATGTTTTAGACCTTTCGGATAACGAACTTGTTTCTATATCCGCCGAGGCACTTGATAACTGCAACCCTGATCGTGTAACAATTGATGGCAACCTTTTCACGGAAGACACATTACGTCAATTCTCATTAGCTCTTGCTGGCAAGAGACTGTCTAAATTGTCAGTGAAAGGGAATCCAACATTTGTAAATATTACAAAAGACACATTCAAACCTCTTTTCAATTTACAGTTTCTTGACATCTCAGGCTGCGATATTAAAAGCTTGCCTAAAAGGGCTTTCGATGGATTTAGGCGCCTAAAAGAACTTTATATAGAAAACAATACCAACTTAGCTCATATTGATAACGATGCATTTTTGAACATGCAGCAACTGGAGACATTATCGTTAGCTGGGTGCGCCTTGGAGCGTGTAACAATTTTTTTAAAAGACAAAGCCGTACATCTGCAATCTTTGAAGAACATGGACTTGTCTCGAAATTTGATTTCAGGAATTGATCAGTACTCATTTTATCCAATGAAGTCCATCCGACACCTTGATTTAAGTCGGAACAAGTTTGAGCAGATCACTATTTTTAACGAATTCGTCGGACTTACGGGTTTAAAGTATTTGGATCTTAGTAGAAACCCTCTTTTCTACATCGCTGATAAATCCTTTCGAGGCGTTTCTGATATTGACACATTGGATCTAAGCGATTGCCAGTTTTCCAGTTTGGAAAGCCAAGAACTCTGGGGACTATATACATTGTCTAAACTATACTTGAACAATAATCCTTTGACTTACCTGTCAAATGCTGTATTCGAAACACAGTCTAGTATATCTGAAATATATCTTACAAACTGTCGGTTGACGCAAGTGACGACGTCGTTTAAAGGACTGAACTTCACTAGAATAGTTGCAGATAATAACCTCATCAGAAACATCGCACCTGATGCCTTTTCTGGTTGTGCGCGTCTAAATGAACTCAAATTGCAAGGGAATAAGCTCCAATCAATACCCGAGGCACTATGTGCAAATCCAACCATACAGAATGTCGATATATCGAATAATATGTTCAACAGCATAGATTCCAAAACTATGGACTGTTTACGAGAGTGGAGCTTCTTTGACGGTAGCAAGAATCCGTACACGTGTGATGGAAGACTTGTGGACTTCACTGTATTTGCAAACGACACTGGGAGGTCTGTAGTTCAACAATGGCCAGATGGATATCGCTGTAATGCCCCCATAGAGTGGCAGAATCAAACAGTTCACCATTATATCAATACACAGTGGCTAACTACAACCACGACAACCACCACCACAACCGTCGCTCCGACAACAGAAACGGTGACAACGGAACAACTAACCACAATAAAACCGACAACGGAACAAGGGACCACAGTTGAACCGACTACAGAGCAAATAACGACAGTTCAACCGACTACTGAACATATTACCACAGTTGAAGCGACCACAGAACTAATGACCACTGTTCAACCTACCACAGAAAAAATTACCACGATTGAACCGACCACAGAACAAATTACCACAGTTGCCACAGAACATATTACCACGGTTGAACCGACCACAGAACAAATTACCACTGTTGAACCGACCACAGAACATATTACCACAGTTGAACCGACTACTGAACATATTACCACAGTTGAACCGACTACTGAACATATTACCACAGTTAAACCGACGACAGAACAAATTACCACAACTGAACCCAGTACAGAAAGAATTACCACACCTGAAATAACGACGGAACAAATGACTACCAATAAAGTAACAACCGAACAAGATACGACTCTATTACCAACAAGAGAACGAATGTCAACTGCTGGCGTTATAACCACCAGACAGACGACTGCAATCCCACGAACAACTTCTGTAGCAGCTACATCATCAAATTCTCCATCACCCGTTGTCACGACAACGCTCCCCTTGACACCAACAACCAACAAAGTAGAAAACATTTCAGGACCTTTTGAAAGCAGGCAGATCAGTGATCGTGATGCGGTCATTATTTCTATATCCACAGTGCTAGGAGTTGCCTTTATAGTGTTTCTAATAATAATGTTTTACATTGTTGTCTTTAATGGGTCACGAAGAAACAAATCATGGACGGTGACTCGTGATATAAACAACTCACATAAGCAATCATACAATAAATTTGAAATGACGAACATTGAGATAGATAATCAAATGCAAGATGGTAAAGTGTTTTCAGATGAGGCTAAATCAAACGGAACTGCTATTATCTATTGATATTTTTATTATTCTATTCATTATATCACATTTTCAATATAATCTCAGAACATACCAGTTTATGTACATGTAGATGCAATACCAATTTTGGAATAGAATTCCTCAACTCCCGTATCAATGTTGCCATTTGTTACTCTTGAAATCGTTTAAAACTGTTCCTTCAGATATCCGTCTTTGACATAATTTACAAAAATAATAAGCAAGTCAGACGGTCAGTTCATTATTATTATTGACAAAGTTAATAAAAGAATATGTAAATATGATTCAACATGATAAGTAAACTATTTCAAACGCTATGTAAAGATATTCAGATGTTACAGAATTTATATTTTGTATAGTCTCTATATAGGAAATGTTGTAATAATAGGTTTCAAATAAACACATTATCACATCACATTGTATTTTGGGTCACTTTGTATATTTTAATGATTCTTCATTAAAATATCGCATTTTGTGTTTGTGATGGCTAAAAACGAGTGTCTGGGTCCCAATTTTATTTTATATATTCTTGAAGAATGTTCCTTGTAACTGCTTGATAATGTGCGATTGCCCCTCCTTCCAAATTATGGTTTGAAACTACTTGATGCCCTCTTACTTGAAAGGGTCTATACATCACTGAATGATATCTTGAACATGGTTAAATTTCCTCGTTATGCTGGGGGCCCTTGTAGCACAACATCTCCCTTTTCTAACGTTTCTCCAAATTGCTCAAAAAGAAAGTTCTAGTGAGCTCAATATAGAAGTGAGTTTCCCTTGGCCTATCAGCTCGTACAAACCGACCCCCCCCCCCCCCAACCTGACCAACCTGATTTACGTGGCAAAATTGACCCCCCCCCCCTTGAAGAAAAGTGTCTGACGGGCCTGTGGGTGCTATATATTTCCCATTCTCTTGGATATATCTATAATGTATTTATCTCTTAAGAGCCAACCTGTACACAACAGTACCTCATAATCAGCGAAGAGTTACAGTTATTCATCTTAATTTGATTTCACATATGTAATGGAACTCAAAGCCACAATTCCAGTTATGTAGTTTAAATTGTTCACCACCATAAAGAACTGTACATCTCTCTGCATTCACGTCGTTAGGTTCTGGACTGCTCCACGTAGTACTCCAAGGGGCATATAATATCGGTTTTGTCTTCCATGAAGGTCCACCCGCCCATTGCCAACCTCCATTTAAAAAGTTGCCACCAATGAAGAACGAATTTCCTGTTGTAGCACCGTCTCCAATAATCCCCCGTCCCTGAATCTCACTTCGTAGGAAATTGTATTCTTCTTCCGAGTCTATAGCAACAAGATTTGCGTCCATTGAGTTGCAAAATGTGAGAGCATTGTACCAAGTGGTTTTCTCAGATATGACAAAGTTGTAACAGGACTCCAGGTTTTCATTGAAGGTGAATCCCATTGGGCACACAGACCCATGGGTGTAATCGCAGTGTGCAATTGTTCTCGTAGTTGCAATGTCGAGGAAGACGATTGCGAATATCATCCCAGTACCGAGTAAAGTCTTCATCTTGCCAGTGCGCTATCTATAGATGAAGAAATAAAATATATACGTTGTATATGGAACTCAGATTCTTTTTAGAATCGTTTTTGACTTCATCTAAACTAAACTGTTCAACAAAACTTTTCAAATTCAGTTTGAGATACCATGTATATCCAGAGTTTGGGTAAAGTAAAAAATATCAAAAAATCAAAAATATCAAAACTGTCAAATCATTGATAAAAAATCAAAAAATGATGTCTATTTGTTATCTCTACTTGTTGTATCTGCGGGTTAGGGTTAGGGTAAGTTCTTTTTTATCTTTTTGACACACAAGTTTATTGTATTTATGGAATTCTTTTTTTGACACAAATATTCATGGTCTTTTTGGGATATAGGAGGTCATGGTCGGCCAGATAAGATCAAATCATGAAATGCGAAACATTAAAAACAAAATATTTTCGAAATGATTTATCTCTTCTCTTAGATCTGTCCATTGACCTTTAACTTAGTGTTATATTTAAACTATTTTTTTCAAATATAATACAATAAATATCACAAAATGCCCGGGAATTAATTTACTCTACGTGTAGTGCAAAATAAAAAATGAATAAGGTAAACTTTTGAAATACTTCATGTCGTATACAGTATTCAACTCTGCAAACACAGAACACGTAACAACTTTCACTGGGTCTAAAATCATCTAAACTTGCGTCAAGTCACTGGTAATTTCCCAAATCCAATGTAACAGACGGAATACGAGGGTACCGGGGGAAAGGGACTTCACGCAAGACTATTATCCAAATTAATTCAAGTAGTCTATGTAAGTCTACTTACCGCTAACTGTCTTTCTGATATAAACAATGTGTGCCTCGGATCCTCAACAGACAAAATGAAACCAGTATACTAGTTTCAAATCTTAAATATTTGTAATTTTATAACTTACTATACCTCATAAATATTTACATCTATGCGTCTGTTGCGGATGTTTATGTTTTCTGATGGGGCTAACAGGTTTTCATTGTTCTTTAATTTGAAACACAGTAGAATAGCAAAAGTAATCGTCGGTTACGAGATTTAGTGCACGTACAATGTAATTGTTACAACGATTCACAAAACAAAATGTTTATTCCCCTTGATATTTCGAATGTCATCATCTTTAACTGATGATTAGAGACTATGTTTATATACGTCTGCATTAAAGATTACATTTTAAAGACCAGTTAAAAAGCATTTTCATCAGAACTCCATTTACACTCCCCTCCATAAGTTTGGCAACCTTTTTAGATTTTTGTGTGAACAACATTTCAAATTGGAAATTTTGAGAGAACGTTTTGCCATATAGTTTCACTAATATATTATGAAAAGTCATGAAATCTTGGCATTACGTTTGTCTGATGTTCAACAATCTTTACGTAGCGTTGGAATTGTAATTAAAATGTAGAATCGATGTTGTTAAGGCTTAATCTTTGAGAGGTTCATTTTTGTTAGTTTTTGTTGCTTTTTGTGCTGAAAGTGCACCATCATAGCTTTGCGAGTTTTGCAAACATAAAAAATAACATATTAAATTTATGATTGCCATGTCGCTTTGTTTTATTGTCCATTATCATGTGGCGTAAACAGGCAAAATATGAAAATCTGTCATTATTTAACATGAAATTGCGCTCGTGGTGTAAACATATTTTAAATAAGCAGAAATGTTATAAAAGTGATTCTAATATAAAGTCAACAAGTTGATAATCAATATCTAGTGGGATAACCACGACTAAGGATAAGGGCACGAACTCTTCTGGGCATGCTTTCAAAGGTAACTGGTCAACTCGTACCCAAGACAACTCGTACCCAAGTCAAGTCGTACCCAAGACAACTCGTACCCAAGACAACTCGTACCCAAGACAATTTGTACCCAAGTATATGTTTTGTTTTGAATCAAGTGTTGGGCTGGGAATGGGTATAGATATACATATTATAATGGTTACATACAGTTCAGAATAGTTTGAAGTATGTAGAAGAGTTTTTGGAAGAAATCGATTGAAATTTGTGACCAAATATATTGGTCACAGATTCAGATGTTTGAGGGAAGAGATTTATGTTTATTCCACATATTCATAATCATTGTTCACAATATTAGTGGTATTTTTGTATGTTAATGAGTGTTTGGAACAAGTATCAGATCTAATTCATCTTGAAATATGGTATTATCAAAAATATAAAGATTTTCAAAACTTGCGCCTATTTCTTATTAAACAGATAATCTATTTAGGATTTCATATTATCAGATTAAAGAATGATAATTCTAAGAAGTCACCTTCATAAAATTAAGCAATAAAAAATATTCTAAATAATATGAATATCAAATATTATTTTGACACTTATTCATACATGATATAATACACTTTGCATGCATGTGTTCAAATATAATCCAATTAAGTTCAAAATGGAAAAGAAATTAACAGATTAAAGTTCCCTTATTAATTTTCTCTGAATGCACTAAGCTTAATTATTTTAATTGTTTGATTCATTTGTTGAAAAGTTACTGTTGTAATTATATTCATTTATATATATGTATTACAAAAAAAGTTGAGAACAAGCCCTTCAAAGCACTTCAAAGGTAATCCAAATTAAAAAAAATGCTTCGCTTAATCCATTGAGAAAAAATGTCTTCTAAATTCAGAAAAAATATTGAGGCACATTATAACATTAAACATTTTGACACAGACTCAATTTGTTTTCTTATATGCACTCATAATACAGAAAATAAACGTGGGTACGAGTTGTCTTGGGTACCAGTTGACTTGGGTACGAGTTGTCTTGGGTACAAGTTGTCTTGGGTACGAGTTGTCTTGGGTACGAGTTGACTAGGAAGCCTTTCAAATAGTCTCCTGATGTACTGGTCAGGGATTTGAACCCATGCTCTACGAACGGCGATTTCCAGCTCGCGGAGGTTGTTAATTGGGAGATTCTGTATCTGGCGATCAATATAATGCCACATATTTTCAATAAGTGGTTGGTCTGGGGAATATGCAGACCATCTCATTTTGTTAACGCCGCTTTGAAAGAACCTTGATTCGCAGTATGAATGGGAGCGTTGTCCTGTTGAAAGACGTAGCGCTGCTCTCTTTCACCGAATATCTGTTCAATGGATGGTAAAAGGTTCTCCTGCAAAATATCTCTATATACCCCTCCCGTGATGACTCCAGGGACCGTGACTAGCTCCCCAACACCATGATACCCGACGCACCCCCAAAATATGAGACCACCACGTCTTACAGTTCGTCCCATGTCGAGGCACTCTGGGTTGAATTTCTCAGCATTTGTGCGCCACACAATCGTCCTGCCATCATTTTCTCCAATATTGTATCTCGTTTCATCCGAAAAAACTACTTTAGACCAATGAGTATTGATATTCCAAAGCCGGACAACATTTGCCCATTCCAATCGTCGTTGTCGTATGATGGGGGAAGTAATAGGCTTTTTCTTGGCTATTCGACCGTACAGACCTCTGTTATGTAACCTGAAAGAATAAAGACATTTAATAGAACATATAAAACTTTAAAACAAAACCAGCATTGTCGGCAATAGTTAGCAATAATTGCGTAAAGTTGATGAATATTTTTCGAGAAGTTCGTCAAATTTAAAGTATGAAAAATAAAAAGTGACAATGCCGCACCTTCTCCTGATAGTAGAGTAGCTTGCACGTATGTTAAAGTTCATCTGCCAGAAGGTTTTCAGTCTTGGGACTGTTGTCTTACGTTCTAGCCGGGTATGGTGGACAAGGGCGCGGTCCCCTCTCAATGTAGAAATGTAAGGCCTTCCAGAGCGGGGTCGGTCCCTGTTTGACCCTGAATTTCGAAATCGTTTGATGGTTTTTTATATTGTGCCCTTGCAGCGATTCAGTGTTAGACCAATATATCGCAACGTCCGACCCTCATTGCGGAGGGCAATAACGGTTGCCCGTTCATCACGAGTAAGCTGACGTGTAGATCCCATGAGAAATGAGCGAAATGGCAACGCATGTTTCATGTACCATAGGTGTATCAAGACAGTGATCAAATCACTCATTTACTGTCATGAATGATTGAATCAATTGTTCAGAACTCATTTGACCAATAAAGATCAAAATAATATATCTCACCAAACCGGTATTCTATTTTAAAAAAGGGCACTCCCAATATGTGACCAAATCATGTACCCTCGTCATAGCGAACGAAATGAACCATACAAAATGCACTAATGCATTCAATAATTGTAGATTATAAAGATCACTATATCACTATCACACATCCATCTTTTCGAAAATATCATGAAACATTTATTTTTGGAAAAATACTGTTTTGACTCTTCTACCATGCGGAAATTATTTGATGAATTTACATGTATACAAAGGTTGCCAAACTTATGGAGGGGAGTGTATATTCTAAAGTTACTGTTACAATTTAAAAGTTAACGTAACTCAAAGTCACTGGTGATCCACTCGATTACGCTGGAACCGTTTCGGTAACAAAATGTCGGAATGTCGAAGGTACGATTTTTCTTTTTTCCTTACTGTACACCACGTAGGCAGAATTCCCACGACATTTTTTAACACAAACGTGTATCAGTAGGCCTATCATATGTTTAAGAAAATGTACACATTTGCGACAAATAGTTCTGTTGACAATGGAATCGTAGATTTAATTCCTCACTTAAGTTACATAAACGGTATTTCGAAAAACAGTTAAGATCTGCACTTTTAACCCCTACCGTTTATGTAACTTAAATGAGGAACTAAATCGACGATTCTGTTGTCTTCTGAGCTATTTTTCGCAAACATATACGTTTTCTTAAACATATGATACAGACATACGTTTGTGAGAAAAAATGTCGTGGGGATTCTGCTTACTAACGCTTGAAATAAGAAAAAAGAAAAATCGTACCTTCGACGTTCCGACATTTTGTTACCAAAACGAACCGTTTCGGTAACCAGCGTAATCGAGCGGATCACCAGTGAAAGTGTTCCAGACAAAGGATTAGTAAATAGGTAGAAAAGCAGTATTCGATTTAAATAGGTGAGATGAACAATGTGGTACATTATAGTATTTTTATGAAGCGAACAATGATGTAATTGTGTACACTATCCATCATGACATAGTTTCTAGACATAATTGTTTCTGTTCTATTGAAGCTGCACTACATCAGTTGGTTTATTTCAGTTTGATTTCGCATATGTAGTGGAACAGGAGGTCACAAATCCAGTTATGTAGTCTAAATTGATCACCACTATAAAGGATTGCACATTTTTCCACAGCTAAATTGTCAGGTTCTGGATCACCATTCACTCTGGTAGTACTCCATGGTGCATATAACATCGATTTTGTCTTCCATAATGGTCCACCAGCCCACTGCCAATCTCCATTTAGAAAGTTGCCGCCAGTAAAGAAAGAATTTCCTGTTCGACCACCGTCCCCAATAATTCCCCGTCCTTTTATCTCATTTCTTAGGAAATTATATTCTTCTGCCGTCTCTATAGCGACAAGATTTGCGTCCATTGAGTTGCAAAATGTGAGAGCATTGTACCACGTGGTTTTCTCTGATATGACAAAGTTGTAACAGGACTCCAGGTTTTCATTGAAGGTGAATCCCATTGGGCACACAGACCCATGGGTGTAATCGCAGTGTGCCAATGTTGTCGTAGTTGCAATGTCAAGGAGGACGATTGCAAATATCATCCAAGCAGCTACATGTAGTATGGCTCTCATCATGTCAATGATCTAGTTGCAGAATTAAGAGAAACAAATCATTTAGATCATTCAATCATATCATTGTCAATAGTCCCTTAGTATAGTTGAGTAGAACAATTGTAAGAACGTGGCATTCATGCATACTGATGCATCATAGCATCTCTCTCTGTTGCATCGCAGATCTCCAGAAGGATAGAGATGGAGAGGGCGTGGCTTACCACGATGGCATTCGTGTAACAGCATGGCGGAGTTTAAAATGCATTAGAGTGTATCTTATTTCCTTTGCACGATATTCGCAGAATCGAGTGCTAAGTTTAAGAAACAACGCCTGAGTGGAATGAATCAGTCACAATGCATTGATTCTTTGGATTAAATTCCCTACATACCTTGCAAAATATTTTCTTAGAAACTCGGCAAAGTATCAATTTCAATCTGTTGAGTCCAGTTGTCAACCTTGACAACCATTGAAAAAGTGACCTTTGGTGGTTAATTGGTTATATAATGCAGTGCAGTCATTTGAAATACTGTGTTCGGAGTGGCTTGAATCTTGCCTAGCTATGTGTGAATAATTTTTCCAATTTCAGCCAATCAGAACACGCTATTTAATATAACTGAGTTGCAATATACTCCTCTAATGTACCCAAGGTCATTTTTAGATTCTGGGGAAACTAATGAAACCGATACGTTGATTGGTTGCCAAAGTGACAACTTGTGATATTGTATAAAATATTTTGCAATGTATGAAACGAATTTAAGCCCAAGACTCAATGCATTGTGGCTGATTCATTCCACTGAAGCCATTGCGCGTTGTTTCCTAAACTTTGAGGAATGATAATCGATCCACTATGCACTCGGGAAGGGCTTAAATCCTTAACTAAAACATTCAAATTAAAAAATAAAATAAAGTCAACTTATGGAATACTTTATGTTATGTGTTCAATTTTTCCAGTTATGCAATGTACCTTTGGGGTAAGTATTAAATTGCAACTCATGTACACGAGGAGAAATTAAATTTTACCCTAGCGGAAACTCCGCCATGCTGTTACAGGAACCGTATTCTTGCAACTACTTGAGGACCAGTGGAATAGAACTATTTCTCCGCTCATTCTCTTTACTTCAGTATGATTGATGTAGAAAACATTGTTCTAAATAAAAGAAAAATTTGAAGTTGCGTTTTCACAGCTTAAATACAATAAAAAGCAAGTCTATACTATATTTTGTCTGGGTATGTCAATAAATGATGACATAAGGGAACCTGGGGCAAAACAGCCCTAAAAAATTAATTTTGACTTGTTCCGCACGGGTTTTTTTTCTTATCTGTCAATCATCACGCACTGTGATGTTCCCCTTTATTAATGGGTTGTGGTTTACATTTTTCGAGTGTTTTATACTTGCCTAGGACTATCTTCTGTGATTTTTCAATGGTCAAAAATAATGTCGAGAGAGGGGCAAAACGGCCCATGGGTGGGGAAAAACGGCCAAATGTTAAAATCTTTTAAAATATTTGAAAATCAATTGATCAATTGACAATAAGATTTTTGTATAACCTTTGTGGGCCGTTTTGCCCCAAAGACATGTGAATTTTCAAATAGACGTTATTTTAATTTGCCTGATATTTGTAGCTCGTAATTTTTACAAATAAAGAATAAATATGCATACTCTATGTAAAATGTTAAATCAAAATGATAGTCTATTGTTGCCGGATTTTTAGAGATTCTCATGGGAGGGCTAATTTGCAAAAAAAGAGAGTGAAAAGTATACAATTGTCTCTTACGTAAAGCGAGACGCTGCTAGGTTAAAAATGGGCGGTCGAGAAGGTGGCGGAAATTTCAAAATTCGATTATGTGACTTTTGAAGAACCATCTTTTTATAATTCAAAAGATGTTTCGATGGGCCATTTTGCCCCTAAGGGCAGTTTTGCCCCATGTTCCCTTGCCTTTAAACACAATAAGAATGAGACCTCTTCATGTACTTACCTCTTTTTACTATGAATATGCAGTTATGTTTTTCTATTCCACTTCAGATCAAATATCAGTATGAACTTATCGACGTAGGGCTTGATCTTAATAACAGGCCTGGAATAGCTCTACATTCATTAATTAGATAATCTTTATTTTACAGGTATATTTTATGGCCATACTTAAATCTTTTTCGGATCATTCATAGATGATAATGAAGAAAATTAGCAAGAATATTCAATAAATAAATTTCCAGTGCTTACTTAGAATAAACAGAAAATTCATGTCAATATTTATGATTTCAAATTTGTTTGATTTGAACCTGTCCTGTCTGTTTTGCAATTCCATAATACTTGCAAATAAGGTTGTCATTAATAGTATAAATAGTTATGTCATAATTTCTATTCTTAATGCACTTATAATTAAATACGCATTGTGCATGTTAAACAATTCCTTGAAAAGTTATTTATTTCATTTATCCATTTAGAGTTCGTATTCAGAGCTATATGTTTCAGAGTTGAAGGAGTTAAAGACGTAATGCAGTTTAAATTGTTCACCGGTGTGCCAGGCCAGCACATTTTTGTAATGCCATACCATTAGGTTCCGGACAGCCTGCGTAATTATCCATGCATTGGTTTGGTTTTTCATAAAGGCCCGACTGCCAAACCGGGGAAGCGGGCGACAAAAAAAGGAAGAACTTCGTTGTGGCACCAACTCCGACAATTCCTTGTCCTTGAATTTCATTTCTTATGGATTTATAATCTTTTGCAACAAGAGTTCCATCCATTTGAATGCAAACTATATCGGGGATTGTACGATGATAAATCCACATAAATTATATTAAATCGTTCAATTTTTGCGATAAATGAAAATAACAAAGATATAAAATTGTGAAGAGCAACATTGTTACAAATACAACATATCCGGGCAAGGAGGATTGGCTCCCAAGATCGAAACTCGATATTTTCCAACAATGAAATCGTCGAAATTTCGTTTTTTCTGAAATATTAACCAACTATAAATTCAAAATAAACAGTCCAAAAGATTCGAACTAACACACCCTTGGTATACGCAGCTAACGAAAATTGACCGGTACGGGTCAAAAGCTGGACCGGTACGGGTTAACGGTTTTATTTGAATTTAAAGTGTCTCACATATTCGATCAAAATTTGCCATGCAAACATGTTAGTCTACTTTCCTGGCCCCCCTTGCTGTAACAAAGAACCCAAAACACATTAAAACGTAAACATAAACCAATTAGTCACTTCACTATGAAAGTGGGGGGTGTTAGCAAATGCACGGTGTATAACCCAAACGCTCCTACATGCACGACGGAGCGTTTCATTTACGCGGAAACGCTCCGGAGCGAAATAAAATGGCGGCTAATGAAGATTCCACTATGACCGTAGGTATTGTTCCTCTCGTTAATATTATGTACCATTCGATGAACAATACCGTGAGCAAAGATCTGATTTATTCAACTTCTGGTGGTAAACTGTTATTTGCTTGATCAAAGCTCCGTAGTGTAGATCGAACGAATCTGAAGATGACGATTTGACCACAAATTACGAATTAAACTAGTATTTCTATGAAAACGTCAATCTTTTTGTTAAAGTAGTAGATCACAAACTCGTATATTCTCATTTCCTAAAATCCCAGTCCAAATCCATTACTTGTTCTCGAGAAATCGCTTGTTTTCCTCGAAACGCTCCGTCGATTTAGAAAACAATTTTAGAAACGCTCTTACCATTTTGTTTTGATATAATTTTCAGATTATTAGAGAAGAGTTTCGAATCGAATCTATCTCTCAAAAACGTGTTGTACTTGTTAGGCAAATTGAAACATCTGAACCTGGTGGTGCTAAACGTGCAACTAGCTGATTTAAGCCTACATTAGATGATGGCATGGCTACATATGTGCTAAATCATAAAACTATAGAAAAATGTGAATTAATCTTTCTTCTATTGATGCCAAGGGGTATAATAGATCTTTTCTTTCTCTTCCTGAAAAGAAAAGGCAAGCTATATATTTCCTAAACTGATCTAGACTACCGGAGCGTTTCCAGTTCACTGTGTTAACCAGATCGGAGCGTTTCTTGAATACGAGAATGTCATCATTTTTAAGACTGGATTTTCGGTCATCAAATCACTATTACGATAATGTATGGTGCGTTGAAGCATTGGAATTTGACTAAAATATACGTTGGTGCTCTAATCTTAGCTCAACTAATCACATGTATCGACAAAAGGGGTTTTGACCGGTAGAATGACAAATACGTTTTTGAATTTTGATAAATATACTGCTTCGTACAGCTCTTCCTAATTGCTTCAAACGTCAACAGCCAGCCAAGTACAACATGAATATCACACCCATCGAATGGTATACTCGAAATATGTAACTCATAACTCTTATTCCCATTATTGGGGAAATCGTCAGACGGCTCATCATTCCCGCCAGTCAGTTTTCCTACTCCGGAGCGTTTCTTTGTTTAATTTCAGTAATGAAACGCTCCGTCGTGCATGTAGGAGCGTTTGGGTTATACACCGTGAAATGTGTATTAGCAGAATACGCTGTGTGCATGGAGTAACACAATATCAGTGGTCATTTACTGTGTCAACTTAGTAACCCTTGCATATCGTGCTCACTCAAGTATTGAATAATTTTTTTTATGATCTAAATGTTTGTGGTTTATAAAAAAATGTGATATATTTTATATAGTTAGAAATACATTAATTAATATATTCATTCAAACAGCACTAGAATGCGGGAAGAAAGAGCAATGGTGACAAAATGCAGACAGAATTTTCTGTAAGGGTTTCAAACATTTCTGGACACAATCATACATGTACTTCACGTGTACTTTTATTTTTAGTGCTGTATTTATAGATATAATTTCACGTATTAAAATCATATTTTCCAGCAATGACTTCAAATCCGGAACCACACCCATATCACATTTTCTTCAATAACTCCAAACATGTGTAAACATTGACCATGTGCATATAAATTCAGATTTCACGAGCTCTTTCCTATTCGAGTACCTCATACACCCCTGCATGGATTTGAGTTGGATTCGCCTTTTATACGTGAGCCGATACACATCGCAAACGCTGATTGGATAAAGATTGCGAGAATCTTTAAAACAGCCATAACTTGCTCAATATTGACTTCCTCGTGTCTAATTTGAAATATATGATGCCTCCCGATGCTTTTAAGTACCCCAATTTTTTACAGATTTTTAAACGGACCAAAACTCTCTAAATGCGCATTTATGCTCTTTTCTCTCGAGAACGACTGTCTCATTTTCACGATAACTTTTATTTAGTACTTCTAACATATAAGATCTATTTTTCCCCATCAAGGTATGATGTAAATGACATGCTATTTACATCTTGTGAGTTTCAATGACGCGCGTTTGATTTTATAAAAAATGCCATGCCATGGCCAGCTTTTGACCCGTACCGGTCAATTTTCGTTAGCTGCGTATACCAAGGGTGTAACAGCTCGATCATTTCTCCGGAGTTTTGGAATTTTTCGTTCGGAAACAAGATCAAAATTCACGATTCAAATGCTTTGAAAGTGAACAAAATGGTGGCTGTTTGAATTCGAATTTTGTTTTACAACATGCCCATATATGGGACAGAATATCGATGTTGCACTCTGGGAGCCAATCCTCCTTGATATCCGGGGTTGTGTGAATCAAATGCACAACTGACATCTATAAATCAAATGTATAAAATTATTTTAATCTTTGATATTACATGTAGTTGAGGGTTAACATAACATAAGTAGTAAACATGGTCTATTTTCGATATTGTCTAATCTGATGCATTAGTGATCTAATCATTAATACACATGTTCAAAATAGGATCTATCACAGTTTTTCCACTCATAGGCAAAACACATGTTATGTCGAATGCATGGCCATTTCTGGTATACACAAATCGAACGCTCTCTTGGTAGCTGCCCTTAATATGTATTTCTATGTCATTTGGTGTCACATTGATGTTGGTGACCCGTTGAGGAGACATTCGAACTGTTTTATCCAGCTCACCGATGATAAGGATCTCATCGCCACTGAAATTAAATAATCAAGGTTGAATTTAAAGATGGTGATGTGATGAATGTGTTGAATTTAAAGTTGGTGTGGACATCATCGAACGTATGGTTTTAATATTTTATAAATTTATTTGTCACAGGCATATTTTACATAGTACTATTATACAATTATCCAAAAAGCCCCTAGCTAGACTTAGCTTATGAGACATTTTTATAAAAAAAGCTAAAATAGCGTTACCCATTCTGATTTATCACAGTTTCTTTTCATCTAAAGCTTGTAAAAAGGAGAGACTGAAAATATACACTTACTTTATGGTAAAGACAGGTGTTGTCCAATACACACAAGGAGTCTTTGTTGTACACTGTTTTGCGGGTATCAATAGCTTGCTCGTCTCAGAGAATTCCATCGTTTTTGTCGAGCCAAATATTTTACTTTTGGGGAACTGAAAACACAGCCATGAGAAATGACTTTGTGATGCTGGGGTTGCTTTCCTCAAAGGAAAATAATTCTCCTTTTTTAATCTTACTTTTCTAACAAAAACTTTTGGTCTTTTCCCTTTTGGCACATGTGATTTCAATCACAATCGTCATGTGTGGGGATTTTTTGCCTGATTATTGGAATGGTGCCATTACGAAGGATGGGTATGGTCGGTGGGTACGGTGATATAACTCATCATTTATTTTATCCTGTGTCATTCCAACGATGGCCTATTAGTGTTATTCTAATTTTATCTCATTTGTGTCTATCACTTTTTCAATGTGTAAAAACTTTTACTTGATCTTAAAAAAATCTTACTTCGAAAATTGAGACACAAAAATGAGGAACTAAAAAGTAGTACCCTGAATGCCAGGGTCTAATGACATACAGAATAAGCTCTTTTTATATAAGCAAAATCAAACTATTGCACATTGATCACTTACATCATCTCCAAATCCAGCAGCCATTGGTCCAATGGTGTAGTCCTGCAACATCTCTGCAGCAAGTATTATTCCAAACCTCCAACCAGCTATGTCTGAATACGTGGACCATACTTCACCAATAGGGTTACCCCACGCATTCTGGAAATGAATGAGGAAGATAAAAGAAGTTTGTATGTGTACTGTTAAGGTTTTTCTTTGAATATTTTCCTTTATTGATGGTTAAAATGAAAAGTACTTGTTCGACGTTCGGTTGAAGCATTTCGCACATTTATTACATATTTTACTTTATATTCTTTTCACATTTAGCAAACATTTACAAATAGCGCATGCTGTTACTTGAATAGTTTACATCTCATGACATATTACCATTAGAATTTGGTCATTGATCGCTATGGCTGGTCTTGATGGTTTTAGTATAAGTCCATCGTTAGCACAGCACCGCATGAGAAGGTCTATATCTGTATAGTTGTTCTTGTCACTTGGACCAACTGGACCAGTACTCAAAATTGCAACAGTTGTTTGAAGTTCAACGTTTGGCTCTGTAGCTGCACCCTGATCTACAATGATGGGATAATCATCTTATTTTTCAATAGCATTTCCAAATAATGTTTACTATACCCTCTAGTGTAAACGGTACAGAAGGATATGTTCACATTTCACATCATGGGGACGTCGCCATTATACAACAATAATAACACTGGTTTGAATCAACTTTCAAATACGACGTGCATACGTATTTCGAAATTACTTCGGAGTCCCGGAGTTAAGTGTTTGAAAATATTGTGTATTTGTTTGGAATATACATGAACAAATTAATTGACTTACTATAGGATGTGCCAGGCTGAACGGTTGTCGTCCAGAAGTTGTCTTTAAAGGGGGCGTAACCAAGAGCATTGGCAAACATAGAGGATATCCCTATCTTCCATTGGCTATTTCCTGGATGGTAATCATCACTTACTCGGGCCTGCAGAATTGAATGAGGTACAAAACGATAATCTTGCTTCAAGACCCCCAATCCGTTGTTAAACGTTGTTGAAGTAGATAAGCGAGTGGGGTTCAGGGTCTTGAAGCAAGACTAAAACTCCGGGATTCCTCTCCTTTCTTTGAAGGAGATTCGTGTCTACAGGGAGAGTTGATTCAAAGATGGGGACGGAATTGGTAATTTCTGACTCTACGATCCTTATACCAGACATGTAGAGTGTTTTCCTAAAAAAAACAAAAGATCGGGAATATCTTTCCATTTATTCGCATACAGCACTAACCTGTGTAACAACTGGAATCTCCAGACTCTGAAGAATATGTCTGGGATTCGACATACAGTATTGAATAGTAAGACCATTTTCCTGGGCCGCTTTGCCCATTTGATGAAGCCATGTGCGACCAAGGTTGATATCAGTCAGCGTAGCATTCAATCCGCCAAATTCCACGTCCAACCAATCTTGCTCGTAGTTTACTAAACCCCATTTCTTGGATTCCCTCATCAGATAATCCCAGAAACCCTACAAAACAATTTACAAAATGGCCACCTTAAAATTTACCCATCATGCCCAAAAACTCATCAATTCTGGATTTTTTACCAAGATATAAACCTGAATTTCTCAAATCAATCTTTCAAACAATTTGCCAGGAAGTATTTTGACAAGAGCCAAAAAGGGAAGGCCAAAAAGTATTACAAAAAGAGAATGTAGAAAACATGTGAGTGTAACTATTAGCAAGGAATACAAATCCCCAATTATGGTCAATTGGCCCAAAACAATTTCTCTTGAAAGTCCATGGTCTAAGGCACCCTCCCCCTTCCCTTAACTTTCAGAATGTGTAATCACAACCTGAAATCTCCATCCGACAATGGTATTTTAATGTGACCTCGTGTAGTTTCCAAATTGTTTTGGATTACTTCTTTCTGACAAATGACTGTTTTTTAAGTATGTTAGTATTCACATGTTCTTACCATATCTACAGGAATTGCCTTCTTTGCTTCTACAATGAAGTTAAAATCACCACCATTTTGTTTGGCGTATGTCGTTTTGGGAGACCTAAAACATAGAATGTGTCGGCGTATGTGTAAGTACATATTTGTTTATTCAAATCTTATACCAAGAATGTAAAATACCATACACGCTATAGACCTACCACCATCTGTTGTGTGCGGATACGGGCCAACCAGTAGCATCATAAAACTTCTGGAGACCATCGGGAAATATAGAGTCCATAGCTACCCAAGTCTCTACGCCACCTCCAGGGCCTTTAGGGTACCACCATGAGTCATACTGGATGTATCTGGAAACACAAATTACGAGGGAAAAAGATTTGCAAAACACAAATTAGAGCCAAAGTGCTAAAAAGCAATCCTAATTCTTACTGTTGAAGTTGGATCCTAGAAATACTATCCATCGTGAATAGACTTGTTGAGATTCGACCAACTTGAGTTCTTAACCGATGAAATGAAGGATATATACCAAGTTATCAAAAGCTGAAACCTTACCTATATGGTATGCTCTTGTTGACAGCATAAGCTTTGACATCAAGGAGAGTTTGCTGGTAGTTTTTGTTGTCCTCGGTGTGATAGTAGTAAAATGCTCCTAAAATATTCAAAACCACACGGGAATAGATTAGCCCAACATACATCAACAGGCCAAATTTCTCAAAAGTGAACACCTAGAATTTTACATCCTCCGTTTGCAGGGCTCCAAAATCAATCCAGATACCTTCTTTTCTTTTTTTGGAAAGAAGGAGATACGGATTCTGGACACTGCTTAGGAGGATGAGAATTTTAAAATCCCTTGACAAATCCTGGCTACGGGCCTGTCCATTGACGTATATTGAGTGGGACCTCGTAGGATCTCGATGGGACTGCATTTGGCAAGCAGAATTTTGCCCCATTTTGTGGGCTTTGTAATCTGGTGCAGTGACTGTCAAATGCCATTTAATGATCATAATACATACAAAGAAATTTACCATTATCTGTCCAGTAGCCGAGGTAGTTGATGGTGAGGTCTGACTTCATGTAATTCAGTGTCTTGTCGTAGGTCTTCCTCATTAGACCACCCCAGTCCTCAACGGCCTCGAAAAAATAGACAGAAACTTGGACATTTTTTTAATTTGGGCCTATTTCTCAACAATTGAGCCCCGTTTCTCAAAAGGCCATATTTCGAAAGAAATGCGGCCAATTTCTAAAATGAGGGCCAAATGGATTGGCATTTTGGATCTTCCATACATTCTTTCGTGGTTGTGTATTAATAAAACGGTTGCATATTTGTCTTTGAGCAAAAAGATATATGTGAATGGTAATTATAGCCCATAAAGAGTATTTAGTCCGCAAAAGTCAGTGAGAGGGACTGAGCCGTGGTTCTGTAATCTGAGAGTTCTGAACTTTTGCATCATTTCACGAGATTGGGTAATTTTGTTAGTTTTGAAATACTTGTCACTAAAAATCATTTATAAAAACCGTATAAAAAGATAGCTTGTGCATGGGTGTTAAGCCACGATGATACCATGAGCACATGCTTTGAGGATCCGCGTTGTTTGAAACCTACCGCCGAGCTCACTTATACATTAAGCCCCGTTACACAGTCATGATACCGCCGGGCAAGCTCATTGTATCATCGGGTCTGCTTTACCCCCGTGTTGTGGGCTATACATAATTGTCTTACTTGGTTAATTCCTTTATTGCCATAATAGAGGATAAACGATGAATAAAATCCCGCTGGGATTTCGTCAACCTGTCCCATAATGCCCCAGTTCAAACTGTTGGTGCCCTTGTTTTCAACCCAAAGCGAGGCTGCCATGAATTGATTGTAAGGAGCTTGAATGAGGACTTGGTCGTTTTTGTCAAATAGCACAAGGGGTCCTCCACCGATACCACCATTGATATTGGTCGTCATATTGTGGAAGCTATAATTCAAAAGGGTTATTGGGATATGCTGTTCATAATAGAGAATCAAACGCAACCTCGTTGTTTTTATGAAACAATATTGAACAATATACTTTTTATTGAAATAATACGAGGAAGTACTACAAAGAAATCTTTTTGTTTTATTTGATTTATACATGATAAAGTATCAATTTATCAACATTATAATTATCGTTTGCTTGAAAAAAAATTTAAATGGTATTCTTACAATAGAGTGTGACTTGATTGATTAGAAATAGCAAAGATTTTGAAATAGCGCTGAACTAACATATTTGATTACCAATCAAGGTATGAAGTTTTCGTGATTGAAAATCAAACTGGTAAACGAATAAGCTTATGCGGAACTTTAAGGAGATTTTGTCCTTTGGATGATTCCAAGAATAAAGAACCAAAGGGTAACAAAACCAGTAATCTTAATTTTTTCCCATGTTTTGAAGTTATTCAAATCATTTATTTAGAATGCAATGTGCAAATTGCAATGTGATGAGCTGAAAATGAAACATCTTGTGTCACTTTTGGGTATTTAAGAAGTCAAAGAGGGATGGGTTCAAAGATGCCATACGTACAGTCCCATCTGTTTATGTGTATCTCCAGTCATCGAGCCACCCATTGAAAGGAATCCTAGAGTTCCCTTGGCGACATCAGTTCTAAAGTTTGGAAAGCTCGATACAACTTGGTCATGATTTCCTGAACTACTACCAGATACCCTTTCCAAAAATAACTGCAAAAATACACGAGGTTTCTGTAAAGACTACATATCCACCAGATCCACAAATTAAAGACATTATTCCTTTTAAAAAGTACACAGGGGGTGACGTATGTAAACGTATTATTAATGGCTTTACGATGTTCATAATTTCTCATAAATGTCTCTAAATTCTTTCTTTTTCAATATATTTACCTGAAAGTTCATACAGGTATGTTATATCATGGACGTCTGTCTCTTGGAGACAGACGTCGTTGGTAAAATTTAATGTTTTACTTTTATGTTAAATTCGGGCCAATGCGGTTACATTATAGTCGAGTTCTGGTTGCTATGGTGATACAGACAATGGGACCCTGGAGTGTGGTCGGAAACAGGAAAATCGGAAAATAGAAAAATGATAATTTGCGAAATGCAGTACAATACATTTTCGAATTTGTACCTGGCTAAACATTACAGCAGGTGGGTTGCCATATGATCTGATGCTTGCTGTCATGGCCTCCTTTTGGTCAAGTGTATTCGTCATGGGCGCATAATGAAATATCATCTCATCCCAATGGCCTATCTTATCTTGGCCTATATTTAAATTCAACATAGTGTGCAATAAATACATTGTTTGATTACTTTAGCAAAATTATATAGGACCTTTGTCAGTGTTCTATTATTGCTACCCTAATATTCATGTTTATAAACTGATACGTCTTTAAAAACGTAAAAAAGCATGTACGTTAAATTTCCTTTTGTATAATAATATTTATCCAATGGATACTACATGTATAAGCTTATATATGTGGGGATAGCGACACAAGATAATTTTGGTATCCGCCACTAAAATCGCATCCGACTCATTTGACGTCTTAAAAATAATATCCGTCGGATACGATTTTTTAGAATTAGTTTTGAATTTGGCGCCAAATAACCACTTGTCTGTTTGATCCGCAACAATAAAGTTCCAAGTTTATATGCTCAGTAAAAATGAGTTAGAGTTTTTCATGCAATCATTTTGTAAAAATAAGTTTACAGAAAATAAAATGAAAAAGTTAGAAAAGAATTTTTAGGTTAAATTAAGTCCATTCAAAAATTGCGACCATAGAATAAATATGATATCCTATGATTTTCTCGGGCTATCATTTTTATCCACTCTTGGATATCGCATATCTCCATGATTGGCGATATCCACTAATGGATAAAAATGGTATCCCTCAAAAATCATAAGATATCCTCTACAACTATAATGACATTAAACCGGATCAAATTAATACATTTATATTTAAAATTCATTGTTTTACTTCAGGTATTTCTAAAATTGCATCCATTTAAAATTGCATTCTTGCAATATTTTGTGTTACGCTCTTATTTTCGAGGTGGCGTATGATTATTCCATATGACTGATAAACAACCTGTGTTTGTAGAGTATCCCAGTAACTTCAACGTCCCATCTGCCGTTGTGTATTTCTTCCCCTCTCGATATAGGAAAGCACTTGCATTGTACAGCCATGCCACTTGCTAAAAATAAAAAAAATAGAGAGAGAGAGAGATATTCATGCATGTGTAATCGCAAAAACCTCACTCGTCGTATCCCCAATCAAGGTACATATTAATAGTCACGTGTATAAGAATCACTATTCTGATTTGTCATTTTATTTCTGACTCAAACACACGTGGATGTATCACCCCAATCACTGTCATTAAACAACAAAATCCATTAAAACAGTCTCATTCATCTTAGAGTTTCTGAGTTTCTTCACCAAGTTTCTCAACAAAATTAGACTACATACTCTGATACTATTCGTACCTTCTTTTCCTGGAACCAGATGCAACTGGGATGTTAAGTTTTTCAGAAGAAAAAGCTAATGCAATACATTTATCTCTCTCTCTCTCTCTGCTTTTGAACCAAAAGTAAATTGATGAAATAATAGTTTAAACATGTGAAAGGGTAAACAAAGATTAAAAGTGTAAACAGTTGTTAAAGTTTCAATAGTTTTAAAGGGTTCTCTTTTGAATTCTAAGAACTTCTGTTAATGTTTAAACTCGTCGTTAAAGTTAAGGTATAGTCATAAATTGTGTGTGTCATTAGTGTTTAGTCGGTTGGCTTGTACTATGACCCCAAAAGAGATTGAGACCACGAGAAAAAATCAAACCGAAATAAAAATGGCGGACATGAAGTTTAATGCCCTGATTAAAGCTATCCGTGATCGTGATTTGAATAAATGCAAAGAACTTTTGAACGTTGCCAATGGTACTCTTGATAATTTGCTGTGCCAAAAAGATTCAGACGGGGACACGGCCCTTTTGAAAGCTGTAAAACAGGGAGACGACATAGACATCGTTCAAATTGTTTTAGATAAAACAAAGGAATGCCCTGGTGGCATTCATGTAACCAATAATAGCGGAAGAAATGCAATAAATGCTGTCATGGATCCGGAATATCATCGAGTTTATGAACCTGATAAAATGGAGCTAGTAGAGATGATTATTAAATCAGGCTGTGATTTGAACAAGCATGACAATGACAATGTAACCCCTCTTTATCGACTGGTGGACGGACAATTTCCCTGGGTTAAAAATGATCCTCTGGAAACGGAAGCGTTGCTAACGGTAAGATTTCTTTCTTTATATATAAGATTAATTTCTTTAGTATATATAAAATTAATGATCGAGATGACATTTTTAACGATTCTCCGTTGAAATTCTTATTTATCCAACAGTTGTCGTGGGAATTTCTCTCGTCTCTCGTTACTGACCACTCGATCTCCTCTACATCGAAATATGTTAATTTTACAGATTTGCAAGATGATGCTAGATACAGGGTGCGATGTAAATGCTAAGTCTAAACAGACAACGGTCCTACATCGTGCAGTAAAGACCCAAAACATCCCATTAATGAAACTTTTGTTGGACTATGGTGCAGACCCTAAAGTATATGAAACAACTCAATTCGGGCCAGATGAAGGAATTAAATATGACGTTCTTCATACGGCCGCTCATACATCTCCATCCGAGCAAATGAAGCTGATCCTTGAATCTGGAAGAGCCAACCTAGATTCTAAGAACTCTTATGGTAGAACTGGATTGATGATGGTGCTGGAAGAAGATCCAATAGACAATGATATAAAAAATAAAATAGAAATACTTATGGCGGCTGGATGTGACCCGAGTTTGACTGATAACAGTGGAAAGACAATTCTCCATATACTTTGCGAAAACCAACGTGTTATACACGCTCAACATTATGGCTATTGTAAGGAAAAACAACTTATCTTGGCAAACGTAGCGGAAACGTTGCTAAAAGACAAGAGAATTAAAGCTCTTGTGAACCGTCAAGAAAGTGAGCACAAAAGCACCCCGCTTCATATTGCTGTAAAAAACTCCCTTGTAAATATTGTTCAATTACTCCTGTCTGAAGGTGCAAGCGTAGTCATCAAAAATAAATATGGTCAGACTGTTAATGATATAAAACTGGAAGGAGACGAGGCAGATAAAATTGGCCTTATGCTGAAAGATGCAAAAGAACGCAACGATGGTGGCTTGTTTGTGGCAATCACTAATCTTGAAGAGATCAGTCAACTTTTAAAATGTTACGCCATGTTTACCAGAAAAGATGAGGCATATGACAATTTAGCCAAACTGAGGGAAATAATCAAAGAAGAAGTGTACAAAAGCGATCCAAGCATGAAATCTCTGATGTCCACCGAAGATAAGGAAATCCTCCAAAGACACACTGCCAAGATTTTAGATGATGTAGAGATCAAGTCTTCATCGTTAATCGATTATCTATTTAGCGAACGGTAAGGCCCATGGTTTGTTATTTCAACTTAGATTATGGTAAAATGATAAAATTGTGTATTTCTCATCACTATAAGAATAGTTTTAAAATTGTGAATTTTAAAGATTATTTAGTTATGATTTGCGGTCTCTACAAACATAATGCATAGGAAGAAGGAATGAAAAGGATTTTAATCGTCCAATACATTAATTGCAATACATGTATAACCCATGTGTCTATCAACCAAGGTAAGTCCACAATTTCATTACAACGATTTACATTTAATTACAGTGTTCTGACTCGGGAGCTAAAAGACGAAAT
Organism: Owenia fusiformis; assembly: GCA_903813345.2. Lineage (NCBI taxonomy): Eukaryota > Metazoa > Annelida > Polychaeta > Sabellida > Oweniidae > Owenia > Owenia fusiformis. The sequence continues at coordinate 6,683,995 of CAIIXF020000003.1, read as the reverse complement.
TTTCTCAAAACCAACTCAACTAGAGATGGCAAGGAAACTCGTTGATATTCTTCCAAGAAGAGGAAATGATGCGTTGCAGATTTTTATTAGTGGCTTGCGAAAATCTGGGCATGGACATCTCGCCGATGCTCTTGATGAAGATCGCAAAGGTGGAGGAGTAGCAACAAACGCAGCCAAAAGGCTCAAACCAAATGCAGATTAAGAGGAGTGATCTTATACTGAATATGATCCTAACATTTCTTAACAGCACGTTAATTTGTAAAATGACACGTTAGGTCTACTAGTGAAATAAGATGGCATGGTAATCGATTTGTGTTTATTTATAAATATTCTCTTTGAAAAAGATAATACTGGATTCTGTTGGTGCTGCCATCTTTATATCGGCCCAGAACCTATGGTATTATCGATATGACGACAGGCACTGAGTTCCATATTGTGATTCATTGGATGGACGACCCCCTTGCTTACCTTGATACATATTGTGTACGATCCGTCAGTGCCTATCACAATGAGAAAGTCCGGGTGGTGCGGAGGCTGGAAATACACGGTGTCATTCCCAAGTTGCTTGGGCACTAGGCACGTTCTGCTTTTCACATTCGAAGGCCTTGCATCTACAGCTATCAAAATTACAAGAAAAGACAAATCATTACATTGAAAGACGACGATAATGAAATTATGACTGATGCACACCGAAACACTCTGACAACGGTAAAGTCAGATGCGGTTGTCACAAATGGTACTGCTGCAGTATTTCAAAATCAAATAGAATTTCCCTTTCCCTAAAGAAACATCCTAGAACACCTGGAAGGGGTGACTGGTACATTATGTACCAGTCGTGATTACTCTTTTGTCGTTTTTTCATGCAGAAACATTGCGGCTGAATTTGCTTTTAACATATTGATTGAATGATCTAACTATTAAGATACTGATTATTAAGTTTGCCCGTTAATTCATTTTGGTTTACATAATTTTTGAAGAAGGATAAATGGGTAAAAGAAAGTCTTGATTTTTTGTTGTTAAAAAACTATACATTTTAAAAACTGAAAATATACAGCTTCCTGCCTTTTGCTGTTGATTTGTGCCAGGTAAACATTCTATGTTTTCAATAAATCTTAAATCGGTCAATAGTTAGACTCTACCTTTACTTACTTTACTACCTTTACTCCACCAACTTTTATAAAATCGGATGAAGTGAAGCCATGTAAAATTGTCCTAAAATTTCACCACATCAAATTAATATCAAGAAATTGAAAAAAGAAACGTCATCGATAATTAGGCTATGAATACCTGACCATTTAAATAACTTAAATACAGGGTGTCCCAAGAGTAACGGCTCACCTTCTGTAACATAAAAGGAATTTATCACAAACATTTCACCATAACTGAACTAGTACATTAGTATAGTATAAGTATTAGTATATTTGTACACCCTGTCAATATCACAGCTACATTGTCTGCAATGAAATAATTCTAATAAATCCCTTAAAAGCTAAAAAGGTGTAACTTCTTTTTGTACATTCAATACTAGAACAAATGTAGCAAGAAGCGAGCGCGTAGTCATAATAGAAATCAGATAGTTAAAGAGACCGACTTGGGCAAGGCTATACATCCTTGGTCCAGGGGTATTTCACTTCATCCCATAGCTGCTGTATAGCAGTGTTGCCCGTCTGCACGATGATCTTGAAGGATGCGTGTATAGTGGGGCCAGTTAGCTGTTCAATATTGCACTTGCTATATATAAAGCACCATTTTTTGACCGAGGTATCCTTAATACATGTAGTTTTGATATCTAACGAAGTGGTAACGAAAAGTGCCCCTATTTAATAATAGCAGCCCTTGAAAATTTTGTATTTTTACATTGAGCCCCATGTTAATTTATCAATCTTCTAAAGACCCCCTGCAGAACAGTTCTAGGGTAATAAAGCCCATATTCCCAGCATGTTACAATTATATAAATATCTTCAAAATAAGAGGGGTTAACTTTTTTCTTTTGCCTAGTTCCAAAGATATTGGCCTATGGATTTTTGAAAATTCCCATTGACTGCCATTATAAACCGCTATCAATTTGGCTTTAATAAAATGTCCTTTTCTCAAAAAGTTTACTATGGAATTTTCTGATATTGCAGATTTCTATAGGTAATATATTGACTTAAAAAAATCAAACAGACACAAAAAATTTCTTATTTTTGAAATATTAAGCTGTTAAGTTGCATATGAAACTATAAAAAACTATATTGAGCCCAATGTTAATTTAGCGATCTTCAAAGGACCCCCTGCAGAACAGTTCTAGAGCAATAAAGCCCATATTCCTAGTATGTTACAATAACATGATTATCTTCAAAACAAGAGGGGTTAAATTTTTTCTTTTCCTTAGTTCCAAAGATATCGACGTTTGAATTTTGGAAAATCTCCATTGGCTGCAATTATAAACCACTATCAACATGGCTTTACTAAAGTGTCCTTTTTTCAAAAAGTTTACTATGAAATTTTCTAATATTGCAGATTTCTATTGTTAATATATTGAATTTAAACAAATCAAACAGACACATTTCTAAAAATTTCTTATTTTTGAAATATTTAGCCATTAAGTTGCATACGAAACTATAGAAAACCTATATTGAGCCCCATGTTAATTTATCAATCTTCAAAAGACCGGCTGCAGAGCAGTTCTAGAGTAATTAAGCACATATTGCTGGTTTATTACAATAACATGATTATTTCCAAAATAAGAAGGGTTAACTTTTTACTTTTGCCTAGTTTCCAAAGATATTGGCTTTTGAATTTTGGAAAATCCCTATTGACTGCCATTATAAACCGTTATCAATATGGCTTTACTAAAATGTCATTTTCTCAAAAGATTCACTATGGAATTTTCTAATATTGCAGATTTCTATAGTTAATATATTGACTTAAAAATGGCGGACAAATATTGCAGATTTCTATTGTTAAATATATTGAATTTAAAAAAATCAAACAGACACAATTCTAAAAAATTCTTACTTTGGAAATGTTTAGCCGTTAAGTTGCACACAAAACCATAAAAAACCTATGCCCCATATTAATTTTAATCAATCTTCAAAAGACCCCCTTCAGAACAGTTCTAGAGTAATAATACCATATTGCTATTGTGTTACAATAGCATGATTATCTTAAAAATAAGAATGGTCAAAACATTTTTTCTTGCCTAGTTCCAAAGATATTGGCGTTTGAATTTTGAAAAATGTCAATTGGCTGTCATCATACACCGCTATAAATATGCCTTCCGTTTGATTAAAGTGTAAATCCTATTTCTTTAAACTTTTTACGGTCTTTGCTTTACATGTTCCTCAAGATTACATACGAGGGGTGATCAATAAGTAATGGACGCTTTTTTACACAGATACTTTTTATAGACCAATCCCTTTGATCTTCATACCAGTGATGCATCATTTAATTATCTATCAATTCTGAAGATTTGAAGACAAATTATATAATACATGTTGATCTATCCTTATTTCTGTGAAGGAGGTACAGGTACCCCGGGACCGACATTTACGTCACATATTCAGTTTTCAGCCAGTTTGGCAAATTTCAGTTAGATTTGAACTTTTAATTTTTATATGCAAAAAGTGTTGTGTTGTTTGAAATATTTTGCTGACTGGTAACACATAAACAGAAAGTATTGTGATGTCAGAGTGTTGTATGGAAGGGTTTTGCAGGTCAATTTGAGAAAGCATTTTGGAAGAAGGGATTGGTGAGAGAAGGGAACACCCTACTCCATATGGACAATGCACCTGCCCAAAGATCTCAAAATGTTCAGAAAACAATATCCCTCGACCTCAACATTGAGCCCATGTCCAATGCACCATATTGTCCAGATCTGCTCACATATGACTTATTTATTTCTATACTACTTATTTCTATAGAGAAATGACGCAGGTTTATTGACATTGATGAAATAAAACAACCCGTGCAACTGCATCTTGTACCATGTCAGAAAATGGATTCAGACTTGTCTTACAATATCGAGTTAAGGTGATGAGGAATTGTGTACATGTAGCGCTTGATGGAACATATGCAGAGGGCCCTGTGGAATGAATGTGGCATTATACCACATAGTGATGATAAGATATTCAAAATCAACTATGGCCTAACAAATTTTGGTAATTCATGACCATAATGTTTTGTTTTTTCAGCCTGCATTCAACTGCATTACATGTTAAACAAGCTAAAATAGCTTCAGAATGTTTGAGGTAAATGTCGGTCCCGGGGTACCTATACATCCTTCACGGAAATAAAGATATATCAAAATATATTACTTTTTTTGTTTTCAAATCTTCAGAGTTGATAGATAATTGAATGATGTATCACTGGTAAGAAAATCGAAGGGATTGGTCTATAAAAAGCATCTGTGTAAAAAAGCGTCCATTACTTATTGATCACCCCTCGTACATTTTTAATACAATGAATTAGTAAAACGTAATAATAAGTCTTGATAAGTCCCTGATAACTAAACCCATGTTATCATCACATCGTAAATGCTCTGAAAATGATTTAAATCACATATTTTGAAAATAAATATACGGTACAATGTTTGACCCAATGTTTAGGACTTAATATCAGAAACTTACGCCCACAGCATCCCCTTTCAAGTAAAATAGATATATTGATGTCTTTCAAGTTTGTAAACTAAATGTTGTTTTATGCATACTTAATTGTTTCAAAAGACAAAATGAATCCCTGTCAACATGTACAATGATTATTTCATTACAAATAGCAAAAATCGTGCATCTTATAATTTTATTCATTTATGGAATGAACTCCTTCAAAGAAATCCATAGGCGAAATAAAGTGAAGTCGGATTAGAAAAAAATAATCCAAAATAGCAGAAAATAGCAGACATTTTCAATTGAACGGCCATATTGAAAATTCCCTCTCTAGCAGAGGTCTTACGGCTATAGTGCTATAATGGCATAAGCCTAAAACATTTGCCAGTATTTCAGTAAGTTATCACTTAATTCAATATATTTACTATAGAAATCTGCAATATTAGAAAATTCCATAGTTGACTTTTTGAGAAAAGGACACTTTAGTAAAGCCATATTGATAGCGGTTTATACTGGCAGTCAATGGGGATTTTCTAAAATTCAAACGGCAATATCTTTTGAACGAGGCAGAAGAAAAAATTTAACTCTTCTTATTTTGAAGATAATCATATAATTGTAACATACTGAGAATATGGGCTTCATTAATCTAGAACTGTTCTGCAGGGGGTCTTTTGAAGATTGGTGAATTAACATGGGGCTCAATACAGGTTTTGTAAAGCTTTATGCGTAACTTAACAGCTAAACATTTCAAAAATAAGAAATTTTTAGAATTGTGTCTGTTTGATTTTTTTTAATTCAATATATTAATTATAGACGTTAATAAATATTTATACATACATATATTAATTATAGAAATCTGCAATATTAGACAATTCCATAGTGGACTTTTTGAGAAAAGGACACTTTAGTAAAGATAGCGGTTTATAATGGCAGCCAATGGGGATTTTCCAAAATTCAAACGGCAATATCTTTTGAACTAGGCGAAAAAAAAAATTTTACCCTTTGTATTTTGAAGATAATCATATAATTGTAACATACTGGGAATATTGGCTTTTTTACTCTAGAACTGTTCTTCAGGAGGTCTTTTGAAGATTGATGAATTAACATGGGGCTCAATACAGGTTTTCAATAGTTTCATGCGCAACTTAACGGTTAAGTATTTCAAAAATAAGAAATTTTTAGAAATGTGTCTGTTTGATTTTTTAAAATTTAATGTATTAACTATAGAAATCTGCAATATTAGAAAATTCCATAGTAAACTTTTTGAGAAATTAACACTTTAGTAAAGCCATATTGAATTGAGAGCGGTTTATAATGGCAGCCAATGGAGATTTTCCAAAATTCAAACGTCAATATCTTTGGAACTAGGCAAAAGAAAAAATTTAACCCTTCTTATTTTGAAGATAATCATATATATGTAACACACTGCGAATATGAGCTTTATTTCTCTAGAACTGTTCTGCAGGGGGTCTCGAGAAGACTGATAAATTAACATGGGGCTCAATGTAAATGTGCAAAATCTTCGAGGGCTGCTATTATCAACTGGGGCCACTTTCCAATACCACTTCGTTAGATATCAAATATATATGTATCAATGATACTTCTGTCAAAAAATTTAGCTTTATATATAGCAAGTGCAATTATAGGGTTTTATTGTCCTAACTGATCCCACTAGTAGTAAAAAGGTAATTACTATTGAACTGTATTTATGTATGTTGAATTGTTGATAGTGTTTTGAACGGCAATATGTGAGAAGTAAGGTACATGTACAAGTAGATCAACAAACGTCCAATCACAGCGCTTATTTCAACAAGTGTGTACCATATACATAGGGCTTATCAGTTCAATCCTGGGAGTTCAATAACATGAGCATTCCACGCTTATTTCTTTTTATTTCTCGCTGGCCAATTCGACTGAGTTTTTTGAGTTGGGATTTAGAATCACGGGCTGTTTTTATCCTGATCAAGAACCAGCGTGTTTTTGTAAAGGCAATATACAGCATGAGCATGTACATCGTATAGCCCAATCATAAACAGTTTTATGCTTTGTTGAAGTTCAGCGAGCAGTAATTTGCAATGCGCACTGGAAAAACTGAAAAATAGTAATATAGTGCTTGTTGAAATATACATGTACACGATTGTATATATATATGTTATTTTAGATTTATTCTTTTGTAAGGTTCTGCCTATATTCCTTGTTTGTAGCTGATTTATTTTTATTTTGTTTTCTCATTAATCTTCAACTTCAATGATGATAAATATGTTTACTTTAGATCTGAATAGAACTAAGCCTTTTCCAGTATGTACATGTACATTTCGTATATGTGCATACTGAAAACTGGCTTTTTACAGTCATTGTAAATTAGGAGGAAAAATATTGCACCCAACTTACACGTTAGATACTATCAAAATATTGATAAAGATGTACAGTATGTCTAGGTGTCTTTCCCTTACACCTCATGGTTTTTAACACTGAGAACTTCCAATCCAATGTATTGTATACTTGACGACCATACAAATAACCTTGTAATCACTGATCTTTTGTATCATAAAGATCAGGTACATTTCACAGAGTTTTATACTTTCTTAACTTTTGTATCAACTTTGGCCTGGGATCTGTCTGCCCCTTTTTCGGAAATTCTATTTTATCAAGGTAAACAAAAGGTACCTTTACATATTCGTTCAGGATCTAATAGATTAATTAATTGAATATACATTTTTGCACTGAGCAGTAGTATGCATCATATATAGCACTCCTAACTGTCTAACTTAGTGATGGGAGTTGATATTTGTACATGGCGTTCTAGTATTGGGTTATTCAATGGATTATTCGATTACGTCAAATTGTCAATTGGGAGACAAAAGCAGCATAAAAACAAATTACTCGACTTAATTACATGCACATGTTCTAAAGATAGACTTTTTGGAATATTGTTATTCATATTTCTGAGTTCTATCCTTGCTCTAACAAATATAGAGTTTTGCTTAACTTTGTTTCTGGTAGTGTTGGGAATAACCTCCAACATCATTGTTTCAATTATAACTCCATTAGCAATACTTTGTCATTTTCACTTCCAATACAAGAACCATGGAACTTTGTATATAATCCATTTCACAATCAACCTAGGTATTTTAATGATTTTATTCAGCAGTTCCATTTGCTATTTTCCTGATACAATTTCCACTCTTTTATTGAGGTGTGGTGATATTGAGTCCAACCCTGGTCCAGTTCAGAATACTACACCTATTACTTTTATGTTTTCAAATATTAACAGCCTAGGTGCAAATCAAAATGCGAGGTTTGATGCTCTGAAAAATCGAATTCGTTCTGAAAATTGTTCTATTATTGGTTTGTGTGAAGTTGGAAATCATTCTGAAAAATATATCAATGATAATTATAAAATTTCAGGATTCCATTGTCCGGTGTATGTTAACTTAAATAGGGGAATGCTTGTCTACATTTCTGAAGATTTGCCAGCTCCTAAAATAAGACATGATTTAATGAATGATTCGTGTGACAGTATTTGGCTTGATCTAAATCTTCACTACAAAACTGTTACATATGGTTTATATTATCGCTCACCTTCACAGAATAGTGTTGAAATGAAATCATATTTTGACCGGTTTGAGAAAAGCTGTGAACGTGCTCTCATGTCAAAAAATACAATTGTAATAAATGGAGACTTTAATGCTAGAAATGACAAATGGTGGCAAGATGATCAAATTAAGCAAGAAGGAACTATTTTAGCTGACTCAATTCAAAATTTATGTCTGACTCAACTGATAGATGAGCCAACCAGAGTTACTTTGACCTCTAGGTCATGTATTGACCTCCTAATTACAAATAATCCAAATATGATTTCTTCCTCCCGAGTAACACCACCTATTGGTAACACAGACCACAGCACCCTTATCTTTGATATTTTTACAGGAACAATAAGAGATCCACCATACTCTCGTAGAGTTTGGGAGTATTCAAAAACAAATGTTCAGTCCCTAAATGACAACATTAGATCTTCTAACCTTGAACAATTGATAGACGCCAGTGATAATATTGACATTCTTGTAAAGGATTTCTCAGCAAATCTTTTACAAATTTTCACATTAAACATTCCAAATAAAATGATAATAAAAAAAGCTAATGACAAACCATGGTTCAACAAGCACATCAAATCTCTGATTAATAAAAGGAACAAACTGCATTATAAATTTAGGCATTCCAACAAGGAAAGTACTTATATTAAATACAAAGAGCAATGCAAAATAGTAAATGAGGCCATCTCTAAATCCAAAGAGGATAATGATAATAGGCTTTATGCTAAATTGTCAAAAGAATCTTTTGGATCAAAGGGATACTGGCACATTATTAAACAGTTTCTTGGAAATAGTCAATCAAGAATTCCTTTTCTGATAAATTCAAGAGGAGATACAGTTTTGAGTAGTCTTGAGAAATCGACAGTTTTTCTGAATCAATTTATCAAAAGTTTCCATACTGAAAATGACCAAATTGATACTAAATTGAACCAAAGAACTGATGCCTTTTTTGACCTTCTTTCAACAGACAATACTGAAATTTTTGAAATTTTATTGGCGCTTAAGACTGACAAAGCTAGTGGCCCAGACTCCATTAGTAATAAAATGCTTAAACTATCAGCCCCATCATTAGCTCACATACTTTCAAAACTGTTTAATAAGCTTTTGACTCTGAATACATTTCCAAAATGTTGGAAATTAGGAAATGTTGTCCCTATCTTTAAGAAAGGTGATAAAAACATTGTATCAAATTATAGACCTGTTACTTTGCTAAGCTGCCTGTCTAAAGTCTTTGAAAAAGTAGTATTTAACAAAATGTTTAAATTTCTTGTTGACCATAATTTACTTTACAACTTGCAAAGTGGCTTTATTCCTGGCCACAGTACTCAATATCAGCTCTTAAGAATTATAGATGATATTGCCAATTATATTGACCATGGGGAAAATGTGAAAGGAATATTTTTAGACATTTCGGCCGCTTTTGACTCGATGCCACATAAACTTATATTGAACAAACTTCCAAGCTATGGTTTTGGACCAAACATATGCACTTTCTTTGACTCATATCTAAATAATAGACAGGTAAGAGTGGTTATTGACGGACACGAATCAAATTGGTCAAATGAAAACTACATAAATACAGGAGTTCCCCAGGGATCTATTTTAGGACCCCTCTTGTTCCTTTTATACATAAACGACCTTACCGATGAAACTAACAACAAATGTTTCCTTTTTGCCGATGACTCCTCTATTTTCTGCTCGTACAACTCCACTAATAATATTGAAAAAATAGCAGCCTTGCAATCCGATTTGAATGCTGTTCACAACTGGTCAGCAAGATGGCACATGCAATTTAAAGCAACCAAAAGCAAGGAACTAACATTTTACAATCCTTCTAAATCCGAAATTTTGACCCCCGACTTGTATCTTGGTGATGAACCAATACCAAAAGTTAAAACACATAAACACTTGGGACTGGTCCTAGATCAAACCTTATCATTTACACCACACATTAATCAAATGATAAGCAAAATAGACAAACTTTTAAATCCGTTAAAGGCATTAGCCCCTAAATTAAGAGGGAAAGATCTAAAATTGATGTTTTCTTCATTTATTATGCCACATTTTGACTTCTATGACATCATTTATGGGTGTGGAAAAGCAAGGGATTTAAAACAACTTGATCAGATTTATTATAAAGCTTCTCTAATCTGTTCTGGTGCTATATTTGGTACATCATCCACCAAAGTGCTCAGAAGTTTAAACTGGAATTCTCTTGAAATAAAGAGAAAGGTTCACAGAATGTCATTGATGTTTAAAGTTCAGGCAAATCTAGCGCCTGGGTATGTCTCAGAAATGTTCACTAAATTTCGCAGACCTGCCATTAGAGAAGGTCTAAGATACACCTCAATGTATCAACTTCCGGTCAAAAGATCAAATACTTTGAACAAATCATGTATAATTTCAATTTTAAATGAATGGAATGCTCTCCAACCTGAAATAAAGCAAAAAGAAAATGTTAAATTATTTAAAAAAGCTTTCCTCGAAGAAATTGCTCCACCTAAAGTAATCTTAGCATCTGACCTCCATATAACAAGGCATCAAGAAATAATTTTAAATAGAGTCAGATCAGACCTTATTTTCCAAGCACATCTTCACGCCCACAATTTTACAAATGTACAAAGTCCTACATGCTATTGCAACCAAGATAATGAAACCACACACCATGTGATTTTCAATTGTCCCCTCAGGAAACCATTTTTAGTAGACTTTGAAGCACAACTCTGCCAACTAAATTTTGGATACTTTAATACATTTAAAACTAAAATGGAAAAATCACAATTATTCTTATATGGTACTCCATCACTTACCAGACGTTTGAATATCAAAATACTCAGTCTCAGTGCAATATTTCTAGAAAAGTGTGCAGCCATCACCCAGGCCCCTGTTGAGTGAACTTTAAAGATGTTACCTTGATTATAAGGTTTTATATATTGCATTCATACTTGGCTAATAATGCTCTTTGAGCCTAGCCAAATTGTATTGTATTGTATTAACTATTGCTTTTTGTGTAAATAAAATAAACTATAAATAAAAATAAAAAAAAAGTAGTAGAATACCCTTTATCATACAAATAAATAACATTTATTATCTCGACCTTGATACTGTTACTGTGTCAAGGATCCTTATATTGACAGGGGGAGATTGAAGATTCTTGTACACACATCTTGTACGAATTATCTCCCTTACTTTGTCTCGATTAGGCCCATACAGGTTAACTGTTGGTTTATCATTGCCAAATTTTTTAAATTGTATGCGATTTGCAATGATTAATCTCCAATTGTTACATCGCTGAATCAGAGAATAATCAAAAAAATGTTCTGATAAGAGGGGTTTGTAAATTGGGCGCATTACAAACAGGACAAACAGAGAATAAACCTATAAATACATTGTATTGGCCTTAGTCGTACAATGGAACTATCCCTATACGTGCTTAAAGTCTCAATTATACAGAACGGACGATGTAAGAATTAATGAAACAACATCACAATAATATTTTGCAACTTATTTCCTTTATCCAATTCTGTCTTCAACTGCATGTAACACGGCATTGGCACTCGACCCCCTCCCCAAATTCACGGTATAAAAAGTGTATAGGTTACTGTATACATGTAGTACACCTAGCCAAAGAGAGATAACGTAAACTGTAAACAATCAACTTATATGCAGAAGTACATACGTGCATGTATGTAATGAGTAATTACATTCAATTGTCACTAATAACTCCTCTAGGTAAAAACTCACCTATGGTCGAAAACGCGAGCACCGTCAATACAAACGTTATTCTGCACAGGAGAGACATGGTGTCTGCCGGCGATATGACAGCTTGGATGACAGCTACAATGTCACATGACTATCATGTGATATAAATAAGGTTCACATTTGAAATAAAAACAACCGTGGTCTCCAATCGTATGACCTAAATTGACATTCGATCGATGGATGTGTTTTTCCTTACAAAACATGCTCTCTATAAGGCCATTTGTTGTAAAATATCAATAGATTTTCACATAATATCATCATAAACAAGACATTAACATGCAAAATGTCACCACTTACCATTTGTTACAATATGTCACTAATTCTGATGGTACCATAATAACAACCGCAAATTGTCTATTGAAAGTAGATTTTGAGAGTCGTTTTTTTATCAATACCTCCACCTCAACATGTTTGCATAACACCGTTTGAACCAAATACCTAAGTAATCATTGCTTGCTGAATTGGAATTGCAAAAACCTCTGATTTCAACAAATAACGAAATGGAGGCCAGACTTTTTACCGAAATTAATCCCAATTTTAGCATGATCACGCATAGGCCTAACTATTTTTGAATACAGTATGTTTACACAACTTCAAATAGTTGCTAGAGTAAGTTAAGCATGACGTCATTATTTTAAATTGATAATCTGCATGACGTTATAGTATTTCCTTCATACGAAACATATTTTCAATGACGTCATAGTATGCATTATGGTCTTAACCAATCAGAGACTGTGAAATCGTCATGGATATTGTAATAACAAATACATTAGATGCGAAACTGGAATTTGATGAGACAACAACTATTATTTACTCTAATCAAAAATACAACAAAATAAAATAAAATGGCTATCAAGAAAGTACAGAAAGCTTGGCGACAACTGAGAATGTTATTCTCCAAGAAACAAACAAGTAGCAAGGGAGTTGGAACTGATTTGTCAATCCCGGAGCACTGCCAAAGTGAGTTTGATATAACATGTTTCCGATGTTATCATGTCGGCTTTCCATCATTTCTATTTTATCTTACCAAATATTATATAAAAATAAACATAAGCTTAATATGATTTTATTTCTTTTCAGCTGAGAATGTGTTCACTTTCGTAGTGCAGAATAGGTTAGCAGAAGCAGTCGCTGAAAGAGGTATACCATACAAATAGACAGTATTTTATTTAATTCAAAATTTAATTCAAAATGGATACCGTGTTCCACATTTGAAAATCAAAATGTGCATTGTCTTGTTTAAAATACATTCATTTCGTAACAACTAAAAATATACCTATATAAATCAATTATCAGTTAGCAATATGCACTCAACTTGCAGGCATTCATTAGATAATTCAAGTAAAAAAGCATATTATAATTTACTTTTCCAGATACTTTGAGAACAGAGAAAGACCGTATGGAAAAAGATTTGGAGATGGAACGACAGACAGTTGGCAGAGCTCAAAAGGAAATAGGTAATGTATTATCATATAAAATGTAATGTCCACACCCTGCCATACCATACACTAACACACGGTATCATGTGTCGGTGAGGGTCCGCAACGTATGAAACACAATGCAAAATGTAAAACCTCACGTCACTTTGGGACGTGGGTAGTACTACCCTTAAATTGTCTGATTCACAAAATTCTATGATATTACCGAACTTTGCACGAATAATAAGCACGTCTTTGAAGAAAACACGTTCAATTTAGAAAGCATCGATTGTGCAATTGATTTTCAGTGATTGATAATCTCGTAATTGTTTGATTTCAGATGAACTGAAAAAAGAACTTACATTGCTGAAAGACTTGGTTGAAAGTACCTTAAACATTGCTTATTTGATTGATGGGTCAGATGGCGATAAAGCGGATAAACTGGATCATCAAAGCCCTGTAATATCTGACGCTGCAGCGATAGCACCAGTACTTTTATCATAATCATATATTTGAACTATTCATGAATACACATGGCAGGGATAATATGGCGTCCAGACAAAGTGTGCCATGAGTGTCCTGTTGATAGTTACACATTTAAATTCAATGGACATCTTAGCGCGAGTGCTACACAACTTAGACACAAGACAATAGCACACAGGAACTAATGAATATTTATGAACAAAACTAAACTCACTCTAAATATGCATTACAGATCCGAAGAACAAACGATGTCATATTTAAACAGCGCAACATCTTAATTATTTGAACGAGAATTGTATATTAATTGTATATATTGTAAATAAATTGTATATATTGTAAATAAATTTCGAAAAATATTTAAAATGTGTTTACTGATTATCAAATTCATTTCCTAGAACCAAAGTGAACAAATCTTCCTTTGTCAGTTATATTTTGTGGACCCAACTGACAAGCAAACCTAATGTATTCGCCACCACCACCTTGAATATGTAACAACTTTAAAACACACCGTACAAGTGATGAATATTTGAAAATGTTTCTTTATGGTGTTTTGGCTTAGGTTGAAGTGTCCACTAGTGAGTAATAAGAAGGTAAAACAGATACCATCAGCTAGTTTGATTAGATGTTAAAATTTTATTGAACTCATATGCATTGAACAAAGTATGTGTTACAATACAATACAATACAAAACAGTACTCAATACAGTACAATACAATACAATCAGAGTGTCACTGATGCCACAAAGCTCAGCCTTTCCCTTATATGGGAAGTATATCAACTGGTTATTTGAGCAGATACGTTTCATTTTACCAGTATTTGTAGTACATGAATATTCTGTTTTCTAGTTCATTAAACTCCAAGAGTCCTCACATTTGTTCAGTTTCTATCTGGCCATTCTTGTTTCACACCTATATTGGCATTTCTATACAATTAACAGCATATGGTATCACCTTAATCTTGGCTTATTGCACTTCTTTCCTGTCAATACTCCATTTGAAAGTAGAACATGATTATGAATCCGGCCAGCATAGGAGCCAACCAAGAGCCACGTAATGAAGCCAGATTTTATACTAGACCAGCTGATTATATCAGCATGTTTATAAAAATAACATAATAACTTGTCCTCAATTGAAATTCGACCAGTCCTTATGACACAGCCTGCTGTGGATAAGTCCATAAAAGTGCCCAAAACATAAGCCATAATGGTAAAACACCTAATGTTGCTAGACTGAACAGCCAATTGCCATACAAGTCATTGTCTATGACAGCTATAAGGACCCCATGTTGTGCAGTCTGCCAGGTCTGGTGCAGAAGTGTTACAGGGTCACTGTATTTATCAAATAGGGAATGCTGCAGGAGACTTGCGGCAATCACCAGGAATAATGGAGAGATGAGAAGTAATAGGAATGCCTGTAGGTAGAAGCTGAGCCTGGAAATAAATCAAATTATGAAAAATAAGAGCTATTTCAAAGTTCACCATTGCGTTTTTTCAAATAAATCAAATTGTTTAATTAAACAAATAATAAATACAGATATAGTGGTTCATCATTCTTTTTTTGAAACAGTTTATAATATAATATAATATGATGTTATATTGTCATGGGGTCAATCACACTTTTAAGCTAATATAACTTGCTCGCCAAGTGCAAATTACAAGAGGTGCATGCACATCTTCAAAAGTCTATTAACTTATGCTGTTATGATTTTTAAACTATTTGGGGTATTTAATCATCAGAGAGAATGATCCCTTCTAAGGCCAGTTCCACATACCTGCTATTAGTAGGCCAGACTATGAGAGTGATGGGAGTGTATACAAGAGTGAGGAAAAATGCCAAGGAGATGTTCATGAGAGCGATGGAGAATAACACCAGGCCTTGTAACACTAGAGCTACACACTTGAGCATCTCTGGGTCTGCCCCCGATCTATCACCCATTTTCTCTGCATTTCTGAAATATAAATCAACATTATGAACACAACGCACATCCATGGATTTGCCTGCCACACCTGATCTATCACTCATTTTTTCTTCATTCAGTTTTTGTAACAATCTAGCCTTGCCCCAAGTCTGTCTCTTTTACTTATCTTGATTTCTAAATAATACAAGATCAGATAAGTAAAAAGTACCGACTTGGGGCAAGGCTAGTAACAGACATACAGTCCATCGAAGGGCAAAATATTCACCAAGTGATCAGCCTTTTCACTGACAGAAGTTCTATAAAGAAATTTATAAGTACTGTGTAACCTGAAGAAATTTCACAGTTGGTGATTTTCTACAATTAACTAACTAGAAATTCGAATGTATGCCAACATGTATGTTATACTTGTATAGCGGAGTAAAGAGTTTAAGGTCAAGCACACTTACTTCCTCAGTACTCTAGGAAACAATATTGCAGACAGGAACAATGCAGTGAGACCCATTAGGAGCCCTTCAGTTGGCTCGAGATTCAAGGCCTTCGATGTCTGCAGGAACATGTCAGGACTGAAGTATGCTGCCACACCAAATATATTGCACATTAGAAGGACAGGGAGCAGTGAGGACAGGCCTGTTGATATCTGCTTTTCAGGCCCCTAAAAGTAAACAGGACACACATCGATAAATATTGCACTTCGAGGAGTAAAATGGCTGCTATGTTATTTACATGCCCAAAACTAAATTTGAAATTGGCACTACTTTGCTCTTGCATCTGTAACAATTTCAAGTTGAATGAATAAGTGGTTTTCCTGGAATTTTGATGACAGAATTTTTTTTTAAATTTGATAAAAATACAACTACATTTAAATATAGACTTGCATTAAGAATTTTATATCAGTCTTGACTTTTACAAATACATGTCTTCAGTATTCTTATTGCCAAATGTAACAAAAATGTAAAAAGCTGAATTCCCATTTTTAAGGCAGGAAATATGAAAATAAAAAGAACAGTACATGAAGTTCAAAAATCATACTTTTATTTTATCACTTGATTCCCTGCGATCAGTGTCTCCATCCTCATCAGGCTTGGTGTCATCATCTGCACTCTCATTTTCTTCATCACCATTCTCATCTTTAGCTTTAGAGTCATCTTTAACTTTAGAGTCATTTTTAGCTTTACAGTCATCTTTAGCTTCCTGTCCTGCTGCCTTTATAGTTGAGCTGATCCACAAACTTACAGCTTGGTTATGTTAAGGTAAATATAACATAATTTTGAATTCTTAACTTAGATGAAGGATTATCAAGATATAAAGAAACATAACAGAATAAAAGGACTGTAAAACTGTTCCATTTTACAAAAGCATTCCATATATAAAGGTGTTCCACATGAAAGGTAATATTCTAGGTATTTTCCAAGGATATTTTGATGAGTGCCGCAGCTGCAAGTAGTCCAAATGGAGGCATATATAGACCAATGGAGATATATCTGTCAGTTGCGGGCATCAGGTAGAAGAAGAATGATTGGTGGAATCTTTCCAGCAGGTTGTTAAGACTACGCAATATTCCTTCAGTGACCCTGGAGAAACATACAATGTTACAATAAACAAGGCACCATTATGCAAAATGTCGCCACCTACCATTTGTTACAGATTCCAAACACAAACCTCTGAATGCAAAACAAAATCCACCAAAAATTTGAGAATATAACAATATGTCACCACTTCTGGTGATAACATGATAATAATAGCTTACACAGGGTCATAGCCTCAGTCTGAAAAATGTGAGGCAAATTCTAATAGGTGAGGCAAAAACATAAGAGACATCATTTTTGGAGTTTCAGTAAAATTTTGGTATACACACTGTATATTTGGTACACTGTATATATATTTTCAATATATCTTTTCCAAAGGAATTCTTGTTCAGTGACACAGAAGGAAGGGAAGGTTATCAGGATTTAAATATACACAGACATCTCTTTTTACCTAGTAAGAGTGTATATCTTTATCAACGTACCTCATCAAAACCATATGTACCTCATCAAACCCATATGTTACCTCATCAAATCCATGTAATGAAGATTCAAATTATGCTGGAATAAATCTATTTCTCACTCTTATGATTTACATTTAAATTATGTAACCACCCATTTACCTGCCAAGTGTAAAGAACCCATAGTTGCTTGACCTTCCTTTTGTCTTGATGCCCTGTAGTGTAACAGCCTCGATGTGGTATCTGTGGAAGAGTCCATGATTGCCTGTAGGGGTGCCAGGTGCTTGGTGCCACATCATTCTCAGCATTGTCTTCAGGGAGTGTAGGTAGCCATCAGTTGACTCAGGGTCGTAATAATCTTGCTGCGAATACAGTGCAATCTGTGTAGTGCAGCATATTTGGTACCTTAAACAGTTTTCCCTCTGGGAGACACTTTATTCAATTGTACAATGGTTGATGGTACTTTTAAAGTGTTCCACTTACAGAGGTGTTCTACCTTAAAGGTTTTACAGTATAAACATGATATGATCCACATGCAGTATTTCCTATGTTGGTACATTTAGTAACCATGTCAATGTTAATTTGAAATGGAACAAGGTGTAATGATCATGGACTCATTGATTCGATTTTGATGAGGCAATTGCCTCGCCTGCCTGATGCCTGTCTACCCAAATCTTAATTATGAATTTACACAACACCACTGCATTCCATACATACCTGCCTCTCAATGGTCACGGGGACATTCTCCCTACGGCACAGGCGTACTACAGTGTTAATGAGATCCAGGTTAGGTAGCTGGCCATTCAATCCCTGGACCTTCACATCCACATAGCTTACATCTGCCCCTGGGATCTCCAAGTTAATAGCTGCCTGAATACTACCACTTCTCCCATGTAACTCCCCAGGGCTGATATCTGGAAATAAAACACCAGGTGAGGAATGCTCATCTAATAGATACTAATAACTAATGGATAGCATGTCCATGATTCCATGTTTTACTCTAATAAAATGGCATGTGTGTGGTGATCATCTACGAAGTGAATACATGTCAATGTAATACTCTAATAGAATGTGAGCATATTTCTGGACTAGGTGAACATGGGACAAGAACCAAAAAACACATCTTGCAATCAATAGTAGAACAGACTTGCATTTCTATAACCTTAACAGCTTATATTTGTCAAATAATAAATCGAAATTATCCAGAATGTAATCAATTACATTTTAGACTGATCACCTTCTTCAGTAAACCTGAAGTATTAATAAACATTCTCTATGGAAAATATCCTCACATGAGTCATTATGTGAGTGTTTTGTATATGTCTATAGGGCTCTATAGGCCAACAGTAAAACCTGTGTTAGTGTTCCACTTGGAAGGTGTTCCACTCACAGGGGTCCATTCAATATGAAGTCACTTTGTCATGGGACTCTGAACAGTGTTCCACTTATGGAGTTGTTCCACTTTTAAGGTTTTACTGTACATGCATGCACCTTCTCTGCATATTTTATGACAGTTTGAAATATATATAAGGGTTATGTACTGGGAGGTTTAGGATATGGGGTTTATCCAGAGGGATATATGCATTTATCCCATACTTGGACGTGTTACGGGTACATAAAGCCGGTTTGTAAAAACTTATATTTTCATCAGCGGGCAGATATAGCTTTACGTCCCGCTCCGAGTGGGCAGATATAGTATATCTGCCCGCTACGTCATAATCGCTGTTCCCGTATTGGTCCTTTTTGCATTGTAACGTTCGCATACTGTAAACAACAATGGAGAAAAACGCAGACAATCGCGATCTGTTTGACAGTTTGATGCTTTAAAGAAGGAAAGGAGCAGTATGCCCCGTTAATAATCAAAGATTTGAACAGGAAAATCCGGCTACGGACAAAAATACAAAACTGGACATGAATATTTTAAAATAATTCCACGGTTTCTTGCTAAGTTTCTGAACTTTGGCCAATTGAACAATGTGATTGGTATGAGATAAACAGATCATCCTATAGTCGGTTCAGGATATTTGGATTATCCCTTGGCCAATATAATATATCTTCCCTCGGGACCTACGGCCTTCGGGCAGATATATTATATTGGCCTCGGGATAATCCCAATATCCTGAACCTCTTATAGGATAATCTCTATATCTACCTGAGGGACCGTAGGGACCGAAGGTAGATGTGCATATCTCACGAGGGATGAACCCTATATCCAAACCGACCATACATAACTGCTTTATCTTATACCAAGTTGAGTTTTCAGGGGCATATGGCCATTTCAATAGTACAAGGTGTAAAAATAAACAAATCATTCATATGCAAAGTCATTTTATTGCATTACCGGAAGCGGGAAGATATGCACCGGAAGCGGGAAGATATGCACCGAAGCGGGAGATATGGCAGGAGATATGGAGGTTCTGGATATGGAAACCTCAAAATCAAGATACGGGTTATATCTTACCAACTTATCTCCCTAAAACTATACTTGGCATAGGATAAAAAGTATTAATGCAAATTCTCACTTTCTGTTGTTCTTGTATTGTGGTATGCACTCAGCCATGCTTGCATCCCAACCCCCTCATTGTCTGTTACAATCATTATGATATCCTTTGCCCAGTAGCTGTGTCCTAAAGCAACATTCAAATATTACATAGAATTGTCGTAAGTGTAATTCAATTTCAAAAATCCTCCTGACTAATTTTGTGTAAATAGTTTTAAACTATTCAGTAATTCAGTAGATCAGCTATACTAATAATAACATTTCTGAAGAAAAATGACTTTAAAATAAGGACGTTTTCTGTGGGACATAGTTATCAAAAACTTTTAAAATGTTATTCAAGTTAGAAAAATATCAGACGGATACAATATTCAGATATTAACTCAAATATGCAGCATAATAGTAAAATTGTATTACAGTAAGAAGTACCTACTTCTAGCATATTTTGCAACTGCTAACATCAGTGCTATTCCTCCATTAGTATTGGACAGCCCTGAACCCGGGCGCCTGTAGGGGGCACTGATCACTAGGGCCTCAGTGCTCCCTGCCCTTGGGGCTCGTACAATTCCATATACATTCTGCCCAGGAAGTGCCTGAAATATAGATTGAAGAAATATAGGAATTTTTCATGAGACAGGCTCTCATTTAATTTGTTTAGATATGTGATATATATATATAATTTGGTTACTTACTTTCTGTTCGGGACTCATACTTTCAATTCCCTAATCAATAATTTGGCTTTGCATTTTAAAAGAGGCCTCTGCTTATGCTCTTTAATATTAGCCTATCTATTTATCTAGCCTACACAGTAAAAATATAATTTGTGATTAGCATCTGAATCACTGCACTAGCTTCTGGTAATTTCAAGGTATACTCACTATATTACCCGCTATACCCATAGGGTACTTAAATGTATAGTTTTGTATGTAAACATCCAAACCATTGTCTCGAAATCTGTCAGCTAGCCACTCCACAGGCATCTTCCTGGATAACAAAATAAAAAATACATTCAACAAAAAAACAGCTTAAAACTCTACATAGGTACACAAGAAAAAACAACAAAAACATAATCATGTGTTTATTACATGTATTGTTTATTCATACATGTACATGTATTTACATATAGGGCAGGAACAATATCATCCTAACTAGTTGGGAATTAAAAAAATAATTTAAATAATATAAAAAAATAATAATACATTTCAACTACACATTCATGATATATGATAATGTAACGATCACTCACTGATTAATTAATGCTTATAAAGAAAGATGTTCTTACCTTTTGTCTTTTTTTACTTCAGTTTTGAGATCGTTGAAATATCTGTCTGCATCATTACCATGACGAAATTCTGGCTCTACCAGACCTGAAAAAAGTATACAATTTAAAAGACGTTGGTATTTACTGGGTGTCTCAGAATAGAAACATTTATATGTGCATGTGTACCAAATTTGAAGCAATTATGTTTGTGTACTTCAAGTCGAAATGTGTTGCAGATTTTATTTTACATTATACCGAATGACATACATGTATGGAAATATAACAATAACTATAATATTTATCTTATTATTTTGTGCAAGCGTGTACATGGCGCAGAAATTATTCATCCTTTTGAAACCAATAAAAATAGGTTTCCAGATAAATGAATCACTCACCTGGTAATAGAGCGTTTTCCGAAAAATAAGTGCCAGCATTGAAAGGCTTATATGCTAAAGCCAGAAACCACGCTAACCCCGCCATATAGCACAGGACGCACAGTTTGTTGCCATATTTGCTGATGACTGTGATGAATCGTTCTCTCTGTTTCTCGTCGGTCAGTAATCCCATTTTGTTTGTAACTTAATGTCTGAAAAAGATGTAGTACAGAATAATTTCCATAAAACATAAATAAAGAACAAATCTATAAAAGTTTGATTTTTAACGGCACATGAAGTTTTAAGAAAATGTGCTCTAAATATTGCTCTAAATGATACAATCTTTGAAAATTTGATATCATTCATAGAAAAAGAATGAAAAAACTGATTTGAAAAGCGATCTATTTTCCTTTTTATGACCACCATTTTTGTTTCAGACAATTTTCTAAAATTTCAAAAATTGTATCAGCTAGAGCATTATATTGGGCACATTTTCTGCAAAATTCAAAAGATTCTGTTGTTCCCTAGCTCCTACTTTTAGCTATTTTTCAGTCACATTTTCAAAGGGCTGAAAAGGTTATTTCATCATGTTTAGGGTCATTCTGAACATGAACATTGTGATCCTGGACCTGTAAATGGTACGTGGAACTAGTTGAATTGACTGGAGGTCAAAACAGAACTCTGTTATCTTTTTTGTCACTTCCTGTTTCGTCATTTCCTGATAAGAATCATGGCACCTTAATTTTCGGAAAAAATTATCCGAATTCCAATGTACAGTGAGGAACATAAAGAATTACTATAGCTATGAAAAATACATGCTGGCGCAAATGTAATAAATTCTGACCTCAGTGTATTCAGTGCGCTATTTTCTCCATCCTTGTAAGTCCAAATATAGTGGAATTTGTATCCATAATGACAAATAAGAACTTCAAAAGTTGAAGTGGATTTTCACATGTTAATGCCGACTCTTCAAATGTTGAGGTGATTTTGTCGCCCGATGGCGCTGGAACGGAGGATTGACTCCCAGAATCCAACATGACACTTGCCAGCTTTAAAAATGTTGTTCCGCCATTTTGAAACCTGTAAGGATTAAATAAGGTTAACTGATGTTGCATTCTGGGAGTCAATCGTCCTTAGATAACAAACATGGCGATTCATGAAAACATCGTTCGATTTGGTAGGGATTTATCCATCATTTGCAGGTATGAAGCTTTGGATTCATTTATTGTGCTACTTTAAGTGAACGGGAATTATTTTTCTAACGATCAGGAGAGCTTTAGAAACGATACTTGAAATTTAGCTCATTGTGACAACTCTTGAACGTTGAGTTTTATTTTTGTCCCCCACTGTACATGTAATTTGACGAATTCTTCAAATATTTTTCAGATAAGCAATCCAAACTCAATCCTAGAAGATAAAATTCATCCTGATAAATTTTAGAATAGAACCGATTCACGGTCCTGGTGGTATAGATCTAATCATGACACGGCCCAACATTCTTGTTTGTATCCTTTATAGCATTATAATGCCGCTTATTGGTCATGTGTTACTGGTTATTCCCTTGTGCTTGCTCTTGATACTTATTCACTTGTTCTTTATCAAAAGTCTAAAATTCCTTATACTATTATATACATTTTTTATATGTGCACATTTAAAATCTCCTGGTTTGCCTAATGTAATTGTAAAAGGCATGAAATATTGTCCTGTTTGTTGATTGTGACAGGTTTACGTTACGTCCACTTAGAGTCTGTAGATCCAGTAGTGGATTTGTATTTTCTCCTAGGAGTATATTGTCAACTTTCGAGTAGAGCTCTTGTCTTTCCAGCTCAAAGAGACCACATGTATTAATATAGTGGTCGACAGTTTCTGGTTTATTGCAGTACTCGCAGAGATTTGATGTAATGTTTGGGTTGATTTTGGCTTGGTGGCTATTGAGTTGGGTATGTCCACTAATTAGTTGGTTGACAATACAGGATATCTTGCGATTGGAAGATTCTGGGGGGTTGCTGGATCCAATCTTTGTGATAACCTGTTATATGGCCCGAACTTTAGAGTTGGAGTATTGCCTTTGCCATTTGTTTTTAATGGATTTGTGAACTACATCATAAGCCTCACTTTTTGTAACAGAGGTTGTATTAAACTCAAGTTGTTCTGCCAAACTAGCTGCTTTTTTGCATGTTTATCTGCTAATTCATTGCCATTGATATTTACATGACCTGGGACCCAGTGACAGTTTATACATTTGTTTTGATCTTTGATCTTAACACACAATTGCCGAATCTTTTTTATCAGTTCAACATGACCCTCGGGATAACTCTGGGTGTTCAGAGATAAAAGCAGAGGTTATTGCAGGTTAGTAATCACAGAATAGCCATATATTTTGGCTGGTGTTTATTTCCTGTATGAAGTCTAGACCTAACAGCAAAGCATAAATTTCAGCTATAAAGTTGTTGCCTTTTGCTGAGATGGGTTTATTTAAACAAACTGGGTCAGCTGCAAGACCTTCCACGTAGACTATTGCTGCTGATCCATTGGGGCCCGGATTGCCAAGTGTGGATCCATCCGTGAAGACCAATGTGACATCAACTGGGACATTCAAATGATTCATTGAACATATTTGTAAATCCTCTATACGTGTGAAAATCTCAGTCAATACATTCGTAAATTTTCTGATTTTTTGCAATAAGTAATATCTATAGTTTATCTGTCATCGATGCTATATCAATCAATGATGCAGTATATACTTACATAAATACAAGCCAAAAATGTAATATTTTGGTTTTAAATTTTAAATCGGAAGTACCGCCATACTTGTGCGCAGAGAATAATGCGCATAAAATTCCTTACCACCTACCTTAATTTTACAGTCCGGCGTCAGAAATACATGGTAAATTTACATAACGTCTGTACATTTGATGTAGACGGTAAATTACAAAATGTCTGGTCTGTTTGGTAGGGCTACAAAACAAGCTCTCTTACGAGCAAATTGTACACCGTGCGTACACCAGGTGAGATAAATACAGATTTTTATACAGAGGATAATTATATGTGATATTAAAACATTTCATAAAATCGCTAATCATCTTCGAAACTTCCTAAAAACATTTGTCATGATTTTTTTCACTTTTTTTCTGAAAATAAAATCAAATTCATTTTTGAATTCAGCACGATCTCAACCAGTGTATATAATTTCATGAAATATTCGAAAGCTTACGCACATTAGTTCTTTAGCTGTTTCATATCTGTCTGTTTTGTCAAAAAGATAATGAGTGGATTTACTTACATAGATCTACACATGCATATACAGGAGTTCACATGACCTTGAACTGTGATGTACAGTGCAGATACAAATTGATTGATAAGTCGTATAGTTGGCATATTTTCTTGAATTTAATCACAGATATTGGCCAGATCGTTTTGTAGTAGGATCTCAAAGGCTCAAAGAATAATTCACAAGATACAACACTAAATTGGAAAATTTAAAAAAAAGTGACCTTTAAAAAATGTTCCTTATACAAAATGGTACCTGCTTCCCTGTGACAGATTTTGCACTTATTTTATAGCTGAGATCTTCATCTTTCTATTTCTACTTGTTTGGTCCGAGTAAATAACCTATGGATGCAGTTATTTGACTTTTAATACGGCGAATATTTATCACGAGATCCGGACTCTTGTGTGTCCAAATATCATTATACTGATGACGTCACATTTCTGGAACCACGGGAGCACCATTCAGATTTGGACAGACAAGAGTCCGGCGATAAAATATCACTGTTTTGGCCTCTTATCAACGCAGTATTGCTTGAATACCGGTCATTGGTGATAAAAAAAGTTAAAGAGTAACAAGACGCTTCGAATGAGGTCTGATTTGTCTCATCTTGAGGAATATTTATTGAGCTACTGATCCTACTACAAAAGAATCTGGCCGGGATCTATGAATTTAATGTCCCAAACTCCCTATGAAAATGCAGTAGAAGTTTTGGTTTGTGCTAGAATGGTCATTATATAATATGAAAAAAACTGACAAAAGTCGCCTATCTTGATTTCAAATATTTTCAGTTAAGCATGCAAGATCTTGTTAACATGATGATAATGCGATATAACTTGAATATTGTGATCCATAAATAAGTTATTAAAGTCAATAGATTTTTTGCATCGTGTCATTGGGGATAACACATAAGCAATTAAAATTATATAAATTGAATAAAACTGACAAATGTCACTCTTTTTGATTTATCAAATATTTTCAGTAGATCATTTCGATAGATCCTGCCACCTTATGATACATTAGAAAAATGATATTTTGGCTGAATCTATTATTTCATTTGATTTGTTTTGTTGACTTTTGTGTAAAATGTTTCATGTTTTGTTTTCAGGCGAACACTATGTCAACATTTAGAAATCTATCCAAAGCAAAAAAGATTGTGAGTATATATTATACTGTCATTTCTTGAGATACCTAGAATAAATTCTATGATATGCACTAGATATTTATATCATACAGGACTATCTTTATATATCAAGTTAAAATATCAGCTTGTTTTTGTCAAAATTCAAGAATAACGGATGACTGCTTGTGATT
This sequence comes from Owenia fusiformis, assembly GCA_903813345.2. Lineage (NCBI taxonomy): Eukaryota > Metazoa > Annelida > Polychaeta > Sabellida > Oweniidae > Owenia > Owenia fusiformis. The sequence continues at coordinate 6,657,538 of CAIIXF020000003.1, read as the reverse complement.
ATATTTCTGTAATTTGAAAGGGCAGTTGATAGTATTATACTTTGTTCACATGTACTTAGTAATATCTCCAATAAATAATTTTAATAACTTTCATTAGAAAAATATGAAAATTATGCTGTCAGATATACCCTTAACCATGCACCATCTGTACCATGTTTAAAAACTTTCTCTTTTTCGCTGTAGGCCCTGGGTGCTATAGGGGCCCTAGCTGCTGGTGGTACTGGAATGGCCATAGCTCTTAACTCAACAGTGACAGCTGGAGAATTGGTTCTGCATCCCCCTAAGTTACCCTGGAGTCACAGCGGACCACTAGACTCTTTCGACCATGGCAGGTAAGAGCAAAAGTTAGAAATTTTTCTAATTCTGCTTTTTCATGTAACTACCAAGAAGTGACAACTAATTGTCCCAGCCTCTTTAACAAATGTTTCCAAAAAAGGTATTGGAAAACAGGGGCCTATCCAGTCGTCTTATCCCCTGTTTATGTATTATATTTCAGTGTCTTATTCCCTATATTTCAGTATAAGAAGAGGCTATGAGGTTTACAAACAGGTGTGCTCAGCTTGTCACAGTCTCAACTACATCAACTACCGTAATCTGGTTGGCATTTCTCACACGGAAGATGAGGCCAAGGCTGAGGCACAAGAGGTAGAATGATTTACTTTGTACACTGTAAAATTGTGGCAGGTACCTCATGTATAGTACATTCGATAGTTGTAATTTCTTTGTAGTGTATTATAATTGTAAACAAAGAGCTTATTAATGTCTGTAAAAATGAAACCTCAAGCTGCAAGAATAGGAAGTAAAACAATTATATAAAACCATGTTCATTCATTGTAGGCACTAGTCACTGATGGCCCCAATGAAGCAGGTGAAATGTTCCAAAGACCAGGCAAACTGTCAGATCCAATGCCCAACCCTTATCCAAATGAGGAGGCTGCCCGAGCTGCAAACAATGGGGCATACCCCCCTGATCTTAGTTTCATTACCTCAGCAAGACATGGGAAAGAGGTAAGAGTTAAAATTTCTGATTGTAATCAAGATTTCCCCACTGATAGCCTAGCACCCATTTGAAAACCCACTTATACCCACTTGAATGTAAGGCAAATCAGGAGATATTAGCAATATTCTAACTTGATGACTTGATTAAATTATTTTTGAAATGAGGTGTTTACCCAAGGGCCTGGAAAAACTATGTCTACCATCTTCTAACCTGTTATTTTGATGATGTACCAGCTGGAGTTAACCTTGGAGAGGGACAATACTTCAACCCATATTTCACTATAGCTCACTCATACTTTACATTAGCTAACTGTATCATTCACTATTGCAGGACTATGTCTACCATCTTCTAACCTGCTATTGCGATGATGTACCAGCTGGAGTTAACCTTGGAGAGGGACAATACTTCAATCCATATTTCCCTGGTGGAGCAATCAGTATGGCCAAGGCTTTATATAATGAGATCATTGAATACGAAGATGGTAAGTGGAAATAATAAATCTTGTGAAATACTTACTGTGCTTAAAAATAAATATTTCGCAAGTTGGGCCAAAAAATATTTCTATTTTTTTTATTGATCTAACTTTTATGTAAATCCATGGATTTCAATAAGATTTTCACAGATGATGCAGGAATCACTTTAACTATTGTTTCTGTAGTGGGGCGAATAAAACTTGGGTGTCTGAATAATAACGATAAATAGTTTCTATTTTTGCCAATACTTTTAATTTAAAAGCATATTGAAACCTTATGATGGCATGCGTAATATCTACATTGTAAAGTTTCAAATGATACTCCCTTGTATGTATGAAAAGTGTGATATGTATACTCGGTGTTTATTAAATGTCTAACAAATAAGAAATGTTGACTGACTCATGACGCATGCCATTCAAGTTGTCTACTTGAACAATGGAATAAAATGTGTATCCTTTTTGTGATAACATGAGTACTGTTATGGGTGTTGTCCAAAAAGGATATGATATTACACAGACTGAAGTTGTAGTTACCAATGGAACATATGACTACCTTTCAGAAATTTGAAATTTTTAATTCCTGTGGTTTATTTATAAAGGATTTCTTGCTTTCCCTAGTGTGCATTTGTACACTACTATTTACTACTACTTACTCAGATTGACATTACAACTGTTCAAGCTACCAACCTAAATCTATGAATCTTCCAATCTATGAATGTTGAATTAATATTCATCAATGTATGATTCTAGGAACCCCAGCAACAACACCGCAGCTCGCCAAAGATGTGTGTACTTTCCTTAAATGGTGTGCTGAGCCAGAACACGATAGGAGGAAGAAATTGGGCATTAAGGTACTGTATTTCCCTGTTGCATACAGAAAAATGCGTACATGGAGTTTTAGATATAGATAAAGCATTGTCTCTGTTTGTAACTGAAATTTGTCCAAAATGAACCATTAGCTCATGTTTGATAAATACTGATTTGTATGGACACTTGTATTTCATTTATTTAAACTTTTCAAGTATATCATTATCATAGCTGGTTTTATTCAATTGTTTCCAAAGACAGCTTTTCAAATAGCTCCAGATGTACATATCTTGGATTTGAGGTTAGGTGTGTTAGGGCCAGCAGCCAGATTGATGGAACAGGTTTTTGAAAGGCTGTAAAATCAAGGCTACAGACAAAAACTTTCTGAACTGATTGCTACCAACTAAAATTACATGTACATTTATATAAAAAGCAAATTATTTTAATCTTTCATTAGTTGCAGAAAATAGATAAATGAAATTATTTTGGGTCACCCTGTATTTGATGTCTGTTCTAGAACAGATGTAGGTGATATTAGAAAAAATACTATTTTTCTATCAATAAAGTACCCATGGTCCATATAGTGAAAGCTCTATTTTGGAAAGTCTGGTAGAATATCTGCAATTAAATGTGTGTTTTCTCTGCTTTCAGTGTATCATGCTGTTTAGTATGCTGTCGGTTGCTATTTACTACATGAAACGTCACAAGTTCACAGTCATCAAAAGTAGAAAAATTGAATACAGACCACGGAAGTAACGCTAAGCATATTAGGAGAATTTTCATCATCAGAACACACAAAAGAGAAGTTTATGTCAACTGACTGTTTTACGTTAAACACAGACTCTTTACTTTGTGGTTGAAGTTTTTAGATTATATTTATGAATGGATTTGTGGTGAATGGATCAGTGGCACTTACTCAAGTAACTCTAGAATCTATATTAATATTATATTATATAACGCATTAGAAATTTGGATACTGCTTCTGTGATTCAAACTTAAATAAGTATATCTTACTGAAAAATTCCTACAAGGTAGTTGATTTACAGTTCTTATTGAATGACAAACCCAAATGATGTCTTATAAGCTTTCTTACGATACCCAACATTTCAGGTAAAATTCCAATGTTTTTATCATTTCAATTTAGTAAAGTTCAATTCTGGTCAAGTCATTGGTTGATATTGTATATATACACTCAGTGCCCTACATGCCCTAAAATAAGTTATTTTACCAAACTGGACATCTAGCTGGTACATGTTGTATGTACATTGTACATATGAATAAAATATCAACTTTGTTAATCATAAAATATCAATTGTTACTGTTTATTATCTCACAGACTTTATAGGCTCCACTTAGAGCATGTTCAAGTAAATTCTTTGGGGTCAACTTTTTTTGTCATTTGTCTTACCCTTTAAATGTCTGGAGAGTCGATTGGTGTTCATAGATACCCAGCTAAGGGATCAGGTTCTTCAAACATTGTTAAGTTACATATCTACAAATCAGTTATTCTATGCATCATTCTAAGGTTTATGAAGCCCCTATGTGGAAATGGGGTGGGGGTTTTGACAAAGTAAAAATTGGGTTTTCAAATTCAGTGGCCTGGGAACAACCAAGTGAAACAGTTTTCCACTCTGGGGGAAGAATGGTCTAATATATTCCAATTTGAGACAGATATTCCAATTATGCATTTTTCAAATCCCTACTCCCTGGACAAAGTATCCTGTGAATTCCAACCTCGAAAACAATACTGCATGTTGAATTCCCAAACATTGATATGTGGTGTGGTATCAAGCAAGTGTTTAAATTAGAGGAGCATTTAAAAAGACAAAATAACAGATCTTCAAGACTTTATTATGTTTCAAGAATGAACTTCCTGATCTGGTTTCAGAAAAGATGTTGCAAAAGTCCAACAAAATCCACTTTTAGTTCTGGCTGCCATCTTTTTATGGAAGACCACATTGGAAACTACATAGTTTTCTGAGCCTATCCGATTCCTTCAAAGTATGACCTTCATATATCCCCAACTATGTGGAAACAAAATACTTGTTTTTCAAATAGGTCTGCATAACATTAACACGACCTATTAGACAGGAAGTTAGAGCAGTCCTCAATAGTGACTTACCAGTGCTATCTATTTAAGACATTAACCACATTTAAGGAGTGCTATTCCTAGTCTTCAAATCTATGTGCAGAAACTGCTAAGCATTAGGGCTGGTACGGAACAGAATTATTGTCCGAACACTATTTCAAATATCATACAAATTGCTTTAGTTTTAATAGTTGATATGTTTTTTATTTCAGTAAAACAAAGCGTGTGGTACAAATAACATTATTGTATAGAATTTCCTAGTAAGCCAATGATTACTACATTCATTTTACATAACAATAACAATTATAGTCAACAAACTAGATTTTGCATGTTGCATTGTGTTCAATGGTGTCAATAGATGGCATAATAGTCAATGGGTTCATTGATTGGATAAATCATGTAAATGTTTTAAAGTCCGCAAATTATAATACATGGATCATGTAAAAGCAATTATATGATTTTCCTTCATATAAAACAGAATAAGAACAAGACTCACAGTGATAAATATCACACTTATTTGATCAAAAAATTCAAAATGGCTGTAATTTACAAAACCTAATCAGGTTTGTCTGCTCTTGCATCTGTAAAAATTTCAATTTGAACAGAAATATTGAGGAAAAGATTTGATTGAAGTTGCACAGGTCCATACGCCAAGACAGACAGACAGATGCATGCATAACCATCAGCACAAAACAAAGATAATTTAGCACAAAAAGTGCCAAAAATGTATATTGTTTGAATAATGTTATGTATTTTAGGTTTTAAAGGAGTAAAATATTTAATATTATTCAACACAACAGGAAGTAACAAACAACTGTTCTGCCATCTATTTGATGCCAGTCATATTAAATCTAACAATCTAATGGCAGAAACATACCTTGAATGTTTTAAAAGCACATGGGTGCAAGATATCAAATTGCAAGGAAGACATTGGGTGTATAGACAAATAAAGTATAAATTGTGCTTCCTAATGAGACAACAATGTTGGAATAAAATTAATCAAATTGTTTACAAGCATAATATTGCCTGTATATAAATCTACATCATAAACATTTTTACCGATATTAATCAATTGGGAAAATTAATAAATTCAAAAATGTAACATGAAAGAAACAAACAAAGAACAAGGTACAAGTTGCGAGATCCTAACTTATTGAATAAATTGTAGTTAACCTATACAGTCTAAATCAAAACAATATCTACATTTTCAAAAGGTATCAAGTAACACTCAATACAAGCGAGACATGAAGAATCTGTGAAATGAACGATTCGCTAAAAAAAGGATCACATACAAGATTTCATAAATGGTTGATCAATAATGCCAAAACTGCCATTGAGTCCATATGATAATAAAAAGAAACATTTTCCAATTACCTTGCTAATTTTTGGAAAGGTTGATCTGATTCTGCCTTACAGAGTCAAGTAAATTACATGTACAAAATTGCAATATTCTTGAAAGCATTTTATATTTTCTACATTAAAACCTGTATATCTGAACACCTCTCTTATCTGAATGTGAACACTTTCTTAGTTCCAGTTTTATTACCTCCCATTGACTCATGTATAAAACCTTGAAATTTGGACACCTGTTAATCCATACACTTTTGACAGATCCCAGCTTTCATTCAGATTAGACAGATTTTACTGTACATGTACCTCTAAACTAAAATTACCAGTTAAATAGGCATGACATCCACATGTACCCCACTAAATATTATTTTTGACTTTATTCTTTGAGGACCCATTTTATCCTGAATATCACGGTATTATAACATTTGGTGCATTTGAGTTAAATTGCATAATAGAGGCCAACATCAAACCTGTTCATCCATATACCTAGTAGGTGGCGCTCTTGTTATTCTAATCTCTGGGGATCTAGGGGGCGCCACAGGTTTGGGCTTAGGTTTATTGTGTCCCATTTTAGGCGAAGCTAGTGTGAAATGGTCTGCGAGGACGATATCAGGCCGAGGACTGGGACTTTTCTCTCGAGCTGATCGTCCAGAGTTACCTATGGTATGATTACTGAGATTACTAGTTGGTTTATAATCCGAGTTAGGAATTATAGTGTTGCTTGGATCTGCATTATATTTGCCTTTGCTATTCTGATTGTTTACTTGAGGAAGTCTAGTGATGAGTTCGGGGGCAACTGGGCAATTAACAGGTTTGGGTTTATTCCCTTTCTGCTTATAGCTCTCCTCTCTTGATGGAGTCGCCCTGTTGCTTTTAGGTGTGCCTGCTTTGGGTGTTATTGGCTTAGAATTAGACCTGGGTAGTGTTGAGCTTAAGGGTTTACTAGCAGATGCAATTCCACTAATTCCTATATCATCACTGTCGTTGTCATGTCCTATGCACTTTGTCTCATATCCTTTAATAATATCATGAGGATCATTGAAATCATGCACAGTAAAGCTTTGTGAATGGCGATGGTTTTCACGCTCTGGGGAAACTTGAGCAACACCATTTTCCTGGTTGTCATGGTAACTAAGACGTTTTGCTGCATCTTCACTCATGGACCTGTCCAGTTTAGGTGTGCCCTTCTTGGTACGCTTACCCTTTGGGGTGTTTGGGGCACTTGGGTTATGAATACTGGGATTAGATTTACTACCATGTATATCTCCTTCTGTTTTTGAAGTTCTTAAGATTCCCTTTCCTTTTGTACCCTGGTTACGTTTGAGGGATGATTCATTACCATGGTTACGCTTCAATGAGCCCTCGTAACCAGGGTAATGCACTGCTGCAGCCCCAGAGACAGATGGTCCTGGAGTGGAAGCAGCCAATGGATAATCATAAAGCACTGTAGCCTCAATATCAGTCTTTGTTTTATGGTTACTATGGTTCCCATGGTAACCAACCTCCCTCTCTTCAATATCACTTTTGACACTATGGCGACCATTTGGCCTATTACCAACATGGTTTCCGATGTTATTCCCCATTGGTAACTGAGGTGACTGATTCAGCAAGGCATCCATCTCTAATTGGTTACGAAGTTCATTGATATGTAATCTCCGTTTACGCTCTCGGTCTCTGCTTCGTTGATGGCACGTCACGATAAGAGCCACAAGAACTATTGTAAAGAGGGCACCACCAACACAGCCCAGGATTACAGCATGATATTCTACTGCTATACCAGCAGTACTAGGCTCTGAAATAAATAATATGACATATTATCTACTGTAATTTACAGGGTGCCCCAAATTTATTATGTATTAAAGACTGTTATTAATATTTCCAGTATTGCTTGTAAACCACTGGAAAGATGATTCAATTTCAAAAACTAAAATATCCCTTTTTCAAAAACAGGAAAGTATTTGTGAGTATTATATTACTGAGTAACTATATATCCATAATATCGATAAACTATCCACTTTTAGATTCTTAATAATATTAGTATCCAATTTCATTTTCCCCATATCCAAACCTACATTATGGTTAAATCGGTGAACTATAACATGGGACAGATAGATAAAGGGGCAACAAAAGACCGAGAAAACTTGAATAATATATTTTGAAAAAATGTCACAACTTTTTTATTCTGACGACATTACTTTGTACTATCTTATAATTTAATTGATTTTCAATCTGGAATTGCTTTCATTTTTTGGTATCTTAGCAATTAGCATATATGATCAACATTTTACACTCTCTTCATCTTTTGCTGCCACTTTAACACCTACATAATAGTCAAAGAATACCCCATGTGCCTATTATTAAAAGATGTATCACATTATGTATTTCTATGTACAGTAGGAAGTTGGTGGAATGAAGTAATTGTATATTAAATTGAAAATAAGGAGGTATGTTGACAAAAGTATAAAAGTTTGTATGAAGTATAACATATTTAAATATACAATTATTGGGTGAGAATGTATCTAGGGTGTTCAATGTTTTCTAATAATAATACTTTTTTAAGAGAAAATAATAAGCTTGTCTTAGAAAAAATATACAACATTAAATTTAATATAAAAATGCTTTCCAAATATGGATTGAACTAATACCAATGGGCAGCTATTAATCTATTATCACTGAAAGTTGCACTCTTGTATGTAACATGTCAACTTTAAAATATTATTATGAAAACTTATTGAACACCCAGTGTTTGTAGTGGTTAATATAATTCTGAGTTCATTAGACATTTTAAGGGTATTTTAAGGAAATGTATCATAGTGTTAGGGAATGTTTAGATTGTTTATCATACCTGGTGTTGTACTGAAACCTGAATCATATAAATAAAACTAATATCATTGAAAATCCAATAGAGGCTCATGTAAGCTACATTGGAAACCATTAAGATCTTTTAAGCTCCAAAGTGCTAAAATCATCCGTAACTCTCACACTATAGATGGGGACTATGGCTTCATATTGGGCATGATCAGTGGACATTGAACCAATTCTTAAACTCATTAACTTATCAATGTGAACCTTTCAATGAAAAAAACATGTATAATGTATGTGAATTACTGTGAAATTGAAACATTTGACATACCATCTGTGGCCCTCATGCAGGCAGTCTCCTCCAGTGTGTCAGGATCAGGACAGTTGAGGCGATCATTACACTTGAGGCTATTATTGAAACACACATTCACTCCGCAGAGGAACTGGTCTTCTTTGCAAGGTGCTGTAACATAAAGGTTAACATGATTACTTTTCTCGATGCAAGAGAAGATACAAATTACAATATGAAAGGAAGTGAGCTTTGCCACTTTCATTTATTCTCATAGTGCTACGAACATCATGCAATATACATGAAGTACATACATTGGTGATAATGGTTCAATAATGTTTTCTAAAATGAGTACTTTTGACAAAATCTGCTAATTACATGAAAGAAAGAAAGGAATCATTTATTTGCTAATTCAATCACAGATAAATGTAAATTATTTTCCTCATACAGTCTAAAATCTGTGTATAGTGACAAGGCCTTCGCAGAAGTTCTTAAAACTGCCAAAATGAATGGAAGTAATATTAAGAAATTATAATGTGAACATGGAAATACAACAGCTGCAAAATGCATCAAACCAGAAGGTGATGTTGCTAAAATACAACTTGAGAAAATCATCCATTATTTTCCAAGAAATGGTGTTCACTTGGATCAAGTATTCACCCAATAACATTCAGAATGGATAAGGATGGGGTAGTAAATAGATCAGGCAAAAAAAATATACAAATATATTTACCATAACTAAATGTTGAATATAGAACCTTAAACGTTGGCTCAATAAGCTTATTCTTGGCAAACATGCGGAGATACACCACATTGCTGCGTGATTTAAAAGGCTTAGGCTGTCCCCCACATATGGACTCCCCTTTGTGGCTCTCAGAGGTGGAACTGTCATATACTGCCAAGTAACTGTCCCCACAAATGCCCGCACTGGATTTGTACTCGACAAAGTCTAGATGCACCTGCAACAAGAATGTTTGTATACTGTAAAAGCCCAAATTGCTGAATCATACCAAGGAGGTGTTTTTTCCAAATCTTTGCATGATCGCGCAGCGGGAATGCAAACTTTAGGAAACAATGCCTGAGTGGAATGTGAAGCAGCTACAATGCATTGAGTCTTGGGCTTAAATTCTTTTCACACATTGCAAAATATTTCTACAAAATCATCTCCATTATTTCATGTAATTTTTCTTTTGAGATGACAGTTTTCTCCATATAGAGTCCAATGTCATCGAATAACTGAATATTTCACAGGAGATTGAATAATTATTCAATGGTGGACAAGATAAGGCCAATAACATAGGCCATAACAGAGCCACAAGTAGAGCCCCTCAATGTACATAGTCATGACAAGGAATGGGTACTACTTCTGGTGCTACTAATTCAAAACTGGAATGGGTACTACCTCTGTAACTCTTCATCACTCACTTTATTCCCTGGGGCAACATGGAACTCCCATGTACAGTCCAGGGGGGTGTAAAAATTGTCAGTCTTTTTCCTGATTACATTAGAAATGTCATCATTTGATACAAAGCCATCAGAGAACCTAGCTGTGTTGATTTCAATGCGGCAAACTGGAAACAAAAAAATGTTCAATCAAAAAGGTGGATGCATAATATCAAGTACATTTTGTTGGTATAATTATGAACCATTTACAACAATATGAAATTATGAATATTTAGAAAGTGGATGGATGGCAATTTTAATACACCTTCTTTCACAATTTTGACTTCTTAAATCATAATGAACTTTTTTAAATATTCAAAGTTTTGAGTATGGTATTTAGAATATAATTCATCAAACTAGATACAAAATTATTTCATTTATGTGCTACCCAAATATTTATGTGCATTTGTGCAGTTACAGAAGTCAGGGTGTAATAGTGACACATATGCAAAATACACCAATGTATATTTTTCATTCAATGTGAAAATATATTGGTTGCCCATTTATACACAAGTTTAAACAACACAGAGCTCTCGCTATGCTTTTAGACTGTGGTGCAGCACCACAGTCTATTAAGCTCCCACCACAACCTATTGGCAAATCATGATTGTTTCCACAATCTAAAATTGATTAAATACACAATAATAGCATGTAAAGGGATAAAATATAACAACATAAAAACTATTTATGATATCATGAATGAACGGTTATGGTGAAGATCTTTCCACCACACCCTAAATATTTCCTGGTGGGAGCCCTGGGACAAAACAACAAAATCTACAAAACACAAAGTTAACTATTCTACAAAACAATGATTTGACAGAATATATACTTAGTAGATAACAATATAAATTATATCTTCTACGGGATTTCAAATGGGATATGAGATATTCTCCAAAGTGCGTTGAACTTAATCAGGAGCTTAAAACATGTTTATAACGTACAAGACACAACAATGGAGGAGGAACATTGAACATACATAAGCATAGACAGTTATCATCTAACAATAGACATTTTATATTTTGAAAGCAATGGGCAACAATAATTCTTTCTAAACCTGATACACAATATATCCCTATGCAAAAGTTTTCCCCTCTCCCCTTCCCATTATTGGCAAAGTGTGAGATTTGGAGTTTAAAGGTGATGTAAAAACTTGATAAATGATTTGATGAAGGAGTTCTAAACTACAAACCTGAATCATCTATTACTGTAGGTGAAACGCAAAAACAATACAAACAAATGGTAAAAATGTTATAATAGAAATGGAATTCAGTCTTGCATCTGTGCTTTCATGGGTAATCATCATTACCATTAGGGAAAGTATTTTTTGGTTTCAGAGAGTTGCAATGCATTTGCCAGTATCAACATTTGTCTTCCAAAGGAAAAGCATCTCAGCTAGACATCCTTAAGGAGAAACTGTAGACTCCTTAAGGAAAATCTGTCAGCCATGTTTTATAAAATGGAATTTGTTTTTGAATGATGCATAGATACAAGCCTGACTTCACTGTTATGGTTAAGGTATTGAATTAAGGTATTAGAGAGGTTAAGCAACACCACTTTTTACAACGTAAACCGCGAGCGGGAAGGCGCGCGCAGGTTTTTCTCAAGATATGACGTCATATTGTTCTACTTATTTCCCGGTTTACGTACATCCAAACGTGAAAAATCAAAGTCTAGGTAGGTCGTTCCGTAAAGGATTTTTCATACTTTATCAAGTTCGATTGAGATAAATATGATATAGGTCGAATACATAAATATGTTTGACACAAATCTGTGTATATATCGAGATCATTTGTGTCCAATCTAATCAAATATAACTTGAATATTGAGGCACCCATTCCATATGTAAAATCTGATGAGATTACATGCAATTGAAATTACCCACATGTCAACTCATCCTAATTCTTTATACATATTGTGACACCATAGTAATAAAACTATGAATGCCTTGAAGACTTGCTTAAAAGATATTATTGCGTCCACTTGTATTTTGTAAGATTCAAGATGTCATAGAACACTACCAGGGTGTGAAACATCTCCTTTGTCGACAAAGTAATCTTTTTATGCTTTTAAAGTAGAAAATAAAACGAAACGCCGCTAAGAAAAAGAAAAAAATCATTTTGAGGTTTGCGTTTGCGTTACGTCTAAAGTGCTCAGCTTAAAGCACGTTTGTTCATAGTACGTATACGGGAACGTAAAGGTTTACGTTTGCGGTTCGCGTCATAAAAAATCGTCTTGCTTAACCTCTCTATTGTGTTAAGGTATTGAATTAAGGTATTATATTACTGCTAATGTTATTGAGTTATCAATGGTATGCCATCTATGTAAACTATGTACTGATTAAGGAAATAAATCCAGTACAGAAATGTAAAATCAAAGCTTAAGGTAGGACAAGTGGAACAAATCTGGTGTTGTTAACTTCAACCAATTTTGCATTAAGGCTTGTAAACTGGCATCATATCCACATAAATTTGTAAAATCAAAGCTTAAGGTAGGACAAGTGGAACATACAGGGTGTTCAAAAAAAACGCAACCCAAAGAAATTGCTATAACTTAGAAAATACTAATCCAATTGTGTTCATTTTTTCAGGAAAGAAAGAAGAGACTTTGTATGGATAGCCCCTGTTGTTAGTTAGTTGTAAAACATGATGCCTTGGACACCTGCTCAAAATACATTAGTATTGGAAACATACGAAAAACGCAGTAAGAGGTGACTGCCACAGCAATAAAACAGAATAACTTTCTAACCATAGTGTTTTGGCACTTCAGATTTGGCACAAATTATCCTCATTCAATGTGTGGTGAATTTGTGGAGTTTCATAAAAATCACTCCAGGGACTTTACAGTCGTGGTCAAATTGCCTTCTTAAGTCTGCCTGAACCAGGGCGTTTGGCTGCGATTTGAAAGCATTTCGACCATAACTGTAAAGTCCCTTGAGTGGTTTTGATTTCACTCAACAGATTTACCATACATTGAATGAAGATGATTTGTGCCAAATTTGGAGAGTCAAAACACTATGGTTATGAAGTTATTTGTTTTTTTTGTGGTTGCAGTCACCCCTGACTAGGGTTTTTCATATTTTTCTAGTTCAACTGTCTTTTGAGCAGGTGTTCAAGGCATCATGTTTTACAACTAACTAACAACAGGAGCTATCCATACACAGTCTCTTCTTTCTTTCCTGAAAAAATGAACATAATTGAATTAGTATTTTCCAAGATATAGCGATTTCTTTGGGTTGCGTTTTTTTGTGAACACCCTGTATCTGGTATTGTTAACTTCAACCAATTTTACATTAAGGCTTGTAAACTGACATCATATCCAACATAAATTTGTTTCACTGTGCCTTCCTTAATTTAAAAATCTATGGAGTCTTTTAGTTCAATTAAATGCAGGTAGTATCCAAGAGATTGATATATACACCATACTACATGTAATATAAAAATTTGACAGTATGGGTACCTTTAATAAAGCAGGGATAAATTGCATTGTAATGAAACATTTTGACAAAAAGCATTAAATTATAACGAAGAGTTTTGTGCCTGCTGTGTAACACTTCAATTATCCTTCGTTAGGAAGCTTTTTGTCAAGACACTTTCTGTGCAACCATAAAAGTGTAGCATATAGTACCATAATGTACTTAATCCCTTAGATACTATCCATGAATACAGGTCCCAGCATTCTTTTGCAATCATCTTTTGACTGGCATGAACCAATTTGGTAAATACATGTAATACCATAATGTTCATCTCCACACAAAGCAGGGAACAGTCAAAAGAAGACCCTGACGGAATGCTGGGAGCTAATCCTCCTTTGGTATGTTAAACTATGGTAGTAGGATTCATCTATACAAAGCATTTGGGAATTCTTACATGATCAGTTCTATAGTATTCTGGTATAAACATATTTGAACAGACAAAACATTATACTAAACGCAGGTAAGATAACTGCAAGGGACTTATCAACATCTCTAAGTTATTTACTGTGAAAATAATGCCAGATCATTATTTTCTTTAGATTTAGGCATTACAGAGCCAACATTACTAAGGAATTTTGGAGTGGAGCTGCTTTGTTGCATATACTTGAATATGCATATATTACTAGGTTGAATTTGAGTTCAATCTGACCAGGTCAGAGCTCTTCTATAGTGACATAGTATCACCAAAGTAAATGGCCTGGCAGGCCTGTAGTTTGTAAATCCAAAGTAAATGGCAGGCATTACTATTTTATAAATCAAGTTTTCAGTTCTTTCAGTATTTTGACTTACTTGTAAAGTTCAAAGACATGTCCTTCACAGCACCTTAAACAGAAACCATTCATTTACATACAAGGTGTAGGTGGAACACCCTTGGTACAACAAAAAATGTTCCACTCACATAGGTTCATTAACATGGAGTCAATGGACTGCAGGACTGTTCCACTTCTGTATTTGTTAAAGATATTTTATTTACATAATTTTTAATTTGGGGAATTTAAAAATAATGTTTTTTATTAATTCTTTTATAACTATCATGGCATAAAAAGATCATCCATCGGTCTGAATTGTATATTAGGTTTATCCTTCGGGATGATATATCATCTCATTCCTCTAAATAAACCCAATATACAATCCCTTCCTAGGTACAGCCTCTATAAACAATACCCATGTTTACATCTAATAGTTTCTATATTTACAAAATAAAACTCAAAAGGCATGAAATTTTCTAAAGACACATACCTTCAACATTGGGGTCTCGCACAAAGTCATATACCGCTTTAAAGCCACTATATTCTATGGTAGCATCTGACATAAATTGTATCCAGAGATAGCGGGATGTTGACGTCAACAGTGGAGGATGTGTCCGACCACAGTACACACCTAATATATTCAAATGATGGATTTAAAATTTGAAAAATCTAATTGCTAATTAAAAATTATAATTTCTGGAACTAGAAATCATGTTAACTTGTACCATTCAGATTTGAGTAAGTATATATTACAACTTTCAATCTGTAAAGACCATATACTTTAAAGTTTGAGTACTCCTATTAAAGTGACCATAGAACTTCTTGTACCTTTAAGATTTGAGTAATCCCAATTATTACCTTTAAGATTTGAGTATCCCCAAATATTACCTTTAAGATTTGAGTAACCATATGGGCCATCCCTGATCTCCAAGTAGTCGTAGTCACAATCCTGAGAGTTTTCTGGAGACTCAATATGGAATTTATCACGAAAGTCCAGCTGGACAACATAGCCTTTGGGAGCTGTAAATCATATAAATATGAATTATGGGTCAATCAGATTCTTGTGGCTCACTCTATTGATCAATCTTGCTCTATTATTCAAAATATAACAGGATCTTAACAGACATTGAAATTGTAATCTCATCATTTCTTTGACTTGACTTGAATATGCAAAATAAAATGATTGATACATAAAAATAAATTGAAGTTATCTGAATACATGTACAATATCTTAAAGTAATGTAACTGATATTAGATAGACAAATATCGATGATTTGAAAGGTCAGTTTCTAAATGTTTGAATTGAGAAATGTGATAATAGAAATGACCAATATCAGACAAAATCTATTTTTTGACTGTCTTAACAGATATAAGATCAGTTTGACCTTGAAGATTTAACATTGTCATTACTTTCACTTCCATATATGGAAGGTGCAAAACTAGAACTGTCAATCAAGTCTTGAACTGGATTCGAACATGACTGTGTATTCATGTCTTCTGTTAACTGTGAACAAAGTCAATATTTCACCAGGTATTTATTCATCAATACAATACCTGGTCTGTACTAAACGTTTCAGTGCAAGCCAGAAGTAGGAAATGAAGTGATAATTTTGCAAAATTGGTCTATATTTCTTAAGTACAATATTTTATAACTTGATTTTCTGCTGCAAATTATAGGAACCTAAAGACAGTAGCTTCTTTTATTCTGAGTGGGAGGTCTTAAAAAATTAATTGAATTCTTTGTAAGACCTAATAGCCATAAAATAGTACATCAACAAGTATATTAGGCCTATAAACCGCAACTCAGCCAATTAAGACAAATTGCAATGTTGAAGATACAATATCCTTCACAAAACATCCTACATGCTCAATTGTTTCTTGTGTCAATATGATACAAAACGTGAGAAATTAAAAATATGTTAAGCAATTATTCATTCATTAAAATAATTAGGTAGAAATAATGAAGAGGTATCTGATATCCAGGAAGAAAAAGTGTTGAATTTGCATAATTTCTGTGGAATGTTTAAGGACAGGATATCATGCAAGGAAATAGTTTCTAACCCTCCCCGGGGTAATTTGTACGGAGCAAAGTGTCGCCACGAGAGATCAGGCTGAGCTTTGCTAGTTTATTGCTCTGTCAAATAACGCTTCTCTCATCACGCTTATTCCATTGGATTTCTCAGTTCAATTCAAACAAACATATGGATTTGATTAAGTAGATTCTGAATCACAATTACTTTTTGTAGTATTTTTGATTATGCAAATTAAGCTTCATTTTATCTGATGCATTTTAGCACGGCGTCTTTGATGATTTATTTATAGGATATAATAAAGTAATAATGCTTGTCAATATATGTTTGTGAAGATTCTACAGTATCAGATAAAATTGCCTTTATTGAAGTAAAGTAGATCTAATTTTGCCTCTATGTTTTTCTATGTAATTCAACCAGCCTACACCTCAACTTTATATTCACTTACATACAACGAACATTTGCATCGAGACGATTCTAAGAATTTGGACAAAACTCACAGAATTAAGAAGACATTGCATTAGAGAACTAGATATATCACTGGGGTGATTTCGTAGAATGCCAGTCCTCGCCACCGCAGCAGCAAATTCTGTGCAAGACTCCCCCAAATATCTTTGGTGTATATGAGTGAAAAACTTAAATATATTTTGAATAATTAAATTACACCTAGACATAGTTCTTATCATGCAGTACTGAAAGAATTACATCTAAATCTAAATCATTTGAGAAACCTGAAACTTAATCAGCCTTTTTTAATGTTGGCCATTTTGAAATAAGCAGTCATATTAGAGATTTCTTCTCAAGCAGAGGTCCTTTTCTCTATCTATTCTCTATCACAACACATTAGGTAAAGGACGATTCTCGGTTTGGAGAACAGTCTCCTGGGCTGATAATTTTTTTTATGAAAAATATAGAAATATTACCCAACTTAAACTATGAATATTTAAAAGAGGACATTTAAATCTACAAGATGTAAAAATAACAAATTTGTCTGAAGCAGGGATAACGCTCAATTAGACCGATTCAATAAAATACAAGTCTCGATTTGGGGAAAGAAGTTCATCAGTGTACTGCGCTAATATTTTTTTGCAAAAAATCTAGAAATATTACCCAAATTAAATTATGACTTTTCAAAAGAAGACATTCAAATCTATATTATGTAAAAATATCAAATTTGTCCGAAGCAGGGATAATGCTCATTTAGATTGATGAACTTCGTTCTCCAAACCGAGAATCGTCCTTTGAACAAAATCGGTTATGAAGTCATTATGGATAAAACACAATCATCAAAGAAATACACAAACAATACATACCGATTAAAACCTGCATACATTCTGTGTTATTGGGATAATCCTTAGGATACCCAGGACTGTAGAAGACACGACTTTTAGGATTGCCATATGTAAAATTCCAGCAGTTTTTTGGGACATTGTCGTATATCAAAGGGGGTAGAATGGCTCCTCCTGGACTTGGGGGGTCATCACCTGAAACACATAGAACACTTAAAATGCAACTTTTGTTTTCATCTTTTATAGAGAATTTATAAAATATAGGCATCTACAGGTCATATTTCACATAGAATACTTCAATTGTAACCTTTGATTGATCACTTACATATGGGACACTTCAATTATAGCCTTAGCTGATTTTTCACAAAGAACACTTCAATTATAGCCTTAGCTGATTTTTCACAAAGAACACTTCAATTATAGCCTTAGCTGATTTTTCACAAAGAACACTTCAATTGTAACCTTTGATTGATCACTTACATATGGGACACTTCAATTATAGCCTTAGCTGATTTTTCACAAAGAACACTTCAATTATAGCCTTAGCTGATTTTTCACAAAGAACACTTCAATTATAGCCTTAGCTGATTTTTCACAAAGAACACTTCAATTATTGCCTTAGCTGATTTTTCACAAAGAACACTTCAATTATAGCCTTAGCTGATTTTTCACAAAGAACACTTCAATTATAGCCTTAGCTGATTTTTCACAAAGAACACTTCAATTATTGCCTTAGCTGATTTTTCACAAAGAACACTTCAATTATAGCCTTAGCTGATTTTTCACAAAGAACACTTCAATTATTGCCTTAGCTGATTTTTCACAAAGAACACTTCAATTATAGCCTTAGCTGATTTTTCACAAAGAACACTTCAATTATAGCCTTAGCTGATTTTTCACAAAGAACACTTCAATTATAGCCTTAGCTGATTTTTCACAAAGAACACTTCAATTATAGCCTTAGCTGATTTTTCACAAAGAACACTTCAATTATTGCCTTAGCTGATTTTTCACAAAGAACACTTCAATTATTGCCTTAGCTGATTTTTCACAAAGAACACTTCAATTATTGCCTTGCTAATTTTCGCATAAAATAATTAAAAAGCCTTGCTAATTTTTCACATGCAATATGTCAAATATATGGCCTTCAATGGACCATCATTCACATAGAATAGTTCAAATGTACTTTAGTTGACCAACTTTCATACAGAACACTTCAAATAACATTTGTTACATGGACTTCCTCATCTGTATGTCTTACACTTCAGAGTCTGACTCAAGAGCAAAGGTCCCACATAAGGAATCATTATAAGCCCCCTAAATATGATTATTATCAAATCTATTACTCTATAAATTATGCTGTTATGTTTCCCAAGAGGGGTTAATGTATTGTTTTGTGTAAAAATATTAACCTTAAAATAACTGAATGATTGAGGGAGCAATCTGAGATTCCATCTACAGTAAAACCTGTCTTTTTTGAACACCTCTACGAGTCTACGAGCAACCAAAAGTGTTCAGATTAGCAGGTGTTCACATTTCTAGATTTTATTAACATGTAAGTCAATGGGAGATTACAAATTTGAGACAGAGAAAAGGTGTTCATTTAAGAGGGTGTTCAGATATACAGGTTTTACTGTATACTCATATACTTGTACTTAGTCTAGCTCCAAGCCCTTGCCCCCCCCCCCCCCCCCTACATACCTCCCCTCTGTGTGAGGAGGTGTTTAGTCAAGTAGGGGGGGGGGTCACAGGGTCTTGTAGCTAGGCTAACTTGTACTTGATGGTGTTGAAATTGTAGTTTATTGGGTAATTTACACTAAATATTTCTTCTAAAGCAACATTCCGCTTGAATGGCTGTTTGTAAATACTTATAATATGGGAAAACTTATGAACAAACCAAATCTTATTTTCAACTCAGTTCTTTCACTTAGGCCAACAAGTTAATTGCCAATTTTCTAATTCTCACAGATAACTGAAAAAATGAAAAGATGAACATCAAAGAAAAAAAGAGTCAAATCAAGGAAATGAGCGAAAATGAGAGGAAATCAGAATTCCGGGGCAAGTAGCAAGATCATTAAGTGAATTATTAACCCACAAGAATATAATCATGGCAGTCTTTTCAAATTTGAAATTAGCTGAAAAAGAGTGAAATTAGCAAGGAGTTAGAACACAGATATGGCGACAACATTCGAAATGACATAGAAATGGCTTATATTCAGAAACCTCTAACAAATTATCAAGTGAATTGATGAAATGACCAATAGACCATGAGTGAATTGTACAAAGCTTGGGTTAAAGTGACCCTCATGTTACGAGGCAGCAGAGTAAAAGAATTGATTTCAACTGTGTGAAGATATAACCGCCATAATGGCATTTTATTTTTAACCTAGAGATAGGCGTCATCGGTGATTGCAATAATTGTAGCACAAAGGCTTAGAGAAACTACAAAGTCAGAGGAAAAAGACTAATGAACCTCATGCAAACATGTCATGAAGGGAATCATTCTTTGTAGTTGAAAATGATTAACCTTTATTTGCTATCTTGTCATTTTTTTATTTACAAGTACAGTAAAACTGTGTATGTTGAACATTTTTTGCCGCAAAAAATGTCAGTGTTCGAAGGTGTTAAGTACAGAGGGTAACTTATACAGAAGTCATTGTGTGGAGCAAGGTTGTCTACAAGAGACAGGTGTTCACTAGAGAGAGGTGTTCACTAAGACAAATTTTATTGTATTTCACTTATTACTTCACAATTCGCACAATGATTGAGTTTCAGTGTGGAATAAGCATAAACTTGAGGCAAACTTTCCAGCGCAGGGTTGTAAGACATTTTTCTCCATCTAAGTGGCCTGAAAAGATTGACTTTCTTAATTTTTCCAAAATTTGAACTGTACATTGGAAAAATACTAAAAATGCAATTTTAGCTAATTTAATCATGCCACAAAAAAGCTAGGTACTTAACACAAAGACAAAGATACATCACAAACAATGTGAAGCACCTTTATGTTTCAACTGATTGACAAAATTGTGGTTACTATCAAATTACCCCGAACAAAATATTCTCCTATTAAATTACCCTCAACAAAATGTTCTGAAGACTACAATTCGAAGTGCAATAAAGATGAAACACACAAAGTGGTGGACGAAAAATAATTTTCAATTGATGGAAAAATATGAGGGTTGCTTCAATGCAGTCTGCATTAAAGGCAGAAGGTTTGAATAAAGCTAAAATAGCATAATAACAAGGACAGGGGATTGGAAGAAACCTCAAGGCATCAATCAATATATACTCGAAATACTTATAAAGAGGCAATCTTTCACAAATTACTTTAAATAGCATCATTGATTGAAGGGTCACACTTAGATTACTTTGATATTACATCTATTTTATATTGATTACTTCAAGTACCAAAGACAATTGTTTCCTCAAACGAAACCCCTTCACCTAGATTAGATTACATTGGTACTTATGTCAGTAAGTTTTTTTGAAATTGGCAATTATTTAGAAATGTTATTTTTTGTTATAAATTTGTATAAATAAAGTGTTTTTCTTGAGTATATTCACATGTAAATACATGGAAGCAAAACACTAAAAGACAAATCTTCTTAAAGACTAACCTCTGCATTTGTTCGACTTTGCTTCTTAAAAGAGAGCTTCATCTTTATAACTAGAACCTGCACACAGGATACTGAAAGACAAGCCCATGAAGAAGAATCTCAAATTAATCTCGCAAAATAAAATTAAGCCCCATAAAACATATGAATAATGCCCTTACCAATCACAGTTGATATCCATTTCCACAATGTTAGTAGATGAAGTATGTTCCTAATATGGTAATCCATTTCCTAATTTATAAATGATGCGCATTTATTACAATCTTTAAACACATTGTATTTACTAATTATTAATCCATGTAGTCTATTTGATTTAAAACATAGTTTATTTATTATTCATCCAGATAGTTCATCCGGGTTGTCTTCCTTTTTGCACATATTCTCCATCCTAATTAAAGAGGCACTCATATATGTATCCATTCACAGATAATTCCATGTTAAACATATTGAATCCTATTGATTATACTATCCCTTTAAATTATAACAATTTGCCTAGAATGTCTAAGGTCACTTTGACATCTATCATTGTCAATCAAGTTGGATTTCTGTTACTTTACCTTATACTAATGATTTTGTTATCTGGTGCCTAAAATCTGCGTTCACCAACCTTCTGTCTTGTGTAATTTCCTACTGGACCTGTATACCCAGTACACAGTCTGACGCTGTATTTACATTTAGACTAATGGCCTAGTCACATAGCCCGGCCGATGTCCGGCATCGGTAGAGCTCGGTGGATTTTTTTGGTGCCACCGAGCTCTCCTCATCGGAAGCAGAGCTCGGTGACGTGAACGGACTCCGTCCGGACATCTTCAGGTACTATACTTTCCAAGGCTCTGTCCCACATCGGCCGGAGCTCGGTCGGAGCTCGGCCGGTGTCCGTTAAAAAAACCTCGTCCTCTGGTTGTCTCAGATGCACGGGACACCGACCGATACTCTGCCGTGCACCGGCCGACGTGTGTTCTGATGTGGTTACGATGGGGCTGCGATGAGGGAGCTCGGTGAGAGCCCGGTGAAATTTAACTCCGAAGTTAAAATTTCACCGAGCTGCCACCGATGCGGTTTTAAGCAACAAACGCCACGGATGTCCGGCCGGTGTCCGGCCGGTGTTCGGCCGAGTTCGGTGAAAATTGCATCGCTGGCTCATCGGAACCTCATCGGCCGGGCTATGTGACTAGGCCATTACATGGAGTCATTTTGCTAGGAATTCTGAGATTCTGAAATGTGTTGACATTCTTTAAGTCCTCATAATAGTGAGCCATATTTCATAATTTCCTAATTAGATCCTCTTAAGAAGAGTTCACATCCCAATGGGATTAGTGATAGTGTGGATTATCTCTGATGATCTCTATTATAAATCTTCTTCATTATTCTAATTTAAAAAAATAGAACACATTGTTATGTTGTCATTGCATGAGACTGAGTACTCACTCATAGATTGGACTGAATGACTTTTTTTATTAATTGAATTAATGTAGAATTCTATTATACTGAATCAATCACACTGAATTTTATGGTGATGCTCTATCTTATCCCTTCTGCACTATTATGTAAGCTATATCGGAGAAGACATGCTGTTCATTTAAAGTAATTCCAATATATGTCATACATCCATTGATAAATTACATGAGTACATTTTCCCAAGTCAAAAACTGATTTGATTAAAGTCATTTTTTTACTGATTTTGATCATCAAAGGATTTTATTTAATCTTTCCAAGATGAACTCAGTTCCAATCTGATGATTTCAATTGATATCAATGCTGTATTTATCCTTCCGATTCCAATTTGTATTTACTTAACAGTCGTGTTGTACTTCAATATATAATCATTATATCCAAATATTCAACATATCTGGCGCAAAAGATTATATCTTAAGTTCAAAAGTTACATTTCCTTCTCAGATGTTATATAATGTCCGCAGATTATATCCAATCTTCTAAGTTTGTTAAAAGACAATATTTTGTTCCATTTGCAGGTAATAATCACATTTCTATAAATATACTATACATATTATACTGATGATTTTGTCTTTTTCTTTCACATTCCATTTTATTGTGTCATAGATCATCCCATTTTATCAGGCAGGCTTTATGTTACATATATATAGTTCATGAATACAACTAAGTGTTTCTATGGTCAAGGGAGGTATTTTTGCTCTATAATTACATCAAGCGCTACTTTCCCTAATCCTTTCACGACTAATAAATTTTGAATCTTTGGAATCTCAGATTTTCTGTTTCTGTATCTTCCTACTAGCCTTTTCTGTATAACAATGATTGCAACAAATATTCCTATTGCATTTTCAGATGTATCGAATATATCGAATATAGCCTGAGTGTAGTGATATATTAATACTGTTAATAGGAGACAAAAAAGAAACCAAATTAATTTTCTTGAAAGGGTTGCTTTGCAATCCTTGCTGCTCCAGGTATTTACCCTTCCAGGAAATTCATGGCATTAATATACTTTCCTCCTATATCAC
Source organism: Owenia fusiformis (assembly GCA_903813345.2). Lineage (NCBI taxonomy): Eukaryota > Metazoa > Annelida > Polychaeta > Sabellida > Oweniidae > Owenia > Owenia fusiformis. The sequence continues at coordinate 6,633,649 of CAIIXF020000003.1, read as the reverse complement.
CCTATGCAGACAGAGCCTGTGGGAAATATTGGGTGCGGAGCAAATGAGCGGAGGGTGCGGAGCTAACGGTCATTTTTGAATTTAAATTTGGGATATTTCTGAAACTAAGCCGTTTTAGGACTTCAAATATACCAAGATATGTGTATTTGACACCAAATATCAATACAATTGTGAAAATAGTAGCGCAATTCATTCTATAGCGACGTACCATGTTTAAACGTAAACCATGATACCATGGTATACCATGGTTTACCATGGTCTATCATGATTGGCCATGAAATTACCATCAACTCTGACCATGGTGGCAATGATGTTTTTTTGGTCAATTTTTGAACATGGTATACCATGGTATATCATGTTATACCATGTTTCATGGTATTTCATGTTCAAAGTTAACCATCAAATGTCATGGTATTATCATGGTATTTCATTGCCATGTTCCTGACCATCATTTACCATGGTATTACCATGGTATATCATGGTTGATTGCATTTCATGGCATTTCATTGTAAGGTGTGACAATCAAATACCATGGTATTCCAATGCCATGTTCCTGACTATAATTTACCATGGTATATCATGGTTGATGGCATTTCATTATAAGATGTGACAATCAAATACCATGGTCATACCATGGTATTTCATTGCCATGTTCCTGACCATCATTTACCATGGTATTACCATTGTATATCATGGTTGATGGCATTTCATTATAAGATGTGACAATCAAATACCATGGTCATACCATGGTATTTCATTGCCATGTACCTGACCATCATTTACCATGGTATTACCATGGTATATCATGGTTGATGACATTTCATGGCATTTCATTGTACCGTGTGTGACAATCAATAACCATGGTCATACCATGTCATTTCATTGCCAAAATCATAACTCTCATTTATCATGGTTTTATCATTGCATTTCATGGTTGATGGTATTCATGGCATTTTATTGTCAAACCTGACCATCAAATACTATGGTCATACCATGGTATTTCATTGCCAAAATCATAACTATCATTTATCATGGCATATCATTGCATTTCGTGGTTGATTGTATTTCATAGCATTTCATTGTCAAACCTGACCATCAAATACCATGGTATTTCATTGCTAAAAAGAACTCTAAGAAGAGTGTAAAGTCTAAAATTGGTCAGAGTTGAAATGGATCATGAAATGCATTGAAATACCACGTTTAACCATGAAATGCAATGAAATACAATGACTGATCATGATATGCCATGAAATGCAATGGTCTTTCTTGCAATGCAGTGAAATACAATGAAAGACCATGTTCAAAAAGTATTTTTACATGAAATATCTTTATTAATAAATGTTAATTAGATAACCAAATTATTATCATTAGTGATTCTGATATTCATCAAAATCACAACCTTATATACTTTTGTTCATTTATTTAATAAATTAATTTCTATGATGAACAATTAAGTTAATAACCCTAGAAACAAATTTTTTTTGGTAAATAAATATGCTTTACTTTTATTTGACTTTTGTCGGTGAAATAGGAGATAAACTTAATATTTTGTAAGTCCAACCTCCAGTCTTCGATTAAACATCTTGACTGTACTTCATTGCATTTAATGGTTTGCAACCATCATTGCATTTGATGGTTTGCATCCATCATTGCATTTGATGGTCTGCAACCATGAAATACTGCAAAATAACAGTATTTTTAAATGAAAAATTTTAAGTATAGTGACCATGGTATACCATGGTAGATCATGGTAATTAAATGGCTCTACTGCATATCATGGTTGAATGTCTAGACCATGATATCACTGCATTTGATGGTATTTGACCATGTAATACTGTGAAACGGTGGTATTTTTTAGATACAAAATTACATGTTAATTGACCATGGTATACCATGGTATATCATGATCGTTAAATGGCACCATTGCATTTCATGGTCGGGAGCGCTTTTTTAACATGTAGTTTCCCATTGAAAAAATACTGCCGTTTCGCAGTATTTCATGGTCAGAAACCATCAAATGCAATGATATCATGGTCAAGAAACCATCAAATGCGATGATATCATGGTCGAGAACTTGACCATGATACCATTGCATTTGATGGTTTCTGACCATGAAATACTGCGAAACGGCAGTATTTTTTCAATGGAAAACTCCATGTTAAAAACACGCTGTTAACCATGAAATGTAATGGTGCCATTTAACGATCATGATCGGCCATGGTAATACCATGGTATTTCATTGCATTTCATGGCCATATACCATGGTATACCATGGCCATACCATGGTATACCATGGTATGGCCATGGTCCATTTCAACATGGTTAAGTGTGCCTTAAACCTTTCTCAGACCTATATCTTTTGAAATTATCCTTTTAATACTGAGTCCCCAGCATTCATAAAAAATGGTGTTCAAGGTACACTATCTATACAAATTATTTTTGCATCTTGGAAGCCAGGCAGTATCTGTGTGATTTTATAAAAATTCGGAAATGTTTTTCAGATATGAGCCCCCTCTAAATATTGGGTGCGGAGCAGCTCCATAAACGTACCTCCGCACCCAATATTTAGAGGGGGCTCATATCTGAAGAACATTTCCGAATTTTTATAAAATCACACAGATACTGCCTGGCTCCCAAGATGCAAAAATAATTTGCATGGGTAGTGTATCTTGAACACCATTTTTTATAAATGCTGGGGACGCAGTATTAAAAGGATAGTCTCAAAATATATAGGTCTGGGAAATGTTTAAGGCATACTGCGTCGCTATAAAATGAATTGCACTACTATTTTCACAATTTTATTGGTATTTGGTGTCAAATACACATATATTTGAAGTCCCAAAACGGCTTAGTTTCAGAAATATCCCAATTTTAAATTCAAAAATGACCGTTAGCTCCGCACCCTCCGCTCATTTGCGCCGCACCCAATATTTCCCACAGGCTCTGTCTGCATAGGGTGTATATATGAATATTGGCTACATAACATGAATTAAATCAACATCCTTGGATAATTTCCACTTTTCATATAATATATCTACTTATAAACCTACTAATTACTTTTAAAATTATTGTTTTTAGGCAAAATATATATCCAATGTTCAAAATTATATCTTCCACTGAAAGGCTATATCCAATGTTCACAGATTATGCCTGTTGTTCTCATTCAAAGATTATATAAAAAACTTTAGAATGTTCAAAGATTATATCCAATGTTCACAGATTTTATCCAATGTTCAAAAACCATATTTAATATTCAAAGATTATATCCAATGTCCACAGATTTTATCAATTCAAAGATTATATCTAATGTTGACAGATTATATCCAATGTTCAAATATCATATCTAGTATAAGATATAATATGTGAACATTAGATATAATCTTTGAATATTAAAGATTATATCTAATGTTCACAGATTTTATCCAATGTTCAAAGATTATATCCGATATTCAAAGACCATATCTAATGTTCACAGATTATATCTGATGTCCAAATAGTATATCTTATATTCAAAGAATATGTTCAAAAGTTATATCCAATATTCAAAGATTGTATCCAATGTTCACTTTCACTGTTTACAGATGAGGTCTATTGTTCTTGTTCAAGGGTTATATCCACTCTTCATTTATTATATCCAAAGTTATATCCCTTTCTCAAATGTTATATCCAATGTTTAAAAATTATATCCAACATTCAAAAGTCATATATTAATTGTTAACAAACTATATCCAATCCAAAAAATTATCCACTGTTTAATTCTTGAGATATTAATCATATTACAGTGAAAAACAGACAAAAATCATTTTTGAATCGGTAAAATAGCAAACATTTGCGCATGGCTGAGCATGTATGTGCCTGGCTTAATTAGCTTGTTCTGAATAAATCTGCCATTTGAGCAGTTTAATTAAGCTAATTGTGCTTTATCTGTCATTGTAGAATCATACATTGCTTCCCAATTACTATAAATCCCAATATTGTTTGATGAAAAACGTTGAAAATCCTGATTATTGCATTTAATAATGATCCTTTATGATCTAAAATCCAGGAGCTTTTTAATCCTTTATAATTAAAAGTGCATGATTTGGTTATGTTTAACCCCGTCAATGCGAGAGCCGATTAAATCGGCTCTGACGTCACATTTGTGTTTGCGAGAGCCGATTAAATCGGCTCTGAAAAACCTTTGCTTCAGTGCTAAAGCCGATGAGATCGGCTTTACGTCATTCCCATGTAAAAGGGGATTCCCCTCAGTAATTATGTAAGACATGCAGATCTTCACAAATAAACATGATATTGTATGTCTAAAACAATAAATATTTCGAAACACTGTGCTTGTTTGTTCATTTTTCTCAACTTGATCGAGTTTTTAAAAACAGGAAAAATAAAAACAAATTTTCAAACAAATATTTGGCGGGAAAAATGGCGGCACTAGATCTAAATGACGATGGCAGTGATTTTTATTGAGAGCCTATTTGATAGTGATTCTGATCTCTCTGGTGTCCGAAGCAAGTCAGATGATGATGGGAATATTCCCATACCTTGTAATCAGTGAAGATGTGTCCCTGGACCTCAGCAATCAAAGGAAAGATTACAATTTGATAAGGTAAATAGCCCGGGAGGACCAGAAAAATTCTAGTCAAGATTTTTTTTGAGTTGTGTCAATTATAATCGACATTGTAAGTTATCAGCTGAATTATTTGAACTGAATTATTTTCATCTAACTATTAGATGAATACTATTATCGAACATATTTTATTTAGAGTGTAAATAGAGCAAATAACATACTTGGAAAACTAAGTCACATGACTTGATCATGGTGATCATGTGACATTCAAAATGGCGCCATCCAGGTTAAAAATGAACAAATTTGCTCTTCAATATATCGCATATTCTTGAGGGATCATTGTCTTTTTGCAATGTAATGACACAGAGAAAGGTACTGTATGTATATCTGATAACAAATATTTATTATTATATTTATGGCTCTATAGTGTCTAAACCACTAATGAACTGCAGAATTCATGAATTTTTTTCAATTTTATTTTTGATTTTTTTATTGTTTCTTTATCATTTCATTGTACTATTGCACTGTTTCATTGCCATGGACAATGCAATACATATACTAGTATACCGAATACTCCTTTACATTGACGTGTATGGCTATGTACAATATCCATGCATCTAGAGCTGATAGCAAACTTTTTCAAAGACAAATACAGTTGGGAATTACCTTCTTCTAAGGCCACTACATGTACATTATATCGTGAGAATTGGCTTGAGACTCGAGTGGACAGGTGGATTTTCTATCACCAACCATGGCCATCTGAAAGCCCATACTTTCCAACATTTTTAACATTGGAAATCCTCACTTCAGCAAATCCACCTGTCATTTATTTATTTATGTTCCAATCTATGTCAGATGTTTTTTAATTGAATTACAGTAATGTTGTATTTCAGTCCAGTTTTGCCTTAGTTGTCCCACCTCAATTTATTTTTTAATCCCTGCTTTGACTACAACATAGTCAGTCACTGAATAAAGTGAAGAGCTATACTGTTGTGAACTTCATGTATAGCTGACAATATATGTTTTAGGAACCAGACAAAGCAAACAATACCAAATGCCGCATCAATGATATTTACTTTGATTAATACATGGATGGAGTTTGGGATCATATGACTGCTGAAAGTACAGTGTAATGTTATGCTGAACAACTGCAATGTACAGGTAGGCAATTAAACAGTGTTTCAGTGTTTACCAATATTACTAGAGTATAGTACCTAATTGCAATTTATGTACATGTACAAGGTTTATGATATTGATTATAATTAATGTAGTATAGTACAATACAATGTACTGTTTTACAATACATTACAACATGTACAAAAGTGTTTAACAGTATGTGTTCAGCATGAAGGTCATATTTGTATATCAAAAGGGATGTACCAATAATTTTTTATCTACTGTATTCATACAGGTAGTTATACAGTACCTGTACCCGTGACATGGGTGAAGCCAAACTTGAGACAGGTGAGGCTTTTGCCTCACCACCATTTTTCAGGAAAACATTTATTTGGACAATATGTGTATATTAAGTCTGTGAAGATAAAGGAAAGCACATTATTCTAGTATTGCCCCAATAAAATCAATTTGATCTCTGGAAAAGGCAGATTTAAATTTAGGTAAACACTCTACTTCAGCTTCAGTATAAATATTTTTTTTGAAATTTCCCTCATTTCCATTATGGCTACTTCCTTGTATATAGTAAATGTTATGTTATATAGAGATTATTTAATGGGAGAGATGGTATATGAATTTTATTCTGTGGGAAAATATAAAATTGGCCAAGGAAAATATCATATTGACCGAGGGCAATAGCCGAAGTGTCAAAGTGATATTCTTTGAGATCAATATCATATTTTCTCAGGGAAAATATTAATACTCCAACACAACTAAAACTTATTTATAAGTTTTGAATGTCATCACCCAATGATGGTGTGATATAAAATGATACAATTGAATTCTTCTGATATCGGATCCAATATTGGATCTGATACAGGATTTTGCCTGATGCGAAATCTTATTTATTTCCCAGGGAAAACATGCTATTATAATTATGGAATAAATATTTATATACAATGATCTTTCCTTTACAGCACAAAGAGAAGAGGAGTTTCTAAAAGATTGCAGTAGGCTATACAGTGGGAAAATACAGTACATCCATCTCTGAATGAAAGCCTTCATTGAGATGCTGCTAAATATGTGTTTGATTCAGAAAGCAACACTGGAGTCATATTGGACAAAAACAAGGTAATGTTTGTTTTATCACTGATGGCCAAGGGGAAAGACAGGTGTCATTCTCGGGCTAAAGGCTGAGAGGCCGTTTCTTTGTACTTTTCTTTGGCATTTTTGAAAAAAGTGGACCCAAAGCTCATTTATTTAAATTCAAGTCCCGCAAGTCAATTTCCAGAGCCAACCCTGAACATATGTGTATTGCCATTATTGTGACACTATAACCTTTTCATAAGATTAATTAGACTAATCAGAAGACTGATTATAGAGTATTTTATAGGTCATGTACAGAAACAGGTCACTAAATAAAAAAATAATATCATTTTGTAATGTATGAATTCAAATCATGAAGTAAAATGATATAAAGTACTGTGTATGAAAAAATGAAAATTCGGCCTAAAATGGAAAATTTGGCCCAAAATGAAGATTTTTGAAGGAAAAATAATTAAATTTTAGAAAAGAAAGTTCGAAAAATGAAAAATCATGATCCTAGGGAAATAAACCCCACGTTCAATCCCTCCAAGTAAATAACCTCTATGCATTTTCTCATTATAGATGGAATCAGGCAACCCCCAGTTAGGAAAAAACTTTACGAGAGACCGATTTCAGCTACTTTTGCGGTTCTGGCACATGAACAATAATGAGGTTGCATTAGTTGAAGACAAGCCTGGCTGCAACCCCTATATCAAGGTCAGGTGCTTGATTTCTACGTTCAACGGGAATTCTGCCATAATACTCTCCATGAAAACATTGCTCTGATTGCGGGACTGGTCTCTATGAGCAAGAGGTAAAATTTTTACCTTGATAACTTTCTGTGCAAATATGTAATACAAGACCCTATTTTTACACTTTTATATTTTGCTTTCACATTTAAAACATATTCACACCACAGGAACAGTGCATGACTTTCCTGGTTAATGCCATATATCTTTAGACAAGTTACATGAAATAACTTTATTTTATTTTTTTTTCTTTGTTCCTCTCAGACATTTGATTTAGTTTACCCTGAAAACAGAAGAATGGTACTACTGAAATTAAATCAACAGAAATAACAAGCAATATTCATCTGTAACAACTTAGTCCAGTGTAATTTTGATTGTATATATTCGGGGGTACATTGTTATGATTAATTAGACATCAATAGTTTGTCATTCCATATATGTGAGTGAGGAATATAACAGTGAATAATAAAATAAATATTTAATTCTATTTTTGGTGAATGCTTGACACTTGACGCTTTCACAAGATATTCCACTTGCACTTCGGGCTTCGTGAAATATCACTAGTGAAAGATGCACAGGTATTCAACCTCAATAGAAATAAATATTTGTATGTTATTTCTGACTGGTGTATATTGTAACTACTAAACAGTAGAAAGAACACATTGAACAGACTCAGTGAAATACATGTCTCAAGAAAGGAATCGTGGTACATAGATTTGTACAAAATATTTATTGAACATATAGCGCATTTTCTGAAATTCGTTCATATGATAAGTAAAACTAATATTTGTTATACAAATGATAATCAGATAGCATAATCATTTACATATTGCAGGATAGCAACCGATGGGGACAGTGGATAGCACAGATCAAATGATCACACAGTGATGGATGAACTCCAATACTGGCATAAAGTGGGCGTTGCAATACTCAGTTGAATGCTGCTTAACTCTTACATTGTATATGGAGCACACAGATACAGAAAAGACAATGCAAAGGTATGTAGTTTAAGAAAACTCATGTCAGCATGAGCTACAGGTATGGTCGAAACTGATCATTGAGAGGTACTTTTGGTACATACATGTACATATACTAGCTAATCTTTTCACTACAGTAGGTGTCGAGTTTGCGACTGTTCTCAACAGCTGCTCATATCATTAGCTAGCCCCTTGACTGTCAAGTCTGATTATGAATTTCAATAACCCTATGGCAGTGTAATCATGTAACAAATGTATTGTATCTTTTTTAAAGAAACTGATATAAAGTGATATTTTCTTTAATTTTCTTTTAATATCAATTACAATTTTGAATATACATCACAATATATATATCGATTTCAATGTAAGTGAACATTTATAAATAATATTACTGATGTTTGTTTTCAGATACTCATTTATGATTGACCTGATTGAGGGCCTTGCAACTGCCTCCTGTCCTGCACTTTAGTTAATGCACTAAGCCATTGGCCAGGAATATTACCTGACAACAAGAAAAGCAGTATGTTCTGTGTAGCCAGCTAGGGACCTGTCACCATTCCAGGACAGAATGTGGAAAGGGTTTCATTTGAAATGTTTCTTCTCAACAGCAAGAGGAGAGGATATGAATTTGGGCAACTCCTGCTGGCAGACACATTGAACATGAATATATAGTTATACTATAGCACAGAATATATCTCATTCAATACCTTCTTCAACCAACAATCTGTAGGTTGAAATGCAAAAACGATGGGAAAAAATTAAAGGAAAATACAAGGGGCATAAATCAATCAATCTAAATGTCCAATTTATACAACTGTAACTTTTCAATATAAATAATGAATAAAACAAACAAACAAACAAACTAAGCATGACTTGTCAAGTTAAACCATAATCTGTTGCCATGGTAACATATATTCATTGCCATAATGCCAACAATAAGTTAAAACTTTGAGCAGATTTTTTTTGAGGATAGAATTGAAATCAATCTGGACGCTAGTGAATTAATTGTACTGTAAATTGCAAATTCTTACAAAATGTTACATCCACTTACCCGTTGTCATGGTAACAGATATTGATATATGTATGTGTGAATTTCTCTTATCTTCTATACATGTATTGATCCAGAATGATTTAATTAACTTCATATTTATATTATGTATTGATATCAGTAGACAAAATAAGATACAAATGTAATAATTAATTGTTTTTGTAATACCATCAATATTTTGGTAAAAGATCAAGGATTTTAGTAGAAAATGAGCTTTGATGAGATTATAAACGTTATGGTCGGCCGACGGTGCTATGTATTGTTCCAGATATCATCTGCAAATGACAAATTCATGGGCAATTATATTTTTGTCTAGTTTTTTGTCCTATTTTATAATTTATATTTGATTGGATGTGATGTAGGGGCAAATGGATTAATTCATGATTACCTATGAATTGTATTTTACAGCGTTATTTTTCTAATAAGTAAAATGGCGGCCATATTGATGACGTCATATCTAATTTGCATATTTGAATAATTTATTCATCAAGATAATCATTTTAGCTTTCCAACGATGTATCATACATGGTTCCATCGGTAATAATGACTAAGTTATGAAGTCAGATATACCGAGGCATAATTTTCTCTATTTTACCATGAAAAGTCTAGCACTGAGGCAAAAGCTCTTCATTCTTGAATTAGCAGCAAAATGAAATATTTGCCTTTTTTTGTAGCATTGATAGGGTTAAGAATGCCATGTGGTCTAAATTCCTGAAGCTTTTTAATCCTTTATAATCAAAAGTGCAATGATTTGCTTATGTTTAAGAATGCCCTATGGTCTAAATTCCAGGAGCTTTTTAATGTTGAATAATCCTTCGTGATTTAAAGTTAAAAATTTTACATTACTATTCCTTTATGATCCGAATCAATCCAAAATCCAGAAGTATAAAGCTTATCCTGACTGTTCATAATCCACACATATGTGACGATTCAAGCTTATTTTACAATCTTCATCTAAATAACAAAACTCATCACATCATAGAAAATTGGTTCCATTTTACAGCTTCATCTTAACATATAACTCATACCTCTACAATTCCCCGAACAGAGTCCATAAGTACGTTTTAGATATTACACGATATTTATTTGATAGGTCCATATGTTCACAACCATATTTCTAGTTCTCTGATAGCCTGGTTTATCTTGACACTACGACTAGCTTTTCCTTCGAAAATATTCTAAATGTACAGCAAATGAACTAATCTAATAATCACTCTTCAGTTGTTCTATTTAAAGGTTGTACATATCGTTTTTTTTAAATGTATAGCATAATATGAACTAATCTAATTAATCACTCTCTGTAGTTGTATTTAAAGGTTGTATATGTAATTTCTCTGAATCTATAGTAAATCATCTTTTCTTATAATCACTCTGTAGTTGTTCTATTTAAAGTCCCCATCTAAAGTTTAAACCACTTTGGCTTATATTGTAGTCTTACCCAATGTTATCAAAGTGTGATATGTGAAACTTTTTTTTTTTATTTCAAAAAGTGGTTTTTGATAAACTTTTTGTTCCAAAATTTGTGAATTTATTTAAAACTAACTTTTAGAGGTCATTCATATCTTTTAATTAGCAACAACTCATACCAATGCAGAACATTCATCCTCGCAAGTTTTTTGCCGAAAAAATTAAGAAAATCGGTTCATAAATAAGCAAGAAATGAACTTATCAGTGCATGAAAATGGTTCCAAGAAAAATGCATTTAAAAATTCTAGTTCTCATATAAACCAATGGTACAATGATATCTAAAACATAATATATTCTTCCTTTTAACCTGGTTAGACAATCAACATTGGTATATTATTGAAGTCTAGCATAATTAGAAAAGATTGACATCGAAAAAAAAATTTCAATTTTTTTCAAAAAAGTTTGGTTACCTAAGTGACATCACTAATGGTGCAAAATATTTTTGATATGCTAAAACATTGAAGTGGTCCATTAAATATGGCATTTTATTATTGAAATAGTGTGTCCTTTGATCAATCTTTGCATTGATGTTAAAAAGATAATATTTTTCGAAATACATTAAGAAATATTTGATGATTAAAAAATTTCATCTTTTTTTGAAAAATGGCGGGAAATTTGAATATTTGAGAAATGAAATGCTCACAACTTTTTTTTCAAAAAAATTTTTCTTTCAAAAATCTCTAGAATTACTTTTTAAGTCATGACAAATAGTAAATGAATGATAAAAAAATATTTTCAAACTTTAGACGGGGACTTTAAAGGTTGTATATATGATTTCTTTCAATATATAGCATATGAATTAATCTAATTAATCACTCTGTAGATGTTCTATCTAAAGATTCAATATAAATGTCTCTGTTGTGTTGTTGTGCTAATTAAAGGTTGTATATATGGATGAAAGTGAAAGTATCTACTACTTATGAATACAAATTTTTTATGAAGTAGAAAGGGAGTAATTACATTTTCCTCATAATTTAAGAGTGGAGCTATTCACAGGGAAATTGCCAGCAATTTCAGAATCCCCTGGCATCACATATATAAAGTATATTTCAATCAAATGTCAAAGTAACAATGGGACAGCAATGGATGTGGTCAATGAATTCATGGGTCATTTATTTATTTATTCAAATAACTGTCAAAAATTCACTTGGGCGCTATTTTCTCAAGGTAAATTATTGATTTTCCTGTCAAAAAGTATTCAGATATGTTTTACATCAAAAAACTGATAATTCATATCCAAAATTATTATATAAAATTATTTGAATACAATCTTCAAATTCATGCCCAGTGGGCCAATATTTGAAAGTAGGTCAAATTGAGGGCCTAATTATATTGGAAACATAACAAAATAGCCTTATTTAATGATTTCAGTTTTCACAAGTATGATAACTGGTGAGAACTTAAACAACAGAATCATCCAACTAAATAATGGATTTCAACATTTTTTAGATACAACCTTTAAGTAGAATATTCAGAAATAATTTCCAGTGCTAGTTAGGGGGCGAAAGTGAAACAACATTACCAAGGGAATAGCCTGGGACCAATAACAATATTTGACTTATATTTCGGTTAAACTGAACTTAATAGTACAAATAATACTGTATTCTACTTAGCTTATAAACCCTTAAATAAATCCCCTGGTCCCTTAGGTGGTTCTGCTCCAATAAGTTTAAAATTAACAACACAGTGCTCGGTGCCCTTGTAAAAATGTCATCATTTGATGTATTTTTCATATAATCACTTTCAAGTAGAGAATGTGAGAAAAATCAGTTTCTGAATCAAACCTCATAAAAACATAAATACTCATTAAATATACATTATCTGATAGAATTGTATATATTTGTTTATGTCAAAATAAGCAATCACTAAAATTATATCAAAAAAATATTTTTATATTCAAAAGACTTAACTTTTTAATTACTACTTCTTAAACTTATCTCTAAAATTTTTATTTTAGTACCTGATGATAGAATATTCAACTCTGCCGAAAAATTTGCACAATTATTGTAAGAATTGGCAATGTTTAAAAATACTTCAAATGACCCTCAGGAAATAACTCCTCTCCTTTTACAGGACCCTTGACTTTTGAGATGATCCCTTACTTCTAGGATGAGGGCATATTGGATTTGGACATGATCCATTTTATAAATGTAGTATATCTACTTTGGGATCTTCATGCAAAAGCACAATACATCTATAATCTTATTAATCTTGATAGAGAACATTCAACTCATCCGCTGGGACCTACTGAAGTGACCTGTCCCAGGGGCAAAGGGTATAAAGTCTGACTCTATGTAAGCCCCCACTTGGATTATCTTCTGGTGCACTAATTATGAATAAGAAGAAACTAGCATTTATTAATGCACAATCAAATTGCTGAAAAGGATACTGTCTTAGGTATGTGGATACTCTGAAAAAAATACTCAATCTGTCTGATTTAATATCATGAAAAAATGTTGTGAGAAGTAGCTAAAATACTATTTTTAACCACAGGAATTCATAAGTTTCATTCATGGATTTCAGAGCATCCAGCCTCCTTTGAAAAAGATAAGATAGCAGATCAATTGCAACAACATACTAAAGGAGATATACAAAGAAAAAAAACACTGTAAGGAATGTTCCCAGGTCAAAATGACCTTCAAAATTCCCAACCCCTTAATCTCTCTTTGTATTATTTCCCTTTTATTATATATGTGGAGTAATGCTTTTTCCCATTTGTAGCAGATCATCATTTTATTATACTTAAAGGAGATAGCAAGCCTTATCTTATTATACTTAAAGAGGGTACACAGAAAAACTAGATCTAGTTAGAGGTCGTAATGACTCCTCATTTGACCTTGAACTTCCTTTAATCTCCACATTCATTATTTCCCTTTTATTGAATATGAGGAGTAATAGTTATAGCACCTATTTGTAACAGATCTTCATTTAGTTTGTTTTGTAACATAATGATACAAAATTGATGCACTGATTAATGCATGTATAATGATAGGCTTGACATAGCTGAATTGCATAGGTATAGCACATGCACTAAATGCAGGGGCGTAGTCAGCTTTTATTAGGGGGATACGATTGCCAAAAAATTTTGGTTTTCAGTCAGGGGGGTGCGATCGTGGCATAAGCAAGCCAAAGAAATGTTGAATTTCACAAAAAGTGATGCAACTTCCTTCAAAATTGAGCTAGTAGCTTCAAATAAAAAGCATTTTAAAGCTATTTTCCCCTTGCACCCCCTCCCCCCACCCCCCCCCCACAGCTACATATGAATGCCTCACAAGTTAAACTTCACCATATAAGACTTCAACATTGCAATAATTCACCATAAAAATGTCTTATATTACAAGGCCTTAGCATTACCATGCCTCACTAAACACCCAAGGATTCTAAGAAATTTTGTGTCTAAAATTCAAAATCAAATATTTAGATAATGTGCTTATATACTGAACAAAAAATTAGCTTGGGGGATATTTTCTAAAAATCTCTGTTTGTCCCTCACAACATATATCTTGAAAAGTGGCTTATATCTAGTAAGCACACACTTTAAGCTCTAAGATCGTTCAATTTATGATGCCATAACAGATATGATGTCTATGTTAACATAGCCTTGAGGCTTCAGGTAGTTTTTCATTTAACATCATCCCTGTCACAGAATCCCACCAGAGCCAAGAAAATCATCTAAATTCAACAGCTCCCGAAAACGAAATGAACGTGTTAAATATCACTTCAAATCTACTATTTTGACATACACTCCCATTCATAAGTTTGGCAACTGGAAATCTTGATTAGATAGCATATCAAAACTTGTTAATGTTTGAGTCTTAATTTTATTTCTTAGAGTTAGGAAATTTGCGACAATTTTTTTTTTAAGTCAATGAACAGGCTTTGATCAGTGACCTAAAAGGGAACTTCTTGCCGGGCAAACTTATTGAGGGGGGGGGTGTAGTAATCAAATACTATGTTCATTGCACAAATGATAAAAACCTGTGGAAGAACAGTATCATTGAGCCACTCACAATCTTCAGTTCTAAACCCTAAATAGAAAGATCATGTTATAAGCCAACTGGTAAACTCTAAAGTTAAGGCATTTATATAATATATACAAGAGGCTTAAAGGTGCAACAATTAGTGCAGAGGGGCCATTCAACGATCATCGACCAGTGTCAAAATATATTTAAGTTTGGATATTTTATCAAGACTAACATATATTTTCATTATCTACAAAGAAACCACCAAGATGAACATTATTTCAGCTGATATTCCTCTTGAAAAGTGGTGGATCTTAAAAATCTATAAGTAGGACTCCCTTTATAGAAGCTTTGAACCTTATACATACATTTTAAGAAAATAGGTGTGTCAAAGAAGGTGTTAGCCAAATATTGACCTGATAGCTCAGAAAAAATAAACATTTTCGAATTTTCTCTCTACAGTCCTTGTTGCCCCTTTAAATTCAAATAAAGTCTCCTTTCTATATAACTACTGCAAATCTACAGTAAAATGTTTATAATTACAGATTAGTGAAGAATTGGTTTACTTAAGAATGTGACAACACTTGAAGAGGTTGAGTGCAAATTAGAATGTAGATACATTTATGGGTATAAAGGATTGACATATTTGGGGTAAGGTGACATGCTTACCAAACCAGTGTATTCCTTCAGTCATATCACTGTTCCACAGCCGGATGGCAGTTAGCTTCATTCAAGATGGTTGCTGAAATTCTTTCGTTTTCGATGAACCTCCAATTTCAACTAAACTAAGGTGAATCTGGATTTCAAATGCTTTGCCATGCAAAACAACCGCGATATTTTAAAGAAATTGACTTAGAATGACTCTAACTGAAGTTGATGATGACGTCATGATTGCGTAGATCATCAACTTCAGTTAGAGTCATTCTAAGTGAAGCCGGCAACCATCTTGAATGAAGCTAACTGCAGTTAGAGTCATCCAGCTGAGGAACAGTGTATATGAAATACCTGCATGAATCAAGATTGGAATTAAGGTGACAGAGACACATATTGCAAGCAACGTGTTCAACTGACCTACAACTTGTATTCTTTACAATCTCAAATATATTAACTCCTAAAAGTCGCCATGATATCAAATAAATGGTGAAATTATTTCAGATTCAAAATAAAAATTTTGTAGATTCTCCCAAATCGTTTATGTGGCTACCTACATTTGAAAGGATCATTTGAGCCAAAATTATTCTAAAATGAAAAGGAAATCGGAGAGGTTCCTTGCTAGATCTGATTCTCTTTGACAAAAAAAGTTAAAATCAAAATTCATGTTATAACATATCTATGTACTATAAAACAAGTCAATTTATTTAAGTAAATGGAAAACACTGGTTCTTTTAGAAACAAAATATTAACCCCTTGTGCTTACATCCAGTAAAGAAGGTCATCTTCCAGAGCATAACTGACATTTTCCATAGCAAGTGGGTGATTAATTATATGCAGAATCCAGAATGGGTCTTGGCCAAAATACAAAATATGGAACCAATTCATTCATTTTCAGTCTCTAATCTTGGCAATTCAAAATCAATATCGAACATAATGTTACCATCTGGTAGGAGTTCAGATCACAAATGATTATGAAAGTGTGACAATCTGTTACAAATATAGACTCCAGAAAGTTACAAAAATGATTGCTGATCATAATGTATGTCGGCACTTTTTGTTAGTAAGATAACAAGACAATTAGTTATGTTGTCTTACTTCCGTGGAAAGTGCATCTTTAAAAGTCATGGCCTGGTAGTAAAATCAACTTAAGATTTATCTAGTGTAGGTATACTGCATACACCTTACATTTCACAAATGCTACTCTAATTGAAAATTTACAAAATTTAGCTTTATTCGGTCTATCACTGAAAATAGATCTACTTTCATTAGTTATCATTTAACATAATGTTTATTATCTTCTTTGAAACTTTTTACTGAAAATTCAATATTCAGCAAAAATTGCCAAATTGAATATTTCCAATCATACAGTGAATGCAAGAACCTCTGAGAGATAAATTGATAGATGGCACCCTAGGGATACGTCTTACCATGCAGTACTAATTGGGCATAATTACATAGAAACATTATATTACAATATATAGACATATCTACTGTTAGCGCCTGATTTGGTAGGGAAACTGACCTATTTATTTTTTTTAAATCAAAATTAAATATACCAATATGATGGATACCAATACCAATTGATCTCAATGAATCAAGAAAGCAACAGAATAATAGAAAACAACCTACAAACCATATGAATTATCAACAATAGTAATCCAAGGCCAGGACATACCAAAGAAAAAACCATTCAGCCATTAGGGATTGAAATATCATTATCAAAAACTTGTCAAGAGTCTATATGTATGTATCATTATATTGATTTAGTTAATAATCATTTTTTAAAACAGTGATTTTCAAGTCTGAATGTGGATCTAGGGGACAATTAAACACCCACATTTGGCACATTAGTTTACACTGAATAATAAGCTGACACGAGATTGTAAATGTGAAAACAAACCCTGATAACTATAAGAATAATTTACCAGGATTTACCAGGGGGGGGGAGCTTTTTGACAGTTTTGGCAAAAAAATCATGCCAAAAGTGCTCAGAATGGTGAAAAACTGCATGATTTTGAAAGAATTTCTGTCCAGGGGGGGACCGGCCGCTCCCTCGCAGGCTACGGGCCTGATATAGTATATTATCTGGCCATCTTGACTCATCTAAGGTATTTCCAAGAAAAGAAAAGTTCAGTATGATATGGTATATAGGTGATTTATGACTATGTAGTCTTATTTTTAGGACACACCATTGCAGAAAAACAATATGATGGTCGACTTTTTAAAAAACATCGAAAATCACGAGGGATCAAAAAATAACTCCATCACCATCTTATCAATTCAGCTGAGAAATTCATAACCCAAATTGAAGATTATTTCTCACAAAGTCGATCACATCTATATCCTATTATAAGATGCAATGTGATGATTTTGCAAAGTCAACCCTGACAAAAATCTTGAAGCCAAAACAACCAATCCAAATCTTCATATAAACTCACAAAAGACATGTTTTTGAGAGGGTACCATTTGCCACGATCCTAAATTCTACCATTTAAAATAAGTGACACTTCTAGCCAGCAATTTTGGGAGGAATTTACCAAAATGATCAACTGTCAAAAGATGTTTTTGAAGGAAGTACATGATGTTATAGGATGTTCATAGTGAAATAAATTAATTCTATTATAAAATCGATATCCAGGAATTAGAGGCTAAGTGTTGACTTCCCCCTGAGTTGTGACTTTACCATACAAAAACACAAACTCCCTCCAGTTCTAAATCAAACAATCCAATGTGAAAAACAGTAAAAATTAATGAATAAAGCAAAAGTGAGCATAGTGGAGACTAATATATTCACAAAAATGCCTCAAAATCTCTCACTTTTTAACAATTCAGAGAGAAAAACAGAAATATCTCCAAGGAGATTGAGATATTTTTGAACAGGAATTTCCTCTTGGGAGCATGCTCTACAATGGCTATGAGAGAATCAATTTATTGGAAAATATTGCAGAGAAATCAAACAATTTTCCGAGTGTTTTATCTCCAATTACTGTAATAGCTTCTACTGATAGGACATAATAATTGATGGAAAGATGGACAATGAGAAAAAGATGTGAATGCGTACGACAGGAAGAACAGTAGCTCAGCTTTGACGCCTTTTAGCCACTGGCTGCTATAAAAATTAAGTCTCAATCAGCATTCTGTCATTCTGCATTGGAAGATTGGGATTCCCAAAAGATCTAACAGTATGTACCTTATGATAACATTGTACCCCAAAGGTATGCATACACTGTTTCCCGAATACATACATGTACTGTATCCCTAATAGACTGTACCCCTAATACCTACATGCACTGTACCCCTAACAGACTGTACCCCTAATACATACATGCACTGTAACCCTAACAGACTGTACCCCTAATACATACATGCACTGTACCTCTAATATATACATGCACTGTACTCCTAATACATACATGTACTGTACCCCTAATAGACTGTACTCCTAATACCTACATGCACTGTACCCCTAATAGACTGTACCCCTAATACATACATGTACTGTACCCCTAATACATACATGCACTGTACTCCTAATACATATATGTACTGTACCCCTAATAGACTGTACTCCTAATACCTACATGCACTGTACCCCTAATAGACTGTACCCCTAATACATACATGCACTGTACCCCTAATACATACATGCACTGTTCTCCTAATACATAAATGTACTGTACCCCTAATAGACTGTACTCCTAATACCTACATGCACTGTGCCCCTAATACACAAATGCACTGTACCCCTAATAGAGTATACCCCTAATACATACATGCACTGTACCCCCAATACATACATGCACTGTACAACTAATAGACTGTACCCCTAATACATACATCCACTGTACCCCTAATACATACATGCATTATACCCCTAATACAAACATGCATTGTACCCTTAATAGACTGTTCCCCTAATACATACATCCACTGTACCCCTAATACATACATGCACTATACCCCTAATACAAACATGCACTGTACCCTTAATAGACTGTACCCCTAATACATACATCCACTGTACCCCTAATACATACATGCACTATACCCCTAATACAAACATGCACTGTACCCCTAATACATACATGCACTGTAACCCTAACGCATGCATTGAAGTCCATCCATTGTAATTAAACCAACAAACAACATTCAGTAGAAAAACAATTTGATTCACTGAGTTTTTTCTATTGACACGCTCAGGAGTAATTTGTATAATATTTATTAACATTCAATTTATTGAACTTTATTGATACATTATATTTAAAAAATATAAGGGTATTAATTTAGATCCTTATTAAATACGAACATTTTGGTGTTAACATCAATGTTACACCATTTTCCCTAAGAATTTGGTCAGGGACAAGGACAGAATCTGATGGCTTCCCCGAATATAAAAGTGCTTTTATTTATTGATTTTTCAATATTATTTTAAAAATTGATATACTCTAACAAAATGTAATTACGCCCCCACTAGCATACACTGATATCGACATTAGCCAAAGTAATTGGCATCATTGATGGTTGCAAAGCCTACTACTATCTAAGGAAGAGAGAAGACACCCCTCATGAGATTGGGTTTATCAGAAGGAAACTCCCCAGTCAAATCCTACTTACTATATCAGGAAGAGAGAAGAGACATCTCATAAGATTGGGTTTATCAGAAGACTCCCCAGTTAAATTTCAGTTACAATTTTCAGTTACAATATTATGCCTACATAAAGCAATATTTTTTCCATATTCAAAATCCCATGAAAGACCACAAATATTCCTCTTGAGGTCATTAAAATCTCGACAACAATGAAACTGTATATCTATCCTAATCAGAGAGTAGTATTTACCACTCTACTGGCTGGGGCTCAGGGTTAACCTATGGTGGTTCAGACAAAACCCAATACTATTCTACCTTGGTACATGTACAGTGAAACCTGTATAACTAGAATACCATTAATGTCTCAAAATAGTCATGTACATAGAAGATTTTCCTGTTGCAGAAGTTCATTTATATTAAGAGATAGGTAATGATGACTTTGAAAGTGTTCAACGTATTAAAAAGTCCTACTTTCTGTGAGGTGTTTACTCTGTCTAGAGTCTAGTTTTAAATTCCATTCAAGTGAAGGTGAAGCTTTCTTTTAATAAGCTAACTCAAACAAATGTAAAGGGTATGAGGTGTTCCACTTTACAGCTAGTTTTCCTGTATATGATATATCCTTGATGGATCAAGATCGATAAATCCACAAAAATAACTGATTTATTTTTAGAGTAAACTTTGGCTTACCTGATCCTTTTGACTCAGCAGTTGTCAGCAGTTGCAGCAACAGTAACCATGGTAACCACAATTTCATCCTTCCCATCTCTGCAAATATACATCAAATTGATACATCACAAATCAAATTTCTCACTCAAAACTTTTCAATCACCATGTTCATCTCTTGGATATAATTTCACTCTACTGGTAGAATTCTACCCTTTTTCATAATTTGATTTCACCTCTTAAAAAAGAGATTCATCTACTGCATTCATTAATTGCTATTCAGAGGGTGGAAATTATGTTCCTCTTTAGGGGCAATTACTGTCTCACGATAGTCAACTTCATTCATAACAGTGATCTCCCCAGCATTAAAGCAACTGGGCGCAGCACCCAGCTGAGATTGATAATAGACTTGCACCCAACTGAAAATCCAAAATCCATTTGCACCCACTTGAAAATGAGAAAAATATTGAAAATGGGCATATTTTGACCAATTTTTATCTAAATTGTAAAATTTTGCACCCACTTGAAAAGAAATCCTGTAGAGATCGATGCATAATTACATTCTTAACTAAAAACTCTTCAGCCATTATTTGATGGACAGAGTTCTCTGGATGCACGGAGTGCTCTAGGGAGATGGAAATATATTTTGTAGTCATCCCTGATAGCTAGGAATAAGACCAATCAGTTTAATAACCCAGATGCGAGTAGAAATAATCTTGATTTACGTCATTAAAAATTCAAAATTCAGTCAAAGTAATATCATATTTGAAATCTACATGTAAAATTACATCTAGAAATGTGGTTTTAAAAAGTGTTTATCAACTTTGAAAAATTACTTTTCTTTGAAAATGTGACTTCTAGCTCGGGGAGATTCCCCATAGACCCCATGCTATAAAATCACAAAAAATGAAATATCTTTCCTTTTAGTGGACAGATAATATTTTGCTTTACTGGACATATTTTCATTAGTATAAGTATTAGACACATAAGGGTTATATGAAAATTGAGCCACTTAAATTGATAATATTCAAGTTTAAGGGAACTTTCTTATATACCTGCCATGTTAACTGACCCGAATCAGCCACCTGGTGGTGAAACTGGTAACTACCTACTCGCATTTGGGTAATTGACATCAGATATCTAAGGTAACCAGTTAAGACAAACATATCCTATTAGATTAGATTTGCGTCAAGGACTTCACTTTTTATTGACTTCAAATATACTGAACATAAAAAATGTATTCTACCGCAAGTGTTAAAAGGAACATTGATACACAGTCAAATGTTCAATATACTCGTACACAGGTTTTACAGTATATGCACAATATTTTGACTCTCAAGTACAATCCAATAAGTTAATCCACTTCCTCTTTGAAAATCTCTTTTATATAATATATACAAATACCTTTGTATGAAGAAGATGCTGTTTGATTGTTCTAAAACATTTGTCCATATGTGCTTTATATCCAAGTCTGTTAGGGATTTCATTAGCAGCAGGCAACAGGCGATTTTCACCGGTTGTTTTCACAAAATCACCTGTTGCTTTTAAGGACTTATTACCCTTTTCATGTTAAATTTATGATTTCCATTAATTTTGCCTATTTATTTAGCCTTTTTTGAGAAATTCTAGTGAAATCCCTGTCAGGTGAATTAATTTAATTTTCTGGTAAATGTTTTCTGGCTTAACACCACTGCGTATGCATATTTTCCCCTGGTTATCATGTTTACCTATGAGCTTAGTGTCTTATGCCACTAATATAAACATTTGAAACAATATCAACCTTAAATTCAATGGCTGTAAAGAATGAAAATCGATTTAGAATACGATTAGAGACTGTAATTCCAAAAGCCCAGACATGGGATGGAAATAACAGTGCTTTAATAATTAAACCCGTGAACATCTAATGAATAAAATATCATAGCTGATGTCTAAGAGAATCTTAACTGAAACGCCTTCCTAGATGATGAACACCCCTGTAAGACAAAGATCCCTATATGATGAACACCCTTCTAAAATGAACACCCCTGTAAGATGAACACCCCTGTAAGGTGAACACCCCTGTAAGATGAACACCCCTGTAAGATGAACACCCCTGTAAGATGAACACCCCTGTAAGATGAACACCCCTGTAAGGTGAACACCCCTGTAAGATG
Source organism: Owenia fusiformis (assembly GCA_903813345.2). NCBI lineage: Eukaryota > Metazoa > Annelida > Polychaeta > Sabellida > Oweniidae > Owenia > Owenia fusiformis. Next base: position 6,610,628 of record CAIIXF020000003.1, on the reverse strand, counting down.
AACACCCCTGTAAGATGAACACCCCTGTAAGGTTAACACCCCTGTAAGATGAACACCCCTGTAAGGTGAATACTTTTTGATGGAACCCATTTTTGATCGCTCACTCCAGGCTCACATATTATATCTCACAATGAAAATTTCGAACACTTTTTGCAAAGTTCCAAATGCGTTTTAGATTAGTATTTACTACATATATGCGTGGTTATACAAAGGGAGAGCTTACCTGCAAACAAACCCCTCCCCTCCTGAATTAGCACTAAAGTTAGCATGAAACAATTCAAAAAAGAAACATTAGATCAAACAAGGCATTAACACGCATAATGTATCACTACCTGCTATTTGTTACAAACCTCATGTCATTTGTTACAGCCACCAAACTCTGAACACCAAATGCCAAACACCACCAAGGTCCACAAGAAATTCAGAGACAATAACAATATGTCACCATTTGTGGCAGAGAGAGTATAAAAGCCCAGACTGAGTGCCTGGTATGAACTAACACCTAATAAGATGTAGCATAACAAAATGACAAATCATGTTCTCTATTAAACCTAAATCATTGTAAATTGTTTTAGACACCTCCCTAAATGCCCAGTAGAATCTATTGAAGGATGATTGTACAAATTAAATTGTGTCAAATCAAATTATAAATCTAATCTGTTGAAATTATATCATGAATTGAACAAATATGGTCGCACTTGACAATCACCAACTTTAAGATGAACAGCATGTTTCTAAACCTTAATCTTCTTTCTCTTCTAATTTCTAATATATTTGACATTTTAAAACAATCCCGCCACACTCTCTAAGGATGGTATAATAATGAAAGTCTTGCCCTTTTATACATGTACAGTAAAATTCATATATCCAAACACCTCTCTAATTCGAACACCTCTATAATTCAAACACCTCTCTTATTTGAACACCTCTCTAATTCGAACAAATCTCTTATTTGAACACCTCTCTAATTCGAACACCTATCTTATTTGAACGCCTCTCTAATTCGAACACCTCTCAATATGAACAATTAATCTCTGTCCCAATTTTGTCCTCTCCCATTGATTACCATGTAAAATTTGAAATATGAACACCTGCTAATCTGAACACTTTTGACTGGTCCCTGTAGTGTTCAGATTACACAGGTTTTACTGAACACTAAGCTGATAAGTCATGTTATAGTTGTAATTAATTAACTAATAAATTAACTAATAATTGATAAACTAAAAGAAACAAAGTTAAACTGAGGAAATTGGTACTAATTAATAAAGTTGTATTTCTATTTTTAACATTCATAAAAATTAACATCATGTTTTTTTACCTTATTTTCGGTTTACCCAATTCTCTTTTCAACTATTTACCTTATTCTGTTTTTTCCTTCTTATAGTCCTTAAATACCATATTTCCCATTCTACCATGCTCTATGAACTGTTTGTTGGCTGAATGTGGTATTCCAAGTGCATTCACTCAGAGTCTGAACACACTGATTTATTTAATTGATTTGATTTTATTATCGAATTAACATCCGTATTTATCTAGCACAGTTCTCAAATAAATATCATTTCCTCTAATAATTCTTAAAGAAAGTCTGTGGTGTTCGATTGTTTTTGACATTTTGAAATCGTTCTATCACGCCACACTAAGGATGGACAGATTGGAATGCACAGGTTGCAGAGTGTATCAGATTAAAGACAGAGAAGTTGGAACACTTGCTCTGTAACAACACCTACAGGTAATGTGTGAAGATACCTGTGTCTTAACCCTTACAAAAAATCTATAAATAATCCAACAATTCGACTCACCATTCTCTTAAAATTTGAATCAGGGGTGATATTTTGGGCATTTTTATATAATTAAAAGTATCATCTTCAACTGTATTTTTATTATCGTTTAGTTTACACTCTAATTTTAGTTGTATTTCGTTAAACAAAACATGAGGATTTTGATGTTTTCTCCGAGGGCCAGGATCGGAGAGGAACAGCTGTTTCAGATCATAGAATAGTTAGAATAAATCCCCAATTAGCACGATGAGAACTCTAACCTTCTTGATGCTGAATTCCTGATAAAACCTCCGAAAAGGGAATTTTAAAAATACAAAGTTTCCACTTATGATCGCCATGAGTTGCAAATATACAACTTTATCAAACTCCGAGGTCATTAATCCTGGCCTTGCTTTGGATACAGTTTCTTATTTCCCTTGGGTGACATCAGATAAATTGCTATATTTTGCGAGGTCTTACATTCTCATTATACCTGTTAAAGCATCCAGTCACTACTTGTAGATACAACATAATTAGACATGCAAGTATACTGGAGTTCTCTCATACGCTTCTGCTTCGAATACATCCACACTTTACTTCATTTAACATATCCTCCGCAAAAGTAGCGATTGAAAAACACAGCTTTCGCAGACAGTTAAGACGCTTCAATAAACTCACTTGATTTATATGCTAAATATTTTCAGACTACAATTCTTTGAAGACTTTTTAGCCTCCAACAGGATGTACATGTATAATTTAGAAATTGTACAAAATTGTAAAGGGAAGGCAAATTATATTTTTTCAAAAATTCTTAGGGCCCTTTTGAAAATTTGGGCCTATTTTTCAAAAATAGATTCTAATTCGTATAAAAAGGCCTCTTTTTCAAAATAAATCTAAGGCCTAAAATGAAATCCGCCAGTTTGTTTGAATTTCTATTCATTTTATCTTAACATTCACTTTCAGAAAGAAACAATGACAAATGCAGCTATAGATTTTTATTCATTTGCCATTGATTTGATTTTAATGGTTCATTTCTCCCAGTATGATGCGAAATGCAGAAAGGACACGATGACATGACTGTAACCGTATTCACACCAGTTAGCACTATTCTCATTCTACTTATCATACTACATTCGCAATGGGATAAAGTTTTGCACATTCAATAATGCAGCATAAGTTTAGACCAAATCAGAGTTATTAATAATATCTGGACTCTAATATGTGCCCCTCTGCAAAAATCACACTGCATCTGTAGAATCTTTAGTATTGTCATGACTAATTGTGATTTGTTTAATTTTCACTTATAAATGCAAAAGTTCATATTTGAATGAGATACACAGAGGATATCCTATGATTTTTTTAGGGATACCATTTTTAACCATGAGTGGATATTGCCCATCCAAGAGTGGATAAAAATGTTAGCCTGAGAAAATCATAGGATATCATATTTATCCTATGGTCGCTATTTTTGTATGGACTTAAAATAATTTCACCTAATAGTTGCTGTTTTCTAATTCTTATCTAATTTTTTCATTCTATTTTCTGTGAACTTATTTTTACTCAATGCAAAATGATTGCATGAAAAAATTGAACTCATTTTTACTGAGCAAATAATCTTGGAACTTTATTGTTGCGGATCAAACAGACATGTGGTTATTTGGCACCAAATTCAAAACTAATGAAATAAAAATTGTCATATGAGTCGGATGCGATTTTAGATATACCAAATTTATCTTGTGTTGTTATCCCCATATATATTTAGTATCCATCAGATAAATCTTGTTATCTTATCATACTATATCATGTACAGTACCTTGTTAAAACAATATTTCCCAAAAGATGCAAACATGTTATAAATACATGTTACAATACTATATTATTATATCTTTTATTGACAATTTAACTGATTCAATATTGGAGTATATTCTCTATAAGAATCCTAACTAGAATAAGGAAACCAGTTCGCAAAATTTAAGAAAAGGAGAACATTTTGTAAGCCACTACATGAATAAAATATACATATTTTTAGACTATCTAAAGCCAAAATTGAGAAATCATTTTACCCAATTGACTAATCTTTCTATGATTTACGAACTACCACCTTCTCAGTAGTCTCGAGGAGTCTCCATTTGTCTGGGCCACACTGACACGAATGTGCATCATTTTGTAAAGTTGTTAACACCATAATGAAATATCTGACTACAGTATCTGTGAATCGTACTACAAACACAAGTTTAAACCAGCTACAAATCAATGATTTTGGCATCAGCCTCTTATTTATATGTTTATGCCAAGTCTCAAAGCTTTTAATATTTCATTGCATAATATTGACTGGGTGACTTAGGATGAGTCTATCTGAGTCCCAAAAGTGACATTAAAGTAGTTCCAAAATAACCTCCATTTTAGGTCCTTATTTGGAAAGGAGAAGATGTTCGTTGTGATATTTTCTGACTTAATGATTTGATAAATCCTGCAGATGGCTTCTTCCGTTGTTCAGACAAGCAAAAAATCTAAAATTGTGATTGCTAAATGAATAAATGGATGATTTCATCATCATCTCGAACATACTTAAGTGGTATATATCAAATTTAATGACAATATGTGCCCCTTTATACCATCCATTTGTCCCGTAGAGTAGATAATAGTTTTTAAAACTGAATCTGATTTGTTTATCAAGCTGAATAGGCTGTCTAAATGACTTATCATGAGTTCCAAATGAAATCTTAAGTGATTTCTTCCAAGATGTATTAAGCAAATAAAATAGAACATTAAGTTTTCTATGAGAATCTATCAGCGTAATGTGTTATCAATAGAAACTAGAGTTATTTTATCATTCAATTCTCCCTTGGTTAACTTCACTTTTAATACTATTATGTCTGCCTATCATTTCCACTGTGATCATGTTAAGATATCACTTTGGTGTAATTGTGCCCTTTTCAACACAGTGAAACTTATATATCAAACGCTTCTACACCCTTTTCAACACAGTGAAACTTATATATCGAACGCTTCTACACCCTTTTCAACACAGTGAAACTTATATATCAAACGCTTCTACACCCTTTTCAACACAGTGAAACTTATATATCGAACGCTTCTACACCATTTTCAACACAGTGAAACTTATATATCGAACACTCCAGTACGTCTCTAATCTGAGTAAAGCCCAATGTGACAAAGTTTCTTGGTCCCTTTGTTATCTCCCATTGTCTTACATGTTATATACACCTTGAAATGTGATCATCTGCTAATCAAAACATATTTGGCTGGTCCAAGAGGTGTTCCTCGTCGGTTCCCACGCTCAATCACTACGTTCTATCGAGGATAGGTCCGAAGCTTGATGAAGCAAGATGAGAGGTGTTTGAATGAGACAGATTGTACTGTAATTCTTTAAAGACATGGGTTCGAAAGGTTACTATATTAACGTGTATAAATCACTGCATGCGACTTTGCATTTTTTTCAATTCACTCGCATTAAATTGATTCATCTAAAAGTATTGTAATACCCATTGATTTCAATAGCACAATCACATAAAATATTATTTGAATCATGTTAAATTCACAAATAGACATATTAGCCAAAATTAATATGTTTGGAAAAATATGATGCTATACAACACTGCACAATGGGAAATATTAAAGATACACTTGTCCAGATAGTTTAATCTAAGTCGGGATGAACAGAGGTTCCAATGTTAGATATGCATGGGGGGGGGGCAATATTTACCCTGATTTTTTGACACAACTTCTGCCTTTCCTCTTATTGATTTCCCTAGACTCATACCATAATGATAGTGCAACAGAAAGATGAGTACAAGGAGAGGACTCCGACCACATGCTTGGAATAGTATTAAACATCATACTATAAAATATTTATGAAATTAATAACTCCTCGTATTGAAATCTTCTTTTAATGATACAGCAGTTGGGTTCCAATGGGATTTATCGATCCCTGGTCTCATTATATAACAATAATAGCTTTTATGACTTCAAAAGATTGAAATGGAATGACTTTCTCTTTTATATAAAATCCCAAAACATTATTTAATTGACTATTATATTTGGCCTAGCCATCTAGCTTTTTCATATAATATGCCTCTTAATCTAGGGTATTTGATCGAACGAGTTCACCAAGTACAGTATAAAGTATAAATATGTAAATCTAGTTCATGTGCCAAGAGAGAAAATACCAGAGGATAGCAAAACACAGCAAGTAAAATAAAAGAAACAAAACCCAAATAGCCTGAACTATACAGATAAAGCCACTATCATGAATAATGTCACCACCAGGAAAATTACACATATTTATAAATGTAGCAACAAGCTTTCAACCACTGCTTGCAATGCCAGTCATTCTATAATGCCAGTAATTAAATGCCAATCACAAACACAGCATTAACATGCAAAATGTCACCACCTGCCATTTGTTACAGCTGCTGACCACCAAACCCCAACCAAATACTACAAAAAAAGCTGGCTATATAACAATTCTTTTTGGCGACATAAGAATGACCATCCTCCTCAACCATGGTACCCAATCCTTAAATGTAGCTGATATAAATCTAAATCATGGTCTTAAGATATGCTACATGCATAAAGTATGCCATATGTGATTCTAATGCAAGAAGCCTGGGTTTGGGTGCTACCTCCCGCTAACAATTTTAATTAAAGGTGCAAAATCAAACAACAAGAGCAGACACAATAACAGTTCAACATGTCAAACAAACCAAAATCACCCAAAAGATACCTGTAAGTCTCACTTTGAACCATATCGAGGCACCGAAATAGGTTTGTTCAAGCCAGATTGGCTGTATGATGAAGCTACCTTTTTTGGGTTAGAGCACTGAACATGACATGCTAAGTACTGTCACCGTAACCATGAGGTCTTGAGTTTGAGACACATGAGCTCCTTTCATTTCTTCATTTTTATTATCAATAGAGTTACAATGCAAAGTTCAATGCATTGATTGAGGTACGATTGCTCATTTGAAGAAAATTATAGCTTTATCATAAGTCTGGGTTGAATTAATTCCTCATTTCAATGACTGCACTTAACAACAATCACACATATAATTCATATAATCATGATGACTGTAAACTTCCCTAATATAATGTTTTCTAATTTTTTAAATTACCATATTTTAACCCATTAAAATAATGCCTTGAGCTATTGGTGGTGTATAATCTAGTTAAAAGTCTGTTCAGGCTCTTAAACATTCATTGATTCATTCATTTTGATTTCCAAGTAGATTTCTAATGCAATTGAGTGATTCCTTGACACTCTCGAATCCCTGTATGAATATGTATAAAGAGATCCTGCATGTACAGGGGTTTCATCTGAATTTCTACCAACAGGCAAAATGGCTAACACTAAAGGTAAAATAACAATAATTCTAGAATTGTTCACAAACAAAATAAAAAAAAAACAGGTAAAATTGAAATTCTAGCAATGATGATAGAGGTATCGACTTGCATGAAAATTGATGGTGATGCATTTTATGATAGTGGCTAATAAAAGGGTAATATGTATGGATCGATGAAATGATGAGTACGGACAATTGGACATTCCTATCCATATACATACACCCATGGGGCCAATTTAAAACTGGGTGGCCATAAGAAATTAGAGTCTTGAATTTGATTTATTTTGTCAGTAATTTTCTTCGAAAATACAATTGCTTTTGATGAAGTGATCTGGTGATTGCAGAGTGTGTTGACTATTTTTGTATCTGTATGGTTTACATGACAAGACTATTATTCCAGATTAGACTAGATTGTACCAAATTCAACTGGACCAGACCAGACTAGATAGGATCAGACTGGATTAGACCAGACTGCACCAGTTCAGACTGGACTGGGACAGACTGCACCAGACAATTCTGCACTTGATCATACTGGACTAGATCAGTCTATAGTAAGCCATATTGCACTTGATGAGACTGGACAAGACTAGACTGCACCAGATCAGACTGGACTAGACCAGACTGCACCAATTCAGACTGGACTGGGCCAGACTGCACCAGACAATACTGCAATTGATAACACTGGACTAGACTAGTCTATATATTAATCCGTATTGCACTTGATCATACTGAACTAGACCAGTCTATACTAAGCCATATTGCACTTGAGACTGGATTAGACCAGACTGCACCAGATGAGACTGGACTAGACAAGACTGCACCAGATATATACTGCACTTGATCATACTGGACTAGACCAGTCTATACTAAGCCATATTGCACTTGAGACTGGACTAGACCAGACTGCACCAGATCAGACTGGACTAGACCAGACTGCACCAGATCAGACTGGACTAGACCAGACTGCACCAGATGAGACTGGATGAGGCCAGACTGCGGCACAGACAATACTGCACTTGATCATACTGGACGAGACCAGTCTATACACAACCAGGCCATACAAGACCAGACTGTACCAGATTGTGCATAACAAGTAAGAACAACAACAGTCATCATCCGTATCATTAACATACCCAACACATTCCAACTGAATAAAAAACCTTACCCAAGAAATGGAAAACAGATTCAAATCAATACCATTATATGTTAGACTAACATCTTGCTTGAATTAATATATGAGTGGAACAGGTTTGTTCAAACACAAGCAAAGGAAACAAAGCATAAACATGAGAATCTCTCATTATAAACAATTCCCTCAGTCAATAATCTAAATAAAGTCAACATTCTATTTTAGATTTTATGCAAGAGTAGCAAAAATCATATATGAAGGAGACTTTGAATTACCCTTTGCATTCGTTTGACTTCACTTCTTAAAAGAGAGCTTCGTCTTCACTCTTTCAAACTAAAATAAACCTGTGAACTCACCGCGCCAATCAGTGTTCGTCCGCCAAATTTGACCGACTTTCTATATATGGTCATTCCTTCTGACGTCATCGTTGAGCCCGGAATTGACCAATGACATGCGCATATTTAATTAGAACGCATTTGGCGTATGTTTGTTCAGGCTCGCTGAATGGTGGAAGAAAGGTCAGCACATAGGTCAGAAGTGATTTATATTATTACCCAAACTGTCACCGGTACCCGTCGTGGGGGCGGGGCTACTAAACTGTAATATGGTCTCTACTAGGCAGAGTGTAGTTTAACTAGACTCTGCACGCAGGGTAACTTTGAATGGGACTGAATGCATTCTACAATACATTATATAACCAACCCATTATGTGATGTTACTCAACCATTCTACAATGTTACCAGATCATTCAGCAATGTTACCAGACCATTCTATAATATAATAATATAACAACCCATTATGTGATGTTACTCGACCATTCTGCAATGTTACTAGATTATTCAGCAATGTTACCAGACCATTCAGCAATGTTACCAGACCATTCAGCAATGTTACCAGACCATTCAGCAACATTACCACACAATTCTGGTACAATATCTAGTCCTAATCGTAATGCTCCCAAAAGCCATAAACTCATCGAACATACCACTTAAAATCAAAATTTATCTTGCATTAAACTATGAACCCACTGCACAATGAACTAACTGCACCCAGCATTATGATAACCACTGCATGTTATACCAAAAACACTACACAACTCATAACACATGAAGTAGAGGAGTTAGTTCTAGTAGCTGTACTATAACAGGAAGTTACATACTGGATTATGAGGTAATTTGTCTCATAAAATTGCTCTGTCAGGGCCTAGTGAGTGCAGAATGCTAGAAAGAAGGCATTGGTATTATAAATTATGGATAAACTTGATGCACTGAACAGGAATATACATATACAGATATAACTACAAGCATACTCCTAACAGATTACATCAAGTCAACGAATATGTCCAACTAAATTAGAGCATGTTACTAGTTGCAAAATGGAAAGATGCAATAAGTATTGGAATGTCACATATGTTTCAAGTTCAAGTGATTTAGATCCTTTAACATTTGAGGCATTAACATCCAAAATGTCACAAAACCTGCCATTTGTTACAGACTCTGGACTCCGAATGCTGTCACAATAACAATTTGTCATACCAATTCTTGTGGTGACATAATGAGAGAATACAAACTTAGTTATTACTTGGTTGAATCACTGTTAGAAATCACAACTTGGTAACTAATACATACCACTAATTGTACCTATAAGAGGATGTTGGGCTAAGAGGATCTTTATCAAGGAGACAGTGGGACAATTTATCTTGAGCTGATGAGGTTCCTTTTTAAGGTCTCGGGACAATGAGGTGATTTTTCTTCATCAGAGATAACCTCTTAAAAAATAATACAATAAGCTTTCCGTTCCATTTTCTTTTGTATTTTATTTTTTTCATTTTCACGGACAGAGGTCTATTAGATGAGACCCGAGTCCCACCATGCTCTTACAAAAGACTGTCCATCAAATATCACATCACATTGATGTAATAACTTATTCAGTAGATTGTCCGTTTACAGATTCAATGCACTGACTAAGTGGTAATTTGATTGAATAAAGGGGATTAGTACGAGCAGGTTATCTGATAAAGCTCTCATCCATTTATTCGTATCCTTGATCAGAGCCAGCAAAATCCTCCTATAGAATCTTGTTCTAGAGATTCAAATGTTTTTTCAGCAAGGTGAAGGATGGGGATGACCATAACATACATGACTAGCATGTGATTTAATGGAGGAGTTTCTACATAGCTTTTGAAATATTGCTTCGTTGTTGGTGAGATTTTATAAGTCTCATTTTGTATGAGTTGGAATTTCAATTTTCCTGATGCCCCATACTCACCCCGACAAAAAAAACATTGAACAATAATTAGTTTCATAATTAACACCATGTTCCCCTACTATCAATGTTTTCCCCCTGCTATCATTGTTTTCTTCCCAATTATCATCATGTTCATCCCCTTATTAAGATAATCATTATTTTTCTTCCTACTATCATCAAATTCCTCTCTATTATCAATGTTTTCCTCCTTGCTATCATCATGCTCCTCTCTATAATAACTGTATCCCTCCCCATTATCATCACATTCCTCCTATATTCATACTTATATGTATCTATTTTTCCCAAGAATCACAGAGTCAGGTTTGGCAGCCAGCTACTTAATAACTGTGGTTTTTAAGGTCGTCATACCTATCTTACCTCTAGAGTCATAATTGTATCTCTCACCACTCATTAGTCATAATGCAACATTCTTAGCTGATTTGCATGCAATATTGGTACTGCCATATATGGCATGCTTTAAGGTTGGATGTTGGTATACATCAGACAATCATAATTCAGAGCATCTCACATGTGCATGCAGAATATCTGGTATTTATTTTGCAATCAGAAAATAAATGCGTTCAAAGATGAATAACATTTTTTGTGATTGATTTAACTTTGACAAAATAGTTTGTTTGTTAAACATTGGAATATGATTTAACTTTGACAAAATAATTGTTAAATATTGGAAAATGATTTAACTTTGATAAAATAGTTTGTTTGTTAAACATTGGAATATGATTTAACTTTGACAAAATAGTTTGTTGGTTAAACATTGGAATATGATTTAACCTTGACAGAATAGTAAACATTGGAATATGGCATTTTTGCTTATTTTATGCTGATTCTCAAAACATAACTTGACTTTATTTCCAAAACCTCCAAATTTTCTATTCTGATGCATCCTTGGTCCAAGGGTATTTCACTTCTTTCCATAAATTGAGTAATAAATGAAGTCCTTTGAATGAAGGATGCAGGGTGTTCTGATTTAACAGTGCCTCATCTAATGCTAGCCCTCCAAGACATACATGTAGTAAAGGGCGGGGATCCTACAATGGGAATTTGAAATCACAGTTATGTAATTAATTTTGAAAATATTGATATTGATTGAATCATCTGTTTTAAATTCAATGGCAGATTTAACTGCATTTTAATGGCATACATTGCCATATATTTTTATATAGTTTAGATTTGAGTGCAAATCTGACTCAATGAGAAATGGCTTTTTGCAAGCCCCATCAGTTCCTAATTTCAAGAAATACAAGCTGTAAAATAGATAGATGTAGCCAACAGGCGCAGACCTCATACTGCAATGATATAAAATCATTCAGCCTTTTACCTTTTATCAATTACTCCTAAACTCTTTATCCTTCATCCAACCTAATTGTTGCAAGATCTCATATCCTTTAGGCATCCTTACATATGGTTTGATTTAGCACCAACAAAATAAAATGAATGAATGATGGGCCTTAAGGCAGTTCTACACTTTAGAAAAAATGAAAAATTTTTGAGGTAAATATCATAACATAATTTAAAATATATTTTTGATTTTGGACTATGTATTCTGTATTAATTTGTAGATATCAACATAAAAGTTTGAAAAATATTACCCATTTCATTTGGCAATTGTAATGAAAATTAGATAATAATACTCATCATCTGATTAAATATGGAAGCTATAAAAGATTTAAGTTGCAGAAATCATTACCCTTTGCATTCGTTTGACTTCACTTCTTAAAAGAGAGCTTCGTCTTCACTCTTTCAAACTAAAATAAACCTGTGAACTCACCGCGCCAATCAGTGTTCGTCGGCCAAATTTGACCGACGTTCTATATATGGTCATTCCTTCTGACGTCATCGTTGAGCCCGGAATTGACCAATGACATGCTCATATTTAATTAGAACGCATTTGGCGTATGTTTCTTCAAGCTCGCTGATTGATCGAAGAAAGGTCAGCGCGTGGGTCAAAAGTGATTTATTACCCAAACTGTCACCGGTACCCGTCGTAGGGGCGGGGCTACTAAACTGTAATATGGTCTCTACTAGGCAGAGTGTAGTTTAACTAGACTCTGCACGCAGGGTAAGAAATCATGTTCAAATTCAATTAAAATGACTAAGGAATGTCTCTTTCAAAATGATTGCCAAAAAACTTTATACTCAATAAAACCTGTACTAACAAATATTTATCCTCAAATAAACTTAAAGCCTAATTAGAAAATAGTTAAGACCCACTCCTAACTGGTATGACAATTTTTCTCATTAAGATGCACAAGCTTTTATGATCAGATAAGGTTCATATACAATAGACCAGTAGGTTAAACCTATCATATCTCAGTCTAGCTTGACAAGGCAAGGGTTCAGTGGGGTGAGCCATAACATCATTTCAATGAAAGATCATATCTCATTGAGAAAGTCCAGTCATCATCATTCATTGGATGACACCCCATGATACATTGGCAGGCCTGTCAACTTGGGAACACCTAACATGAGTGACTTGGAAATGTTGAACACCTCCCCTCAAAATGTGGACACCTTGGTCCAAATCTGAACACCTTGATCCAAATTTTGAACAGCTTGGTTTAAATTTTATTACATCTTGCCAAATTTTGAACACCTTAAATTTTTCGCGATCGCTACGCTCGCGTTTCAAACATCCATCAATGGGGGGGGGGGGAGTAGGTACGAAAAATTTCGAACGGAATGCGTGACATTTACGTAATTCGCGTGAAAAGTCCAAACGAAATGCGTACTTTTTTTCCGGCGTTCGTATTTTTGCTGTGTAGACGATCTTTTTTATAAATATACAGAAATATTTTTGCTTGACAATTACCAGGTAAAATGCGTATTTGCGTGACATTTTCTGTCACGCAATAATAACTGGCGTGACTTCAAATTCTTCAGCAAATGCGTGACAAATACGCAAATTGCGGGACAGGTGACAGGCCTGCATTGGTAAAGGCCAGCCAGTATTAGTTGTTACTACATTTATACAAATTTTTTTTTTTGCCTCTTACTTATTTGTGGAGGTTTACTGTAAACATAAATGTAAAAAATAAACCAATCCCTAAAAACCATTGAAGTAGTCACTGTCATACAGCCCTAGCCCCAATGACATAGTGACACATATAACAAATTAATTCTTGGAGCTTAGAGCTAAGACCATCATGACCTCACATAAATCGAAACAGCAAAGTAGATACTGACATCAGAGACATTAAAGTTAGGGAATATTGACATTATATAAGTCTTAACAGTAAAGCAGATACTGACATCAGAGATACCGAAATTTAGGAATACTGACATAATATAAATCTAAATAGTAAGGTAGATATAAGACATGAGTGAAATCTAAACAGTAAAGTAGATACTGACATCAGAGATATGTAAATTGTGAATATACTGACATCACATATCTAATGTACTGTTATATTCCTCATTCATTAATTATAATGGAATGAAAAGCTATTGATGTCTAATTAATCATAACAATGTATTCCTGGGTAAAATAAAAATATAATTAGAATTACGACTGGTGAATATCATTTGATATTCAAAGGAGGTCACGTGACTTCCATTGAATATCGCTTATTATTATATCACTATCTAGCTAGCGACAGTATGATTGGTCAAAACCGGGTCACATGTCGTAGGATATCTGGCGATATTCAATGGCAATGCTAATCAGATAAGACAACCGTGAGATATCTAGCGATATCCCACGCTCCCGGGAATTTTCAAAGAATTTGTTTTCGTTCAGTGTAAATAATTTAGTTCAGTGTAAGTCAAAATGGCAGACGAACCGAGTTTCAAATTTGAAATATATGTATTTCAATGTTAACCTATGACTTAATAATATTAGGGATGTTTAGCTAGACAGTGATATAATAAAACAAATATTTCACTCTATTTTCGGTGAATACCTGTAGCACTTTCACAAGGTGATATTCCACTTGCCCTTCGGGGTTCGTGGAATATCACTTGTGAAAGATGTACAGGTATTCACCTCAATAGAGTGAAATATTGGTTCATTATCCTACACTTAGTGTACTAAATGTATAATAACATCAAAAAATAAATTTGATATTTATTGGCAAAAGGAATAACCGGAGGATATCGTGATGATATACTCCGGGCGGAGGATATTGTGACGATATACTCCGGAAAACCCAATATGCGGAGGATATTGTGACGATATACTCCGGTTGTTTATTTCCCGCCAAATTGACTCTATTTGGCATGAAATTCATTTTGCAATGATATTATACATTTAGTACACTCCTTGTAAATGTAGGATAATAAGAACATCCTATGATTTTTTTCAGAATATCATTTTAATCTACTCGGTGATATTGATACAGTATATGCCCTTGTTCGATTTGCTCTCTCGTGCAGATATCAATATCACCTTGTAGATAAAAATGATATTCCTCAAAATCATACGATATCCTATAATTATTTTTAGTTTTAGTCATGTGTAGGACATGGAACAATCAGAGAGTGAGGAATATGAGAGTGATATAATGATTTGAAATATCACCTCAAAGTGATGTCATATTTGAAATCTACATGTAAAAGTACATCTAAATATGTGGTTTTGAAAATTATTAATCAACTTTGAAATTTAAATATTTTTGAAAGTGCGACTTCTAGTTCAGGGAGATTCCCCATAGACCCCATGTTACAAAATCACAAAAATTGAAATATCTTTTCTTGTATTGGACAGATAACATTTTCCTTTACTGGACATATTTTAATTTTAATAACTATTAGATACATAAGGGTTATATGAAATTGAACCGCTAAAACAGATGTAATTTAAGTTAAATGGAATATTATACCTGCAATGCTATCTGACCCGATCAAGCCACCTGGTGGTGAAACTGGTAACTACACACTCACATATGAGTTATTATATGACTCCTCACTAAAAGTTACCTGAAGAGTCTCCAGACCTATACACTGAAAGAGACATTTGGCAAAAACATGGACCTATACTGTACAGAAAGAGGAAGGAGAGGGGGCAGACTTGGTGCAAGAATCATATAAGGCAGAACTTACCTTTTCATTTATCCTGAAGACTCTACAGACCTATTTAAAGAGACATTTGCTTTGAAACTTGGGTCTATATATGCAGAGGAAATAAGAGGAAGAAGGAGGGGGTGACTTGATAACCCAAGAATACAAACAAAACTTACTTTTATCCATAGCTGTCCCTGCAGTAGAAACATTTATCCTGCAACACATTCACTTTCAACAGTTAATCCATAACATGGAGATAATCCTATTCCCGCTTGGTGAAACTGGCTAAGCAGAACTATGCATTATAAACTAGATCTAGATACACTCATCCCTGTTTCTACACCTGTATTCCTAGGGCATATCAAATCTCATACAATCCACAGGAGATATCTATTCCACATAATATACCCTGAAAGCAAAATGCAAAAACAGAGTTAGATTTATTTTGCGAAATTCAATATAATTGAAGGATTAACTTGAAAAACAGAGCACTTTGATACAAAGACCAGACTCTAAAGTGTATGGAAAAATAAGAAATTCAGACAGTTCATCCAAATTTTACAGAGATATCGCACATTTTCGATGATTGATTTGTGACCTTTTGAAAGGTTTGTGTTGCTCCCTGGGTTGTTAATGCTATTGGTTTCCTGCTTCCAGACGCCTAATATCATAAACACTCAATAATGATGTAATTTTAATATCTACATATTTCCTAGGTCTCAAACTTCAAGGTACGCAATGCAAATACTAATTTCTTCACCTGGTTTGAATCCGCAATAATGGACAATTTGTGATTATTTTGACTATGGTATAACTTCCTACTGCTTCACTCAGCTACTATAAATCCAGATTATAAAGTTCATTTGGGTTTGCAAAGTTAAATGTACATGATGCTTCAGCCTGGATGTATTTCTACTGTATGTTACACATACCTCCCAGTCCCAGTGCTATACAATAATCTTGGAGAAAATGCAGGCCCTACTTTTTTAGTTGTGTCCAGTATTCAGTGCAAATCCCAGTGTTCCTAATTTAGAGTGTTCCTAAATGTGCATGTTAACTCTAAGACTATAAACTAGTATGTATATTGTATCCAACTATCCATCAATCTACATACACTGCATATATATTATAGGATAAGGTGATTTAATCTTGGAAATCCTATAATCTGCTAAGTCCCTGCTCAGTCAGTTCAACCTTTTATATACTATACAGTTCTCTGCGTGCACTGCATATATATTCGGTGTGACTGCTTTCATTGAGACTGTATGATGCTATATATCCAGTATATATAAGATCATAGACCAATCACCTGTCTACTTACACATGTATATACCAAATTACATTTTTCATAAAATATGCACAACCAGCTTTTGAGGTATAATTATAGCAGGAGTCTATATAGTGTAAAACCAGGCTAGAATTTATGTACTTGTATTATAATAATAATCCATTTTTAGATTTCCTATATTATACTATCAACCTGATTTACAGTCTATTCATATATTAGTATATGCCATGTTTCCTCTTATTCATTGTACAAAAAGCCAAATTGCTTACTATCCTGTTACAGTACATGGATGTTTCCATGGTGTAATATCACTTCACAGTTTCCTTACCACTCAAAAGCACTTATATTAAAATATCCTGTAACGCCTGGCTAGCCTTCAATAGCCTTAACTATATGCTAAGCTGGAGATTTTTTGTGACATCCCTATCAAAGAAATTCCCATTGGCAAATCTTTTATTATGATATTGTGACACTAATAAATTAGATAACTGTCACAACATGAATTTCTTGCATATCTATTTTATTGAAGTTTATTGCATTATTTCTCGCTAATTACACTTCCTTCCGCGATTAAAAAGATCGTGACCAACCTGTTACTCCTGCTTCCGAGTCATATTTCAGCCACCGATGATGTTCTAATAGGTTTATCAATCAGAAGAAAAATCAGTTCAATGCAGAGCACAATTCTGCAGTAATTCAGTTGAGGGATGAATAATTCATGCATCGTTGTCTCATGCATTTTTTGCTGATTGATCCAATGGTTTAATTTCAGTTAAACAAAGCAGACAACTACAGTATATAATGTAATTATGTGGCTACAAATGGAAAAATATATACTTACTGTTAATTGTATGGTGAAAGTATATAGTTATGTATGCAATTATGTGGCTATGGTGAATGTATATATGGCTGGTAAATGATGGTGAATGTATATTGTGTGACAAGGGATAGTAAATGTCTGCATGTATTTGTGTGGCTAGAAATGGTAAATGTATCTAAGTCTGTATGTAATTATGTGGCTAGAAATGGTAAATGTATATATATATATATGTCTGTATTATTATGTGGCTAGAAATGGTGAATGTATATATGTCTGTATTATTGTATTGCTAGAAATGGTGAATATATCAAGTGTGTATGTAATTGTTAGACTTGAAACGGTGATGTATACCAAAAATTGGTGCTGAAATCAATCTGTCTCCTCCCCACATAAACTGGGCAACAGAACAAATAACCATGGGCTTTCAAGAAAGCCCATGAAATAACTAACTGACATTACTGTACATTTTAAAAGAAAATGGTTGGTGCCCATTTTTCTGCGCAAAATGTGAATATTGATTTTTTTAATTAACTCACTCAAGACCATCTTTATAGAGGAGGTTCCAGTTGTGAGTCACTTACATATTCCATATACAACTCCTCACATCCCAATTTTCTAACTCTGAAGGGGCAGATTTCACATAGAACTGGCCTTATTCCCTCGGAGAATTCACTAGTTTCACTTGCTGAATTCCTCATTTTAACTCAGGGAGAACTGAGACGAAATCATCCACATCCCATTATATACCTGAAAGAATATTGTGACAGTCATTAAAGTTAACTTCCACAGATTTGAAGCATTTGATAATATGCACATGTAATTTTAACATGTACCTCTGTAGAGTGGAACATCTTGGGAAGTCAAACACTTCAAAGTCCTGAGGTCCAATGACTCAATGTTAAATGAGCCTCTAAATTCGAAACCTACCAAGTAAAATAGGAAAGTTAATCTTTAATACACCCCTTTTTGGGTTGCAATATAAACCAAAACAACCAAATAAGGTGTGTATTAAAGATTTACTTTACTGTTATCTCTAAATCTGCTTGGAACTGTACCATTGGATTTCTATGGGAAATTCCTTAAGTGAAAATTCTAGGGATTAAGGAACGTGTACCATTTATACAATTTGGGAAATTATAGGCATACATGAAACCTATTTGAAACAGCATTAATATTATTCAAAAGCGAATATGATCAATGATTTCCAGTCCTCTGAAGTTTGAAAAATGAAAATACTGTGTTAATCCATAGTTAATCCTTGAAAATGAGAAATATTTTGGGGGATTATATGGTGCAATCTTATAGTCAATAAATGTCTTACAGTATATTGATGTGTTTTTTTTTTATGAAAAACATAAGTGAAATGCATGAAAAAACTCCCCTGATTCATTCTACAAACAACTCCCCCTCCTTTGGGCACAAATTTTTGGAGTAAGGGGCCCAAAATTTTTTTCGCTGATTTGAAATGTGGGTTCCCCCTTGATAACTTCTGGATCTGCCAGTGATTAAGGCAGACCTTTTCAATAGTTTTCAAAAGATATCTTCATCTACATTGCTCAAATATGACAACATCCTTTGATATAACATTCACAATTTGCTAAGCTGCAAATCGCAACCTTTTCTTCTTATTATTCTAAAAAGGGTCTATAGCCTTTCAGATTGGCCCCTTTTAAACAATTTAACAAAGCGCCATCCTTCACATTCAGAAAAGTACAGTCATCCTTCACATAATTTAAAAGTACCACCATACTTCAAATATTGCTACCATATATTTAGCGCAAGAGCCTTGGACCATGCCTGAAGGTGGCAGATTAGTTTATACTTGAAAAACAGCAGACAATCTCGTCGTGATTAGTCTCTATTAGCTTACCGAATTGGAAATAAAAATCTATATTTTTCTTCTCAATTCCGTGTCCACTTAGAATTAATCTTGCAATGACAAGCTGCTATGCACATTAAGACCTTGCAAGTGGGATTGAAAAATTGATAGCTTGATATTTTTTAGATTTTTGTGACTCTATAAAGTTACATTTTTCTTTATGGATTGAAATGCACTTGCATGAAACATGCAAGCCGACATGCAATATTCTTAAAGATCATTCAATTAGGTTCATTTTTGTTCAGTTTGTAAAAAAGTATCCAATAGGATGTGATTTCAAAATATTTCTTATTTGCACCAAGCCAGGGGTTTCTTTAGCAGCAGGCAACAGGCAATTTTAACTGGTTGTTTTCACAAAATCGCCTGTTGTTTTTAGGGATTTCCATTAATTTTGCCTGTTTTTATCATAATATAGCCTGTTGTGAGAAATTCTGAAAACCCCGCAAGCACAAAAACTCATCCACATTGAGATACCCTGAGACTCCCACAATTTCTGACAGGTAAAGACTTACATGTACCTGCTAAAGATAATCAGAAGATTGCAACTGATGCTGAGATGCATTATGGGCTTTACAAACTACAACAAAATTTTTAATTTTTGGTTTTGATTAACTTGGGGCTAATTGGGCAAGAACTTAAAGAACTTGATCAAAAACGGAACAATTTCTTTCTCCTAGTATGATGTAGCCATGCCTTTAGACTGCTCAGCCATTTGCCCAGGGCCATTTGCCTGGAACCATAAAAAGGTTGTTTAATCAGTGAAGCTGGCTTAATGGGACTCAACCATTAAGTGCAGCAAAACTTTGCAAGGTTTAAGACAAATCATGTAGTTAAACTAAGCATAGTTATTTAACTGATTGCTTCACTATCTTGTTTCCTAAATTGTTTTTAACATCATCATTTGATGCCCTCATGCAGAATAATGAAAGTGCCACAAATCTATGAGTGGTTTCATTTTTCTTAAAGAGACACAAAAGGTCAACCACCATGTATATTTATACCTCTTTTGGACTGTTTCTAAAGACATTCAGAAGTTTCAAAGTTAAGAATTTACAAAATCATAAATTCTGGGATATTTTATATTAGATATTTTAGATTATTCTTTCATCATGTATTTGTGAAACCAGTTTAGCAAAGATTCTGGACAGTCTTATGTGTAGATAAAATGCCACTATTCGGAGTGGTGAGAAAACAATGTGAGCCAAAATATTATTTTCTCTTGAAGCAAATTAGCCTAATTCAATCCGTCCCTCTTTATCAGCTGAAAAATTAAGTACTAAAGTGGTCCAAAAATGATTTTCAAAATTTTGAATTTCTCAAAGCTTTTGTTTTTGAAAATATGAGTGATATTTGTAAAAATACCCTTAAGTTTTTGAGGTGATATACCAACACTTCTCGGTCTTAGCATAAAAATCCTTATTTTTTAGTTTCCCAATTTTAGCATTATACTCCATCACTTTGAGATAAAACAGATTGGTCAATTTATAATTTTAACATAGCTTTATTGAAATTTTTTCTCCCCTTTGACAAAACTTGAAAATATGATATTCTTCCATCACATCACAACTTAGCCTAAAAAAATGGCCAAAAACTGCTAAAAATTGCTAATTTGAATTATTATCAGACTCATATCAATTAATCCATTCCGTTGGTATATTTATCAACCTTTGGCACCAGAGTCTATAAATCAAGAGCTGTCTGACTTAGATCAAATTCTGATGTTAATCTGGATCAGGATGATTTATCGCATTGGCAAAGATATTTAAGTTAGTTTATCAAAATCTGGGGATTTGAAGTAAGTTAAACCTGCTGTAGCTTATAAAAGGACCTCTCCAAAAACAACTCTTC
Organism: Owenia fusiformis; assembly: GCA_903813345.2. Classification (NCBI taxonomy): domain Eukaryota; kingdom Metazoa; phylum Annelida; class Polychaeta; order Sabellida; family Oweniidae; genus Owenia; species Owenia fusiformis. The sequence goes on along the minus strand of CAIIXF020000003.1, from coordinate 6,589,278 downwards.
AGACATTGATTTTATAAATGAGGCAGTACTGTATATCCATAGAAAATATTTAATACTACCATGTTGAAATGGACCATGGCCATACCATGGTATACCATGGTATGACCATGGTATACCATGGTATATGGCCATGAAATGCAATGAAATACCATGGTAATACCATGGCCGATCATGAACGTTAAATGGCACCATTGCATTTCATTGTTAACAGTGCGTTTTTAACATGGAGTTTTCCATTGAAAAAATACTGCCGTTTCGCAGTATTTCATGGTCAGAAACCATCAAATGCAATGATATCATGGTCAAGTTCTCGGCCATGATATCATTGCATTTGATGGTTTCTTGACCATGATATCATTGCATTTGATGGTTTCTGACCATGAAATACTGTGAAACGGCAGTATTTTTTCAATGGGAAACTCCATGTTAAAAAAATGCTCCTGACCATGAAATGCAATGGTGCCATTTAACGATCATGATATACCATGGTATACCATGGTCAATTAACATGTAATTTTGTATCTAAAAAGTACCACCGTTTCACAGTATTTCATGGTCAAATACCATCAAATGCAGTGATATCATGTTCTAGACATTTAACCATGATATGCAATGGAGCCATTTAATTATCACGATCTACCATGGAATACTGTGGAAACTATACTTAAAATTTTGCATTTAAAAATACTGCTATTTTGCAGTATTTCATGGTTGCAAACCATCAAATGCAATGAAGTACAGTCAAGATGTTTAATCAAAGACTGGAGGTTTGACTTACAATATATTAAGTTGATCTCCTATTTATCTGACAACAGTCAAATAAAAGTAAAGCATATTTGTTTAACAAAAAAAATTTGTTTCTAGGGTTATTAACTTAATTATTCATAATAGAAATTAATTTATTAAATAAAGGAACAAAAGTATATAAATTTGTGATTTTGATGAATATCAGAATCACTAATTATAATAATTTGGTTATCTAATTAACATTTATTAATAAAGATATTTCATGTAAAAAATACTTTTTGAACATGGTCTTTCATTGTATTTCACTGCATTGCAAGAAAGACCATTGCATTTCATTGCATATCATGATCAATCATTGTATTTCATTGCATTTCATGGTTAAACGTGGTATTTCATTGCATTTCATGATCCATTTCAACTCTGACCAAATTCAGACTTGAGACTCTTGTAGAGTTCTTTTTAGCAATGAAATACCATGGTATAACCATGGTATTTGATGGTCAGGTTTGACAATGAAATGCTATGAAATACAATCAACCACGAAATGCAATGATATGCCATGATGATAAATGATAGTTATGATTATGGCAATGAAATACCATGGTATGACCATAGTATTTGATGGTCAGGTTTGACAATAAAATGCCATGAAATACCACCAACCATGAAATGCAATGATAAAACCATGATAAATGAGAGTTATGATTTTTGCAATGAAATGACATGGTATGACCATGGTAATTGATTGTCACACGGTACAATGAAATGCCATGAAATGTCATCAACCATGATATACAATGGTAATACCATGGTAAATGATGGTCAGGAACATGGCAATGAAATACCATGGTATGACCATGGTATTTGATTGTCACATCTTATAATGAAATGCCATCAACCATGATATACCATGGTAAATTATGGTCAGGAACATGGCATTGAAATACCATGGTATTTGATTGTCACATCTTACAATGAAATGCCATGAAATGCAATCAACCATGATATACCATGGTAATACCATGGTAAATGATGGTCAGGAACATGGCAATGAAATACCATGGTATTTGATGGCAAACTTTGGACATGAAATACCATGAAACATGGTATATAGAGGATATCCTATGATTTATGAGTGATATGATTTTTATCCACGAATGGATATGATATCTGCACGAGCGAGCGTAGCGAGAGAGTGCAGATATCAATATCCATGAGTGGATTAAAATCATATCACGAGTAAATCATAGGATGTTCTTTTTATTCCATAGTTAAAGTCATCATCAGAATCGTCGGAAATTAAGTTATTTAATTTGAATTTCCAAACGATCCGGCGATGTTGACACTTAGCCTCGTTTTGAGTCTGAAGTAGCAAAAATCCATAAACCATCGCATAAAAAATGGCTGAAAAACCGTATGTTATGGTTAAGTGAAAATTTGTCAAAAATATCATATTTTACCACTGATTACAAAAATACCGTTTTTATTTTCATATGTTATCCTATGAATATCATGCTAACTATGGAATAAAACATGATATACCATGGTATACCATGGTCAAACATTGACCAAAAAAACATCATTGCCACCATGGTCAGAGTTGATGGTAATTTCATTGCCGATCATGATAGACCATGGTAAACCATGGTATACCATGGTATCATGGTTTACGTTTAAACATGGTAGGTATGTGGAAAATTGAAAAAAGAAAAAAGTAATTTCTAAATTGTAAGCTCTGATGTGGCCTGTTTGAGGTGTTTTTGGTGTCTAATAAAATATACCAGTACTAATCAATCTATCAGAAATACTATGAAAATCAAAAGTCTTTATTTTGCCAAATAATGCTGAAAAATATGCTAATAAATGACTTTTAATATCATGCCTGGGGGGTTCATTGTATATAAACCTTGATGGGGATCCTCGGCACAAATGAAGTACCTTTATGACATTTGGTAAGGCAATAGACCCAAATTTTTTGATCTGGTATGAGAATGCCCCCACATTATGACATTTTCTTAATTTTAGGTTGTTTTGGAACATTTCCTCAAAGATTGCCTCTCTGGGCCTTCTTCAGTTTAAATATTTTTCCTGGGCAATATTCTACTTTTGACCAATCATAGCATTGGTATGGCATTGGTCCTATATTTAAACATTTGGTATGGCATTGGTCTTATATTTAGATATTTGGTATGGATTTTTGGTGTTATATAGGTTAGTATGGGAACACATCGAAATTTGACAAATTGGTAATGGAACATTGATAGTTGAGGGTTCAGCTTAGGACCCCCCATATACATAATTTTGTACATAAAACCCCTCAGGATATTATGGTAAAAAAAGAATGGCACCATGATTATAGGACTAGCCTCCCCTCCTGAAGCCAGGAGTGCAGTGGTAGTGAACTAATTAAAACAGTGTTTCTTATTACTCTGGGCCTCAGGACTGTTGATAACCATCCGGGGGGGGGGGGGGGGGGTTCACTGTATGTAAACCTTGATGGTAATCCTCGGAGCACATGGGTACCTTTTTTGACATTTGGTATGGCAATGGACCCAAATTTTATGATCTGCTGCAGTGATCTCCCCAGCATTAAACCGAGTGGGCGCAGCACCCACCTGGGATTTTAATAAACAGACTTGCACCCACCTGAAAATCCATTTGCACCCACTTGAAAGTGAGAAAAATCATGAAAATTTGGCATATTTTGACCAATTTCAGTGTGAATTGTGAAAATGAGAATTTTGCACCCACTTGAGAAAAAATCCTGGGGAGATCACTGATCTGGTATGAGAATGCCCCAACATTATGACTTTTCACTAAGGTATGGCAATGGTCAGATTTTTCCACCTTCTGGTATAAGAATGGTCATGGAAAATATGTTATCTCACACTTGTAGTATGGCATTAGTCTAGTAGTTACACATATCCTTAATTTGAGGTTGTTTTGGAACATTTTCCTCCCGTTTTCCTCAAAGATCGCGTTCTTATCTGGACTTTCTTCAGTTTAAATATTAGCTTTTTCGCCGGGAAATATTGTACTTTGGGCCAGTCATAGCATTGGTATGGCATTGGTCCTATATTTAGACATTTGGTATGGCATTGGGGCATTTTGTATGACTTTTGGGCACTATATACTTAATTAGATCTACCTCTAGTCTAGCCAAGAAATTGGCTAGAGACTCGAGTAAGTTGGTATGGGAACTGTATGGGAACTAGTGTTGTCGCGATGTGCCATAATCGTACATCGATGCATCGGCAATTTTCAGTAGTAAACATCGATGCACATCCCGATGTACATCGAGAAAAAGTTCGAGAAAATTGCACTGAAATACCGAACGCTAATGCACTAAAATACCGAACAGAACAAATTAATAAGAGTATGCTGGTACATTCGGGAACTTCTAGTAACGGTGAAATGAAAGTAAAGTAAATTTTTTTAGATTAATGGTTCATTTCCACTAGCTAGCGAAAGAATATCAGAAAACATTTGAAAATGAAATAAGACATGAAAAAAGGTAAGCAATTTGCTTTGGCGATGTATATCGCGATGTATCGATTAATCGCGACAACACTAATGCCCATGATGGAACACATTAAAATTTGATATTTTGGTATGGGAATTGATATCTGAGGGTTCAGTTATCCCGTCCCAGTCCTGGCTCAGCATAGGACCCCGCCGAATTTTGTACACATTGAACCCCTGGACCATCCTCAATCCTGGAAAATCAAAATTATTTTGAATCTTGCACTATAAGGTGCATTCATTCACCCTCTGGGTCTCTGAGGATCGTGTTGGCAAGTCCTTACGACAATCCAACGCATTAGAGGCGGTGTTCACCGATGATATACGTCCATGCTTAGGCTAGTCTAAATTTCTCCATCTAAAATGTCACTCGACTTTTTGGCAATTAAAAGTCCCTGCCTGCATTTAGTAGTCATATATTGTCATGTGCATAATTTTGAAACCATATCCTAATTATTTCACAAACCTTTTGTTGATTCTGCCATAGTTTCCAATTTGTAAACAGCATTTAGCCTTTTTAATTGGGAACTTTTTTGAAATTTCCAAAATGGCTGCCATGTGATTCCAGAATTAACATGAGTGTGACGTGACATCACAGTTGCTCGTTCCTAGGTAACAACAAGATCACAATTGCTCGTTTCTAGATAGCAACAAGATTTTTGATAAAATGGCACAGAATTACCCTGATTAACACAATGAATATATTTGGAGAAACAATAATTACCCTGATTAACACATGAATATATTTGGAGAAACAATAAAAGGTAAGTGGAATAAATTAGAAGATGGTTTCAAGTTACCACAGAAGTCAATTTGAAACTCAAGAATGCTTTCTTTGACTCATAATCACAAAAAAGTCGAGTGACATTTTAGATGGAGAATTTCTTAGTGCTAGAATGATCTCAGTCATATCAAAGTTCCTGACTCCTGTGCTTACTTATGGGTTCTTGCATCAATAAATTAATATTCTTATAGTTACAATTTAGCTTAAAATGTTACATACCTCTTATAGCATCTTATAATCGGGTTGAACTTGATCATATGGGCGGAAACACTATTTGAATATGGAGTAAAGAGAAAGTAAATTGATGAAAGCTCACCAGGGGTCAGTGCAAAATCGCGGGAGATTCAATTAGCACCAATCAGCATTTTGGATTCTAGTCACGTGGGCGTATTTTGATCACATGGCACAAAAGTGCTTATTATCACTCATTCATCAATTTTTTCAAAAACTACATGTTCCACCTGGATTTATACACCGTGAAGGGACACGGCGATGAGTATAAGAATGCTGGCTGGCATACCCATGAGACTATGGAGAACGTAGAAAAAGCAGGTAGATGATTGTCAAGTCTAAACTTGAGGTAGAATGTCCCGGGAGAATGTCTACCAGGAAGTCACTCCACTTTTCGATGATTTTGAACTGAGTAGGGCTAACCAAACCCGTCTGGCCTTACTCTCGTCGAGAGCTACTTAGATTTTGAAAGTATAGCTCTCTATCGCTAGAATCAACAGCTTAAGAATCCTGACTTCAAAGAAAATTCCAGGGAATTCAGCTGACTCATGTTGCACATTATATACCTGAAAATGTATCCTACATCGCCATCTTTCATTCAGCTCAACTATAGAACGTCTCACTGCCCTATGTATCGATCAGGACTTCATTTTATTGGTCGTGTCAAAAGTTTTGGCCAGGTATATTCAATATGGCGGCTTGACGTTTCCCAAGTTACGCATGCCTCGATAATATTTCCGTTTAACCGCCATATTGGAAATGGGTATCGAACAACAAGAAAATGCAGCAAACTCCTCGAGTCGAGGTCTCCAAGTAAAAAAATGCCTGAGCCTCTCATATATCTGTTGATTATCCTGTTTATAACTGATTCAAGAGCGTTGCACTGAACGAAACTATATGCCTATTTGTTATTTGTTTAGTTGTTGGATGGGTAACTTGTTTATGACGTCACAAATGATGCGAAGAATCTTTAAACCAATCAATGAAGTCGTATATTAATTTGTTTAGTTGTTGATGTGGCAATACATGTCTGACGTCACAGGCGATTGCATCATATTCCAGTCACGCCATTTTACTACATTGCATAATTTTAGCTGATTTTGGCTTCATTTCACTTCATTTGAAAGAGTTTTAAAAATATAGCAATGAGTCAGTATTTTTTCTTATAAATATTAGTATTTGAATTTGAGGTCAGAGTCCGAAAATTCGATCAACTGATTGAAATCACATTTTAAAGAGGTGAAGAAGTGAATAATTACAGGAGCAAACGTGATCAATGGTTCGAGGTCTCCCGCAAAGTAATCGCTACGCTCTTACTTTGCGCTGCCTTCGGCAGAGGAGACCTCGAAAAAAACGATTAGAACTCCTGATCGCCATAGAAGCACATCCGCAATCCTACATGCACGGGGAAAGTAGACACATATGAGCCCATATGTAGGCTACAGTTTGAGACAAACAGTAAGCCGCTGACTGGCGCTGATCAAATTTAGATGTCACAATTCTTCAGTTGGAGATCCTCACGATGGAGAGCTACTTTCAAAATCTAGCATGGTAGCTCTCGACGTGAGTAAGTCTGGCCCAGTTATCTACTCTCGATATCGACGTCAGGAGTAGATAACTGGGCCAGACGGGTTTGGTTACTCTAGGACTAGAGCTACCGATCAGTAAACTGAAGTCACGACTGCATGCACTTCACTCACAGTTCAGAATCATGTAGATCTAGTCTATAGTAATTTGACACCACCTTCTTATTGGCCTCGATGGCCTTTTATTGTTTCTCAAAACACTGATATTCTCTCAAAATCAGGAAATAACACTCCGCATGGTAGATATAGTCTAGTTGGAAAATATCAGGTTAGGATTGGAAAGACCTGAGGCCCGGGTATACAGTCATTAATAAAAAATCAGTCTTATTCTTATTCAATGTAAGTAATATACATGTAGTAAAAGAACGCATTACCAACTCAGTACACTAAGGGGACTTTTCAAACATTTTTAACGTATTCCTGCCTGGGCCTCAGGGAAAGACTCATGTAGCCGGCTATGCATAGAATTTCATTTCTGTTCATGTATACTGCGCATGTGTCTCGCAATGTAATTGGTCAGAAGGCGGAGCGTGGATCATTTTTTGTGGATGAAATTCCTTACTCTACCTAGCTACCCCCATAAATGTGGGGTTATTTTGAGTTCTATTATTTTTAACATTTTTTTCTTGAAATCAAAATGTTGCATACCAAACTTGCATTTTCTCTAATTATACTGCAAATAACACAACAAATAGGATTTATTGTCACCACGCACTTTGAAAAAGGTAAGTTATATTCATTTATATTCTGAAATACCATTTCTTATCATTGCGCACCAGCTGGAAGTTGGAGAAACCCATAACCTAAAATTGTCTATGTTAACCATCTCTCAGCATCCGAGGGGAGGCCCTTAGCCCCCCCCCCCAGATTTGCCAGTTTGTCTCCTTTTCTTAAATAACCAAATTCCTGCTTGCAATGTCGAACTACTGTGTCACATCTCTTGAAGAACTGGCACATTCGTTATTTTAACAATAGGACAGACATATTACAATGGAAGACATATATAAACTGGCTGACTGCACTGTTGTCTTTTTATGAATATTATTTCCATCACCCTTAGCCTTTGATTTTTCCTATGCCATGTTTTTATTTAGAAAATATTTATATAGATGTCTCTAGTATGAAACATTAATGTGACACAAATTGATTTTGTAGCAGAATAAACCATCATGTAATTAAAAGATGTCACTCTAATCAATCGTTTATTCAAATTTTGTGAAACAAAACTGAATTGGAATTTCAACACAAGCTGAAGCCATTGTATTCAGGGCACGCCTTAAGCGTCGGACAGCTGGTCATTATCTGGTTACTTTTGATACTGACCAGTTGATTTTTTCACTAGGTATAGGAAAATAACATTGCAACTGGTCAGTAATGCCTTTTTGACCAGCAGCTCTGGAATCCTTAGGGCATACACTGATTGTATTGGTACCATCTTAATACAAAAATTAGAAATAACTTGACTTGAATTCATATTTATGGAACATTCTGCAGTACATGTTGTTATGGCTCAAAACTCCTTTTATGAGATATTGGAATATATCATATCATTTGTTAGTTTATGGAAATAAACCTTCATTTTAGACTACACATCGAATATTATGAATACATGCTATCCCAATAATAATTAGTAGTAAAAATAATAATACATTAAAATTAAGCTAAAAAGGGTTAATACATTAATATTGAGATAGAGAGGGTTAATACTACATGTTATACTATAATGTCACATTGACCTTAATGATCTATTTTTAGACTGATGCTATTACCAAATGGGGTCATATGTGTAAAGCCAGGTGGCTTCGAGAAAACTTTAGGAGACAACAGCTTGACATCGGGCTAACAGACCGACATCCTACACAAGCTGGTGTCAAGGTGTGGGAGAATGACCTAACTTTGATAAGTAGGTACATATGTACTATTATTATGTCATAAAATAATATGTCACATTTCTATTTTATCAGCAATTAAATAAAATATAATTTATATGGTGATTTTCTTGTTTATTTACATATAAAACATCCTTGTTGATATGTTATGATTTATTTGCTATCGACTTGTATCATATTCTTCATATATTTGTTTTTCTGTATAGGGTACATATTAAGCAGCAATGCAGGGCCTTTGCTTACACAATCCTCATGACGAGTCTTGGGAGGCAATGCTTCTTTGCAATCTGCTGGGTGACCACACTTTATCTCTGTCTATTCTTGGTAGGGGCTGCAACAGAGAGAGAGAGAGAACCTTTGAACTAGAATGCACTTCAGTGTCATAGCAGATATGTCAGGTATGTACAGGGACTTTCACCTAGTTTGCACATGCTAGTCTATATACGAGATTTGAATCAAGGTACTACACAGCATAGCATAGCATAGCATAAGAAACAAGTTATACATGTACATGATGACACTATGGAAACATTTATTGCATCAATGTATTGTTATATAAAATACAAAATTTGAAAATGCAATTAAGCACAACAGCTAATATGATAAGCATAAAATATATTATGAAAAAGACAACATTTTGAATTTGTTTCCTTGTGACTTAACATTCATTTGCAAGTTCATAGATCTTTCTTATTTTTCCCGTGTCTATCTTATATCCCAAGTCCTCTCTTCTCCATGCTATTTTCATTCAAAATGGAACAGTCTTTTATTTTATTTTAGTAGGGGTAATCCCGAGTTCCTCTTTGGAGATCAAAGTATGATTATAGAATACTATAGCATTTAGTAAAGGCATCCGTCACTGACAATTCAATGAAAATGTGCTATATCTCCCAGAAACAAAATATCATGATATTCATGTTTTAAAATGAAAAATACAATTGGAAAGACAGCAAAAAGCAATTAATTGACTACACATACTTGTAGGTGATACTTAAACTTATACAGAAATGTCATAAAATTGGGTCCTTTATTCAATTTTTTAGAGAAAATGAGCAAAATGTGGATCATCGAATTCACATTTGTAGCAGGCGGATGCTCTCATTTGTTAGATAGTTTGCCCTGATAGAGTACTCCTTGTGCACCTGAGGCCCACTAGCTCTGGGACTTGTCAAGATTTATTGTTGTATTGTTAGAATATTTTTGGCATGTTTATTGGAATTCTGTTGGTATATATGTTTACTATCTCAGCTAGTACCAGTTGGGAATATCCAGGGGCATATAAGTAGAACCCAAAAATAAGCAAGGCATAATACATTAATTAGATGGGTGAGGAAAAATTGAATAATGAGGACATTATACATTTATTATATGAAAGGAGGGCGAGTTGTATGTAGAATGAATCGGGGGATTTTTTTCATGAATTTCGCTTATGTTTTTCATCCAAAAAACATCAATACACTTTAAAACATTTTGTTTACTTTAAGATTACACCATGTAATCCAAAAATATATTTCTCGTTTTCAAAGATAATCCATGGATTAACACCCAGGTATTTTTATTTTTCAAACTTCAGAGGGCTGGGAATCATTGATGCTCAACGCTTTTGAATATGATAAATGCTGTTTTAAATAGGTTTTACGTATGCCAATAATTTCTCAAATTATGTAAGCTGAATGCATTCCATAATCCCTCTTGGAGGAATCCAATGGTAATCCAATGGTAGTTCCAAGCAGATTTTTAGATGGCAGGTAAGTAAATTCTTTAGTACTCGCCTTATTGGGTTGAGTTAGTTTATATTCAAAAATTATATATGATTCTGTAAAGATGTCAGTGTGGATGCTATATAGATTGCACACGTATGGTAAGCTGTATAATCCTATATTATGTAACACAAGTACAGTTTTGGTTGACATGATTGTGACTGAGTGAGAGATTAAACTCTTTAAGTAAGTTCTGCATGTTGATAATTTTTACTAATTTTGGTGATGAATAAATTATCTGATAATTATAAATTGGGCAATATTTTTGACATTTTAAGTGGATATAAAGAATTATGGTAACATACACCATGGACCATGCATACACATACAATTACAAATGTGAAAATATTGTCCCTTTCATTGATTATCGGTATTTATAATCATGAAAATTATTGAAAAATATCGAGACATGTCTACCTTAAAATCAGATTGGCTTACAAGTACCCTAAGCTATTTTCACATTTTTTATTGCAAGAAAATCTTTTTGCAAGGGTTACAAAGGTTGAAATATTGTGGTGGCTCTATTTGGCTGGAGTTTAATATTCAGACCTAGCTATAGGTATTATTACATTTATATGTACACTAGTATCTTGTTGACCTATATTCAGCACTGTATTCAGGGCCGTCAGATGGGGGGGTGCGATGGGTGCGACCGCACCCCCCTTTGTTACCCCCAAAATAAATTATTGAAAAATATTTTTTCTTGTAATTTTTTTTCATTGACTCATATACTTTGAAAGTACCCAGAAAGCACCAAATAGCATCTTAAAAGTGTAAAATTTTCTAGGGGTATTGGCCACCCCTCACACCCCCCACAAAACAATGGAAAAGTTCTAAATTTATTTTAGTGTTTTGTCTCAGACACTTTTAAAGTGCCCAGACATCATCAAATAGCTCCTTGATATAGTTAGTGTTTCTGAGGGACTTGCCCTCTTGCATCTTGGACTTGCCCTCTTGCATCTTGCACAACCCCCCCCCCTCTGGCGCCCCCCCCCCCCTTGACCCCCCCCCCCAAAAAAAAAAAAATTGTGATTTTCTCAAATTCTTTAATTGACTCATACAATTTGAAAATGCCCAGAAAGCACCAAATAGCGTCGTAAAATTGTAAAATTTTTTAGGGGGAGTGGGCCACCCCTCACTCCCCAAACAAAACAATGAAAAAGTTCTGAATTTGTTTTATGTATTGTCTCAGACACTTTTAAATTGCCCAAACATCATCAAATAGCTCCTTGATAAAGTTAATGATTCTGGAAGACTAACGCTTACTCGCCCTCTGGCATCCCCACTCCACCTCCCCCTCTGGCAGCCCCCCCCCCTTAACACCCCCCCCCCCCAAATAAAAAATTGAGATTTTTCAAATTTTTTTATTGACTCGTACATTTTGAAAGTGCCCAGAAAGCACCAAATAGCATCTTAAAATTGTAAAATTTTCTTGGGAAATATGCGCTTTTAGGCACAGACACTTTTAAAGTGCCCAAACTTCATCGAATAGCACCTTGATGTTGTAAATTTTGATATGGGGGACAAACACTTGCTCCCCCTCTGGCAGAACAGCCCCACCCCCCTCTGGCACCCCTCCCCCCCCCCTTTGACACCCCCAAAATTTGAAAAAAATTGTGATTGTTTTTCAATGTTTTTATTGACTAATACCTTTAAAAGTGCCCAGAAGCACCAAATATCATCTCTAAATTGTAAAATTTTCTAGGAGAGTTAGCCACCCCTCACATCCCCCACAAAACAAAATAAAATATTCTGAATTTCATGTATTGTCTCAGACATTTTTTAAGTGCCCAGACATCATCAAATAGCACCTTGATATGGTCAATGTTTCTGGGGGACAACCCCTTGCTCCCCTACTGGCACCCCACCCAACTTCACCCTCTCATCCTCTTTGACACCCCCAAAAGAATTTGAAAAAAATTCACATTTTTCTTATTGACTCATAACGCACAGGCGTACCAGATGGTTGCAAAGTCGCTCCAAATACAACCAAATTTCAAAATTTTCCCCAGACCCCCCAGAATGTTCGGTTTTTTATTCACTCAACTCTTATTCTTGTGGTGGTGGCGTACTACTTAGAAACTTACACTTTGAAAGTGCCCAGAAAGCACCAAATAGCATCTCAAAACTGTAAAATTTTCTAGGGGGAGTGGACTACTCCTCACACCCCCCACAAAACAATTGGAACGTTTGGAAGTTGCATTTGTTAATTCCAAACCAATATAGGGAGTAACTGACCCCCCCCCCCCCCCTCTGTCTTACGCGATTTGATTTACGCGGCAAAAAAATTGACAATTTTACATTCTCTTTAGTAAGCTAAAAACCGCACCCCCCTTGGAGAAAAGTGTCTTACGGGCCTGGTATTGATGAATGGGCCACTTATTAGGGCCAATATTCAATCATAAAGTGTACAGGGGTAGAGATGCCAAACCAAGAAGTCTTTTTGTGTCTGTCAAAATCCATTTGCATCCTACACATCCCAACATATTATCCAAATATGTTATTAATTAATGAAACGTAACAGTATAATCTTTGGATTTAGAAAGTTGTATGGGATTTCATTAGTGTAAAAGTTGCTTTTGAAGCATTTTTCTATAGCCATTTTGTAGGAAAAAAATGATGGAAAAAATGTATAATCTTTTAATTTGAAGTATGACCTGAATCGATTGCAAACTTTATATTTGCACATCTGATGTGATATACCATTTGTGTCATACTGTGAAATTATTTAATTTGCAATCGATTCAGGTCATAGTGTATTTTAGGTATTTTTGTGAAAATCAATAGAAACCAATGGCCTCTATTGGAATTGATGATATCCACATGTTAAGTCAATGGAGCCCATTCAATGGCAAGTCAATACACCCTTGCTGAACTAAATGACCTCAACCTCAGCCCATGTGGGTCCAAACGCTCAAATATTTTCCACAGTATTATGTGACATTGTATTCTTTATGTTACACCTAAAAATGATTCATTTTGTTCATGGGGATATCATAATGGAAAGTGCACTAGACCCTTATTGTAATTGTATGATATTGTATTTGTGATTTGAAAATACACTGTGATATTTGAGAAATGTTTGATGAATGTTTTGTTTTAGTTTCATTGCAATTTATAACCCTAATATCCTTCCCAGAATCCTTCCTTGTCTTCCAATTTTCTAATAACCTCAGAAGTTCCTACTTTTTAAAAAAAATACAATTTTCCATGATCATTTTTATGTCACCACCACAAGTGGTGACATATTGTTATGGTCTCAAACTTTTTTGTGGACGGTGTTCAGTGGTTGGTGTTTATCATTTTGCAGTTGGTGTTTGGCAGTTGGTGTCTGTAACAAATGGCAGGTATTGACATTTTGCATGTGAATGCCTTGTCTTATAATGTAGCCAACTGCAATGGATGTAAAACGGATACAGTTAACTAATACATTTCTTGGCATCAATTCAAATCTTATGCTAATTTTAAATGAAAATGCTTTTTTTCATGTTTTACCACTCATAAATGCCATAATATCTCGATGTCACATTCAGGAAAATATGGCTATCAACAAGTTTTGAATTCTTACAATCCTGGAAGTTGTACATGTAAGCGTACACATCTGTCAGTTCAGTTTATGTGTAAAAGTTAATCCCCTAAGCCTTAATACCTGATGCATGAAATATTATGAATGAGTTACATAATATGTACTCGTGCTATTTAGGTAAATGTTGTGCTGTTTCACCAGATTTGACTGACATCTTTAAATAACAACAATTTGATTTGATGATCAGACAGCAACAAAACATATTAAGTGGCCAAGACAAAAGAATGTTATTATGATAGGCATTCTAGGGATTAAGGAATGCATTCAGCTTACATAATTTGAGAAATTATTGGCATACGTAAAACCTATTTAAAACAGCATTTATCATATTCAAAAGCGTTGAGCATCAATGATTCCCAGCCCTCTGAAGATTGAAAAATAAAAATACCTGGGTGTTAATCCATGGATTATCTTTGAAAATGAGAAATATATTTTTGGATTACATGGTGTAATCTTAAAGTAAACAAAATGTTTTAAAGTGCATTGATGTTTTTTGGATGAAAAACATAAGCGAAATTCATGAAAAAAATCCCCCGATTCATTCTACAAACAACTCGCCCTCCTTTTCAGTTTAAGTAAAAAACATTTAAAAGATCTGTGAAATAGCTAGATAAACCAATGATATTTCAGAATGTATTTTCCAAAATTTGACAAATACGCTGATTCAGATTATGGTTGAGTTACGAATGCAAAATGCAAGTAGATAAATGGAAATCTATTTTTTTCTTATTAGATAAGCTTAGCTAATATACAACTACATCAGAAGAGATACGCAATTCAAAATGAACTGTCTCATAATTCAGAAAAACTCCAAATAGCAGTAGGGATTATAATTTAACAAATAACTGGTGTGGAAGCACAATCTGTGGCCCCCACAGGAATTGCTTGAAGTTTCTCCTCCTCAGGGGACTTGTCAGAAGCAGAGACCATCTGGCTGAGGATGATTAGGTCGTTTAATGCACGGATTGATGGGAAGTCCCTTCAAACTAATTTCCCATTCGTTTCAGAATATTTCTAGGGTTTTCTCTCCAAATTTGAACTGGATTGAAACAATATTCATTGACTTTTATATACTTTGTTGGGTTTAGTGTTTGGTTTGATTTCTGCAGTCCATGCTCTTTGCTCTGATTGTTTCAGCATACATGCAAGGACAAACAGGGCCATAGAGGCATATTGTGTATGATTATACTGTTTAATGAGTGAATTTAAGGCCTATAAAAGCTTCAAGAATGTGCGTAGAATATTTAAAGAGGATGTTCATTTATTGCTACGTATATTGAGGTTTTGAGGTAATCATAGAAATCTTATTCAGTTTTGTTCATACCTTCGGTCGGACGGATGGATGGACAGACGGATGTCTTTAGGTTACTGCTTGTATTGTATTGTATTGTTGTGTTAGCTTAAGAAGCAAAGCGTCTCTTTGTTCTTTTTTTATTTTGTTCTTTTATAGATGGACTTTACATAATATAATACATCACAAAGAAATTCAACCAGGATAGTGGCATTACATACACAACATGCACAGATAATTTTCATGCATTTGTAAAAAAATTCTCAAGTCGCTGGTCATATGCATGAGTGATCTATTTATTAAGAACTAAGTGACTAGAAACCATTTCTTTTGTTGAGTACATATGTAAAATGATGTTAATGTTTTACTTTACATTTCATGGACCAATGAATGTTGTTTGCATGCAACGCACGCTGTCATTTTCGCTAAACACTTAAATATAGCAGCTGATTCTTTGATCAAGTCAGTTTTAATATTTCCTATTCAATTAAAAATGATATTCTAAAATTGACGAAGCGTGAATATGATATTTATTGAACTGCAACAATATAACACACAAGTCATATAACACTTTAGACCATTTTAGAAAAGTATCATTTTGAACTTTGAAGTTTATGATAGTGTTTAAGTTAAATATTTTCAATTAATGAAAATCATGAAAATAATATATAGAAATAGAATTATTTTTTGTGATAAAATCATCTTATGATAGAGTAAATGGAATCATTGAAATAGTACTAGTATCATGTACAATTTCACATTTTCTATTTGAACAGCATATTCTATATTTGTTATGTATGATTTGGTTGAATGCTTTAACTTCATGCTCAATGGTTCAGTCAAAATCAATTTTCCACATAAATTAATACTTTTATTTTATACTGTAATTGCATATGTGCATGCGTTCATTTCATGCTGGAATCAGTTTAAAGACGCACTTGTATAGCGGGAACTGTTTTTCTTGCCCTTATATTTTAACCAAGCGTAAACCACTCCTGTAGATCATATCTCAGGGATATTTATACAACACGCATAAATATTATGGAAGCCAAAAATATCTAGTATTTCTAAAAATAGTTTAACTATGCCTATTCATACAAGGCCAGGAAGAAGATGTGTTGTCAGGCAGCACTGTTGTTAGAAATATCAAGAAAAAGAAAAAATGACAACACGGGTCGGTCACTGCTAAAACTGTTCTATGTGTAATATCACTGAGACCTATTTTTGAAAATGAGCTCCATTTTTAGGCTAAAATCTGCCAGAAACTTTTCATCAAGTTTCTCGTTTTTGCTCTGTTTCTTCATCAGCGATGATGAGCTCTATGACATTTACTCCAATCTCTGTTTACTTCACGTCAGACTGCTTGTACTTACGGTATGCAAACAATCTAAGGCTAAATCACATTCATTGTGATTAAAACAATAACTTATGGTCATATTTTAGATCAATAGTAATGTCATAAAAATGATACGATACATGTTGCAAGTTTTTAATAATTTGAGTTTAGTTGCGATAAAGCAATGGGTGAACAGAAACAGATAACGCTAATGAACTTGATTCATTTACGGGAATTAAGGCGGGAACGACAAAGACACAACAGCAAATTATTACCAACATTACGAGACGTTAAAACAAGGAGCAGTTTTTGTAAGTTACTTTCTTTGAAACTTTTGCATTAATGAATCTGATAACATATTATATATACATATGTCCGTAATGATGAGCATCTTTCATTCTACAAAAATATATAACACACAACATAATATTGCATAATCCAGACATCATTGATCTTTTTTAGATAATTAGCATATAAAGAAATGCAAGACATTTCATATCCTTATAAATTGATACAAATATCATAAATCATTCAATTTTTATATTTATTTATTCTGCATTTATAATTGTTAGTGTCGCTTTAATTAATGCAGCAATTTATAATGTTTGTTTATTAATCTTTACCTGCATTAACTTGTCTTTTTTTATTAATGACCAATTCATGGCATCTTTGCGGTCGGCTGCATATTCAGTAGTGCATAATTGCAAAGTTGTATTAACACATGAATTCTTGTTTCTTTTTATAAAATCATGACCTTGATCATTGCCATAGGTGTAGCCAGGATGGTGCGAGTGCACCCCCCCCCCCCCCCCCATAACCAATGTAAATATAACCATTAGATAGAGGAAGAAAAGAGCTTAAAAATCTGTTTTATTGAAGCTTCTAGCTCAATTTTGAAGGAAATAACATTAATTTTTGTTAAAGTTTTTGGCAAATCACACCCCCTGAATGAAAGCTGGCTATGCCCCCGATTGCTATTCCTTATTTTTCTTGAAAATTAGTGAACGTATTCTATTATTTTTGCAAACAATATGGTCAATTTACTATATTAAAATATGAAAATTACTTGGTTAGAAAGAATACCATTGATTACTTTATAAATAGTATTGAATACAGTATTTCATAAAAGTTGCGTAATAAAAGTGTTGACATTTTGCCTGTTTAGATTGTTTCTTTTATTTATAATCTTTTAAATCAATATATCTTTTAAAAAATATGTGTTTTTCAATTTCCAATTTGATACTTGACAACTTTGCCAGATGTATATGAGCATGAACTTATGTGACGCTTAAGTCTGGTTTATTTAAGGTGGGAACTAGTGTAGATATGAGGGACAGGTGCTTACTTCAGCAGGGATAACTCCCAGATACAGCAGAAACAAGACCCTTCTTAAACAATCTAACAATATACATCTTGAGACCATACACTTAAAAAGTTCAATTTGAAATAAACACCACATCTAAACATCAAAATTGTCAGCGAGAAATTCATCATCAAAAATTGTGATTTGTAAATTTGAGAAGTTGGTTGTAGGAAATGAAATATGTGAGGATGTTAGGGCTGAAGACAGCAACATCTGGAAGGAATGAGCATCCACAACCACTTTGTCTACACTCCCATCCATAAGTTTGGATTCATATGTCTTCCACCCCCTCCATTGCTCAACTTAAACAATTTGTTTGTGTAACCTAACCTGCTATATTTTATGACATTTAACGAATTGCTATAGTTAGATATCGTGTCAACTTCAGAGTTAAAACTATTGACTGCTCTCTGACCAATCAAATCAAAGTATTTGAGAGTAAATCAAGATTAAGAATAAGACGATTTACTCATTGACAACGATTTTTCCATGTAGCTCAATTTGTCATTTAGCATCAGGCAATTGTTATACCACACGAAAACAATATCACTTCTGTGAAAGCGTTAACCTTTCTAAGTAAGCATCACAGAAAATTTGTTAATTAATGTTTTTAACTAGATATAGTCTTTATACGATATATCATGAAAAAGTGCAGATCATTCACCGTGATTTATTTATATACTAACTGTATGATACTAAAGGCATCAGGTGCGATTTCAAATTAGTTCTCAGAATTTCAATTATTTCATATGAGATTATATATGTGTTACTTTTATCTTTTTGTCATATAGGTTTTCACAAATAGGAAATAGAAAACAAATAATTTTCCGAATCCTAGATACATGTAGCATCTTTTCTACCTTCCTTCCTTCCTTTCAGAGTAAAAGGATGACACACATGTATACTTCTATTATAAAAAATCTTATATATTTTAATAGACAGTGATAAAGGACTGGGGTCTGTCTGATAGTCTCCTTAAGGAGAACGTGGGAGTAATGATATGCTATGTATATCTCTCCTATCTATTCTGCAAAGTATGAACATTTGGTTTGTAAAAATATTTTACAGTTAGACCCTGAGCCTAGTACAAACTCTAAAACTCTTCTAAAGTAACAAATAATCATTGTTGAATTTTAGCTATGCCCTATTCAAAGGAAAGTCTGTAAGGTTTAGGAGCTGATTTGGAGTACTACAAGAGACCAAGCCAAATGTTTTTTACCAAGAGTGTACAAATCAGTCTGTCTAGTAGTGGCCCATGAAAAAAATCTCAGAATGATTTTACCTTATTGCAAAATGAAGTATGAAAGATTGAATAAAAGTAGAGCATAAAAAGTCAGATATCGGCACTGGAAATTTTACAAAAATCTAAGAAGTCAATACTCAATAATTCATTCAAGTTTAAAATTTTAGAGGAAACCACATGGAATATGACAAGGCCATGAGATTTCAGAAGCTGGTGGTAAAGCCGTAAGTTAAACAAGCTGTAGTATTTCTTGAACGATTTCACAGGTTTCTCCAAGACAGGCTGGCGCCTGAGTAGATTCCAAGGCAGTTAGACCCAGGCATCCTTGAATAAAATCTCATACCCAGTTAAACTCTTAAAAGTAAAATACAACCAAATTCTGAGGAATTATTAACAGAAAAAATAATAAGTATGATTTCAATGAGATAAATAGTATAGAAATGGAGGAATTTGGGTTGATTTCTGAGTTTGATGTGTTACAATAGCAAACCCAAAAGCAAGTTGAGGTCTGGTGTAGTCCATGGTAACATACCAACACCTGGCATACATCAACAGCCTGCTTTGATTTATGCTACATAATATTGTTCTTGCTGGATGTTTTATAGTTTCTGAAGAAGTATAATGATCTACATGCATTATTGTGTTATATGTGAGGATCTTTAACAATGGTAAATGAGTACTTTGTCATTTATTCCAAAAGTAAAACCGTTGTTGTTTTTATTTGATTGGTTTATTACCAGTATACTTAACTAGCTCTGTGAATGTCATATCTGGAGAATACTCTTCCAAAACTATGAAAACAGAATTTTTTAATTTCTCACAAAATAGTTAAAAACTGATGTTCATTTATTTAGCTATTATGTTAATATCATCTTACAGTGTCTGAATTCATTGCCAGATTCTTATTTCTTGTTTAACATTGAACAATGATAAACCTACCACCCTAAGACCCAAAGCCCAGTTATAGTAATTAAATAAAATATTATTTATATACACATATATAGAAACAAAATAAATTATTGAAAAGGGTGGGTAAAACTAATTTGCCAGTCTAGCTACAACCCCCCCCCCTCCCCCACCCCCGACTACACACCTCTCTGGTTGTGAAGTAGATAAGGAGGGAGAGTTTAGAGCCTCGAAGCAGGACTACCACCTTGTGGAGGGGATTTGATGGCCAGTGAGTAGCAGTAGGGATGTTTCCCAACACATGTGTTTTCAATCAAAACAATCTAAATAATCTACACATAGACAGACTTCTATCACACTACACCCTTGGTATAATAACACTCATACACTACAGCTAATCCCTGAGATAATCATCTACAGTTAAATCGGGGGGGGGGGGGGGGGGGGGGGGGTAAACAACACCTTTCTGAACTGAGCATCAATGAATGTGAACACTTTCTCTTGGTCCCCATTTGTTACGTACATTTCAGTCATATGTTAAGAAACCTTGAAATGTGAACACCTGCTAATCTGAACACTTTTGACAGGTTCTAATGACATTTGGAGGATACATGTTTTAGAGTACTTATTATCAAAATATGTATTCTCCTAAATCAATCTGGACTGATGTTATCTCTTTAATTATCATGAATTCTATATAATACAATACTTTTTTTAAATTGAAAATCGTTTTGGATTTATTTTCTCATCAATATTTAGGTATTTTATAGAGTTTTAGAACATTCATATACATGTATATGAGATGACATTTTATATTGATCTGTCTTACCTTTGTTTCCTAGCTCATGATCAAGCCAACATTTCATGATATTTTGTTTGGATATTTATTTTTGAAGCATAATAATATGCTATGGAGAACATTGTTTATGTCACAATAGTTCAGATTTATTCTAAAAATAAGTTAAAAGTTAATAAAGTCCAATAGAAAAAGTCATATTTTAGCCACATATGCTGATTATTGACTGGATAAGAAAATATGGCGATCAAATCTGTAAAATATAAATGATTCCATAAGACAGAGTCACAGTGAAGAGTTAGTGATTAGATACAGGGAGGCCCAGATGCTGCAAATTGTCTTTTGATACACTCAAAAGCTAGTTTTCACATTAAATTACTCAAAGTATCTGTACCAGCTTGCAAGCTGAAAAAAGTTGTTTCATACCATATGATAAATACCAAGTTTGATTATTTGAAATTGCATCCTTAAAAGAGAGCTTCATCTTCTTCAAGATTGGGCTTCCCTGAGCTTATTGAAAGAAGTAAAATACCCTTTGACCTAGAACTGTGTATTTGTCATATACAGAGAGTAGTATTTACTCAGGGTAAAGTGATGGATCTCGTCTTTCTCTCCTAATTTTTCAACCTAAGGGCTAAGTTGAAAATTTTGTGATTACGAATTTAAAATTGTGTTTTTTATCAAGATGCTAATAATTGTTAAAATATATAATGAGTAAAGCTTTTTAAGGAGTGAAATGAATTGAAACTATTAAAAATGGTTATAATGATCTAGTGGATTCACCATATGATAAAAGAACCAATCTATGTTTGTTTTTAATATGGCATTTTTATTGCTTAGGAAAACTTCTGACATAGGGAAGAAACACAAATAAAGTAATCCATCAATAAACATTATAACCATAGTTACAAAAGCAAACAGCAAGATGATATGATTCAATGAGAATCTATCAATTTCAGTTCATCTGTCAGATTTTCTTGTGTATATAATAAACATAATTTGCATAGTTTGTGTATGAAAATCATATCTTTACATTATAGTCCTATTTAAGTGACATGTAAAATACATTGTTATGTGTCTGATATGATGAAATGAAACATGGGATAAATAAAGTATCCTATAAGTATATCCAAATATAGCAGATCAAGAGAAGAATGATATGGAATATGGAATAAGATGGAATGTTTTGGAATAATTAGAAATAAAATGGAAATCTTTATTATTTATTCAGTAGGATGGGTTTAATTAATAATCCATTTCACACACCTGATTTGTTTCATTACAATGGCTAATTAATAAATGTATTATCATCTGTCATCTTGTCTACAACATTTCACAAATCTGAACAAATTTATATCTTTCCCCCTTTGTACTTGAATGATATCCTTGTATTATATTGAGATGGTATAACAGAATGTTACTTCATGGTTATATTACCTCTCTCCCATTTTTATGTATTAAGGAAAAAATTAAAATAATTGTTATCTTTGCAGAGGATGAGATATTTTAGATATGTATATAATTTTGCATCAGTTTTATTTGATTAAGCAGTAAAATGGATCATCTTGATAGATGTTTTATATTATTTGCATATACAAATTCTATATAATAAAACTTGTGTATAATCAAACACCTCTCAAATCTCAATGTTTACACTTTTTAGTCCCTTTTTTTAGTCTGCCATAGACTTCCATGTTAAAAAGCCTCAAAATGTGAACACCTTATAATCCAAACACTTTTGGCTGGTCCATGTAGCATTCGCATTATACAGGTTTTATTGTCTCATAAAATGTAGTAATGGTAGAAATCAGGTGGTTATTTTATTTTAACCAAACCAATGAATATAATGATGGATTTGTGACATTTAAGGTTGGGAAATCACACTTTTGCATAAGTTAGCTGTCAATTATGCATATGAGCCCCTCCCTCTTTCACTCCATAACATGCAACATAACCAGATCAAGAGGGAAACAGTGTTAGAGTCATGATTCAGTGGAAAGTATAAATAATGCAGTCTGAAGAATTGCTCAAAAAACCATGGTCAAAGTGAAATAAATGTACCAGTATGTGACATATTTGCTTGGCTTTGTCTTGGACTTTACATTAGTCATTTTAGGTACATTTCATACTCTCTATAAGGGAAGAATCTTTTTTATCTTTTTTTCATTTACTTCCATTCCTTGGGGTTCTAGATTCTCTATAAATATCTCCCCAAATAATTCTGATCAGCATTTCCTTGAAAAGAGTGATCAAATTACCTCAGAATGGTCAAATATAAAAAAAAATCAATTATCATTGATGTCTCTGTAGATGATTCACAACTTGCGGGGTTTGGCAAAATTCTTAAAATTTTCAGGAATGATTTGCTGGACTTCTTGAACATTTAAAAATTTCAACTCCATCCCCCCACACATAAGAAAGCTGGTCACAGGCTCGTAAGGTACTTGATTATCATTATCCACTAGTCTGCATAAATATTACATTTGAAATGGATTGAGCTGATGAGATAAATCAATTAATTACCAGTTCTAATTAAATTGAAGCCAGTTCCAAGAGTCAGGCATGTTCCATTGTTTCCTATTTACCAGGTGCCAATAAGCTATAACCCCTAAATAAAATTTCAAAGTAGATGCGTTTTAAACATTAATCACAAATGGATCCTTGTACTTAGAAATCGAGTTCATATTTTTAGGCCAAAATGTTGCTCTATAGTTGTTAATATTTAAGAATTGAGTCAATTTGAGATGGAAATGGTCCAGTTTAGAATTATTGTTACATATTTAGAGTGACATAATTTCTTGGGGTTCAACAAACATTTTGAGGTTGACTTTGTAATGTGACCAGGTGGTTTATGCTCAAGTGTCTGCTTTATTCTTTCATTCAGGTTTACTTTCTTTAAAACATTAATTTATATTCTGGTTTAATTATTATTTATTGGAGAATCTTGTATAAAAAAATCTTACTTTCTAGAGACCCCTGTTATGATTTTTAAATACAATCCTTTCCAAAAAAGATAATCAAAGGAATTAGTAGTGATTCAGAAAATAGATGTTCATCGTTAAGTTGTGATATTTTATCATTTTATTTTTAACTTATACTCAAATTGTCTTGCTTCATTGTACTCTTTTTCCTAAATCCATGACGCATTTTTTAAAATTCCAGCCGATGAAACTACTTTATTCCTCTGATCAGCCAATCAGAATGGAGAGTTTAGACCATTTTAGACCCATGAAGCACATAATCCCCTCTTGATGTATATGTTTCTACCGTCATTGATGACTCTTTATTTTATGGGGATCAAAATTGTGACCATCTTGACATCTAACCATAAGGGAATTTTAATCTTCAGTCTAACATGCCAAGTAATTAAAACAAAGAAGTGGGCCCTGTATTAATTAGTTATACATCCCTTACAAAAAATATCACATATGTCAGATTTTCTCTTGCAAAAAATATAAACAAAATGTATGAGAGCGTGGTAAGATAGAATTGAAGTTGAATTATTTAGTATTTTATAGAGAATTGAGTTTGAGTCTAAAGCTTGTCAGTTTCTAAAATTGAACATGTTGTTTCTATGTTTCCTTACAAAGGGGTATATTGACTTTGGAAACCTTGTAGCATATGGATAGAAGCGAATATGAGCAAAATCGCAAGTTTTTGTCAAACAAATCTTATAATAGCGAAGGAAGTTACATATATGGAATTAGCGTTGGTAATAAGAAAAGTAAAGAGCTAAGAAAACGGTAGCATATGTTGCATTATACTTGCTAAGAAATGCCTTAGTGGGTGTTGACTTTCCTACTTTGCTCCAAGAATTTTGATGACCATTTTAGTCTTGATTACTTTCATATAGCGTAATGTAGGTGATGTCAGATGGGAAAAAATGGTTATATGAGCTTGGGATACTATATCTATAATATTTTGCCATCTAGGCATTTTGATACTCAGACCATCTTTGCCCTGCTAGGAAAGGTACTGAGAAAAGGCTTTCCAATGGTATTTTTCCACATAGCTTTGAAATCTTGTTAAAGTCTCGTTTTTAATGAAACAATTTTGATTTGCATACTTATTTAACCTTTATTCAAATTCTAAAGATTTTCTAGTGTTTTAAAAAAGGTTGGGCTAAATCCCCATAGGCACAATGTTGAAAAACCTTTAAAGGTTCAATTACTTTTATAAGGATCACAATTGTAATGTGAAATAACAATCCACATGTCAATAAGATCATATAGTTACATTCCAATAGTGTTTTACATTGATCCAAATGGAATTTCTTGTTAGATCATAAAATTAAGTGATTCTTCCCAATGCATTCATATGTATTCTAGCCCTAGCAACACCCATGATGCCATCTATTTGTCCATTTAATATATGGAAATTGGTCAAATCAGATGGCTATCAAAATCGTATCACTCCAGCATCTACCAATACCAATACCAATTCTTTCCCTATAACAATTATTAGGGAAATAGAACAATGGCGTTAATAGTCTCAGCCTTCCACAATTCATGTATAAGAATTTATAGTTCACCATGCGTATAAAAACAATTACCTTAAAAAACAATTATTATACTATTCTCAAAACACAATTGTTGGGAAGAATATACTGAAATTCATCATCAGCTCTGTAGTTAATAAAAACACTTTAATACAAGATATTCTCAGAAAATTAAAGAAAAACAAAGGCATTATTTCACCACTGCCGTAATATTATAGCATTATAAGCACACTTGGGCAGGTGAGATTTTGCATTATCTCAGGTAGCCAATAGGTAATTAGAGGATTTAATTCCACGAAAGCTGGAGAAAAAACACCATAAAGTAGTAGCTTTGGATTACAAGGGATGAACATACATTTGGAGGGGAGATAGGCTTTATCTACCAATACCAGCCAGAGATTACTGACAGCCTTATTTTCTTAGGATTTCTTGCTAAATTATAGGAATTTCTCTGTTTTCTCAGATATTGGCTGGTATTTGTTTTTCATCAACTTTCTGTACCTTTGATGAGAGGTTTTCAGCAATGTGGATTGGTGTAGTAGGGGGGGGTGGAGGTGGATTAATTTGAATTTTAATGCTGAAATTATTTGTCTTTTATTGACTCTTTGATAAGAATTAGGAGGAATTGTTGGCGACTTCTATGTACAAAATACAAAAATACACTTCAAAAAATAAAGTAGCTACAAATATAATTCATTCATTGTTTGAATTCTACGTTTATGTTAAGATCACAAAGACACATGAGACTGTAATTCAATTTTAAACATTCGAGTAATATTATAAATTATACCTTTAACATTATTATTCATTGATACCAGTTCGATACAAAACATGTTCTAATTATTATAAAAGGAAAGTTGGGTCAATGATTTGCTTGAATTACGCCACACTGATTTTGTTCCAGTTTTTTATACCTGTCTTATGTTTATTTTTCATTAGCTAGAACAAAATAAAGTCAACACAGCCTGTTTTGCCAACTGGGAATATTGAATTTACTCAGATGAATCAATCTTCTTCTTTTACATGCCACCCGTAAAACCCGTAACACCCGTAAGTTATTGTTAATTTGTCACAGTTAAACCATTAGAAAGTAACAGTGTGTATGACCATTTTGGTGTGTAATATGTATTGTTGGTTACTGCACATAGCTTTGGTAAACAAAGAAATGTTGCAAACAATCAAACAAACAAACAAACAAAATATCAAATGAACAATTTTATTAGCAAATTCTCTTATAAATTGAAGCTGTATTGCATGGGTTTAAAAATGATTTTTTGTCCATACTACATCCATTTAGGATAGGAATAACAATTTGCATATCTAGTAAAATATGTGTATGATTGAACATTTTTTGCAGAGAAAAAAATGTTCATTGTTGGTAGGTGTTCACTGTACAGAGGGTAATTTATACAGAAGTCAGTAAAATATATGCAGGGGGAAGGGTGTCTACTAGTATAGAGACATGTGTTCACTAAGACAGGCTTTACTGTACTTTCAAATGGGAAAAATCATGAAAAACCTGCATATTTTGACAAATTGGCAAAACTTTAAAATATGATTTTACCCTTCGCCTCCCAGGAGAGCAAAATTCTGCAGTGAACACTCTAATTATAAAATATTTTTTGCACTTTTTTATATTTTTTCCACTAGTACAAATTGTAGTATCATGCATGACCAACTATTGATGCATAAACATTTTGAATACACAAACTTTTTCATAATTTATTTCACAATGTTGAATTAGTTGCCATTAACAAAACATATCGAGATGATAGCGGAAATGAAAAAATAAAATGATAAAATTAATTATGCCTGTACTATTATTGACTTGTGACTGTTCCACATGAGTTGATTATTCTGCAAAATATCTAAGTACATAAATAAAATCACCTTTCTACAAAATGTAAAAGAATTATGAAATTTTAAAGTTCTCAGTTAAGCAGTATCCAAAATTTCTGTCAGTTAAGCAGACCCTTATTCTTTCTATTATATCTTCTGTTTTTATTATTATTTATTTTAATGAAAATGTGAATGAATTATTTGTAAGGGCTAGCTTATGTTCTAGTTGACTAGCTTTCTCTACAGTTGACTGGTCATGAATATATATTTACTCAATCTTGTTCGTACTATAAACTGAAAAAATAGATTTTAATTGAAAAATTCAACTTTATAGAAATTAACATGAAGAACTGTATACACAGGTGCACTAGAAATGTATTTAATTGTGTAAAAAGCTGGACTTTTGTCTCTGTTTTCATGACTAACGGGTAGGAATTTTAATTTCACATGTACGTTTTTGTTGGTTTTTCAACATATATGCATTGATGCATTGGTGCATGACCATGCATATATCATGCATTTATACAGCTGAAGTGTCATGGTGTATTGATAAACTTTTTGTATGGAGATTCAATTTATCTGTGCTAGTTTTATGTGAATTTAAATGGCATATACAATAAAAGAAAAAAATTTATGAACATGAAGACTGATTATCCCTATGTTATATACTGACCTTCTTAGGAGATAGGGATTTATAACTTTAGTACATACTTTAGTACACACTCTGAGTTTCTTCATAGCCATATATAGTGCTCAAAGTTTATCCTAAAGGATATCATATGTTATATAGCTTAGCTATAGTGATGTAATTTTTTTCTTTGGGAGATCAAGGCTTAAATAGCTATAGTGATGTAAGCTTCTCCTTTGGGAGATCAAGGCTTAAATAGCTATAGTGATGTAAGCTTCTCCTTTGGGAGATCAAGGCTTAAATAGCTATAGTGATGTAAGCTTCTCCTTTGGGGGATCAAGGCTTAAATAGCTATAGTGATGTAAGCTTCTCCTTTGGGAGATAAAGGCTTAAATAGCTATAGTGATGTAAGCTTCTCCTTTGGGAGATCAAGGCTTAAATAGCTATAGTGATGTAAGCTTCTCCTTTGGGAGATAAAGGCTTAAATAGCTATAGTGATGTAAGCTTCTCCTTTGGGAGATCAAGGCTTAAATAGCTATAGTGATGTAAGCTTCTCCTTTGGGAGATCAAGGCTTAAATAGCTATAGTGATGTTAGCTTCTCCTTTGGGAGATCAAGGGTTAAATAGCCATAGTGAAGTTAGCTTCTCCTTTGGGAGATCAAGGCTTATATAGCTATAGTGATATAAGTTTCTCCTTTAGGAGAGCAAGACTTATATAGCTATAGTGATATAAGTTTCTCCTTTGGGAGATCAAGGCTTAAATTGCTATAGTGATGTTAGCTTCTCCTTTGGGAGATAAAGGCTTAAATAGCTATAGTGATGTAAGCTTCTCCTTTGGGAGATCAAGGCTTAAATAGCTATAGTGATGTAAGCTTCTCCTTTGGGAGATCAAGGCTTAAATTGCTATAGTGATGTAAGCTTCTCCTTTGGGAGATCAAGGCTTAAATTGCTATAGTGATATAAGTTTCTCCTTTGGGGGATCAAGGCTTAAATAGCTATAGTGATGTAAGCTTCTCCTTTGGGAGATCAAGGCTTAAATTGCTATAGTGATGTTAGCTTCTCCTTTGGGAGATCAAGGCTTAAATAGCTATAGTGATGTTAGCTTCTCCTTTGGGGGATCAAGGCTTAAATAGCTATAGTGATATAAGTTTCTCCTTTGGGAGATCAAGGCTTATGTAGCTATAGTGATGTAAGTTTATCTTTTAGTGGTCTGTGGAAAAACCACTGTAAGTGATATAAGCTACTCCTTTAGGAGATCATTGATTTATCACAATTATGCAGCTACTTTCTTTGCCCTTTCCAAAAGTTTGAGTTTTTGTGTAAAAGAAAGCTTCATCTGGCTAATATATGAGGCTCTGAAATTAGGTATACTTCCTTATAGTTTTACAAAACAATTCAACAGAGGTATAGGTAGGCCTTCTATTTACCATACAAACACCATGTTTGTTGGGAAATATCCTAAATTGTTGTCTAATGTTTAGAGTATATTAATATACTCATTACACTCATGGCAATCACTCATGAAATAGTTTTGTTCGTAGAGGGAGATGGTAGAAACCTTTTATACGTTTTATTGATGTGTGTTTATATTTTTTTAAGCCAAGCAATTTTAATTTGAAAAAATCAGTAAATGTTCAATTGCATTTTGGGAGAGTGAAGCTCAACCTGAAGTATGCATTGAAATATTGATCTGGTCCCCAAGCAGGAGTTTATTAGAATTGATATGGAGAAGACCCCCAAATTGTCACTTTGTAAAAAATATTTCTGATATCATATGATCATTTGTCCAGGAAAATCTTTTGGGATATAGTTTACACCAATAATTTATCAATCGTTGACGGAAATTAAGAAAATTGGTTTAATGATTGAGTGACGTCACGGTTGTCGTTCTTCGGGGTATTATGATTGATTTATCGGTGATATTGGAAAATATTCATAAGCAATAAAATATATTGATGGACCTTTTCATGCCAGATGTCGATTCACACTCTCTGGGAAATTTCTTTAATGTTTCGGCTTTGCTATATGGGAACCGTATGGAATTTAGCACATGTCTAAATGTGTAATTTCAATAATTGGCCCGCAAACAAACAAAATATTTGAATCATTGGGAGACTCAGAAGGTGATTTATCGCTTTTATATACACTGTATAGTTAGCTGCCTGTGCAGAAGTTAGCACCTCTGAAATGTAATAACAAGGTAATTTAAAAAAAATCAGCTAATTTTTGCATTTTTAAACCATTCATAGAATAGTATCTTTGTGACTTTTTGCTTTATTTCTTTCAATTTTCACCCTTAACATTTTATTTAGTATTAGAGGTGGAATTGCCATTACTTTTTATTCAAGGGAAGAACAATGCTTTGTATTCATTTAACATTGATATCCTCTGGTATTTTTCCTTATATGGATTGATTCTTGCCGATTTGAGGTATTACATCAGTATTGGAATTGATATGTATGCATGAGTTTTGGGACAACCAAGAAATTCACTGCTTCAGTGTAGAGTCTGATATAGTCTGCCTGAATTGGAAGGTCACCTCGATTTCATGCATTTTTTTATTTTTGTGCCCCAGTCTGTCTATAAGGCATGTATGTACTATATTAGTAAGTTTTTTAACTCACATAAAAAAGTTTTGATTTTAATTTTTACAAATAGAAGTCTTAACTTTTTTGTGTTTTCTAATTTAGTTGCAGTGTCTTTTGTTTTCAAATCTTGCCCTCTGTGCTTTATCATAATGTCTTATTTACAAAGGAAACAAGTTCTGATAAAATGGCCTGTCAACAAGACATTATACATAAAGGTTATTCAAACTTCTGGCTGTGTTCCATTGCTGTGCATGATTAGTCTCTGGTAAATAGTCACTTCTGTTCAGTAGTAGAACGCATCAAATCTAGCACTTAATTAATTACTTCTCTGCCTAATCTCCCAGCAGTATATTGTAATCAGACCACATAATGGCAATTGGGCAATCATGGGACATCATTCCTGCATTACATTTGCCTAACTTCATTTTGGCATCAATCAGATCATATGTGTTCTGAATTTTACTGAACTCATTTAAATAATTTGTTCAGATTTTCTCCAAAGAGAATTGTTGTTTGGCTAAAATGCAAAGGATTTTTATGATTTTCCTCAGGTTAAGTTTATCTTTGGATAGTTGCTTATAAAGTTGTATTAAGAATGGAAAAAAAATTGAACATGCTATTCCTTATATTTTCTGAAAATCTGAACACCTCTTTAATTTGAATATCTCTCAATGTGCACATTCCAAGTAAAAAATGAAATAAAGTGGTTATTATAAGTTTTTACCATTGAAGTCTATGGCAGTCTGGCCCAACCAAAACAAGTAAAAACAAGTGCTGACATCTATTCATTCAGCTTTATTCATCTATATAGCAACTGTCTTATAAAGGTCCTTGTTTACTATTCTGTTATACAATTAAATTAAGTATGATTACCAGTGGTATTATCCTTGTGAAGAATGCACAGGTGTATTATTGTATTATTCATTGAATGAGGTATGATAAAGGTAACTGTATTTCATATTGCTATTGTGCCATGCATACTTCAAATTCCTGATTATTCCATAACCTCCCTCCCCGCCCCTGCCCCCACCACCTCCTATCCTTCGCATGTTTGACCAATATTGACCAGCAAAAAACGTACTGAAGCATGTTTGGCTGCTTGATGATTGGTTGAGAAAATGTCAGCGCAGTAGGTTTGAATTTATAACCCCAGCTTTCTAAATCGGCAGTTAGGGTGGGGCCACTGAACTGTAAAATTGTCTTTACTACTCAGAGCTTACTTTAAAACTAACCACTGCCCTCAGGGTAGCCACTGCTGCTATAGGGCACACTAGTAAAGTAGAACCTGGTGTGTTTATTTGGAGTATTTCACAGTGGCGCCAAGTTTAGGTGGGAGGCATATAATAATCTACAACCTACAAATAAACAACATATGCAGAGGGGGTGTCTCAAATGTACATGGAAATTCTAGGAGTGTGTAAGTGTATTGCATAAGCATGTTCAAAATGAGGAGGAAAATCTTGATCTATTACTGCTGTTTTATGACAAAGGCTACAGTTATTATAGTCACCCTGCATATACAGGGGCGTAGCCAGCTTTCAGTCAGGGGGGTGCGATTGCAAAAAAAATTCAGTTTCAGTCAGTGGGGGGAGTGCAATTGTGGCATAAACAATCCAAAAAATAAGATTTATTTTGAATTTTACAAAAATTGATGCAACTTCCTTCAAAATTGAGCTAGAAGCTTGATATAAAAAGCATTTTTAAGCTCTTTTCTTATTTCTCATGCTTTTATTTTTATTGGTTATGGGGGGGGGGGGTGATGGCACCCTTGGCTACACCTATGATATAAATCACTACACTACCAGGTGTTCAGTATTATCTTTTACACACATCTAAATATGCCATAGTTTTTCAATATTTTGACCACCCTGTATAAAGGTGATCGTCTACCAGGTGTTCAATATTATCTTCAACACGCATGTAATTATGCCACAGTTCTATTAATATTTTGCTCACCCTGTATAAAGGTGATCGTCTACCAGGTGTTCAATATTATCTTCAACACGCATGTAATTATGCCACAGTTCTATTAATATTTTGCTCACCCTGTATAAAGGTGATCGTCTACCAGGTGTTCAATATTATCTTCAACACGCATGTAATTCTGCCATTATTCTGTTTATATTTTGACCACCCTGTAATAAAGGTGATCGTCTACCAGGTGTTCAATATTATCTTCAACATGCATGTAATTATGCCACAGTTCTATTAATATTTTGCTCACCCTGTATAAAGGTGATCGTCTACCAGGTGTTCAATATTATCTTCAACACGCATGTAATTCTGTCATTATTCTGTTTATATTTTGACCACCCTGTAATAAAGGTGATCGTCTACCAGGTGTTCAATATTATCTTCAACACGCATGTAATTATGCCACAGTTCAATTAGAGACAATGTTCCAATCAAAGGATCTCTCCCATATTGATATATTAGTTAGGTACTTCAAGCTGAACTGATCTTTATTGTGTTAACGAGCAAGATCTGTGCATGTAAAGCATATGTTATGATAACTTTTAATAATGGGATAGAATAATCAGAACAATACAATATCCGTGCATTTTATCCGTATATAATATGTTTTGGCTGTATTCATCCAATTAATCTTAATTACACAAGTGTTTCTTTTTATGAATTCATCTTTATATAGTCTTTGTAATGTATTTGTAGAGTAACATTGGATGTTTGTTTTGGAAATTAATTTCTCCTTTGGAAGTTGATGATGGAATGGCATCTCCTTTAGGAGATTAAATTGGCAACAAAGAATAAAGATTGTAAAATGTTTAAAGTAATAAAAACCATCTTTCTTTTATGATCCAAATTTTATCATTCGTAAAACGAGATATCTGATCATAATTTAGAGTTATTTGAGATTTAAGATGTGGAAACATCCAAACGCGTTAGATCATGAAGAGGAATCTTTTTTCAAAGTTATTGCTACGTCAAACCTAAAAACATTACATTATGAGATAATCATAAATGAGAGCCAGGATTGAAACTGCTGGCATTTTTAGAATATAGGCATGACATGCAATGTTATAGCAAAAATATTGTTTTTAGAAAGTCACTCTCAACTTTTCTCTAATCTTTTTCACCTTAAAGCACTCTTCCAAAAAACAAACAAACACAGAATCAACAAATTATGATTGACAGTTGATTTGTGTCTGACTCTAATAAAAAACTCTCTTTTTAGGTTTTATTTTTGACACTTTTTATGCCAGAGGTACATCTGTTTAGTGTTTATAGTAGACTGTTTTACCCTTTTCAATTATTTAATATAACTACAATAAAGAATACTTCATGTACACATTTTGAATAGGATATAATTCTTAGGTCTTGCCTTAACCAATCAGAATCAGTTATACCTTCATAGTAAGTACAAACTCTAACTCTTATTGTATATAAGATCTTACCAGTATCAAATCAGCATATTTATCTGTCCTATTAAGAGTGTAGTAAGTTTTACTACTAGCCTCTGGTCCAAAGGGTATGTCTGCTGAATAACTGTGTTAATTCAAGTTCATTTTTCAGTCATGCTATAACTAACAGGTGCCTTCAGTTTCCAGGGAATAAGGAAGTTATTTTTTCATCATTGCTCAATTGGAATGTCACGGTGGCCAGATGTTTTTTATAGAAACACAGTGGAATTTACTTGTTCATCAAACAGGCACTAGACAGGAGTATATTCGGGATTTTGTATTGATTTTAAAACATATTAGCATGAAGATCTGCATCCCCATCATTACCCTCCCCAACATCCCCATCCCCTTCCCCACCTCTTAACAGTATTCTTGAGATTACACATAGGTTTGTATTGGTTTAAAAGAATACTAACCAAAACAAATCTTCAAATCTTGCATTGAGGTTCTGCAGTCTGCACCCACCACCCTCCCCCCTCTCCCACACGTGATGCCTTTCAGCAAGAGATTGTAAGGGGAATACATAGGTATCCAATGTGTGAACACAAATGACTGATATATACATGTGTTTGTAAAACATATTTAAAGCATGTGTTAGGACTTGAATGGGATCAACAGTTAACACACTCAAAGCCAGATATGACTGCTTGTCATTTTTTCACAAGTGACACTTTTACTAAATGAATAGAAGTAAAAAAATTCAAAGGTATCTATCCGAGGACTTGATGATAAATATCTATTCAACAGTTTAGTTATGTAAAAATATGGTTCTGCATTGATAGTGTGTTTTAAAGGAACATATTTCCCCTATAATTTGTGCTAGTTAGTATATTCCAAAAATATTTGTGATTCATCTGATTGCATTCCTCATGATGAATTGCCAGTGTGGTGGTTTAGATGAATTATACATTGCCTGACAATTAAATAAATTGGATTCCATTCTTATACTGTGAAACATGGTGCTAAACATTGACAGTTATCATACAAAAATGTTTATCAGTGAGGCAAAAAGTCCTTTTTAATACTTTGAGGCAAATTAGCAAATGAGGCA
Source organism: Owenia fusiformis (assembly GCA_903813345.2). Lineage (NCBI taxonomy): Eukaryota > Metazoa > Annelida > Polychaeta > Sabellida > Oweniidae > Owenia > Owenia fusiformis. The sequence goes on along the minus strand of CAIIXF020000003.1, from coordinate 6,554,215 downwards.
TAATTCAGGAGGGTTGCCACTACTCATTGCACCTCCCTGGTGAGGCCAATTGGTGAGGCCAATTGGTGAGGCTCAGTATAGGGAGGTATTCTCATATGTTGAACTGTACAGTAAAACCTTTCTTGGGAGAATACTTTGAGGGCTAAAAGTATTCAAGTTAGGAGGTGTTCATATAATATAGGTTTTTATTTTGAGTTGAGAGAGTCAGAATTACGGGATCTCCCTTTGTAATATTTACTTGCCAGATCATCTTGGATTTCCAAGGTATGATGTGTTCATATTGAAAATCAAACTGGGAAACGAGTATGTGCTAGATTGAGGTAGAAGGAAAATAATATAATATGGTCCCTTATTATCTTGTATCAAGCCCCTCTTCTGGTTCCTACCATGGTTGTGGATAGGTACGAGGGCTGATCAATAAGTAATGGACGTTTTTTTACACAGATACTTTTTATAGACCAATCCCTTTGATTTTCCTACCAGTGATACATCATTCAATTGTCTATCAATTCTGAAGATTTGAAGACAAAATATATAATACATGTTGATGTATCCTTATTTCCGTGAAGGAGGTACAGGTACCCCGGGACCGACATTCACGTCACATATTCAGTCTTTAGCCAGTTTGGTAATTTCAGTTAGATTTGAACTTTTATATGCAACAAGTGTTGTGTTGTTTGAAATTTTTTTTGCTGACTGGTAACACATAAACAGAAAGTATTGTGATGTCAGAGTGTTATATGGAAGGGGTTTGCAGGTAAATTTGAGAAAGCATTGTGGAAGAAAGGGGGGGGGTGATAAGGGAACACCCTACTCCATATGGACAATGCACCTGCCCACAGATCTCAAAATGTTCAGAAAACAATATCCCTGGACCTCAAAATTGAGCCCTTGGCAAATGCATATCATATTGTCCATATCTGCTCACATGTGACTTGTTTACTTCTATACTACTTATTTCTATAGAGAAGGGACGCAGGTTTATTGACTTTGATGAAATAAAACAACCCGTGCAAATGCATCTTGCAACCATGTCAGAGAATGGATTTAGCCTTGTCTCACAATCTCGAGTTAAGAATATGGGGCATTGTGTACATGTAACAGTTGCTGGAACCTATTTAGAGGGCCCTGTGGAATGAATGTGGCATGAATACCACATAGTGATGATAAAATATTCAAAATTAACTATGGCATAACAAAATGGAGTAATTCATAACCATAATGGTTTGTTTTGTTCAGCCTGCATTCAACTGCATTGCATGTTAAACAAGCTAAAATAGCTTCAGAATATGTGACGTAAATGTCGGTCCCGGGGTACCTGTACCTCCTTCACGGAAATGAGGATATATCAACATGTATTATATATTTTGTCTTCAAATCTTCAGAGTTGATAGATAATTGAATGGTGTATCACTGGTAAGAAAATCGAAGGGATTGGTCTATAAAAAGCATCTGTGTAAAAAAGCGTCTATTACTTATTGATCACCCCTCGTACAAAGGGCATAATGCAAGACTAGACATTTTATTATCTAACTAGAATATACTTTAAAACCATACATATCCATATACTGTATCTGGGTGTTTACGGCATGCAATTGTGTATTCTCACCAGAGTAATGAGCTTTTTATAGACTTATTTCCCTAAATTATTGACTTCAGGGTTGATTAGCTACCTGTTACAAATATCACACTCTGTTCACGTTATTTCACAGATTTTCTCTATAGCAATCCAATGCAATCAAATTTCCTTGTATTTTTTGTACAGTTTTATCATTTACTAAATGCTGGTTTTCAACAGATGAAAAATTTTCCATGTTTTTATATTATTTTGCATATTGGAACTGTAACCGTTTGGCATTTTATTCAGGGTTGGTTTGATTAGTTGAATTATTTAAATGTTTTAGGACAATACCAAGGCACAATTAGGAATTCTAAGTTGCGCTTGTTTCTCATGCAAAATGTAAATCTCTTGGGCTTGTTTTTATTTGTTCGCTTCAGTCCTAATACAAATTCCTGTGTTGCTCTCTCATTGTTTTTTTCTTTTCAAATGTAGTTTTATGTGTATCTTTTCAAGATTTTCTAACATAGCATCAAACTCATTCTGATTTATCAGATTCCCTCTTTACCTAACGCTTTTGAGAGAACTATTCCAAAAGGATAGTAAAGGCTGTGGATCCCACAATGCATCAAACTGCTTCTGGTTTTGTTTAAGGATTGTTTCTCAAATCTACCCTTTGTGTCAGTTCATTAAAAGATAGTTTTATCTTCATCTTCAGAATATAGCTAATCAAACAGAATTGCAGTCACAGAATTCCATGCCTTTGAATGACTGCCATAAATTCTTTATCATCCTCGTAGGCCAAAACAGCTACTTTTGTATTTTAAATCTTATAAGATCAAAACTATAGTTTAGATTTGTCCTGTTCAGAGGACAATAATATTACTAGCATCTGGCCATTAGGGTAATTCTACTAACAGTTTGAGTGAGTCAGATATAAAGTTCTCAAATATGAGATTCTGCTGATACTGATGATGTCACAATTGAATTTCAAAAAAGTTGACCATTAGATACAGATCTACATATTCTGGAAAATAACAATTCTTCATGATTTCTGCAAATTATGCTGATATATTTCTAACTCAGTACAAGGTAATTCTGGGTGCACCTAACCTGAGTATACATGTATATTATGCATGTTATATATTTATTATAATTGAAATCAATAAAATACAATATTTGTAATCTATAGATGCAACATGTGTTTATTTCATTGATATTATATGGGTTCTATATGGAATATATATTTATTTCATATAGAGAAAGAATAATGGGGTTTCATCATAAACTGTTATTTTATTCTGAATATATATTTACTCTGTATTATCTCATGTGGGAAAAAAGTTTATGAGAGCTAGATTTTTATTGTACCTAAAAAAGGTACGATATTGTTGTCAACTTGACGGGCGGTTGACGGGCAGCGGGTGGCGTCTCACTTTCTTGTCATCATGATTCCAGCGGGAAAACCAATTGACGTATTTACTTCAAATTTTCACATATATGACAAAGTAAGAAGTTCTAGAGCTGATTAATTTTTGGGCAGCCATCATGCATTCTGGCGGCCAATTTGGAAATTTTTAGATAAATCTTGTAATCCCGATTCCAGGAAAACTACTTCATGGATTTCCTTATAATTTTCACACATATTACAAGATAAGAAGTTCTATATTGTCTCACATATTACAAAACCTTGAAATATGAAGACCCGCTAATCTGGACACTTTTGGCTGGTATTCAAAATACAAAAATGGGTGAAAATGTTTAAATTCTTCTAAATAATAATAAAAATGGTAACCATATTTATAGACAATTGAATGCATTATAATAAAAATTGTGAGTCTTCATCGAATAAAATTTAGACTAAGCCATTTTCAGAACATAGACAAGATAGGAATGTTGAGCCAAAAATATTCTAAGATTGAAACAATTTTTGTCAAAATCATGAAGATAATGATAGATACTTGCTAGATTTGATTTGATCATTCATCATAGCTTGATGCAGAAAACTCACTTTTAGTGAATTCATTTTTGTCTAAAGCCCATGTGACCCCCCCCCCCCCCCCTTCAACACCTGTTCTGAGTGTTCCCCCTCCCCTCTATAGAAGTGATGTAAAAAGGGCAAAAATACTTAGATACAAGACAACATCACTTTGCAATAAATTGTGCCAGCATGTGATTTGCATCTAGTGCACCCTGCATTGCATACATTACAAAACAGATGTTTATGCAATTGTATATACAGTGTATATGATATATGTTATCTTATATGATATATTGTTCATATCATTCACCTCATCACAATTTAACTGAGATATTGTTACTGTATGTAAATGAATTTATTTGTCAAGAGTCAAGATATTATATTATGTCAAGTTGTGAATTATTTTTGTTTTTTATTTAGTATAGTTTTTGAAGTTAAAGGCCCCATGTAAAGTTTTAACCACTTTGGCTTATATTGTAGTCTTACCCAATGTTATCAAAGTGTGATATGTGAAACTTTTTTTTAATTTCAAAAAGTGGTTTTTGAGACTTTTTGTTCCAAAATTTGTGAATTTATTTAAAACCAACTTTTAGAGGTCACTCATATCTTCTAATTAGCCACAATTAATACCAATGCATAGCATACATCCTCCCATGTTTTTTGCCGAAAAAATTAAGAAAATCGGTTGATAAACAAGCGAGAAATGAACTTATCAGTGCATGAAAATGGTTCTGAGAAAAATGCATTTCAAAATTTTAGTTCTCATAGAAACCAATGGTACAATGATATCTAAAACATTATTTATTTTTCCTTTTAACCTGGTTAGACAATCAACATTGGTTTTTTATGAAAGTCTAGCATATTTAGAAAAGATTGACATCGAAAAAAAAAATTCAATTTTTTTCAAAAAGTTTTTGTTACCTTAGTGACATCACTAATGTTTCAAAATATTTTTGATAAGCTAAAACATTGAAGTGGCCCATTAAATATGACATTTTATTATTGAAATAGTGTGTATTTTGTTCAATCTATGCATTGGTGTTAAAAATATTATCTTTTTTGAAATGCATTAAGAAATATTTGATGATTTATTATCATATTACATCTGGCAGAAATCATGTTTAAGCTCACATGGTAACATAATATAGCTTTTTATTTTTGTCAGAATTCATAAATTCGGACTTTTAAAGCTGAGATTCTATAAGATGTGTCCTAATATTTTAATTACTAATGGATGTCTATTTGAAAGATTTTTCTACATTTTAATTTGTGAGTTTGGGGTGTAATGGAAAGAAATTTTGGGGATATAATAAAAGAAGGTTTTCATGAAAATGGAATTTTATTTGTTTTTTGGGTATAACTATGGTAAAAGTAGTATTTTTGGGTGAAGAGTTATTTCCAGGGATTGAAATATATTTGTGGGGGTGTAGAAACCTTTCCTGGACCTCATATGGACTTGATAAGTACAGACACATGTGAACCCAAGACCAACTGGCGCCAGTCTTGCAGAATAATTTCAACCAATCCTTGGAATTCCTCTTTAGCCTCTCTTTAAATCCAGAAATATCAGATTTTGTAGTATTTTCTACAAGTTAAAGTGTCTCAATGCATGTTTAGTAGCATCCTTGGTTTTCCTCTCTTGTGTAATGATATTTCCGCTTGCAACCATGTGGACTAAAGACAGGCTGGCGCCTCTCTAAACTAAACCAGATTGTTTCCCAGACTCCACCATATACAATCCCAAAACCAACAAACTAACACCAAAAATAAAATTTGCAACAGAATTCTGTCCACCGAGAATTTTCTTTGATATGAGTAATTGTTTGTATATTTACCCCCCCCCCACACACAACCACCCAACCCCATCCCTTTCATCTCCTCTAAGGGACTATGGTATATTACTTTCACTAAAGATTACAATAAGGATAGTGAAAAATACAGTATAATTGGTATTGGTATTCAAATTGTTAGATATTTTTCTTTATTCTTCATTGAAATAGCATTGATTCTAGCTATAAAACTTTTTCAAGCTAATAACTCTGGGTTAATTAATCACCTGAATTTTCAGAATTAATTTTGGTCCATTAATCGGCAAACTTATGATTATTATGTGAATTACATCATCTATTGTAATACGCATTAAGTATTTGAATAGTTGGATTTGCCCATTCAAGTGTAGACAGTCATAAAAGAAGAGTGATATTGACAACACAATTAATAGAAACGCAATTTGACTTTTTCTTAATTTCTAATTCATCAGTGTTTTTGTCATTTGAAGTTGTGGTACTGTTATGGAGTAATAGAGATGGCATATTACCATGACACATGTTACAATTTGCCTCTCAGGGCCTTGTAAGTTGTCATTGCCAGACCCTGCTAGAGCTCTTCAAAATTAGAGGGTCTGTTGAGACTCTCACAATGAAGAGCTCTCATATCGGTCAAACTGTCAAACGCACCTGGCTCAGCCGGAATTCTCAGTAAATAAAGAGGAATTCAAATATTAGTACTATTCCATTGGCATTCAGTTAACGCTGGCCTTGAGAGCTATTTTCATTTAGTTTACAGATTTCAAGTGTGGAATAGAAATTGATATCTGAATGCCAGAATTAGGTTCTCATAATTCAGAAATAAAAAAAATCTGAAAATATTAAAAATATCTATAGGAATTGCAAAACCGGCCATTTTTGTAATCAGTAAATTCATATGAAAACTAAAAATGTTCTGACCTTTTGGGCCTAATTTTTGAAAATTTAGGCCCATTTTTCCAAAATATCTTGGCCTAGTCTTATTATTTACTGATAATTCTCTCAGATATTTAGCCAAAATAATACTTGTGAATAATTTGCAATCTACAATTTTCTGGCTGGGCTCTAAAAAAAATTCTAGGTCTCCTTAGAAGGGTTAAGTTAATGAAGAGCCTTTTAGCATGTAGAAGGAAGAATAATTTTATCTTAATTGTTAGCAAATAAATACCAATCTGGAATTGTATTAAAATATGTAAAACAGGGAACATGGATTTTACCAGCTGTTAAATCCTAAATCTGAACTATCATTTGTTCAGGGTAAAACAACAAACATGTGTTTTCCATGTAATTGTAACTCCTTAAATCTCAACATTATTCGATCAGCTATACTTGATATCTCTTTCTGTAATGGTCTTAATCATCTCAAATGAATATTTGGTTTTCTAGATTTGAAGTGCAAGAATGTCAAATGTATTTTTTGATTGATATTAGGAGTGAAAAATAATTTGACTTTTCAGATGCTAATTTCCTCTCATTCACATGTGGTTCCTCACAGAAAAAAACATCGGAGTCATGCGGAAGTCATTTGCTTTCAGATAATACACGTTTTCCTCCTAATAGATTTGATGAATTCACATGCCAGATTTCCTGGTTTGGTTTGGAATTTTTAGAAGTTCATGAATGTCTGGAATATTATATGGTTCTGGATTTTGAGATTTTTTAAAGTTACTGGCAGCCTGGTGTGTTCTCCATAGAGTCAATGTGCCTGCTGCTCTTTAAGAATGATCAGTGACTAATAAAATCTTATACCCAGGATTGACCATAAATAGTGTTATTCCCAGGATTAACCATATATAGTGTCATTCCCAGGATTGACCATAAATAGTGTTATTCCCAGGATTGACCATATATGCTGTTATTTCCAGGCTTGACCATGTGTCATGTTAATCCAAGGATTTTTTGGTGCGAAAGTTGGTGCAAAATTTTCAGTTTCGCAATTCTGGCCAAAATTGGTCATAATTAATGTATATATATGGTGCACATCCCTTTTATGCCCATATGGAATCCAAACTAAGGATCATTGTAAGAGCCAACCCATGTGGATTCCATCTATGCATGGAACCAATCTGGATCTGAGAACAGATGGAATTTTGTCAAATTTTCAATTTAAACCCATCAAATGGTTTTTGTCTTGCATGTATATCTGTTTACATGTTTCCAATTTTATCCCATATTCATTACTATACTTTATATTTCAAAGCAAGGTTTCTTTGTTCATTGGTATGGCCTGTCACAGTTTTCGTATAGATTAAAATCTAAGATGACAAGAGAAAAACATTTATCCGGACATCAGCTTTCAGTTCCCCTAATGACAATATCTTGTAGCCCTTTAGCCAGGAACATGTCAGGACTATAGATTTACTAAGGAACCAGTCATTAACTGTAAGACATTTGCGTTGGGAAAAATTATAACTTGTAACCTGATTGCTGCACTTTTTTCGTGTTTTAGCTAGGTTGATGGCCAATATCCTGTATGTCCTTTGGGAAAATCGATAAAAATCTAAAAATGTTAGTCTCCATTTCATTCATAAAATATTAAAGAAATATAGAAATATACACGGGGTGATCAATAAAATTTGCTAGTGACCCTTTGTCTCAGAAAATGTTTGGATTCATGTAATTAAATATTGTGCTATTGTATATTAACCATACTATTGTATTTTATTGTAAATTTCATCAGATTGAAATTATATCATATGGCACCCTACAATTCAATTAATGATGCAAGGGCCTAAAAATTGTTTGTCCCAAAATTTGTCCCTCTCCACATAAACTCGGCAACAGAAGAAATAACACATTTATTACAAACTGATATTACTGGGCATTATCTTTATAATGTTGTTATGGATCATTTTTTAAAGGGAGCCCAAATTTTCAATTCAATTTTTGCCCCCCTCCCCTCTTGATTTCCAGGAGTGTTCCCGCAATGTGATATAATCATGGTAATATCCTAGTCCTGATCAGAGAAACCCCCTGACAGACTGCCTGCTACTTATTAGGCAGATTATGTCAAGTATGTGGTAATCCCTTGCAGACATATGGCCACCTCTTTTGAGCCCTCAACAAACCTTACACAAACGATAGCACTAATCATCAAATCTCAATTGAAACACAAAAAATGTTTGAGAAATCTGTGGAGTGTTGTGAAGTTCGTAGCGTGATATTGCCCTAAGTGAGAAAAAATTCAGAAAATTTGGTGTGGTTTTGAAGAAAATATGACGACTGTTCAACTCGGTGGAATTATATGTAAGGTTTAATTAAATAAACATCCACAATTGAATCGAAATAACTAAATATTGTGATTTAAGTTAATTGGTGGACAGATTTTAGATGGCAGTGATCTCCCCAGCATTAAAGCAAGTGGGCGCAGCACCCACCTGAGATTTTGAAAATAGGCTTGCACCCACCTGGAAATCCATTTGCACCCACTTGAAAATAGGAAAAAACATGAAAAATTGGCATATTTTGACCAATTTTGGTCTGAATTGTGAAAATGAGAATTTTACACCCATCTGAGAAAAAATCCTGGGGAGATCACTGGATGGTATTGTGCAAAGGATAATCTTGAAATTTCATCCATAAGCATAATCCCCTTATTCAGTTTTTAAAATTATTGGTTGCTTTTTTGCTTTTAAAAAAATTATATGAGATTCAATTAGCTGATCGTGATTTATTTAGGAGGATTAGGGTAGCAGTATACCCATTATACATGTACTTCATTTTTGTAGAATTCTTCATTTTAATTGTAGCTACAAAAATGTTGCCAAAAAATGTTGATCAAAAGCAAAACAAAAAAAGCAAAAACCCAAATAAAACATGTAAAGTGATTAAATTCTCACATTTTTCATTTGATCTCATCATTTTATCCAAAATTGATAAAATACTTAAATTTGTGAGATCACAGGATCTGTGGTGAAAATCCTCTCCCAGCGGAAGATGGCTGTAGGGTAGATTACCCCTTGTGAAAATATTAAGATTGCGCTGTTTTTGAAGTATGTCGGTAAAATTGTAGAAAAGAGGATTTATTGCGACACGTTACACAGGAAAAAACATAGAAATGTGAGAAAGCAATGCAGTTATTTTAAATATAAGTCGGGAAACTGTAGAAAGGGATGACCACAGAGATATATAGGCATGGGGGTTTAGAATAGGAAAGCAGCTTGCACAGTAATCTGGCTGAGATTAGACAAGCAGATAGTTGTTCACCAGGCCATCTGTTCATACATCTGGTACTGCTCATCATCCTCAGCATCCCTGCATCACTCAGTCTTCAATGAACTTACATATTTTTCATCCGTCCATACACCACCTGGGTATGCACAGGGGCTACTCAACGCTACTGCATTGAAGTAAGTTTCAAGGTGATGCCTTATTTCAGCTATTGCATTGTAATTGCTTTCAGCACTTCTGCTCATGGTAATCTTATGGAATCACCCACTCAACCATCAATCTGTCTTTCTGTCCATCAGTCTGTCAATCATTTTTGGAAAAGTAAAAACACCCATATCTGTCTGTATCAGTGTTTATATCTTTTTTTATGAGGGTTTGTAGTGGTGTCACCAATGGTCCTAGTTATTCCCTTTGGCTCATTTTGGCATTACAGATTTTTGTTTGCCTATCTCTTAATGTTTGTTACCCTGCGTGTAGAGTCTAGTTAAACTACACTCTGCCTAGTAGAGACCATATTACAGTTTAGTAGCCCCGCCCCCACGACGGTACCGGTGACAGTTTGGGTAAATCACTTTTGACCTACGCGCCAATCAGCGAGCTTGAAGAAACATACGCCAAATGCGTTCTAATTAAATATGCGCATGCCATTGGTCAATTCCGGGCTCAACGATGACGTTAGAAGGAATGACCATATAAAGAACGTCGGTCAAATTTGGCCGACGAACACTGATTGGCGCGGTGAGTTCACAGGTTTATTTTAGATTGAAAGAGTGAAGACGAAGCTCTCTTTTAAGAAGTGAAGTCAAACGAATGCAAAGGGTAAATGTTTGTTTCAGTTCCCTAATATTTGCTTTCAGCCTGTCTGGATTCCGAACAGTGATGGTCTAATCTGGTTGCATATTTTGTACATTTTCAGAACACAGTTGTCTTTTATTTCTACTTGTTTTACTGCACCTAAATGGTCTTCATTATGGCCTACTGCACCAGTTATATTTTCAAGGCATCTTTATTTGGATTCTAAAATAGTGTTGGTATTCAATGCCTGGATAGTAGGAATGCCTCCACACCCTGAGTCTCACAAGTTAGTAATAATAGCCATACTCTAGAAAGGCAAAACTCATTTTGAAGATGCAAATTCTTGAAAAGGGTCATGGTTTTTTGACATGGAAGTCGTGTTTGGCAGTTCGTGTTCGGTGGTTGGTGTTCAGCTGTTGACATTTGTAACAAATGGTAGGTTGTGACATTTTGCATGTTAGCGACTTGTCTATACATGTACAGATTATTTTAAATTTAAGAAAGGTTCTGACTGATATGTTTTATTTTATATAAGAATTTTTTTTTTTAAGTCTGGTTTTCAGTCCAAGAACATAAAGGCTCCCTATGTTGGATTTAGTTGTCTGCTAATTAATTGCAATAAAATATGTGGATGAATCTATCAGCAACACCTGAGTTCGATAGAAAATATTCCAGTAAATAAACCAAACAAAAAATGTTGATCATAATTTGATTTCTCATTCGAGAGAAAACGCGACAAATACCATGGAATTGGCTAGAGATATAAATAGCAAAGATTTGGAATTGCAATGATATTGCAAAGATATCAGGGAATTTAGTCAAGTTTTGTGGAAAAAAGAGGAAAATTAAATTAGTGTTTGGTTAGGAGAGAGCTTTAGAACAGCTGCCACTTTCAGGCTGTTTTGTAGTGTCAATCCTCTAATACCACTTGCCCAGGGATGTTGTCATTCTCTCTATACTCTAAGTTAGTAATGTGGATTTTCTCTGTAAACATGTTTTTCCTGAAAAGTATTTTCTCAAATCTTAATTTTCATAATTTGGTGATCCTTCCAATACTTTGAATCAAATTGCCGCATTCACCCAGGTTTTTGACTTATTCCAGCTTCTCTTTATTTGCCCCCAATCCCTCTTCTTCTTTCTTGATTCCTTCTCCCCAATCTTGCCTCTTTCTCTCTTCTTATTCCTCCCCAGATCCTCTTTTGATTCGTCTTCCGGCTTTTCCTCAACAGATTCATTACCATCCCTCTTCTATTCTTCATTTTCCTATTGTTCTTCAATGGTCTTTCTAATCCTTCTCCTCATTCCTCTTCTTATTCTTCCTCATTCCTCTTATTATTATTCCTCGATCTTCTTTACCCTTTGCATTCATTTGACTTCACTTCTTAAATGAGAGCTTCGTTTATTATTCTCTCTCTACTCCTCTTCTTATTCTTCCCCATCCCTCTTCTTTAATTCTTCCTCTTTCCTCTTCTTATTCTTCCCTATTTCTATTCTTATTCCTCCCCATCCCTCTTCTTATTCTTCCCTATTCCTCTTCTTATTCCTCCTCATTCCTCTTCTTATTCCTCCTCATTCCTCTTCTAATTCCTCCCCATTCCTCTTCTAATTCCTCCCCATTCCTCTTCTAATTCTTCCCCATTCTTCCTCCTAATCTTCCTATTCCCATTTTTTCTCATCATCTCCAAGTCACATTTCTGACCACTTCCCTGATATATCTACTTGAAAAGCAGGCTTACCACAAATGACAATGATTGGATTTACTGCTATTGAACAACCTCATTTCTCTTTGATTAAAAAGTAATATTTTTTGAAAAAACACCTGTGGTGACTCAATAGTTTCCGACAGCATATTGGTTTCATATAGGAACTCTATGTTTAATTTAGTACCACTTAATACCAGGTAGAATGATCAATGTTGTACCTTGTAATGCCTGGATGAAAAATGGCAGAAATGTCGGGGAAGAATGAATGGAATTAGCATGGAAAAGTACTGATGGATGTATGAGTCTAAGATGGGCAAAAAACAATATGGGCCATCATAGCTTTTTAAGGCCTTATTTTCAAAAGTTGTTTATTTGTCTCAATTTTTCAGAAATGGAACTGTTTAGAAAAATGGGCATAAATTTTGGAAAAATAACTCAAAATTCAGGTCTGCCACTGAATGGATTAAACGAGGTATTTTCAGGCATATTGTAGATAGACACTGCCAAATAAAAACTATTGCTTATATGTACTTAAGGCGTATCTGGTGGTTTTAGTGTTTTCACTGAGTGAGTTGAGACTTTGTTTGTTTGTGTGTTTAAATAAGCTTTGCTTATTGTGCAATCTTGCTTAATATCACGATTCACGATCGCCTAATGGCAAATAAAAAATGATTTTCAGGAATTGGCCATTATTGAATAGATTAACAGATATATCCAACAATGACCCTAGGCTGTTACATGTATGTGAAATCTATATGTCTGCACTCGCTGGTCTGGGGGGGGGTTGGTCATTACTAGGCCTTTTATGGCCTTATTTTCTAGTGGCCCAAATTTATTTCCTCGCAAGAGCGGAAGTTTTTTTCTCATACCTGAAATTTGCCCCCCCCCTCGTTGGTTCCCTGCTCCGCCCCTGGTCTGGAGTTTAGCTGAGTCACTTTAGGATCACATTTGAAATGTTTATTTGCTGGAAGGTAGAAACGAAATGGATATCAATAGGAGATATTTGATGAAAATCTGATACCAGAATGACAGACCTAAAATTAGATTTTGTTATTTATAGAGATCTTCTTATTGACTTCAACAATCTGACAGTTGATCTCCACTTTTATATTTCATTACGTTTTTTATTTATTTTGTTAATCAAATAGGTTTATTAAATGATGTGATTTCACTGTCGGATCAATGCAGGATCAATAGAGCAAACTTTGATATTTTTGGACTATGAATTTATTATTATAGCCTGCCCCTAGAATAGCCATAGACAGACTGTAGATTCTCACAGGCCTATTGCCGCAAAATATTAATGATTTCAAATAAACCTTTAGTAATTTTAAGGAATTTAGGAGTCTTAGGGGATGTATCAATAAATGGATTTACAATAAAATGTCTAAGTAATTATTACGTAAAGGTGAGAGTGTAAAAAGGATTGCACTTATGGATAATGACCAATGACCACTATTATTTTCATGGGTAATGGTCACCTTTGTTTTTATGTATAATGTCCACCATTGTTTCCATGGGAAATGACCACCACTGTATACATTGGATACAACCACCATTGCATTCATGGGTAATGACCACCATTGTTTCCATAGGTTATGATGACCATTGTTTCCATAGGTCATGATGACCATTGTTTCTGTAGGTCATGATGACCATTGTTTCTATAGGTCATGATGACCATGGTTTAATGACCACCATTGTTTCAATAGGTTCTGATAACCATTGTTTCCATAGGTCATGATGATCATTGTTTCTATAGGTCATGATGACCATGGTTTAATGACCACCATTGTTTCCATAGGTTATGATGACCATTGTATTCATGGGTTATGACCACTATTATATTCATGGGAAACAACCACCTTTGTTTTCCATTGTTCTATGGGTAACAACCATCATTGTTTCCATGTGTGATGACCACCATTATGGGAAAAGCATTGGATAACATCCTATTGAAGTCGTTTCTTGCAATTCTAAGTTAAGCTTAGTGGGAGAAACAAGGTTGCAAATGACAAACATTGTTCCCCTTACAAATGTACGATTTCTTATGATGTTTTCCCATTTAGATAAGAACCATAAGAATGGGCCATTGAAATGCACCTTAAAACATGAACAATAATCGTTAAGCTTTAATCAATAATATGAAATCCCATCATGACTATCCATATATATTGCAAGTCTTATTTGATGTTTTACAGCGGGGGACTTTTTTTAAGGTCAGTGCAGTTAAATGGCAATGTTAAGAAATATATATATTATAATAATACTATTTTATGTTATGACAAATCTAACTTTATATTGAAATTAAAGGCTTTAGGGTTCGTTTTTCTTTTGTGGGATTTTAACAGATTTTGATAATGTTGATGTATGAAATGATTAGACATCCTTTCTTCTTCCCATGGTTAGCTAGTTTAGATGAAGATGCCCTTATGTCATAATTACAATTAAAATTAAATGATATACAAAGAAAAGGTTGAATATTCTAATTGTAGATTTGATGAATCCAGATGTAAATTGCCGTTTAAATAAAATTATGTCTTAGTGCAAAAAAGAAATACTCAGGTTTTAATTTTTTTTAGCAACATAACAATCGTTGTGATTTTTTGTAAGGTTTTGAATGGTTGCAATTTTTTCAGGAAATTTTCACAATAGAAGGTAAGTGTCTTAAAATTGCTCACAGGCTGCACCAGAATAATACAGAAAATTAGTTATTGGGACCAAGTTTCATTAGGGTATAATATAGCACAAAGGGCAAAATTCAGTATATGAAGATGTGCAAGACCACAAGTTTCATTAGGGCATAATGCAGTAGAAAGGGCATAATTCAGTAGATGAAATTGTGGAAGACCACAAATTTCATTAGGGCATTATATAGCACAAAGGGCATAATGCTTTAGATGAAGATGTGCATGACCATAAGTTTCACTAGGGTACAATATAGCACAAAGGGCATAATGCAGTAGATGAAGATGTGCATGACCATAAGTTTCATTAGGGTACAATATAGCACAAAGGGCATAATGCATTAGATGAAGATGTACATGACCATACGTTTCACTAGGGTACAATATAGCACAAAGGGCATAATGCAGTAGATGAAGATGTGCATGACCATAAGTTTCATTAGGGTACAATATAGCACAAAGGGCATAATGCAGTAGATGAAGATGTGCAAGACCATAAGTTTTATTAGGGTACAATATAGCACAAAGGGCATAATGCAGTACATGAAGATGTGCATGACCATAAGTTTCATTAGGGTACAATATAGCACAAAGGGCATAATGCAGTAGATGAAGATGTGCGATACCATACGTTTCATTAGGGCATAATATAGCACAAAGGGCATAATGCAGTACATGAAGATGTGCATAACCATAAGTTTCATTAGGGTACAATATAGCACAAAGGGCATAATGCAGTAGATGAAGATGTGCATGACCATAAGTTTCACTAGGGTACAATATAGCACAAAGGGCATAATGCAGTACATGAAGATGTGCATGACCATAAGTTTCATTAGGGTACAATATAGCACAAAGGGCATAATGCAGTAGATGAAGATGTGCATGTCCATAAGTTTCATTAGGGTACAATATAGCACAAAGGGCATAATGCAGTAGATGAAGATGTGCATGACCATAAGTTTCATTAGGGTACAATATAGCACAAAGGGCATAATGCAGTAGATGAAGATGTGCAAGACCATAAGTTTTATTAGGGTACAATATAGCACAAAGGGCATAATGCAGTACATGAAGATGTGCATGACCATAAGTTTCATTAGGGTACAATATAGCACAAAGGGCATAATGCAGTAGATGAAGATGTGCGATACCATACGTTTCATTAGGGCATAATATAGCACAAAGGGCATGATGCAGTAGATGAAGATGTGCATGACCATAAGTTTCATTATATAGCACTATAGGCAATATAGCACAAAGGGCATAATGCAGTAGATGAAGATGTGCATGACCATAAGTTTCATTAGGGTACAATATAGCACAAAGGGCATAATGCACTAGATGATGTTGTGCATGACCATAAGTTTCACTAGGGTACAATATAGCACAAAGGGCATAATGCAGTACATGAAGATGTGCATGACCATAAGTTTCATTAGGGTACAATATAGCACAAAGGGCATAATGCAGTAGATGAAGATGTGCGATACCATACTTTTCATTAGGGCATAATATAGCACAAAGGGCATAATGCAGTAGATGAAGATGTGCATGTCCATAAGTTTCATTATATAGCACTATAGGCAATATAGCACAAAGGGCATAATGCTGTACATAAAGATGTACATGTCCATAAGTTTCATTAGGGTACAATATAGCACAAAGGGCATAATGCAGTAGATGAAGATGTGCAAGACCATAAGTTCCATTAGGGTACAATATAGCACAAAGGGCATAATGTGGTAGATGAAGATGTGCATGACCATAAGTTTCATTAGGGTACAATATAGCATAAGGGCATAATGCAGTACATGAAGATGTGCATGACCATAAGTTTCATTAGGGTACAATATAGCACAAAGGGCATAATGCAGTAGATGAAGATGTTCATGACCATAAGTTTCATTAGGGTACAATATAGCACAAAGGGCATAATGCAGTAGATGAAGATGTGCATGACCATAAGTTTCATTAGGGTACAATATAGCACAAAGGGCATAATGCAGTAGATGAAGATGTTCATGACCATAAGTTTCATTAGGGTACAATATAGCACAAAGGGCATAATGCAGTAGATGAAGATGTGCATGTCCATAAGTTTCATTATATAGCACTATAGGCAATATAGCACAAAGGGCATAATGCTGTACATAAAGATGTACATGTCCATAAGTTTCATTAGGGTACAATATAGCACAAAGGGCATAATGCAGTAGATGAAGATGTGCAAGACCATAAGTTTCATTAGGGTACAATATAGCACAAAGGGCATAATGTGGTAGATGAAGATGTGCATGACCATAAGTTTCATTAGGGTACAATATAGCACAAAGGGCATAATGTAGTAGATGACGATGTGCATGACCATAAGTTTCATTAGGGTACAATATAGCACAAAGGGCATAATGCAGTAGATAATGATGTGCATGACCATAAGTTTCATTTGGGTACAATATAGCACAAAGGGCATAATGCAGTAGATGAAAATGTGCATGACCATAATTTCAATCAAGTTCAGTGCATATAAAAATAGAAGTCAATCAAACAAACATTGAGGTTCTACTGTAGAAATGGGAAGATAAATCGTAATCTGAATTCACTTTCCAAGTGCATGTGAACACACTTTTCATCAATAACCAATTTCATTTCATTTGTTTTTTTCTAATCAATGTATCGGAATGCTTTAATCAAGTACAGATGCGCCAGTTCAATCTGTCATCGAGGCAACCATTTAACATTAAAACGGGGCAGATGTTGATCATTTTAATAACTTAATTGTATTTAAGTTTATTCTATTTCACTCCTGGTAACACACTTTTGAGGTTAGATGCATTTTTCAACTCAAGAATTATAATATTAATTAGTCGTTATCAAGTTCTATTTCATTCAAAAATTGAATGTCAGTTCTGTTTTTAATATGAATTGAATTTCAAGGTTGATGGGAATCCAAATTTGATTCAATCTTCAAAGAATTATGTTTGTTTTGATTTACTCTGAAAAGTACTACCAGTTGAAAGGAGTCCAACCTCGGCCTTCATCACTTATGACATCACAGTTATGACAATTCACTCCACTTTATAAAGTACCAGTTTGAGTTTGCTTATTCATCTACAGAGTCTAGTAACTATAACTGTTTGCCCCTGACTAAGGGTTGGCTGATAGGTCAAAAGTGAATCTATCAAAACCTGCTGCGGACCTCCCTTAAATAAAAATATTTCCTTATAAGGTCATATTTGCCCTATCGATAACAAAAAGGAGAAATTCCCAGGTATCCATTGACTATGCATTGAGATCACACACACAATCACCAGAAATGCCAGAAAATGTTGCTATTTGTCAAATTAAAAGTGAAAATTGAACATTTTGTAATTTTATTTGTAAGGGATATCAAAAACGTCTGTTGGATTATGCCAAGGCAATTCTGATCGGATTTTATTGTTTTAGTTAGAGGCTTTTGTTTTGTGAATAGCAGATGGAAGACAAAATGTAACAGACGCGCCTTTTTCAATAACACAAATGCAACTAGTTCAAGGATAATTTAAATTTTGCATATTTAATTTTTTGAATTAACGTTTTTTGTTGATAGATTGTGAATCTTATAATTGAGTATGTATTTGGATTATCTAAGTTGAGTTTGTAATTTTGAAATATATTCAGTTTAGTGTCTGAGAAACACATACTGTGTAACATAAGGTCTTTCCTTATAAATCATTTAAAACTCCATTTTTTAATTATTACTATCTATGTATTAGAAAATAGTTTCTTACCTAAATATTTAGTTTTAAAAACCTAAAAGTAGACACGTTGTCGAACATATTACCAAATATTATACATTTGAATATTACATATTTGATTTTCAGTGTTTATTATTACACTGTGAGTTTGATCTCCTTTTGTCTTATTTGTTAATTTGTACTAATCTAAAGTTTTTTCAGGATGTCTCAGTTTGTCAGAGAAGTCTATGGGAATGTAACATCAGTTTCTTAGTTCTGAGTTTAATTGTAAATGTTTTATCACATCAAAGGTGAGATATAGTCATCGGAATGACATCAATGAATGTTATCGGGATGAAGTTCACAGTACCTGCACGCTTTTTGTCAACATTTGGAGAGCTTTTTATCACACACAGAAAATCATCAGAATAATTCTTATACCAATCAAGATATGTAGTTTAAAGTTCAGAAAAATTCATTTTCTGGTTATAGTTAGTCAGCGTATATTTCAATTTTAAACACCCATAAAAGACCGTGAAACTTATATATGAGATTTTAAGATATTGTCAGCATGTAAAATCATCTGTTATTATCAGAGTATATTGTGAGAAACTGACTTATCAGGGAGATTCAGGGTTTGGAATAAGCTGAACTCCTTACTTTAATTGACCATCATTAGGCCACCATGGCCATCATGGTCTCTGTCAACTTGTATCCATTTCAGGCCCGTAGCCAGAGGGGGGGTTCCCCCCCCCCCCCCCCCGGCCAAAAATTCTTTCAAAATCATGCAGTTTTTCACCATTTTGAGCACTTCTCAAGGGATTTAAGCCATATTTGGGCCAAATTGTCAAATGTGAACCCCCCCTGAACTCCCCCTTGGCAAATCCTGGCTACGGGCCTGCATGGTCTCTGTCCACTTGTATCCTTTTGTATACCATGGGGCCAAAGGCGAGTAATAGTAAAAATGGTATACGAAGCTCTCTTTTAAAGAAACATAATGAGTCTTTTGAAAAGGGTAACTTTTGGATAGCACCTTAAAAAGATAATTGTTTCTCATAGAATTCTAAATGTTTCACATCTGAAAAATAGTACTTGTGTTTGTATACACTTCCCGAATAGAAACTGGAGTCATTCATTTTCCTATGTTTGACCATTCCCTTTGTGGATCTTGGCCCAATGTTTTGACATGTGCATTCAGTGGTAAATAATTTCAGTTTCAAGCAGTCATGATAGGAAAATGTGTTTCAAATGAGTGTGATTGGATATAGTGTGGTGGAAGGTGTTAGACTTGTAGTACTGACAGTTGATACCCTGTAGAAGATGGCTTATCAAACCACCTGTCTGACATACACCACACTGTTAATCTCTCTGTCTCTATGTCTGCTACACTCCCTACACTCCTGTTCATCTTGATCTGCTACACCCCCTACAGCCCTGTTCATCTTGATCTGCTACACCCCCTACACTCCTGTTCATCTTGATCTGCTACACCCCCTACAGCCCTGTTCATCTTGATCTGCTACACCCCCTACAGCCCTGTTCATCTTAATCTGCTACACCCCCTACACACCACCATTTCACCCTCCCCCTGACCGAAAACCCTATTTTTAGGGTTTTGGGCAATCACACCCCCCCTGACTAAAAGCTGGCTACGCCCCTGCTCTGTTCCTATGCATGTTATACCCCATACACCCCTTTTCATCTCTCTATGTCTGCTACATCCCTGGTCATCTATCTGGGAGTTACACCTACCTACACCTTACTCTCATTGTCTTTTTATTATATGTGTGGAAAGATATTAAGCACAGGAATTGTTGGTGATTTAATACTTGATTCTTGTTTTCTTGGCCTGGAGCCATGCAAACAAGAATCTCATGCAATAGAGTACTCATAATTCATTGAGTCCTGGTAAAGAAAATAGCCTAAAGTATATTATTAGAATGGCTGGCTCCTATTTTTTTACTTATCTACCTGGCCCATATTAGACTCTGTGATAGGGAGGATTTGATAAAGCACAGAGTTTGTTGTCTCTCCATATTTCTCTTGATTAGAGTTGGCCCCTTTGCCCAGGGTAACAAGACCCTTCACTTTACACCAGCCCTGCTCTCAATTCGCATGATAGCAATGGCTCTGGTTTGTATAACTCCTTACTTTCTTATTATACACACCACCTTACAAACTATTAAATACTTATATTCTCAAGCTCATTCGTTTTTAGACTCTATGATTTCTATATGTGAAGTTATGCACATGTTGCTAGACAATATTTCTGCAAATGGTCTTAATGTTGACATGCTTGACCATGCCGATCAATGAAATCCTGGGAATGAAATCAATTTTATTTATTCAGAGGGAGGGGTACTGGAGTCAAAAGATGCAATCCTTTGCAAGAAAAAATAGTCTTGTATCAGGTCTCTGGGACCCTTTCACAACAAGGGCTCAATGCAAGACTTAGCAAAGGAGGAACAAGTCTTGCATCAAGTCTCCAGACTCCTTTAAAATAAGGGATCAATGCAAGACTTAGCAAGGGAGGAACTAGTCTTGCGTTGAGTCTCCGGACTCTTTCACAATAAGGGCTCAATGCAAGACTAAGAATGAATCATTCTTAAAGACTTTTTTTTAATTAATATGACATGTTTTCCCATGCATCCTGAGTTATATTCTCATTGTTATACATCTCTACTGGTGATCTTTTAATAACCAGCACATGTTCAAGTGGATTATGTCCATATGTTTCTCTTGCCTTGTTAACTTCATCATCATGATCACATGTAAGGCTTGTGCTTTCAATTTAGATATGCCAACATGTAAATTAATTTATCACCATGGCTGATGTTGAAGATATCTCCAGTTTGTAATATGTTTGTTTATTTGTTTGTATGTTTGTTTGTTTTGTATTCATGTTGATTGTTTGTTTTTGATGATTTCACTTGATGCATAGGTAATTGAATTGAATTGAATTGGATGTATTAAGAGATATGACCACTGTGCATGTATTCATTTGACACCTACAGGAGAAATTGACTCCTTAAGGAGAAGCAGAATGTACCACCCATTCTTCCTACTCTCATCATTTTACAGAATTTTTATTTGCAAATGTTATCTCAAATTGGTTGATTCTTGTTTGTAGCCAGTTTGCTTTCAAATTTATTATATCATATATATTTGATGTTCTGGCCCCTGATACCCCACTATTGAATCACACAACTCTGATAAGTCACCAATTTTACCCTGATGCTAACATAGATGTGCTGTACCCTAATAATGAACTTTCCTTTGGTGT
Organism: Owenia fusiformis; assembly: GCA_903813345.2. Lineage (NCBI taxonomy): Eukaryota > Metazoa > Annelida > Polychaeta > Sabellida > Oweniidae > Owenia > Owenia fusiformis. Next base: position 6,532,517 of record CAIIXF020000003.1, on the reverse strand, counting down.
GCTGGCCCCTGAAAATTACCCCGCCATTGATGCGCTGGCCCCTGATATCTGCCAGGAAGATTGAGATAGCTGTATGTTTGTGTGTGCTGTGTATGTTATGGTTGTATCCTGGCATATCACAACAAGCCCATGTGGGCAGTAGACTGGCTGGCGTCTATGCAGACTTTATAAACATTCCTAGACCAGCTGTATGCCTTCTCTCTTCCCAGGCCCTGTTTCCAATCACCGGCCCATCCAAATACTCTCAAAACTGTCAAGTTTTTAAAGCGAAAATACACCAAGAATTAATACCAATATGAAGATATTATTATGACAGGCTTAGAGGGGAGACTCTAGATTGTTTTAAAGTTGAAGAAAATTAGGGTGTTCTTTCAAATATTTTCGAGAAATTTGCAATTTTGTTGGCGTCGGTTCTGGAAGTCGTGTGGTAAGGTTTTTGTTGCATCTGCTTCATATCTTTAACACAGCAACACTATAACTGATGCTACATGTTACTACCTGATGCCTTTCCCAGCTTCTCTGACTCTTAGAGAATTTACTCCTTCCCAACTTTGCCAGAATTCAATTCTAGATCATAATTGACATATTTCTGATATTTTTGGAGTTTTGGGACTTGTTTATCTTTTATTGTTTCATAAAACTTCATGTAGATTTGATTGACACCCTTGGTAGGTGATATATTTTTCTTGTGTTTTTAAACGGTTTAAGTTTTGATGAATGTTCGATTTTTTATTTTTTGAGTTATTTGAAATAATGTTATTTTAAATATTATATTTACACTATGTGTATAAACCTATTTATTATAACATGTTGTTATTTTTCACACCATGTACTTGACATTTAAGTTAAAATGTGATACATCCTTATTTGAAATAGAAATATCACTATTACTGTTAGTTGAAATGTCATTGTTATATTATATCTCATTTTATGAACTAAATAATCTTTTGCAGAATATACAAAATTCTGTCTCACACTTAAAATTTTATTTTTGTAATATATGTAGTTTGATTTTGCTTCCTTAAAAAGACAACTGGCCCCTAAAGTATGTTTTATATTCCAAGAATCTTTATTGAAAGATCTGATTCAGAGTGGAAAATTGAAGGAAAATTCACAGATGAAATTCTGCAGATGCATCTACATTTGGCGGTTTTCAATTTTATGATTCTGGCATAAATGTCCTGGGTATTTCTATTCTCTTCTGTTCATTGAGATATTTTAAACACCATGGAATTGAAATACTCAAAGGTCCAGAGGTTTATAGTGATTACTAGATAATTTCTAGAAAAGGGTAGAATTGATATGAACTTGTTAAAAAACCTGAATCACTACATCTTTGTTTTCCTCCCTATAGCAGTTTTATCTGCAACATTCCTAGCATCCACTGGGGGAAAGTCTGCTAGCCTGCTTAGTCCATTAAGCAACAAAAACATTCATTATTTACCAAAAGATTTTACGTCTGTCTGTCCTCGATAATTTTATGATTTTCTTTAAAAATATTGAATGAAGTGATAGAGATTTTTGCAATTTTGGATAATTTGGAGTGTGATGATGATATTTGGTGATTTATTTGATATTCAGTTGTCTAGTTTTTTCAATATTTGGCTTGGCATTTAGATGACTGGCTTGTGACTTTTTAGCAGGTTTGAATATTGGTTCATGATGGGAAAACCAGCTTCTATAAGGTATACTGTGCTATCGCTTAAGATTATGTTCTATAAGTTGTTGATGTAATAATCTCTATTAATTTCAGTAGTTTTAATTACACAAGACTTTTTGTGTAATTTCATGGTCCATTTATATGCAGGTATCGTATGTATATTATGTACATTAGCATTTGCTATAATTATTAGAATATTGTCTTCATAAATGAAACTGATGATATTTTTGCTTTGAAAATCATTGATTATGACATGTCTTAATGTACAAATAAATAGTAAAAGGAAAAATCTATCTTAATTATAGCAATTTTATATTTAATAGTGCCATCCCTTTTATATTTGTTATTTTTTCTCCGTACACTTGTCATATTTCTTACATTTATGTAATCTCACGCAAGTTTAATTCTCATCTATTTTATGATCAATCGGCATTTGTTTTTGCAAATATGAAAAATTAAATATAGACGTCCCATAGTGTTTGTACAGTATGTTCAAGAATTGTATTTATCAATACCACCTTTGTCATGGGTCATTTGAGGAGGGCTGCCACGCTAAATAAACTTTGCCCATTGTTTCAATACTTCTATATACAATCCACTTGTCATAACATCATAAACGTAAGTAATTACATTTTCTTTATTAAATTGTTAAGATTTATTGAAAAAAATGTTCATTTACTTAAACATTATTAATCGTCATTATTAAGGATCCTAGCATGAGTGAATATTTATCTTTGACTGTATTTCACTAATTTCATCTGATAGTATAATTTATAAAACATCTGCTATTGCTTTTAGTAATGTTACGAAAGGTGATTAAATACTTTTTTTCATCTGCCTTAATATCATTTTTTGCAATTTGAGTGCATCGACGACTATGGTGGCAATATTACAGTTATAGCTATGTCTCTTGAAATATTGATTTCATGCGTACCATTTTACCAAGTCACTCTGTTTCCTCTGCAGCTGATGTATTAGCCTCCATTACAGATCATATTTTAGAACTCGGCAAGGTGGTCACTATTTAATCAATCAAATCAGCCAAACTCAAGAATCGTTCATAAAAATGATCAAAATTCTCATTTACCTAACAACCTGCAGAACAATAAGTTAAAAAAATAAAACTAGATTGTACAATTTTAGGAAAAAGGAATTTCCATTGAAGTGATAATTTTTGGACAGCTTGGAAAATGTGTTGATTGGCCAGTTGTGTAGACTAGGGCTTGTACATATGGCACTGGCTTGCAAGTTCTGAGTAATTGTTCAGTAGAACTCATAGCAGCTGGATGAGCCAGTGATCACCAGGACATGGCAAGGTTCTTTCACAGGATATAGCACTATATGATATAACACAATATAATATAACATTATATGATCAGTGATTTTTCATGACATACAGATAACAACATTGCATGGATTACAATACAGACTTATATACAAAGACACATATTGGAACATTTACATATAAAAACTGAGATTACAGGCACATCTCGACCTGAAATTACTCATTATAATTCATAATCTATTAAATACTCATTATAAAGTGATTAGACAGATCTAATAAATGATGTCCAAAGGAACATGGTAACATATCATCTGTAATAGATATTACTAGGGAATTATATAGAAATACTAAACGGTTTTTGAGATATCGTTGAAAACTGTCATCTGACATAAATGCTGTGTCTTCAGCAGCTTGCAAGTAAGTGAATTTTTGAGATAATGTTTTGTTGAAATTTAATGTTGGTTATTATATCCGATGTTTGGGTTATCTTCACCCCAAAATTAGGTGTAGTTAAGATATGTGAAATTGCAAATTTGAGATGGATAAGTCTCTAGTTGAGAGCCCATAGCTAATATCAGTCATTTTCACTTATTGTTACTAGTATATATTTCAAAAACTTCAACTTTGCTTCTCTTAAGATTGCTTATTTTGTATACATTCTGTTGGTTTCTGATAATAATTTTTCTGAATAAAAAGTCTTTTTTATTTTTACTATTGGTATGAGTTTTAGATATCTGATTTTGATAGGTTTCAAATGTTGCCAAAAGTGCACTTTTTAATTATATACAGAGCACTATGCTCCAGAAATTGAATTTTATCATGAATATATTTATTCATTGGTTATACCATTTTAGATTGTTCAGTAAACATGTATAAACTTAAGCTACCTGCAGCTGGACCAACTCCTGCATGCATTTCATATAAAATTATAAAAACCATACTTCAACCAGCATGTTCTGCACAAAATTAATATTTATTTCATTATGTTGTATGTAATATTTATATTATATATGTATTATGTCAATGTCCTCTAATTATCATACACACATTTTTAAAAGCTACAAAAATATATATTCATGTTATTAATATGGTCATTAATTTGTCAAATCTATAATTAGGAATATGTCCATTTACTAACTATTGAAAATTATGATTGGAAATATATCTTGGTTATAGTAATAATATTTCATATTTTTAGTGTTTAGATGATTAGACTTATTTCATTCTTGTAATATTTTGTCCTGAAAATTCACCTTAGATGAGACAATTCAAATGTTATGCCTATGTTTAAAATTACACCCTGGACATTCTATATCTAAACATTTCTGAATTTTAATGAAGTTAACTTGAAATTAGAATTAGTAAATGAGCCTCAGAAACTAGTAGAAGCTCTCTTTTAAGGAGCAAAATCAATTATAATGAAAGGGGCAACTTCATCATTCAGATTTCTAGAAAGTTAAATTAGAAGTTAGTTACCCTGATTGTCATAGCCTCGTACATTTGGATGCAGTTATAATGAAACTCTCTTCTAAGAAGCAAAACCGAAGGGGTCTTCGAATGACATTGGCGATATTTCATTTTGATAATCACCCCTCAACCACTATTATTTATTAGTATAAATAATTGAACCATTAGTCATTACCAACTATATATGATGAATGAGGGTTTTAATATATTTTATGATGTTGATAAAGCACCAAGCAAAGTTAGAATTTACAAGGGCAACTTTAATCAAAGCCCTACAAATCATGTATTACAGAAAAGCAGCCTATTTTTGTTCTGTTTTTTAGAATTCATTAGAATTTACAAGGGCAACTTTTAGAAATATCAAAGCCCTACATAACACGTATTACAGTAAAAGCAGCCTATTTTTGTTTTATTTTTTAGAATTTACAAGGGCAACTTTTAGAAATATCAAAGCCCTTCAAATCACGTATTACAGAAAAGCAGCCTATTTTTTTTTTTTAGAATTTATTAGAATTTACAAGGGCAACTTTTAGAAATATCAAAGCCCTACATAACACGTATTACAGTAAAAGCAGCCTATTTTTGTTTTATTTTTTTGAATTTATGAGAATTTACAAGGGCATCTTTTAGAAATATCAAAGCCCTTCAAATCACGTATTACAGTAAAGCAGACTATTTTTGTTTTGTTTTTAGAATTTACATGGTCGACTTTAAAAAAATCCTGTGTTACAGTAAAAGCAACCCATTTTTGTTTTTCAAATTAATTGATTGTTTATACAGGAGCAAATGATTGTTTAGTTGTCAGAGAGAATGCCATTGAAACGTTTTAACCACAATATGTCAGATATTGTCAATGAACAGTATACTGAAAAAATTAATTTTTTATCATGATAGAAAAAAACATATTTTTCTTTTCTTTTTATATAATTGTGCTAATCTTTTTTATAATTCCAATGCCTTTTCGTTATTTCGATACTATGAGCAATGTTGGTAAATTATCAAAACTTGTCAAATTGATTAAAAATCTAAAATGAAGCTTGTGAATAAACCAACAGGTTTGCAGTATTTGTTATTTTTATTTATTTACTTTATTAACAATGAGGCACTCAAATGAAGTACGTTTGTGATAAATTGACATTAACATTAAGGTTATACTTGATCAGCCCTTGACCTATAGGCTTTCATCCGTGACCATAATATTCCATTGATTGACATAGTTAAACTGAAAATAAAACAGATTATAGGGCCTACACAGTAGTGTTCTTTATTTTTTAATCATGGAAAAAATTATGTTATGATGATTATGATATAAATTGTCAAACTAATAGCTGATTAAATGTCCAAAATGATATAAAATTACTGGATGAACAAAACCAATCGTAATATTTCAAAGCAATCGTCTCCTCAGTATCTCATTTTTCTCTGATTCTTGATTTCTTGGACAGTAATGTTCTTTAGTTAATTTGAAAACTTTTGCCTGATTCATTGCTGAGTTTGATAATTTCCGTTTTATTTAGTTTCAAAAACTATGAGTTAATTTTGCATATGATATCGTACTCATACCACAGATTTAGACAAGAAAACTATCTAAAAACATTTTTGCATTACCAAAACTAGCCAAGTGCCACCATAAGACTTTTAAAATATCAACTTTTCTGGGGGAGCATGTTGACTGATTCCCATTTGTGTGCATATTGTGTTTCTTGCTCTGTGGCAAGGGACTCGCTGAAAGTCCACCCCATTTCAAAATCTGTTTGCAGCCCTGGTTGCCATATGTCAAAGAATTACATTGTATCACAGACTGCATACATTGATTTTATACAGCTTCTATTGACAGTCGAGAATTTGGTTATTCAGTTTGTCATATCCATATTCCTGACCACATGTTTGGACAACTTGGCCCTGAATGTGAATATGATTTCTAACTGCCCATAAATTACTTATTGAGCTAGATCTGATAATAATGCATGAAAGATATGGTTTTTATTCACTAATCAATCTGATTTTTAGTTTGATGGAATATGTTGGTTGAGTTTTGAAAAATGTTCTATTAATGTAAATGTCTGTTTGGGACAATACATCCACTATTTGTCATCATAAATTATTTCAATAATTTATTGTATGTGCATTCAAACAGTCAGTTTATCAACTACTGGTTCGACTATGGTCCAACCCCGATCCCCTTTGCATGATTGAACGTCATGTGATCGGTATTTGCCCATCATGAGACATCCTTTTTGCATTTTTCTCTCTAATTTCAAAACAGAATGATGTGATGAGTGTCTGAATGGTATTTGCCCTAAGCTGTTCATGTTTTGAAGTGTTGGATGATCACTTCAATGGTATTTGTGACCATAGTGTTCACTTTGACGTATTCACATTAAAGGAGTATTCATATTAGAGAGCAGAGGTGTTCACATAACACTAACTGTTTAGTGTTCACTTAAAAGAGGTATTCACATGACATTGGTTCACTTAATATAGAATATATTCAGTAGGTGTGATATTTCCCACATGCCATTAGACTTTATATACACAAGACAAGAATGTAAAAGAATAATAATATTCTTCCATAAAGGGAATCAAAGGACTAAGACGTCAATTAAGTGCTCTTAGTGAAAGTAATCATTACATGTTATTCTAGCTAAAACCACTGGGTGACGGGACAATGGACGAGCGTGAGAGCAGCTTTGAATTGTGGGAGACTTGCGGAGATTTTAGTCAATAACGGAGATTGTGTTGACTTTCCATTGTTGAGAACCATGTTTCAGAATCTTGCAGAATTTTTAGCTTTTTGGTCTATTTTTAGCATGTTACTTTTTTGGAGTACTTGTAAAATGAGTTTTCAGATATTTACAGATTTAGTTTGGTCTTGAGGGGTTTAGCAATACCTGAGTTTTTTTGGAAAAGTTGCAGTTTTGGTCGCATACTGGTTTGGTGCAGGGTTGACTTTTTTGAAAGGGCATGTTTCATTATATGATTTTCTCACTTTCTATTGGAGAATGTTTGTCTAAAGTAGCATAGTGTGAGGCAGGTTTTTACATTAAGTCCTTGTAAAATCACAGGCATACAAACAGAACTAGGGGATATTTAGACGATAGATACGATAACTCATGAGATAAACTTTTATTCCATGGAGGCAATATCAAGGAATTATAGGACTAGAGAATTTCTCAATATATCAAAATTGGAGTAAATCTAAATATTAGTTTCTAAAGCTACTGTTATTTGCTAGGCTCAATATGGACTGTATTCCATTGGGATTAGTGGTAATCTAGACGTGAACCTTGCCAAATAATTCAAAATTCACTTTCCAAATTGTCTCCATTCCTCTTTAAATATAAGAAAAAGTGGTAAATATTTTACATTTTTACACAAAGTAAGAATACAGCTTCAAATGCTTCTTTGAGGATTCATCTTCAATTTGGAATTTCACAAGAAAATTTGGAAGAATCGTGAATTTGATTGAGTCTGTAATCTAGAAACATAACACAGTATTGCAATAGCACATTCTTTGGACAGCACCAATAATTGGATTGAGAGTGAGTTTACTTTGAACACATTGGGATGTTGCAACTCTGGACTATTACAATTTCATAGATCTTTGATACCCGTGAAATATTGACTTGACAGGAGACTTACAGTCTCATTTCATATAGCGCTCGGTATCAGCCTGTATAAGATGCTGGCAAAGCAGATAGTCTAAAAATTGCAAATTGTGAATAGCCAATATTCTATACTAATTTGTAACCCACATACAGTGCAGTTGTAAAATTTCCATATAGATATTGAGTGAGTTCTGCAGACGTTACACTGGATTTTCTACACGCCATGTTTGGTAAGTTTTATATTTAAGACAGTCTGGTCCATAACCCTAAGAAGATATTGACAATTTGAATCTGGTGAATGTTCATGAAATCATTTCTTGGGGCAATGTGTCAGACTGACAATATGTTGATGAGTTAGTAAATCGGGGATGAGTGAATATGGTCTTGTATTGTAGAGAAGGACCAGATGATCGTTTTTTAGCATTCAATCAAGTGAGAATATGAAAGATGGGTTAGCATCCACTTCATATCTTCAAAAAAGGAATTTGCACATTTTGACCAACATTCCGTGCAGAAGTGTGAAAATGAAAATTTGTTCAGAAAAAATACTCGGAAGAACACTGGGAGTCTGAATAATGCGGATATATGAACCATATGTACTTGGAACCTCATTCTATGTGGAGTATGATATGATATCATTACTTCAAAATAAATCTGTTGACCATTTGGAATGGCTATTAATGAGAACCCAGTAGATCCAGACAATTAGCCCAGATTCCAAACCACAAGGGATTCAAGTTCAATTTATCAAGTCAGTTGAAAAAACCTGTCACATAATAATAGAACAACATATTGTGTATATCCCCTTGTCTGCGAGGAAGACTGTTACTTTATTGGAGAATACCCCATCTGGTCAACCGCCTAATTTAAGTAATTAACTAATTATGTTAAGTGTAAAGGAGTCATAACATTTTCATTTAAGAGCCCTAATTCACCCAGCTGGGCCCCTTATGCTAACACATTGGGAGATAATATACATGTAGGACAGTACAGGCTGTGATTTCTCTACAGTCTACAGGGTGTTTATAATTAGAACCTAACAATTAATTATTGTTACTACAGGGTGGGCATTTGTGTAATATAAACTGATGTGTTTTCCCTTTGTTTGTAATAATAGCTGTTTTTAATAGCTGACCATTTATGTGAGGGGTGCCTGGGGTGGGCTCAAACTGCGGCTAATTATCAATTGATTTTTAAACATGAAACCTTTGATCAGATGATGAAAATATGTGAGCATTTTAATGTGAATTTAATTGAATAGCTACATCTATATGAATATCACGGGAAGTACAGAGTGACCATGGAATTATGTCATCTCTTGTCTACTATTCTATAAAGTATGTCATTTATTTAAAATACAGTTACAGTGTTTGTCATGAAAAAATAGATAGTATATTGGTCTGTCATGGAAAACTAGATAGTAGATCAGTCTGTCATGTTCTCATTCTGTGAACCGCAGCTGTTTTCATTATTCTCAGTTTCCATTTAGTTCTCTCCTAACATTTTTCCATTAATAAGCTAGTAGCTATCACCAAAAAACAACAGAAAACAATGATAAATTAATTAAACAATTGATTATTAATGATCAAATGTATAGACAGGTGTTAATAGAGTATCAGAATTGATAATACATACTTCAGGGCCACCTTGAAAATAACTCCCCATTGGAACATGAATAACAAAGCAATTAATTAGTTTATATTTTTTATCCATTGTTAGCATTATATTGAAATCAACCTGGTCAGGAACATGTATGATATGAGTTAAAGACAGATGGAAGTGTGAAGCAGGTGTACAGGGTATCCAGGAACTGTCCATGTAAAAGCAGGTGAAATATCCCAAGGTGTGTCCCCCCTCCCTTGACCCTCGCAAAACAAAGCACTATCACATTTTAAATTCGAAAACAGAGAAACAACAATTGAATAACAACGAATACTCACGAGGACTGAACATGACAACATAAACTCTTATAAATGTCCAAAAATGCAGCATTTGATGCAAATTTTGATGAGATAATGCATAAAATGGCCTTAATTCTTTTATTTCTTGAAAGGGCTGCACACCACCATGTGTGTGTGCAGTCAATAGCTTCTACTGTTTACCACATATGCTGATTGCCTCCTTTTTCACTGGCATATACCACAATATTGAGCTTGTTATACCATTTCTTCATCAATAACTGAGCAACTATGTTTGTGACAATATAATACAATGGGTACCATCCTACTTAAAAAATATATGGGTCCTCTGTAGTAAACGCATGCATAACCAATAATTCATGTATCTTAATAAAATAGTAGTGTTTTGTCTTAACGCTCCTTGAGTCTAAATTACCCATACACATATTTTAGTTGATGGATAATAATTAGGTTTGAAGACAGTAACTAATGTAGGGTGGATAAAAGGTTTAAAGGGCATCACCCTTTAACAAAGATGTGGTCAAAGGGCAATAGGGCATGGCCCTTTAAGAGCTATCTCAGCTTTTATAGACATTTCAAGTGGACAATAAAAAAGCTGTGGTGAAACTATTATCTTGTTAGATACACAAAATCACACTTCAATGTCCATCAACTGGAAAAACAAATAAATTACCTGCCTGGAATTGGAATGAGGGGGGGGGTGTAAAACAACACTGTTTTTTCCCAGCACATTGTGGAACTGTACACATGGATATTAATATGATTTCAAGGTTATGTTTTTATAAGATTTGCAAGTTAATTAACCTATGACTATGAGCATGACCTTAAAATATCCCTTTCTGTTTTTAATGTTAAAGATTTTCCATTCATTGAATCGATTTTATTGAAATTGAATTTATTGCAATGAATCATATCAAAATTAATTGGTGTAAAAAACAATCAATTAAAAATATACCATTTGAACTTATCATCAAATGTCAACATTAAAAATTAAGATTCCGTATGAAATTTTCCCAAACTTTTATGTAAAAATAACTTAACCATCAACAAAAAAGTTTAGCCATATTGGTGTTCGATAGAATTATTGCACTGTTATAATATACATACTTAGTACAAGCACTGACATACAGGGCACAGGTCAAAATGCGGGGGGGAGGGATTATTGACGAGTATGTATAATGCCCAAATATCATAAATTCTCCAGAAAAATAATATAGGGAAATGATGATTTTCAGGCAAGTGGAGAAGTTCATCATCATAAGCCATCAGAAATGAATTAGACCCAGGTGTTTAATATATTCTCATTAATTACCCTTACAAAAAGATTCTCTTTTATCTATGATCCTATACATTTCCTCTTTCCATTAGAGATTACCTGTCAGGGAAATAATGTTATTTCTTGTATATTTCAAATATCTTGTATATTGATAATATTCTTATATATTTTGTCACTTGTCTCTATGAGGAATTAAAGGGAAATATTAGTAAAATAATTTTGTGGGAAGACAATTTTTTAGAAATCAGATGGCAGTCACTAATCATCATCATCAAGAATTGAATTTCTTGGACCTAAAAATAATATGTCACTCTATTTCATATTTTCTCTCTCCATTTTATTCTATTTTAATCTTTTTGTATGATTTATCTAATTGACCTTATAAATATATCCAGCGCTTTATATTCGTTATCTTTCACTTTCCTATTCTAATTCTTTCTTTATTAAAAGATTAGTTTACAAATGCGGCAGCCATTCTTATTAGTTGACAATTTATTCCTAGGTCTTTGTTATTCTGTCTGTGGATATATATATATAGAGCATTGGAATTATATGATCTCCTGCAGGGTGATTAGGGGGATGAAGCTAGACTATTCTGGATATAATGCCTTCTCTTGTTTCTATTGCTTTCACGACATCAGAGGCTAATCAAGTCTGATGATTTTTTTGCCATAAAATTGGATATGGTTAGGTGTCATATGAGTGAAAAAGTGTTCCTCTAAAAAGGGAATGAGTTTTGTCTTACTTCAAGTCTGACCCCAGTCCCTTATCTGTGTCTCCACATTGTGGGGAGCCACACGGGGGAGGGGGCATAGGGGATTGTAGCTAGCTAGAGATGCTCTGACTTGTAATATAGCCAGAAATATGATAAAACTATAACAAGAACAAAATGTTCCAAATAATTTATTTAACTATCACCATAAAAAGCTAAAAATGCTGGTTTCTGCATCTGTGACTCTTGTCAGCTGGAATACTATCATGCTAATTTGAATATTCTCGTTTTAGTCTTGAAAGAACAACCATATTTGATGAACATTTATGCATAAAGTTAATACACATTCACATACAACATATGTCATCCTCCGAATGCAGGGTTCCAGACATCATCATCCACTACATTCCTTCCTTCTTTGGAAGAATGAGGCACGAGTTCTGGAGACCTGTGTTCGGAGGATGTACATATGTATCCTTCTCCCATATTTTCTTTCCTCTTTTCTTTTCTCTCTCTTAATGATCGTCCACGTAAATGTAGGAAAGCTGGGTTGAATCTTTCAAGAGCCAAATAAGGAAATCGTACCCCATTGTAGGTTTTTGGATACTATGGAAAATGGGATGATAGAACAAACAGGGTGTGTTATGCACCCTTTTGAACATTTTGGTACTGCTTCTATTAAAGAAAGTCTAATGTTAGCCCCTCGGGGTATTGCTTATCTTGCCTTTTTGGAGGCACAAACAAGTTAGATGGAATAAACAGGTAGTCTGTGTTTAGGGTGGAACCAGGAGCTGTGTAACCAGAAGTGTAGTATAGCAGGACCTATGTCTAGTGGCTGGTGTATGTCAAACACTATAACTAACCAGTGCCTGTAGCAACTGGTGTCTATCAATCCTGACAGCTTCTACATGATCAGAGATGGAATCTCAGATTGACCAGGATTAAAATATCATCCTGACCACCATTATTAGAGCGCTTTTTCTCTGCAAGGCCATATAAATATCTGATTTTCTTGTATTTATGAATCAATTATATTGTTAATTCAATGTTTCTTTGTGTTATTCCTTGCTTATTTCTCATTTTGTGACACTATTTTGTATTTTTAAGTGTAACATCTCTGATATTTTGTGTCAAGGTATAGCCCAACCAGACCCCCCTACACAACACAGGCATACATCTGGATAAAATCTGAGTGTATTATACTCGATTTCCTGTCCAAATCATGCAGCTTGTTCCTGTTATTTTCACTCAGAATTTTCAATGAGATATTTTTCTGGAATTATATACTTGTCCTCTCAGATTCCTCTCTGTATATTTTTTATCATAAAAGTGAATCGTTTGGGACCTGATTTACTGATTTGTGTGCATGTATATATTTTCATTTATTTCATTTTTTCAAAAATATGGATATTACCAATTTATTTAAGATTCTGAAAGTTGTAATACCATTAGGGTACAATTGCCTTTTATAATGTGCGATAGTAGCAAGGCCTATGAGAGCAAGGCCTGGTAGAGTAAGGCCCATGAGAGTAAGAGCAAGACCTGGCATGGTAAGGCCCAGCATAGAAAATCCTGGTATAGTAAAGCCCAACATAGCATATAGCAAAGCCATAGCAAAGCCCAACACAGCCAATTCTGGTAGAGTAAAATCTGGTTGATATTTCTCATGTTTAGCAACAACAGATAAGTGGTCTGGTAGCCTGGCCTGTTTCCCTTCATCTCCTGTATTGAGTAAAAGCAAGCTGGGGAGCTGGGTGGGGGCTATCAAATATACCCTCCCAGTAGTCTGTGATGATTGCAACCATGACAGCTGTTTTCATGGCAGGAGTGTTAATGAAAGTAGGCGCCAAGTGTGTTGTTCTTGCTAATCTCTAGCCACATGCCCTCGGCTTATCCATCAAAAACATCCCCTTGATGTCATCCTATATGTGCTAAATAGAGAAACATATCGATGAATATCTGAGAAATTAAACCTCTGGATGTAATGTCTGGATGTGAAACTATGTGGAGATGTAAAAATTCATGATTTGGTTTGAATTATGAGTGAAATGGCAAGGAATTGACATGGACGAAAGGGAGTTTTATGCATGGGTAGAGCTCTCTTGATATCAGATTCAGTGGTCTACCAGATTTTTAGATTTCTGGTAATATTTATTTTTCTTACTGGTTGATCTAAAAGTCAGAAAAGTTGTATCATTTTATGTTAGGCCCATACTTCTGACAGTTGGAAGAATAAAGAGAAAATCAAATTTTAAGTGAATTTTTAAAATTCCCTTCATTTATCTTGTTGAGGAAATGGCTCGATGACATTTTTACATTCAGGGTGTAATATATACAGCTTCTTCAGTTATCACTTAGCAAGTTTTTGACACTCTTCCACCAACTTCTGGAATTCATATAGGAACTCCAGACGAACTAACACAAACCAGATAATGCACTGAAATAACTTTGGTGATAATTTTTTTGACCTTTAATCCCGGAATATGACACCAATACAGGCACTAGAAAATGTGTTTATGAAAAATACAAAAAATATTTTTAAACGGAGTTGGTGTCAGGTTAGTCATTTTGGTCAGGGTGGGATTCGGATGCAGGAGTGATATGTTGCCATGGTAACTTTTGATCATGTTCTCAGGAGATAATGATAATTCCTCTTGTTATCATTATCAGTTTGTAGATATGGATCAAACCATAGACAGATGCTTTCTGATAATCCCAAAATGTGGACAGATAACCTGGCCTTAAAATTCAAAATGTGGACAGATAACCTGGCCTTTAAATTCAAAATGTGGCTAGAATTACTGGCCTTAAAACTCTATTTTATATTTTAGGGTTTTTCAATTTTTTATTTATATAAAAAAGATAATGAATAAAATGAATTTTTCTTCTGATATCTTCTTTAATGTGGCAGAGGAAAAAATTTTAGGTCTCAATTTCTTTTTTCCTAAAAACATCGCCATTATGAAATATTTAATGCAATTCAAGCAAATGATATTGGTGAGCAGACCTAATTAAGTTTTTGGTTTTCATCATTTCATCTTATGTTATTTTTCTCATTCAGCTTTCTGATCAAACTTTGTGAAAGGTAACAATGTCTATCAAATTACAGTACTGTATATATTATATACCAGTATGTCTTGGAAAAATTTTCAGAGACAATCCGACATGTGTCATGTAACTTATGAAAGTCATATATTACTAAAATAAATACCCTTTTCATAATGTTTTGAATTATATTATTGCATGGATCCTTCAAGTTTGTTGCATCCTTCAAGATGAAGATTGTTCAAAGTGATTTTAACAAATGAAAGGAGATTTTGTCAATGTTTGAAACATTCTTAATATATACGCATTATATAAATTTGGTGGTATAACAATTGTTCAAATTATCTTGTAATTTAGTTTGGGATTAATTTTATAGGAAGGCATCTGTTACATTATAAAGTACCCCCATTTCACTATCTTATAGTGCCCCTATTTTATGGGAATTTTGTATCCCTATTTTACTATCCGATGAATTCTTAGAAGGGGGACCTACTTTATAAAGTTAGCTATGGCTCTCATTTTGATTTAATATAAGTATGTTATATTTATATACAAAAGATTCTTGACTGAGTGGTCTATAACTCATACAGGCCCGTAGCCAGGATTTGCCAAGGGGGCTTCATTTTTCAAAAATTTCCAGGGGGGTTCACATTTGACAATTTTTGCCCAAATATGGCTAAAATCACTTGAGAAGTGCTCAGAATGGTGAAAAACTGCATGATTTTGAAAGAATTTTTGCCCCCCCCCCCCCCCTGGCTATGGGCCTGCCATATATGTATTAAGAATATATGTCTAGATATCAGTATACAATTGGAACAATGCATTTTGAGATATCTTGGCCTTATATCTACACTGAGTGTCAAAACCTAATACATAAGCTTGATGAAGCTCTCTTTTAAGAAGCAAAACCAAACGAGTGGAAAGAATGCCCTCTATCAGTTTTCTTTCTTGTAGAAACGATATATTGCTAAGTTGCAAACAGAAAGATGTGATGAGTAACTGAGCGTTTCAAGGAGAATTTTCTGGGTTACCTTGTGTATAGAGGCTGAATGCAAACTAACAATAAAAGCCCATATACTATTAAGCGAATGGATGCGAGATATGTAATTGCAAAGGATATTTCTTGGTTTGTCGTCAAGTGTGGTATAACAAAAGTTCTTATTTCTGTAAACTGGCCCGTCTTTATTTCGAGGAAACATTTTAGAAATTTCCAAGTTTGGGTGGGATGATTCTGTCTTGTGTTTTAGATAAAAATGACACAAAAACTAAAGCATTCTAAGTAGGTTCCAATATCCCTTCATACGTAACAAATATTGTTTTTCAAACCAGAATTCACACTGAAATATTATGCATATCTAAGGTAAATGTTTATCAGGGCTGGGAATTGCCCAAGACTCTTGTAAAGTTGTATATTTGGAAAACACTCCACATTTTTGCAACAAGTTGGATGGATACATTATCCAGGTCATAGTTGGTGGTTTAGAGTTTAGTTGTACCACTCTCTCAGTTGTCTTACTACTTCATTTGTTTATGTGTTCTGGATTGTTCCAGGCTATCTCCCGTTGCATATTGCATTTAGGCTTATATTTGATGTGGTTACTGTCACTATGCTTTTATGGGTATCAGTATCATGACAAAGTAAAATGAAACACTCATTGAATCGATATTTAAAAGTAAATTTTTGAAAATATATAACTGCGTAGAAGAACCATATAAAACTTAAATCGCTTTTAGATCAAATCAAACATTTTAATTAGATCAAATCAAACATTGCAATTAGATCAAATCAAACATTTTAATTAGATCAAATCAAACATTTTAATTAGATCAAATCAAACATTTCTAATAGATTAAATCAAACATTTAATTAGATCAAATCAAACATTACAATTAGATCAAATCAAACATTTTAATTAGATCAAATCAAACATTTTAATTAGATCAAATCAAACATTTCTACTTGATCAATTCAAGCATTTATATAACAGTTGATCATCCATTCATTCAGTAAGGTGACAATTTCAGACAGTTTTCTGGTAAATTAGTCTTGTACATATATTGGTAGGAAAATCCTCCTGGATATAGAGAAAACAAGCGTGGCAAATTACTTTATTTTGAGACCAGATGTGACTTTTGTTAGTCAACTAGAAAATCCTATTTGATATAGATACTGGAAAATTAAATCATCATTGGTTCAATTCCTGATTTTGTTCCAATTTAGAGGAAGGTTCACTTGGTACTCCTCGGTTTACTTTTTTACATTTGAATTATTTTCATTTTGTGGTTATCTCTTGTAATTGTATTTTCAGATTGAAGACAATGTTATAAATATTTTACTTTGCTGAGGTTCCTATTCATCTTTGATTTCACAGACATGATATGAAATGATTTGATGAAACCTTGGAAAGTGAATGGGGGTTATTCTTAGCTGTAGTGTGGGCTAGAGAGGTGTCATTCTACCACTGATCACTGATATCATAGATTGAAGGACCAGCTGATCTTACTATAATTCTTGCAGACGGAGTTCTGATCATCGTCACATTTGATCAATTTTCTCTGATAAATTTGGTTAAAGTTTCCAAGTTCTTCACATTTTTATCAAATTCAGAATATGGTCTACACGTTTATCTAAACTATTTTGTGTTTCATTGTTTGGTTCTCTTGTTGATTTGAAAATAAACCGCGACTATATTCAGGAAGGTGAGGTTATCGTATGTCAGTTAATTCCCAGAATTCCACCATCAATTGAGCTTTGGAGAATGGTGCAATAGAATAGATTGACAATTTCATCACTAAATCCGATACCACCACCTGGGTCACAAACACAACTGATTACATTTGCCTTTTCCTGGTATGTAGCCTAAAGGGAGAGAATGTTTGTTGAGGTGCTGAGGGTGAGGGAAGGGACACAAAGGTGGGTGAAAGACTTGAAAGAATTAAGGGCTCAGTTGAAATTTTGTTTGTTTTGTTTGTTTGTTTATTTGTTTTGTTAGACAAAAATTATGATATCAGAGTCATGTGGTTGAATGTTTCATTTGACAATATTTGCGTCATCCATGAAATATTGATAAGCTTTCCTGTCATGGTTGCCATGGTGATTAATCCCATGATCCTCTATGTGTGATTTGTAAGGATTCTAGTGGTCATAAAGCAGACTTAGGAAGCCCCAAATGTGCCTCATCAACTCTATTCGATGTATTCGTATTATACCTTCTGAGTTTAGTCTTGTAATCATATACAACTATAATTCTCACTTTATTACATCTTAAAAAAGCTATGGTAGTCAGCTTGCTACATGTTCATGTATAGTTTTAGTAATTATGGTTTTCATTAGGAAATTGTAAATACTTTATTTATGAAGAGCTTGATTTTTAAGATAAAGCTTTTCATTTTTATTATACATATTACAATTTAAATAAAGCTATTTTTACATCAAGCAGGCATTTGTATGAGTTACATATTTGTAAACAGTTATGTATTATATTTGTACGAGTTACATATTTGTAAACAGTTATGTATTATATTTGTATGAGTTACATATTTGTAAACAGTTATGTATTATATTTGTACGAGTTACATATTTGTAAACAGTTATGTATAATATTCATATGTCATCAATCTTAAGAAACTAGCTGATGTTTGCCTGTCTTGTTCTATTGATCAATCAGCAAGCTACTATTTTATATTATAATTGATTTATTGATTGTATGTTCATTCATCAGTTTTTAATTGATTTTATTTTTTCTCAATATGATTAGTTATCTGTTCATTGATTCTGATGCCTTTGATTTCATTAATCAATTATCAATTAAACTCTGATCGATCACTTTTTTTGTCTTGATATACAATATATATGTAATTAGCAATCAGTCACCTGTCAATCAAAATCCCTTGTCAATCAAACTTCTTTTTCATTTGCTTTTTATGCAATTTGATATCAATTTGCAGCATATTTTTGTAATTTGTTTTATTTTTATAGTTCATTTGAATAAGTGAGGAAATTTCAAGAACATGGAAGAACAGGTGTCAACTGGGAAAAATGCTGGTATACAAAAAAGAATTGATGTCTATATTATGCAAAGTATTAACCATTTTTCAAGTGTTTTATTCGAACAGAAAACAGTAATTTTTCAAAAAATGAACAGAAATATAATAGGGAAGATGTAAAACATCATCAAATGAAAAATGTATGAAATTCCAACAGCAGAACACAATATCTGCAAATCTTTTGAAGTTTTTATGGAAATCAATTAACATATTAAATATTCAGTATTTCAACGCTATCATGTTTGTGATGCTCAATAAGATCTGCTTCGGTTATTCTATCTTGAATATCAGAAATATGGCACATGGAAATATGTTTTTGTTCTGAAAGGCAGATTGCGTTGGCGCCAGTGTGTGTAGAAAGATGCAACTTTGGTATATTTGCAACTTCTATTAATATAAAAGCAGATGCTCTTTTGTTTTTCAAATTTCCCCATTCAAGAAAAAATGATTGTTCCTTACTCAAGGCAGGTGTTGAATGTGCCAATATTCTCTAATCAAGCACACAGATTGATTATTCCAATAGGGGTTTCTATTGTGATTTACGAGGAAAAGGCAGATTGCAGACAAAGTGTTGGGAGTGTTGGGGAGGGTGGTAATTAAAGCAGGCAGATGTGTAAAGAAGATAGTTAATTAGGTCTCATCAGGTTAAATCTATTACTGAACCTAGCAACATTCTTGTCATATCAGAAACTTCCACCAGATTCTCCCGACCACGTCCTCGCATCCCAGAAACCCTACTATTCCTCACTACTTCCAAGAAAGCGTTGAATTGGCAAGATAAACCAGAGCCTACAACAGCCACGATCTCATAATTAACAAAAATTCACCAACATGGTAGCTTCTTTGAAATTTCACCTAAGAATTTATGGATTTGTATTTCAAGGGACTTGTCATAATAGATGGGTTCATTCTAGAGAGGAAGTATATTTTCCTGTAGAGTACATTGGGAGTTAGCTGGCTACTTGCAGATAACACAAGACTGCCTGACAGCGAAGCCAAACATACATTCTAAATGTCACTGACTATTCAAGTTTACTCATTAAAAATTGAATGAAGTATTTGATTTTCTGGTTTGCGTTATGCAATCTAAGATTTGACTGTTTGAACTCCATGGCAATTTCTCATATTTTTGTTGTATTTAACAATGGAAACGTATGACCTCAATGAAAACATGTCATTATAGGAATTTTCTGCAATGCCTTTGGGAACTCCTACTTTGTTTTTGTAGGTTTTATATGAAATGCTATATTAACTAGTTCTAACTTTGGTTTATATATTTAGAGATGTTAAAATGTTCCTAACCGTTCTTAACCATATTTGTTTTCACCAACTTGTGTACTTTGTTATTCTTGAGTTTTTTCGACAAAGAAATTGCCAATAGGCAGCCCTCTGTTAATATAGATATCAAAATACATCTGCATTGACATAAATTCTATTCAATCAGAAATAACTATACATAAAGCGCAAACCACAATATGTGAATTGCAATAAAGGATAAAAGACTCAATCCTTCAGTGTTTTAGTAGAGTCTGTTATTTTTTAATGCTTAGTCTATCAATCTAAAGAAAATTTGGGATCAATTTTCTCTTATAGTTTGCAAACAGCTGAGCTCTAGTAGCAGGTGATATTATGATGAAAATAATTTGGAAAAACAAAAGAACGAGTTACCACCAAATGTCGACTATTAATGAAACAATTCTATTGAATCACCCTTGACAAATTTCTGACGGTGTAGGTTTTTATTCAAAAATCCACCCCAAAATATTGAAATTTTCAATAAAATTTTTAGACAATTTTGAAGATCATATTCTGAATTGTATAGAAATGCCAAAAAATGAGATACTTGTTTCAATTTTTTGCAAGAAAATTCATTTTTTATTTGATCGATTGAAATTGTCCGTCTGCAAGATTATGGTGTCTATTGACTGTGATTACTTCATGCAGCTGAGCTCAATGCTTTGTCTTGGAATTTGCGGAACAAGACCCTGGAAAAACGAAAACACTTCATTGATCTAATTCTAGTTTATCATGGTTAATAGCACAATGACATTTGGAGGAATTTACAAAAATATGTAAACAGTTATGATGTCATTTATTCTCTACTCCATTTTATAATAATGGCAGTGAGTGGCTGGCTGCATGCTTCATAAAAAGACATTTTGTGGTTGGTTCCGAATTATTTTGAAAAGATCCCTTTATATTATTTGTCATATAATATGCTTTAAACTGTCAGTATTTAGATAACTAATGATTTAAGGGGAGCCGTTTTATTCATATAAATTATTCATTTAGTTTGATGCTTTTTAAATGCATTATTTAGTATATGATGCTAATCATAACACATGTTTCAAGTTTCATTGTCAGTGAATTTTTTTTTAAACAAGCCTTGATCAGAGTTATCCTCAGAGGTTTATAAAGATGCAAAATCAAATGATTTAAAAGGGTATAGCAGAAAAATAATACTCCAGTTTCATCTGATAACAGTTTCTTGCCTTTGCTCAGACTAATGGCTGGAATTGAATACCCTTTTGCAAGAATCATTGAGTTTATTTCATACTCTCTATGCGACAGATTTTCCTGAGCCAACCCATAATCGCTCAAATATAGTTCTTGTCCTTATATGGAAACATAAGGGTGTTGCTCTGCAGAGCTCTCTGATTTGGTACAATCTCTATTACAGAATAATCTGTTTATTCCAAAGGGTAATATTAAAGCATTTTATTAGACAATTAGGTCAGTATAGTATTAAAGTATTATACTAGATAATAAGGTCAGAGTAGAAGTGTAGTATTATACTGGACAATAAGGTCAGTGTAGGGATAAAGGGGGTGTATCTAAACATGAGGGATACATGAGCATAGTAGAAATATATATGCAGGTTCTTTTTATTTCAAAACTCAATGATCAGTCAGTTTTGTCTTCAAAATATGTATTTTATTGTCTCATTTAGGGCCATATACTTGAGAGTTATGATAATTAATTTTTTAGTAAATGATATAAAATATATGTTAAGGAGATAGGGGTAGTAAGAAATATGAACAAAATAATACAACATGTAATTTAAAAAGCCATTTACTGTAATAAAACATAAATGATTTAGAGGCAGATTTTAGTGCAGATGAAACAGCAGATTTTTACCTACTAATGGCAGAAGAGCTATTCTGAAATATATTCTAAATCAACTTTCATCAAATTACACAATATTGTCTAAATTACAGACAAAGTAGATGATTTTCAGAATTTCCTGTATATTTTAGAGCATAGAGTTTCAACCTGTGTCTAATATATATTGCAAAAATATTCTATATTGCACCCGTAGATGTATAAATGTTTTTATTTTGTGATAGTTTATTGCCAGGGAGACCAGCAGTTTGCAGTGAGCAGCTTGCTTTGATAACCCAACCAACCTCTTTATAATATTTAAATTTTCCTTTTTAAAACAAAAGCCAGGTTGATTCCAATTGATCAATAACATCTATCAAAAATTTGCAATCTGCTGTTTGAGCCTTTCAACTTGCATAGCACCCCTATCTAAAATTTCCAGTATGATTTTATGTGTGATTTAAAAGCCTTATGCGAGTTTAAAGGTTAAAACAATAGATACAGAGACAGATGGGGAAAAGCATATCCAGCATCGCAACACATTTGTTAGAACAACAAAAAAGAAACTTTAATTTCAGTTTCACATTCATGAGCTATTAAAGCAACACCAAGGTAGGGGAGAATTCTACTGCAGCTTCTACTAATAGGATATAATAATAGGAACAATTAATTATAGCATGATATGTATGTATTATATAACTTGGAAGGAAATATATTATGAGAGCAGGCTATATTATATCACTTAGAAGGCTATATATCATTTTAAAGGCTACATATTTCTTAGAGGGCTAAAAATGAATCGAGAAATATATATGAGATTATTAAGAGTTTTGATTAAAAGATACACTAGGATTATTTTGATTGCAAAAATTGCATATTAGTATAAAATGAAGATAATATATAGCAAATTCTACTGTCTTTGCTCTATTTGATTTGTATTTTTTGATATAAATGGCATTAGGCTTGTTTTAACAGTTATTGAAAGTGGACATACAGATACATTCATTGCTATAATCCCATATAGGGAAATGGTACATAATTGAGAAGATGGAAATGGTACATAATTGAGAAGATGGAAATGGTACATAATTGAGAGGAGGGAAATGATATATGAATAGAGATATACACTTATTCTGCAAATTTTGGAATAGTAAACCCAATAGCAATAGCAATAGCAATAGCTAAAACAGAGTCTATAACACAAACTTTTCTTAATCTGGATATTTCTGTATTTTCAGATTACCGTGATTCGAGTATGCCCGACTCTCCCGACACTAAGAACGCAAGTACGACTGCGGCATCCCCAGCCACCTCTCTTGCGCCATCTATGGGCCAAATGACACGATCTCTATCCACAGGCAGTAGCAATTCAGGTAAGTGACTTGTAGTTATTATATGATTAATGGTCATAGGTATAATATAATGGTCATAGGAGTATTACATAATGGTTATAGGTATTATATGATAATGGTCATAGATATTACATAATGGTCATGGGTTTGAATAGATAACTCAGTGGATCATAGAAGACTGTGCCAAGAGAAAATTCAAATATCATGTGAACTTAAAATTGTATAGATTCACAATTTAGAAAAAATATGGGAAAAGATATGACAAAAAGCTCTGTCTGTGTGAGAGAAATTTGGGATAAAATCACAATTAAATTAAACAAAAGAAATCATGGTGAACTTTTAAAATGATTAAAACCTTCAACAACAAGTCTGTAAAAGGCGAGGAGTGAGCCTAACATATGCTGGATTAGAACTAAGTTCCCAATTCAAAAATAGAATAAAAAACAATTGATGGATTAGCTAGGCTCTGAAGAAAGCTATTGGCTGCATGGCTCTTATTCTCACACCCTTAGACTATTTCTCGATCGTCACATTTTCCCGATTTTATTTCCATTCATATTTAGCAATAATAATAGAAAACGTTCAACATAGAATAATGTTAAAATCATAAAATGCATTAAAGTTTCCCAAATTATCTGTTTTTCCGAGGATAATATAACATTTGTTAGACGTTTGAATTGTTTTTTAAGGGGATCATTGCCAGCATTTGTGCCTGAGACATATTTTCCCCAGCATTGCGAATTATCTAAATACTTTAATTCTCCGATTAATTGGGAGTATGATAGATTTGAAATGAAAATATTAGCGTGTGACTCACTACACCTGATCAAGGCATATATATTGTAATTGAAACCTTAACGCAATGTGAATTGTTCGCTTTATTATATTATACAACTTAAAGGATCAGAAAGATGGTGTCAATTCCTACTGGCATTTTTGATCTGATTTAAAGCCTGTCTGCTGACATATGATGTCATATGATGTCAGTTATATATTAATACGATAGTGTTCTACACATGATCATAGCTCATATTTCTTAATCTATATATTACAGTAGATTGACTTATTGTGCCATTTATGACGAGCGTTCAACGAACTAAACCTTCAAGTAATTTTATATGTTACACATAGCTCTAATGTTAATTATGACAGATAAGTCAGATCATTTTTTAAACAGAAAATAAGAAGTAAACAACAAAATACATTCTTGTAAAGCAATGTTATCGGTTTAGCCTCAGGTAATTTCAAAGAACAACATAAATTATGCATAGTTCTTCTACATATCACCTTGAGATAAAATAACACTGTACAATATTTAAAATTGAAATAATCGAGGAAAAGGTACCAATAAACTTGGAACCAATAGGTATGGCAAGCTCGCAATGCTCTTAATTTCTTAAACCCCCCAAAATTGGTTGCACCTTCATATATATCCCCAAAAAATGTTGCATAATTTTGACCATATATAGTTATATTAGAAGCGGGAAGTAGCCTTAATCCGTAATCAAATTATCCATATTCAATAAGGTTTTCTGGGCAAACATAGATTCCTTAACTGATCCTTAGGCAAGTAAATCAAGGATGTTAAATTCATAAATTACTCCGAGTAAACACCAGGAGAGCAAATAGACTTGAGGACTTTAATCCTTTAATCCATATCTAAGCTACTATTTGATATTTCATCCTTTGCTGTTTCAAATGATAATTTTATGAATCTTAAACGAACATTTCCTGAAGTGATAAATCAAACGAGAAAACACTGACTGATTAAATTTGAAAATACAAATCGATGCTGCTAACCTTGTAAATTGCTCAGGTAGTATATTATATTACTTTACTATGGAAAATGGTAATAGAACGGGTTTTATTTTGTATATTATATTACTGAATAGCATCATAACACCTGGCTCATATATACCACAAATATACAATCCCTCCATCATCAATGCAAAATACAAACAATCAGGCAAAAATTTGATGACAGACAGACATTATTGAAGTTATTTTGTATGAATTCAGCTGTTTGTCCTTTGATCAATTTGAATTGAAATGATCTGTACATGTTGGTTTCGTTGAATGTTGTATGTATAAATATTTCAATTCATTAGATTAGTTTGTGTTTTAATGATAATCTATTTCAATAAGGTATGTAAATATAATACTCAAAACATGAAAAGTTAAAAACACTTTTCAGTTGAAAACACCTTTTATACAGTACATTAGGCATTCCACTGACTGAGCATGCATAAAATTGATATACCTTTATAATTGGTTTAATATATATTTAATTGTGCTTAAGGATCAGGGTGATCCGAGAAAGGAAATTGCTTTTTTATAGTTTGTTGAACATTGAACCTGTATAATCATTTGTTTAAAATCATGTTTCTTAGTTGCTGTTTGTTTTGAAAAATCAGTGATAAAATGCAAATTGAATTGAATTACTGAATCATACATAATTCTAAGTAATATATTTCTTCTTAATAAGTATTTAATCATATTTTATTTTAAAAGATATGGAATTAACTTGTACATATATCTCATAATTTTAATTCTCGCCAATAATTAGTCAATGTTTCCACTTATTATGTCAGAATTTGAATTATGTTGGAATGTATAATTTTGCAATTAACAATAGAAGCATAAATCATATCTTAATTGTTCCGTCATAAATTCTAGATTACTACGTAATTCACCATCCCTCAGCCCTGGTTCTTTATCTCAAATATGTAACTTCGCATTTTTATTTCATTTGCAACCGTTTTTATTGAACTGAAGATAATGTCGAAAATTATCCTTAATCTGTTGTTTTTTCATAGCTCTAGTAGTAGTAAAATAAATTCCCAAGATGAAGAGCAGTTTTGTTTTTAAAAGTGCATATATAAACACTCTTTTGTCAGAATAATAAACCATGTGATATGATTGAGCCAATTAGATTACTGAAATAGTATTGCTGTTGTTAAGAATTGTGGGATTGTAACAGTCTTTTGCTCAAGTTGTCCCATTGATTCATGTGTGAATTAGAAGTGCAGAAACACACTGGTGCACCCCCTCGTGGAATAGTTGAAATCGTTTGGATTGTTGAGTGTATGAGTATACTAGTAGATCATATAGATATATCACCTTAGCAACCGATACAAACACACCTTATATTTACTCGAAACTTCTCTCCATTTTCTCATGAAATTCAGATGATGCAATCATAATTTGTGAAGCTTTCATCTGGGGTTTCACCCATTTTGCATGGTCAATGGTTGTGTTTTCACGCAATGAAAACATGTTTTGATACATAGAATTTGTAAGGGTACTGTTCTAGTGGGCCATCTATCAGAACATTTTAACATTCTCAGCTTTTTCTCTCTTTTTTCTCTAAAATTTGAATGAAGTTCCCAATTTTCTTGCATTTTTGTAGAATTTAGGGTATTGACTATATGTTTATTTACTTTAATCCGTGTTAATGTAACGATTTACCTCACTTTTGAGCTATTAAAAACATGACCGTGAACGTTCAGTTGTAAGGGTTCCGCACCTGTTTATTCTCAACAGCCAGTGATAACATTACCTTTCCCAGCCCTCTTACTGGCCAGCGCAAACCACATATGGAAATATGCCGCAACATTTCACAACCTTAACACATGTATATATAGCAGATTAGGCAAATATTGGGGCTCAATTGGGCTTTTGGAGACAATTTAGGATTTACAGAGTTTCACTATATTTTGATGGCTTTATAAGTTTTGTTTTGTGGTATTTGAACTCAGGTTGCACAATTATTGTGTGAGTATTAATTAAAGTGGTTGGAAAGTACTAGGATGCCTGAATATGGCCTTCGATTTTTTAGAGGTATTTATAGATTGGTCATGTTTTTTTAATTGTACATATTGTTTATTTATGATTTGTACTGTATGAGACATTTATTTAACAATAAAATCATCGTTTTAATCTATGAACATTAAGAATCATATAAATGTGTAAAAAAATTTAAAGGTCTCATTAACAGAACTATTTATTATGATTTAATGCTTAAAGAATGTTTACACTTTACATTTTGATTGAAATCTATTGTAAGAGCATTACTGTTAAATAATTTTCTGTGTTTACAGGAATGAATGGGTCTCATTCCCCTCATAGTAGCGTGAATGGTCGCACCCCATCCCCGCCTGCGGTGGGTAACTCCGCCTCAATGCAGCAGCTCCCCCCTGCCTGTGGGGCAAGGCAACTCAGCAAACTAAAACGCTTCCTAACGACTCTACAGCAATTTGGATCAGATATTTCTCCAGAGATTGGGGAACGTGTCCGCAGCCTCGTTTTAGGACTAGTGGTAGGTTGAAATGTCACGTTAGAATTTAATATGCTATGTTGGTTAATATACACATTTTTTATCTGTGATTGTTGTTCATCATTATTTATTCTATGTTTAACTATATTTTTAAGGTGTTTCATATGATTTTAAGACATATGATTTTTGTTAAATGATTTCACATATTTTCCCCCGAATGAATTGAATATTTGAAAGATAACAGAGTGTTGCAGAAGATTAGGGGACATAATCACAATAGTTCGTTGATTCAGATTAATCAAGGTTTAAAAAAGATTGAAACAGAAACATATTTTACTGATTAGATTTGATTCTATAAGTACAACTGTCACTTTAATTCCCAACCAAAACATGAAACATTTCCGTTCTCTGTAAAAGCGTAAACATTTTTTAATCAACTGCTAACTTGAATCTACAGTATGTTTTTTTCTTGAATTGTGTTAAAACATAATTATGACACATTATCATAGATGTAGAAACATGGTGATGACATGATAGTATCTTGCTAATTGACAATTATATCAGTCACACATGTCTGATTAAATTATTGATAATTTCACATTTGTCACGCCTTTGCAAACAAGTCATCACGCCATCTTTGACTCTACTTGTAGATGAACTGGCCGATTTTATGGAGTTGCTATATACATTTAGAAAATTTGCTTATCTGCTTATTTATTTTATTTCTAACAAAGTTCAGTATTTCTTTGGCCACCATGATCAAGGTCTTATGAAAGAGAATGGGTGATGATTCATATTACATCAAGCTGCATCGGACAGCTGATAATCTTAATTTACAAATGGCAAATATCTTGGCCCTGCATATTTACGAACAAGTACACAAACATGAAATTATTAAATTATTGAAATTAATAAGTTCAAATGATATGAGTCATAGATACATATGCTGAGGCAAATTGCATTGTATTTTATATGTTGAACCACATCCACATGTGTGTAAACAGCAAATTCATTCCTATACAAAATGTCAGCCCTTAAAGTTGAGAATTGATATTTTAAATTGGTGAAAAGGATACAAAATCAAGAAAAGAAAATGATATAAAATATCCAGGGGTGAAGGTTTGGGTGTGAATCATAAAAAAATGCTGAAAAACCACAAACTTCAGTCAATTTTTTCTTCAGTAATGATTGAATCGTGTTCGCCACTGTATGAAACGTCTGCTAATATCATTGTATTCTGATATACAGCACAAACACAGGTGCTAACTGCATCAATGTTCTTTCTTATCAACTTTTGTTTTTATTTTAATTTAAAACACTCTTATCTGCCAATGAAGCATATGTGTAAGAAGTTCATGTAAATTTAGAAATTTTAAATGTTCGCTAAGTTTTTCTTGTATTTGCTCTATATGCTGACGGTCTGAATCAAAACTACCCCCCCCCCCCTCCCAGGACTCCGGGGCTTAAGCTGATGCTTATTTTTCACCCTCATGAAATTATGCTGAAGGGTAGATTCAGAATTTGATATCAACATCCACTATCTGTTTGAGTGATAAACATTTGTTACAGCTTTATATTGAAATTCAATGAATTCATCTTTATATATATGCGAGATCAAACCACGATAGCAAAAGAAGATACATATGTTTTAGAAGATACTGATGCAACACGTTTCTGCATATATAAAAACAAAATATAAACGCAACGCAAGATGTCTTCCCTCGTAAAGTTCATAACAATTTTATTGAACAGTTGTGAAGAGCATTCTAACCAACCAATTTAAGAAAAACTTTGGAATGATTCTGTTCGATGCTCTTCAATTTTATGAACATCTGTATACCAAGAAAATTCACACTTTTATTAAAAATGAACATATCCTGACTGAATGTTTTACAATGGAGAAAAATTATTTTTAATCCTATTTGAATAAGGTTTAGACAACCATATGTTACAATTCCATAGTTCTAACAAGACTGATGGTTGTGGTTCTTTTCAAATTAATTATACGAATGTGAAGGATAAAGTATGTATTTTCCCTCCCTTTTCAGAATTCTCACCTCTCCATTGAAGAGTTCCACTCCAAATTACAAGAGGCGACCAACTTCCCTCTGAGGCCATTTGTCATCCCCTTTTTAAAGGTAAGTGAAATGTTAGTTTACAAATACGCATACATGTAGAATATGATACACTTAAATTATGAACTTTTTTTTGATATATGACGTTTAACAAAGCTGAAACAGCGCTTTGATAACAATGTTATAATTCTGAGATAGTCAATTTATATTATCCCTAAATAACCTAAATGCCTAAAAATAAATACTAAAAGGAAACTGATTTTATTTTTGTGTTGTTTATTTATAGACCAGTGTGGCTTTTGGAACAGATGTCCATAGAAACCCAAAATAACATTTTCCGTAACTTATTTGCCAAATTTAGCTATCAGAATTCAAAAATACATCCCCCAGCCATTTCTGATATCGAATGTTGTCTGGGTGCATTTCTGTCAGCAATAAAATGAATTCATTGTTTCTTAATTATGACATCATGATTTCTGTGGTTTTTATAATACACCCATATGTAACATTATATGCTCCCATATGTCACACACTATGTGCCCATATGCAACGTAATATGCCCCCATGTGTATCATAATATGCACCCATGTGTATCATAATATGCACCCATGTTTAACTTAATATGAACCCATGTTTACCTTAATATGCACCCATGTGTAACTTAATATGCATCCATGTTTAACTTGATATGCACCCATGCACCCATGTGTAACTTAATATGCAGCCATTTGTAAAGAAATCCTCTTGTACTTTCAGGCAAATTTACCTCTGCTTCAGAGAGAGTTATTGCATTGTGCAAGAGTTGCCAAACAGACCCCTCAACAATATCTTGCCCATAATGAACACATACTTCTGGACACCTCACACTCTCCAACTGAATCTCAGGACATTATAACAGATATTAATGAGAATGGGAAACGAAGAGCATCCCCCGATCGGCCAAAAGAAAATGGCACGGATACTGCTAGTATGGAGCCCATGAACCCTGCCAAACGACCACACACTATAAGTCCCGCAAACTCCACACATATTAGTCCTAATACTAACTTCCTGAATAGCGGACCAATCAGATTGGAGGATATAAGTCTCTCCAGAGAGCTGCGAGAACGTGAGAGATTAGAACGGGAAAGATTTGAACGTGATCGTCTTGATCGTGACAGAGATCGTCATTTTGGTGGAACTTATGGCGACTTCAGACAAAGTGAGTTTAAATTGATTTCTTAGATTTGCACTATAGTAGTAAATGTTGCAAACACCTACAAGTCATATGAAGTGTATAAAAAGTGACAACAATGTTTTGGAGAATACTCATGTTCCTTCCTTTCCAAAGGTACATCATATTGATTTATGTATCTTGTAAATCGTTGCATTTCTGCACAGTTCTAATACATGTACCCTGTGTAAAGTGGAATTTGAGTTTATTTTAAAAAGTCAATGCTCCAGATTGAAAGTAATTGGAGTCAATACCTTTGGACTAGAACTTAAACAGAACAATGTGTATAACTATTAAATGTTTACTTGCAGCCTTCCAGAGGCCTGATGGACTAGAATGTAGACTTGACCGTATAGATGATGACTGGAAACACGTTGACACAGTAAGTTACATACCCACCTACCCGCTATCATCCCCCCTCCCATCCCAATCACTATATAAAATTTCCATAAAATGGGGGGTCAGTACCATAAGGGCTTGATTTAAGACTATCACAATGAATAATGTGGAATTATAGTTGGTAAAATTAACACTCATGCAGTCAACTCATAAGTGAGCTAATCTAACAATTAATTTGAAAAGTAAGGAATACAATTGATACACAAGTATGATTTTAAACATATGTCTTTACATTTATAATTTAAAAATGAGTTCAGAAGTTTAGATATGTCAAAAAGGTGTGTGTTTGTGCCATTGACCAATACATTGAACTGAAATAACATTTCAAGCAACTTGCCTCATATATTGATTACCCTTTGTAGGACTGTTAAAAGAGAGTCTCGTCTACCCTCTTAAAATAATTTGATCTAGACTTTCCAATCAAGATTATGAGTTCGAAAATTATGACTTACTGCTCTTTTATCTTCCTATCATTTAATAGAGGTGATTAAAGATCATATCAGCATCAAATCTTTTAAATCCTTTGAGGTTCTCAGAGGGAAGGTTTGTTCCTACCAGCTGGTTGTTTTCAGGGTACATGTACATATTGATGATCGAGGCACATGTAACTGACTAACATTATCAGCTCTGATTGAATTTCAATAATCAAATAGATCAGAAAACATTTTTTTAATGATTCAATGGACCAATATGTAATAATCAATGGGTCGTAAATATTATTTTAAAGACGAACCAACAAAACAGGTCGCGATGACCTTTGGCATCAAGTAATTTGAAGACTATATAAATGATTATCACAAAAAGTAGTTAAGTGCCTGTAAAATGGAATCCAATATAAAATCCATACATTTACCTAACATTCCTAGTCTTGCATCAAACCCCTGAATTGCCCCCCTCCCCTCCTATTTTATCTCAGACAAATTGGAATGCATAGTACATGTAGATAGTAAAGGGATGAGACTACCTTACAAACAGAAGGTTGGAACATAAACACTAAGTTTTCTGAAATTCCTTTCTGTAATTTAATTCCAATACTCATCAAATATAATCTACTTTTAGATGCTGCATTGTATAATTGATATGGTGGGCAAAACAAAGAGGGCGCTGAGTGTGCTACAAGAGCGCAGTATGAAAGATCGTGATGAGCTCTCTCTATGGATGCGACGCCATGCGGAAGGTCTAGACCAAGACATGAAGAAACGGACCAATGAAATGATGGCACATACAATGAGGACAACAGAAGATCGTGTCTGTGAAGTGAAGCGTCGAGCAGGTAACCGAGACAACCTTTTTTTACATTTATCTCTTTTTATTTCATCCATAAATAAATGTTAGTTCACTATCTTTAAAAGAATGTAACATATTTTAATCATTTGGTTGCTTACACTTCCATTCAAATTCATTTTTTAATAACTGGAACTTTTTTTCTTCAGAGGAAGCAGTAAATGAAGTGAAAAGGCAAGCAGTTTCAGAATTACAAAAAGCTGTTGCAGCCGCTGAGCAGAAAGCGTCAGAACTTGTTTCTGCGGAGAAAAAGAAAATGGAAGCACAAGTCCAGGAAGCCCGGAAACTGGCACAGGAGGATATTCGTTCCATAAACCAACAGGAAGAGTCGAATGAGGTATTTACCCATTCATCAATATAGAAACATGATAATGCCCCTCTATAGCAGAAAAACATTGTTGAAAAGGTAGACACTGAAATTATTACACCATTTAATGAGATTCATGAATCTATTTGAGATTGTGAAATCCATAGATTGTTTGTTAATTCAGTGTTTGGATGGGGTATTTCATTCACATAGGGATGATAGATTGACTAATCTTGATGATACATTTTAAGTTATATTGATTCAGGTGCAGATGTTGTATGTACTTAGCAGCTTGTGTTGTGTTTCACTATTCATTCACAGCTGTACGTATTTTAAATGAAAATCTATAGTTTTCAATAGCTACAATTATAGTATGTTTTTGTATGTAGACCTCAAACATATTGCAATATGTACACCAAAGTGTATATAATGACTGATGTAATTTGTCACACATGTATCCATCCACAGCCGTCTGCTTAATTATCTTTGCATTATGGGTAATCATGATGTATTGATTGTATTCCATCTACTAAATCTGTGGCATTATGGGAGGGGTTGGGCACAAAGGGTGATGCTGCACTATTGTATTTTTGTCATTTCACAGTGTTTACATATCAAATAGCTTATAAAATGTAGCATTATGGGTAAATACATGTTAAAATACACATATTGTTTTGTGATTCCAGAGTTGCTGGAATTGTGGGAGGAAAGCAAGTGAGACATGCAGTGGATGTAATATAGCACGCTACTGCGGGGCATTCTGCCAACACAGAGACTGGGAAAACCATCATAGAGTATGTGGCCCCTCGGCTACACGCGAGTCACTAATGACCGCAAAGTCAACAGAAAATTCCCCTCATGCCACAACAACTACGTCCGTGACGACAAGCTCAGGCCAACAGGGGGCAGCACGCTCAAGCCCAGTCATGGTCTCTAGTCCCACAACCTCCACAGCCACAAGACCTGACTCCAGGTCCGCCTCTCAGTCGGGGTCACGGCCAAATTCTCCACCCTCAGAGTCAAAATCATCAGAACATGATCGTTGATTATATAATCAGGGTTGTTTTTAGTCAGGTGATTAGTATATAGGGAGACACCTAGTGTCCATATAGGGTACTAATAACATCAAAGTGGCGGAATATTCAAGCGTGTAAAATGTTTTGCATTTAAACAGCTCTATAGCGCACTGACAGCTGTTATAGAGTCAGTTTGGCCCTGACTCCACAGTTTATTCAATGGGTAACAAACAACACAGTTATGAATGTAGGAAGAAGTGGGTCAAGCCATTTATTATAGAATAGCCGGGTGATATAGCTATATACAGCATACCATTACGGGACTACCTGAATACAAAATATCACACTAGTTGGATTTATCCCATGCCTTTTACCTCTCGAATGTGAACTATACTCATATAGACCCCAATTTTGAGACATTGCTGTATATTGTATAAATTAAGAGAAATTTTCATTTTGTGCCAAGTTAAACTAGGGAAAATCTGTTGTGTGATGTTTTGTGTTCGGGTAGATATATTGTACATTTGTAGAAAGCGAAGAAAATAATATAATTAATTGTACATTTTATTTATGTATAAATGGTGAAGTTATTTTTTGTGTGATGTTTATTAAAGTGTCATTGGTTAACGCTCATGCATGTACACTTTAGAGTATATAACCTAGCGAACTTGTAAGTCAATTATGGCATTTATGGCAGTATGGTGCTTTGTTTTGGAGAAATTGTTCAAGAAAATCGGGGTAAAGAGGGGTGTCTATGCCATGTTTTAAAATGCTTATTCTTTTGTTTTGAGAAGTTTTGAGGTCAGACACTCATAAAAACAAGTCATTTGATGTGATTTTAACAAGATTTGAAATTTGTCCTGTGATACGATTTCAGTTAATATACACAATACTGGTAACTTAGCATTATCGCATTATTGTTATGATCGACTCTGAGATTTACACAGCCCATATAACTGGTATAATGTGTCCAATTTTTAATGGGTGAAATCTCAATGAGACGTGCATTTTGGGTAACAGTTTAAGGATGAAATTGATTGTAAAGTATTCTTCTACTCAAGTCACTTTATATATACATGTACAATATTAATAGTACCATATTTGGTATTATTTAATCGACCTAATATGGCAGTATTTTGCTTTTTATGTTTATCGTACAATTTTATTTCCATATATCAGGAAAAACTCAAAACAGATAATCTCAACTCTCATATAATTTTTCTTATATATTTTGGTTTACTTGTATTTGGTTTTAAGTAATACATGTATCTGAATGGTATTAATACAGAGTGTCTTCACATACACTTACTTCAAAGTAGTTATTTACATACATGTATTGTGTGCTATGCTCAAATCTTTTTATATTCTCATGTCCCATACACGTCATGTATATGCCATTTTTAAGATTCAATCATGTCCAGGGATAGGGCAGTATAGAAAGATGAGAGCATGGCACCATTTACAATCTGAGCATATCTTAGAAAATGTATTCATTGTTTGTGCCAAAGCACCTCTCAAAGCTGAGATAAAAGACCTACATGTACTATATTGGTATTTCAAATTATGTCTTAATTGGTGTTTCAAATTATGCCAATATGAACCTAAGATAATGCCAATATGAATCTTCAATGATGCCAATCAGAACTACTTGTGGGTCTTAATGTAGATATTTTCATTTGTGGCAGTAATGATTTGCCACAACATTTTTGTGTGGCAATTTTTGATGACATAAAATCTAGAATTATGCCATACGTAACTTCCTTCGGTGCCAGAACATTTATGAAGTATACATTGGGTCAGCCTCTTAATATTGGTTGCTAGATTTATTTGACATTTCCATCATTTTTAGATTTTGGCGACTCAGTGCTAGTTCATCAGTTAAATATGATCTGATGATATATTACATGTATCTCTGGAAACCGTTTTTATTTTATCAAGGTACATTTAAAATACTCTGTATAATCGTAAACAGCTTCAAAATTTACATTTTTAAGAGAATAGCTCTCCATTATCTGGAGTATGACATTGATCTGAATTCGAAAAAAGATCTGAATTATTTATAAAAATTGTCTACAGAAATGTATATGCCATTTAGGTGATGGTTTGTGAAATGCACCTTCAGTTTAACACAAAGCCACAAAAATTACTCAATTAGCTAATTGGCCATATTTTTCGGCTCTGCATTAATCTGTGTTTAATGCCACATTGTATAACATCTTTTCAGTGTATATTAATATTGTTATGTACCAAAGGAAAAAATTGATATATTCTCATGATTTAGACAATTTCACATATTTCTGTAAAAATGGCTTTATTCATTTTGTAAACATTGGAGATTATTATGAGGGTTTGCAAAGATAAGCATATAGTCCCATTTAAATAAACGATCATTTATATTCTCAAAGATTTTAAATTCTTTAATTCTCATTTTTGCATAACAAGAATATGTTTTAGAAAAGTACAGCCATATTACTACTAGAAGATAATAAAAATGATACTAATTATTTCAGATAAAGATGATTGAACTGTTTATTATTGATTTAAGGGAATATATTTTGCCAATGTGATTTTAGGGTGTATAATTGTCATATGCACCTGGTAGCAGGAATTGTGTATACTCAGTGGATAATAATAGTATCTATGGTTATTTGTGCTGTACTGTATCTTATGAAGAGTAATCTAAATATAGTTGGACTATGTTTATGGTAAAAAGTAAAATTAATAGTTTGTTTTTGCATATTGTGAGAGGACTCCATACCCCCCCCCCCCCCCCCCACCTAGACACATACCCTGAATCTCATTGTTTCATCACACTAGACTCTGATTTTAACAGAGGATCTTAAGTTTTGATGCAGATAAGATCTTAACGATCCGAAATGGACCTTTCACGTCATTATAGGCGAATTGATGTCAGAAATGAAGTGTGATTTCTAAGTATGTTCGGATTGAATATAGGCTACAAGAAAATCTCTAATTTTAAGAGTGGACAATAGGCATTATGAAGACATTCTCTTGCAAAGGGTAACTGTTCTGTCTTGTGAATGACTTTCT
This sequence comes from Owenia fusiformis, assembly GCA_903813345.2. Classification (NCBI taxonomy): domain Eukaryota; kingdom Metazoa; phylum Annelida; class Polychaeta; order Sabellida; family Oweniidae; genus Owenia; species Owenia fusiformis. The sequence goes on along the minus strand of CAIIXF020000003.1, from coordinate 6,495,423 downwards.
GGAGAACAATTTTCTATGGGCACAATTTTAGACATAAACCAAATTTTCCTACTGACAAGCATATAATGCAACCCTTACATAAAATAGTTATGTATGAGTAAAGTCTGTTCCTTATTCCTCGAGTCTGGTTGATAATTATTCAACATTTAGTAAATGCATGACATAAGTATCACCCAGCAAGGTTATATTCCCAGAGTTACATTGCGTTGTTAAAAGGCATTTTGACTAAAAGCTTCATAATGAAGGATTTAGAGCCTGTGTGTATCACCTCAAAAATCATTTGTTTCAAAGCTTTTTTGTTGCAAAGCATAGATCAAACAGGACTAAACTATTTATACAACAGTAAAGGTAGAGTGCATTGTATTCAAGTTAAAGCATTTCTCCATAGTGACAACTAATGACATAAAATACACATTTTCTATTCTGATCTACCAGAGCCTCATAGATCCCAGTTGTTTCAATTTCGAATACTAGCGACATCTTTCAATGAACAAAAGTATTTTTGACCAATTCATGAACAGCTTTGGAAAGCTAACTCGTTGAAAACTATAAACTACTTATATACTGTCAATTGACCATTGAAAATTGTTCTGCTCTACGATTCAAACAGGTGTTCAGCTTTACAAGTTTCCCTTTATATTATTTCTAAATGCTATGGATTTTTCTTTGTTAATTCTTCATCCATATGCTCCATATGGAGAATGTCATCTGTAAGTCCATTACCTGCTAGAATATGTTCCAAATTAGCTCTATACAGTGTCAAATCTTTCATGAAACTAGGAATACGTGTATTATTCAACTCTGTCAGGTGTTTAACATTGTCTATGTCATTGTATGAGATCTTCCCAAGCTGAAGCAACAGATGGAAATTGATGTATTCTCGGTCTCTAAGTATCAATAAAGCACCTTCTAAATAGACTTGGTCTTTGGAGAAACATCCTGAAATGAAAAACAAAAGTTTATCTTAGACAGTATTTGGAACAATTTACCCTGCATTTTGTATAATTCACCCTGCATTTGGTATAATTTACCCTGCATTTGGAACAATTTACCCTCAATTTTGTATAATTTACCCTGCACTGACAATTTACCCTGCATTTGGAACAATTTACCCTGCATTTGGTATAATTTTACCTGCATTTTGTATAATATATCCTGCATTTGCCATTTTGTTAAATCTACCCTGTATTTCGTACAATTTACCCAGCATCTTCATCAGCCCCCTTCTGTCCTTTAACTAATTGAATTTTACAGTTTTATTACCAGTAAGATCTTAAGATCTCAAATGTACCTTTAATTGGAATTTCCTAAAAAATCACACTCCTACATGTTCAATTTAGGCAGTGAAGACTACTAAATGGACTAGATATTCATTTCTCACCTGGTATTGATGTGTCAGTTATCCCTCTTTTGACCCTGAGGCAATAATCCCATCTAGCGAGGGGATCTGTCATAAATTTCCCTAAATCTTTAAACAACTGGCTAAATGACAACTTGGCAGCTTTATAGGTGGCGTAATACAAGATTGCAGCTCGCCATAGTACCGGATGTTGCCTAAAGAGGACACTGTGCAATGATGCAAGGCCCTCTTCTGTTGGGTTGACTGGTTCCATGTTAAGATCTTTCCGTCGTTTCCAGTCCCTCCATGGATGTTGCAGGTTGTTATAGCTACGCAGATAGTGAGTGCCTGGAGGAATTTTGCAACAAAACATCAAAGAAGGAAATTAAAGAATATTGTAATGCGATCAGTTCTGGTTGGGTAATATGATGAGATTCATCAAACTACTAAAGTATGATTATTATTGATTATGTAACACATATAATGGTACATCAGGATTAATTGAGAATGCGATCTTTACAAAAGCAGACGAATATTTCCCTTACATCATAATTTATTTTTCTATGGAAGGATTGCCATGATTGTGTTTTGGTAGAATGGTTGTACTTGTGTCTTTATAAATATTGGCCAAGGATAGTGTATTTACTGAATGGTTTTGCAATGATTTCATTTTTAGAAAATAGCTAGAATGGTTGTACCATGATTGTAATAGAATGGTTGTGCCTTGATTGTGTTTTCATCGAATGGTTGTGCCTTGATTGTGTTTTCATACAATGTTTTCTTCATGTACATGACTATAAGCTAATCAAGATACTCACCTATTTCATGCTTCAATAATCCGGACATCCACTCATCTCTCACACCATGTGCCCTTATGTTTAAGATCCCCTGACCTTTGACCTTTACCATCATTGCCCTCGCGACCAGATCTTCCGATAATTTCACCTGGATTTCATTTTCCATATTTTCATCTTTAATATATTGTCTGGCAGCCCGGTAGATCTCATGTTTCCTGAGGGTCCTCCCGCCAGAGTAATCTTCAACTGCTTTGTAACTCCCATAGATCTTGATAGCATGCTTGAGGATGTGAATGGCCTAAAAATAATTTTTGATGGCAAAAATTATAATTCATGTGTTATTTTTGCCACAAAGACATGTATACAATTAACCATCTCCGCACCAAGTGACATCTTTATAATCACATGTATTGGAAAATACCATAGTTGTGCATATTCTATCATAAACTTACAGATTTCTACAAGTCATGATTTTACCTTTCTCTATTGAAAATATTTTTCTACTTATAACGATTATTTCTACCTTGAAAAATGAACTCACCTGGAAATGAACTTTCCTGAAAAGTAAACCTCCCTAAAAAATGAGCCTATCTGAAAAAAAGAACTTACCTGAAAAGTAAACCTCCCTGAAAAATGAGCCTATCTGAAAAATGAACTTACCTGAAAAATGAACTTACCTGGGAAATGAAATTACCTGAAAAATGAACCTACCTGAAAAATGAATTTACCTGGGAAATGAAATTACCTGAAAAATGAACTTACCTGTAAAATGAACCTGCCTGAAAAATGAACTTACCTGAAAATTGAACTTACCTGAACCTATCTGGAATATGAACTTACCTGAAATATAAACCTATCCGATGCTTTGCTGAATTTATGCTTCGCAGATCGTCTAATTGGATATCTGTAAACAAATTGTGGCTCATACTCAAAGTTCTGTGATTGCAAGAACCTTAATTTCTCAATTTCCAAGTTGGCAGGCTTCAAAGAGTTAAGCAATGATACTGATCGTTTCTTTTTTAACTCTGATTGTGTTTCAGGGTGAAACATTGCTGTAGTTGCAGGCCTTTGTTTAACCCTCGGAAGGTTGATTGCGCTCTGATTGTTTTTAGGTTGTGCCCCATTGTGCTTTGAACCTGTTGGAGCACTTTTGGTTGTCCTTTTTGATTGTGCCGTTGAGATATTATCTAAAGGAGTTATAGTAACATTCAGATTTGAAGTTTTAGTGCCATTTTTATTGCCTCTTGGAGATTTAGTAGAATGAGTTTGCTTTGTGGATTTCTTTTTCCTTTTGGTCGCTATAACTTTGCAATGTGTTGTCTTTTCTCTTTTGAGCAGACTTGGTAATAAGTCATGTTTAAGTGGCATTGTCAATCCAGCTAGTCCTCATCTCAAATATATCCATTTTCATAATCCACAACCATTATGGGGTTTCCTCCCATAGTGCTATAGGTTTCAGTTGATACCAGTTCATTTGTAAATACATGTATTCCAAGAAGTATATTTTATAATCCATTAATAAATCAAGTAAGTTTTGTCACATTTCAAAACAAATAAAATATAAAAGAATGTGCTAAAATATATATGAAAAAGACTCTGCTAAACTTGGCTATAACAACGTGAACAAGCACCAACTGTTCATGGTGATAATGCAAAATACTATTAATCTGTTAATCTGATAATCTGGTTAATCTAATGCTAATCCATTCTGACTTTTGTGTTACTGTATAAGATCAAACACATAATAAATGGGATTGATCAACTGGACCAGCTACTTATATAAAGGTATAATGGGATCCCGCACAAAATTGGAAATTATTGGTCCAGGAAAACTCACAATGTAATACTCCAATAGGAATTCATAAATAAATAACAAGATTGATATTTCTTCATTCATATTTTATTCCTTCTTCTATTCACTTAAAATGCTATTATAATGTAATAATATACAATTAATCAAAAACTTAGCCTCTACTTTTGAATTTATATTGCAAATGAGAAAATACAATGAGCCATAATACTCCTGTACAATTACAAATAGAAATTGAGCCAATTTATAATTTTAATATAATTTTTTAATGTGAGTGTCGTCTCCAAACCTTTTCAAAACAGTGAAGTTAAAAAACTTAATATCAGTCAAAAAATTGATCCATAACGAAATTAGACTGTAAATACTGTAGTCATTTTACTTAGTCTAATGAGGTCATGGTAGACTATACTATTTAGTCTGAATATATTCAGTCTATTAAGCCACCTATATAAAGTTTGGTAATTCTAAATATTTGTTTACATAGGAAGTGCTATTCATAATGGCTGATTGGGTAAAATTAATTTGCACATTTGTTACTTCAACTTTAGCTTTATTTCTGCATGACAATATGCTGTGTTACTTTTTATTGCATTTAATTGTACCTTATCACTTAATTGAATTTTTGTAATGTTTATTTTATTGAAGAAATGGTTCCTCTAATTGAGTCAGTCTGTTGAATACATACTAGAGGTTTGTTTAACAAGTAGTGCAGAGGGGCCATTCGACAATCATGGACAAGTGTCAAAATATATTTAAATTTGGATATTTTATCAAGACTAACATCTATTTTTATTTTCTACAAAGAAACCCCCTAGATAATCATTATTTCAGCTCATATTCCTCTTGAAACATGGTGGATCTTAAAAATATAAAAGTGGACGTCCCCTTTTTGAAGCTTTGAACTGAATTTACTCTTTTTAATACCGAAATTGATAGTTTATCCATACATTTTAAGAAAATAGGTATGTCGAAGAAGATGTTAAGCCAACTGTTGCCTTGATAGCTCAGAAAAAGTTAAAATTTTCCTATTTTCTCTCTACAAGCCTTATTGCCCCTTTAAACTAGAGGTCATGGCACAATCACTCATGCACAATCAATTATATGTAACAATAGTGTACATGAATTATTAAAGAATGAAGATTATTCTAATTACTTATACAGCAATGCATGCAATATCACAGCAATTTACAGCATAATTGGCAAGTAATTTGAATACTAATTATTATTAATACTGAAATCTGACATTCAACGGGAAAGACCATCTCTTAAAGCGGAATCCCAAGTGGGAATTCTGTTATAGCCTCGTTTTCATAATAAATATTGGGAAATAACCCGGAATTGAAGTATTGCGAAACTGCATAAAATTAACTTGTCTTTCGCAATTTATGATTGCATGGGATCACTCGGTGATCAGCTGTTGGCTAATGATGCAAGACTATGGTATTTATAGTAATACTACACGCGAGAGTTGCAGAATAAGCTGCAAAAGAACGGAAGAGAAACGTTTGAAATTTTGGACATATTCTTGCCTTTGGATTTCAAGTGCAATCGGATTTTGAAAAATTACATGACTTATCTGGAAGGCATGGCGAGATTGAAACGAAACTAATTGAACTGAAACAGTACGGACTGAAAAAAGTAGGTTGTATTTTGTTCTTGTTAGTTTAATAACTGAATATCAGGCCCTCGGTTAAGCCCTCATGTCTGTTTTCTAAGCTTCTTTCCATTCAGCTGATGATTAACTTGTAGCCTTGTATTGGGCCCATGATTTACCTTCTACGGCCTCATAAGTCCCAATTGAGATGCCGAAAACAGCCACTTATTTTTTAGATGCCCAAAATGTTTCCTACATTAGCCCTGTAAAGGACTCGATTTGTCATTATGAGATTTCAGATTTGAAATCAATCGATCAACTCTCAATTTGTCGTTATCAGATTTGAACGACAAATTGAGAGTCCTTTACAGGGCTAGTAGAACATACAGGCATCGATTATGTACAGCAAGTCAGATTCATAATTCCGACAACTTTGAATTTGAAAGATAAGCAATCAAAGGACCAACTGTTACTCACTTCGAGAGCCATGTTAGATTTTGAAACTTATGGCTCTCAAACGGAGAAGTGAACAGCTGATCAATAGTGACCTTTGAAACTGAATTAAGTCGATCCGCGGCTTACTTTTGGTCTCTAACTGTGTCTTACATCAGTATCATCAATCCATGTAAGTATTGGAGCGCTGGAGTACTTCTTTTTCGATCAAGACTTGTAAATTGTTCATCGAGTTAAAGTTTTACAGACCTATTTCCAATATGGCGGTTTGCTAGGTGCGAGATACGCAACGAACGAAATGAATTTTGAGAATTAGTTAGGTTCGGACAACCTCCGGAGATTTACGAAAATGTCCGAGCAGAAACCGCCATATTGGAATTTGGCAGTAAAACGATTCACTCGACCTAACAATTACAAGTCTTGATCGAAAAAGAAGTACTCCAGCGCTCCAATACTTACACGGATTGATGATACTGATGTAAGACACAGTTAGAGACCAAAAGTAAGCCGCGGATCTACTTAATTCGATTTCAAAGGTCACGATCACTGAGCTGTCCAAATGCTCCGTGGGAAAGCTATTATATCAAAATCCAAATAGCTTTCGCAGGAAGTAAACCAACTGAACATCAAATTGAGTTTGATCAATATTTTTGTATTGCTCTCAGATTCTTCTAAAGTGGTACATGTACTACTGCTTTTAGAAGCCTGCAAATATCAAGTGCATACCTCATTTAAAAAAAATATTTACACGAGTGTGAAACAACAGTCTAGAAAATTAAGAGTTTTTAGTTTAGCCAGCTGACAGTTACAGAGCCAGGGTCAATAAACCGAGCACATGACTATGGTCCTTGTGATAAAACTGAACTTTTAAGTCTATTGTGAAATTTAATAGCAGCGAAATTGTGTTTTCTCAAGATTCTGGAAATTATGAGATTCTATCCACAAAACATATGTGTTTGTTTTCTAGCTTTAAAAATTAAATCAGCTGAAGAAAAAATTATTTTATCACACATATTCATTTGGGACAGAGGCATTCCGTTTGCAACATGGATAAAATTTTAATTATAAATTAAAGCAAAAATGCTCATTTCCAATGCATTGTCATAGCCTTTAGTTGAGTCAACAGTCTATTTTTAAAGAGGGAGTACAGTATTCGAATGTTTATTGTGTTCTTTGACCTGTATAATACTGGTAGATTAATGAGATCAGCATGACTCAGCAAATAAAAATGTTGATTGAACTGGATTGAACTGGATAATCCGGTCAATAAATAAATATAATGACCTTGATAAACTTGCAATGTCATCTCAAAACCCAGTAATCTTGGTAAGTCTTGCATCATGCAATGGTTAGGAATAGTGAAGTCTTGCACCATATGCATCATGTATTGCAATTTTGGGCCTCTCTTACAATATATCATCATTTTCAAAATCTGAAGATAATGGGATATGGTTCATAAAGTTGTGTACCATAATATAAGAATTATCTTAGGTAAGCACTACCGCCTGAAAGACCCCCTCCCATTGCAGGCACTATATGTGCAGTATGTCCAGTTGTCCACCCTTCAATTATCTAAGTAAAGTCTAGGATGAAGACAATAATAACTCATCCAAGGTATAATGAGCTAACAGGGTGGGTATCACATACTGTAAAACGGGTAATGTTAGCGAGGGGTAATTTGTTAGCGATTGTTAGCGATCGCTATAGTTTCGCTAAAAATTCAATTCGCTAAAATAAACCGGGGTTAAAATAAACCGGGCGCTAAAATTTGCAAATTCCCGGGAAACTACATGAATACTAGTATTTAAGGAGCTTTTCGTTCAGTGCTCGACTTCCGGTTTGTAATTTGAAAAAGGTAAATATTTTTAAATCGTATGTATTTAAATGCTACCGTGATTTTGTGATTAGTCAGATGAGATTACAGTAGTTTGGACCAATACCATGTGCGTTAGAAGTCTTACATTTTGATAATTCCTCTGTCATGTCCGTTATTCATTCTTCTGCCATAAATGATAAAATTTCTAATGCATTTCGCTAATTTGATTTTTTAAAGATTAATCTTCATTTCGCTAAAATTTCCTGCATTAAAACCCCCTAAAATAGAAAAATCGCTAAAATTTTCCGGTGTCAAAATTACCCGTTTTACAGTATTATGATTTAATCATCTACGCTTGTTCAGGGTCTGTGTTCTAACAATACTTTTTCATGATGGACAAGTGGGTGCAAAAGTCAACAATTTTTTTAAAAGAATTCCATGTGGTGGGTGCAAAAGAATTTTCATGTGGGTGCAGGACAGCCTACTTGTCTCAGTGCTTGAGTTACTGGAGGTATTCAATCAAGGACCTTTATGCTAATCTGTGTGTTTAAACAAAAAGGGAAATGCATGTACAGGTACAAAAAACTTGTTATTGTGTTTACCATCTTTAAGTTTGAGAGTAAAGTAAATAGTGATCAGATGATGAGGTAGGTATCCTGCGCGCAGAGTCTAGTTATAAACTACCTGAAGACGAAGCTCTCTTTTAGAAGTGCAGTCAAACAAATGCAAAGGGTAATGATGAGGACTTGCTTTGTTGTAAAATCAGTAGCATTAACTTGTAACAGTTAGCAGATGTCATCATATCATAGGTAAAATTTTCTATGTTATATTCTTCACAGATTAGGTGGATTTATTATACCTACAATAAAGCTGAATTGAAAACTGGATTCTCTGATAATGACATGAATGATGTCTTCATTATATCATCGATTCATTATACCACTAATTTCAAAGTACTAGTACACCATGGACTTCTTATATACAAAGGAAAACATTACAGAGATTGCACCCAGCTTTTATTTAAATCAAGAGCATAGCCAGGATCTTACAATAGGTGGGGTAAATTTGAAATGATGAGGTTAATTTGAGTTTAAGGTAATCCAACTTACTATCATTAGATTTAAAAAATTTTAAAGTTCCAACAGAAAAAACGTAAAAAAAAATTCTTCAAATCCTAGGCAACAGCCTTAGTGACTCATGCTTTCCTGTGCCTATTTTAATAATTCATAATATTTATATATTATTTATTTGGAGTAGGTTTTATCAGTTGATTAACTGACAAACGCAGAGGATGACGTTATACCTATATTATTTTTTTGCTCTTGTCAAAGTATTCTATGGGCTTTTTGAAATCAATAAAAAACAGATTTACGGATGTGACATTATGTACATATATGTAATTAAGCAAGCAGCTAAGTGCCTATAAGTAGAAGACTAGGAACTGATTTATTACTTCAATTAAATGAGATTAAGACTTATCAGCAGGATATGCAAATGACAGAAGACTGAGGAAAATAGGCCTCAATTTTGTAAATAGGTCCAATTATTCTAAAAATAGGCCCAATTTTCAAAATAGGCTTTTAAGCTAGAAAGGTCTTTCATAATGTTCTGCCCCTAAGAAAGTAAGCAACATACAAGATTTGATTGTTCTTAGCAAAATTATTTAAACATATGGGACACCCTGTATATGTATCTGTAACAAAGATGATTTCTTCATTAAATTGGGTCAGTTATCTGATTTAGAATTAAGGGAATCACCTGCACCTTGTATGCAAGTAAATTATGGTGCTCCGGGTAGCGCGGGTTGAATTGCATTAATTTTAATTTTCCATTGTTTTGTTCAGGATAAACAGTCATACATCTACATATATGTACTTGACAAAACTTACAAAAATATATCATTGCAGGGTTTTATTTCACTAATAATAAGGTCTTAAAAACAAACAGATATCAAATTTCTATTGACATTCAGAGTTGTCATTGCTAGGCCTAAGGGGAATGTCAATGTTAATTAGGGATGTGTTTTTGACTGGTTAATTATACAAACTGAAGGCATTTGAATAAAAGCAGGTCACAATTTCTGTACATTTTCCTTTGTATATAAGAAGCCTATGTGTGATATAATGAAAATACATCATAATCAATATCCAGTATCAGAAAATCCAGTTTTCATTTCATAGGGGTAACAAAGAAAATAGGAAAATTTTTACTTTTTCTAAGCTCTCAAGGCAACATTTGGCTTAACATCTTTTTGACATACCTATTTTCTTAAAATGTACGGATACACTATCAATTTCAGCATTAAGAGGTGTAAATTCAGTTCAAAGCATCAAAAAGGGGAAATCCACTTTTATATTTTTAAGATCCACCATGTTTCAAGAGGAATATCAGCTGAAATAATGTTTATCTAGGGGGTTTCTTTGTAGATAGGCTAATAAAAATAGATGTAAGTCTTGATGAAATATCCAAACTTAAATATATTTTGACACTGGTCCATGATCGTTGAATGGCGTTTAAGTTATTTATCCACCAAATCTGTGAATAATGTGACATCATTTGAATCAACAGAAATTTTTTTACATTCATGCTTTCAAGGCATGATCCCTCATATATTTAACATCCGCCCATTCGGTCATAACATATGAGTCAATGAACCGATAAGGGAGGGGGGCCCAAATTTCAGTTCATAGAAAAAAACTTCCCCTAAAAACCTAAAACCCCAAAGTAGGCCCAAATTTTGAAATTTTGAGGCCTATTTTCTTCCAAATTTGGCCTGAAATTAAAAGTAAGGCCTTAAAAGGCCCAGTAATGACCAAATAGGCCCACTCTTTGGGGCCTTAAGGCCTTTTTTGGCCCAAATTTTTTTCTGGGCCCAATTTTTTATTTCTGGGCCTACCAAAGGAGGGGGGCCCTAGGCCCTAGGCCCCCCCCCAGATCCGCTAGTGGGAACTAACCAAAAGTGTTCAAGATTGGTAGGTGTTCACTATCAAAAAGTGGTCACATATTGTTATGGTTTCCGTTTTTTTGTGACAGCGGTTGGTAGTTGGCGGCTGTAACAAACTCTTCAATTTGTTTTTCAGAAGTTTTCAGAAGTTCAAATCTGACTTTAGATTAAGATTTGACCTTCATTGACCTTTTCAAGGTCAAAAAAAGGTTTATGATTGGCAGGTGGTGTCTGTAACAAATTCTTACAACTTCCAATAACATAACAAATACTGTTTAGACTGATAATTTTCTTTTCAAAATCATCTAATAAGTTTTCAGAAGTTCAAAGCTGATTTAAGATTTGACCTTGATTGACCTTTAGAAGGTCAAAAAAGGTCTTTTTTTAACTTGCTTCAAATTATTGATTAAATTTTTTCTTCAAAATCATCTACAAGTTCTCAGAAGTTCAAATCTGACTATAGATTTGAGATTTGACCTTCAATGACCTTCTCATGGTCATAATACGTCAAAAATGTACTTTTTTCGACTTGCCTGAAATTGGCTTAATTTTTTTCAAAATCATCCACACATTTTCAGAAATTCAAATCTGACTTTAGATTTGAGATTTGACCTGGTAAAAGGGTCTAAAAGGTCTTTAGGTTAAAAAAGGTCAGAAAGGTATTTTTCAACTTGCTTCAAATTGATTAAATTTTCTAGGTGGTGGTGACATTTTGTCATGTTAATGCCTTGTTTAACATGGAATCCTGTGAGAGTTTAGGTATTGGGACAAAAATCATTCACATTGAGAGATGTTCTGATTAGAGAGATGTTTGAAATATACAGGTTCTACTATCCCATGGGTATGCAGCCTAATGAGTATAATGTATTTCTGCAATTAGGCTAATAGGGGTGGGACTTGTGTTTCTAAAATTCAACCTTTATCTGATCTTTATGGTCAAGTTGCTCTTTGTTTTGCCACAAACTATCAGATGATGTGAACATGGAGTAATGTGAAATCTGAGAAAGTAATTATGCTCAGTACTAATATAGAAATAGAATGCCATTAGCAGTTTTTACATAGGCCTAGCAGACCTTAACCAATTGCAAGACCTGACTTGCCACCTATGAATTATAAAGAATTCTTTGATTTTGATAATTCCACTAAATCATGTAATTTCGATTTCCTGCCTTTTAATATAAGTAGGTATCATTCATTACATATTCATGCTCCAAAATGATTATAAAGAAGGCTATCAAAATTATAAAATCATATGTAATATTAAGAGGGTAGTAATACGAGCTGATGAGGTCAAAGGGTATTGACAAGACATAGGCCTCAAGAAAATTACATACTATATAATGAATTTACAACCAGGCATTAATTATTTCCTTTTACCACGTCATGTTCTGTCTTCTCTGCTCCGTATCATGTGTTAATTGCCTAGTTATGTAGAACTGTAAATGACAAGTAATTTCTATGTATTTGCAGATTGTAGAAAATGTCGGATCATGTGAGTAGTGAGAAAAGTGTGGGTATGGCCCCAGAATCCAAATCACCTGCTGACCAATCACAGCCTAGATCTACTAGGATAAGGTGTGAGAGTGTTAGCGAAGAACAGCATGCAAAGGAGCATGGGATAGCTGTATCTCCTTTAGTATCTGGTATACCAATGTCACCTCTTATATCTCGGATGCGCTCTAGTAGTATGACTAAAGCAGAGACTAGCCCTGGAACAGGCCAACATACATCTAGTAAACCAATCGATATAAACAGGACACAAAGTATGAAGGATCACAATTCTGGGTCCCCTGGTCCTGCACAGAGGCCGAGGACCATAAATCTGGGAGGAAAACATCCTCCTAGTAAGCACAAATCACATCAGACTCCGGCTTCAACACTGGACTCCCCGAAAACACCTCGAGTGACCCACATAGGCCTGGACAGTGTCAGAATGGTGAAAGATGCAGTGTTGTCCCGTATTAGAACCTACAGTGAAAAATCAGTGAATGTGCCATCAGAGTACTCCCTGGATGATGATAACACTGGTAATTCTATTGGGAGCAGTTATGGTTCGGTGCATCAGACTCCCAGCCAGGGATCGGGGCAGATTGAAGGCAAAGTCGATGCTCTGGAAGGCTTGTCTATGTGTGATACAATGAGTGCATTCAGCTGCCAGAGTCTCACCAATATCCCTGAATCTCTCCGCAGACAACTTTCTATGAGGTAAGAGGCAACTTTTTATGAGGTTAGAAGCAACTTTCTATGAGGTAAGAGACAGCTTTCTATGAGGTAAGAGGCAACTTTTTATGAGGTTAGAGGCAACTTTCTATGAGGTAAGAGACAACTTTCTATGAGGTAAGAGACAACTTTCTCTGAGGTAAGAGGCAACTTTCTATGAGGTAAGAGGCAACTTTTTATGAGATTAGAAGCAACCTTTTATGATGTAAGAGGCAACTTTCTATGAGGTAAGAGGCAACTTTCTATGAGATAAGGGGCAACTCTCTATGAGGTAAGAGGCAACTTTTTATGAGGTTAGAGGCAACTTTCTATGAGGTAAGAGGCAACTTTTTATGAGGTTAGATCATATTTGGTTAGAGGTAACTTTCCATGAGGTGAGGGTATGAGGCAGGCGAGGCAACATTTTGGCATACTTAAGCTCTCATTGGCTTTCTTTGCAAATACATGTTCCTTGGACAACTGTAGATGGTCTAATTAGGGCTTGCCTATTTGAAATTCTATCTACAGCATTGTTATGCAATAAGTATGCATAGTTATTATTGTGAACATTAATTTTCCTTATGTAATACAGTAGAATACCTACATTATTAATTATCTGTATTATCACATATTCTTAGGGGGTTATTAATAATAGGGGTGCAGCTGAAAAATGTCATACATAAGATGGCCTCATACTGACTCAGACTTCATTTACAAAAAATAGATTTCAGATTCAACACTTTTTTTAAAATGTAAATATTGTTTTAATTCACCAGATCAATTTTGCTCTCAATCCCCCCAAAAAATCAATTACTTTTGTGACATACTGTACTCCGGGTAATGTTCGAGTGCGATTTAATTTCGCTTTGTTCGCGAATGTAGTAAAATCGCGAACATTTATCGTCGCGAAATTTGTCTTAAATCCCCGGGGATTTGACCCGGGCCTTTTGATATGTTTTGTTGGGTGTGAAACGTTTCATCCAGTGTTGTTGGGCGAAGGCCTAAAAACATTTTGAATTGGCTTATTAGGCCAACAAAGGCAAGAACTGTTGACGACAATGATATCCTACAAATTGAAGTTGAAAAAGCCATTCAAGAATATTGAAATAAATGCCCTAAACGTGGGAAATACAAACATTATTCGGATTCTGAACAGGCTAAAATAGCCCGCAATGATTCACGGTAATCGGAAAAAAATTCAACCTGTGCAATCTGCGAAATGTCATCAACTCAAATCCGCGAAATTAAATTGCAATTTTGAAAAATCGCGAAATTTTATAGCGTCGAAATTTACCCGGAGTACAGTAGTTTTGTTCCAACTATTTTTGTGCGTGGACAGTGTGAAACGTTTCATTTTCATTACAATTATCTCACAAGACACCATATAGGGCGTATACGTGTGGTAGTATAATGTAACTTGATATTGGAGGTAGGAACAGCTCCCCCTAATACATCATACGTTATACATGCATCAATAATTTGATTTTGTAGTTCTATATTATTAAATATTTTCAAAAGCCATTTAACATGTTTAATTAATTGCTACTTATTGAATTTTTGTTTTCCAAGTTGAATTTTTCTGGGTGCAAAACCAGACATGGGCCTACATTTGGTTAGGTTTTGGATATGTGATATATGATACTATTGTGCAATGTGTCTTGTTTTGTAATCAATATTATTATAAGTCATATTGTTAAATGTTCCAGGTCTGGTAATGCGGAAATCCTGAAACAGATCCATCAAAATGATACAATTACAAAAGCAAGTTATACAAGTGGAATCGACGTTGTCCCTGAATTAGAGGCAGATGCTTTTGAGAACCAGGCATATTTGGACTCCATTGCGAGCCAAGCAAGCTCTAAGCCATTGCTACGCAAGTTAAACTCAATGGTTGACAAACCAGGGGTTGACCAATCGACCTTGGATGACCCGAATAACTGGACACAAAGTTTACCTGATTTAGAGAATTCAGCCTATGTTGATTCTATACAGAGTACTAGCAGTGGAAAGGCACTTTTAGCTCGCACGGGGGTTGCACTGAGTCTTGATGGGATATCACGCTGGATCCCACCCGTGAATGTTATCACGAGGGAGACGTATGTACGACAAGATAGCACACTACCGGAAAAACAACGCTACTTGAAAAATCTAGTTGTCATAAGCTGTAGTCAGATGTTTATATACACAGCGTTCTCATCTCTTCGGAATCTCCAAAGTAGCATCAATCATGAAGGTGGTTTAGGACTGACATCATTGGCGTGTCTCTATGCCTGTTTCTTCATGGGATGTATATTCGCTACAGCTATCGTTCAAAGACTTATGCCTAAAACGACAATCATTTTAACAGTTGTTGCAAACATTATATACTCATGTGCCAATTTTTATCCAAGCTATTACACGCTATTACCTGCGTCATGTATTTTGGGGTTCTTCTTGGCCAATATGTGGACAGCAAGTGGCTCGTACATTTTGACAATCGCAACAAGTTATGCTTCATTAAGTGGCAAGAGCCTCCCCAATGTACTGACTAGATTTAACGGGATATTTTTCCTGTTTTTTCAAAATTCTCAAATAATTGGAGGGCTCATTGCATCTACTGTTATGGGAAACAATAAAGCCATTACAGATGAATATATCTTGGTTGGCAGTGGCAACAGCACAAACAATACTGGTTTCTATGGTAACTCCAGCCGTGTTCACGGTGATGACCTTCAGCTTATGAACCCTAAGAATCTTTGTGGTTCTAAATACTGTCATGATAAAGCAATCGACACAGCTCGTGTTGCTATGGCACCACACACACTCTACATGTTGCTTGGTATTTACATTGGATGTGGTCTCCTAGCGTTGTTTCTCACAGCAGTATTTCTCGATCGCTTGAGTGATATATTCACGAGGACTGATACTACTATTAAGCAACAAATTGGTGCCGTATTCAAGTTCTTTGGACGCAAGAAAGCTCTTCTTCTGATGCCTATGATGTTCTATACTCTACTACAGTTCTCATTCTTCTATGGGGAGGTCACTAAGGTCAGTAATCTGTTTAATACTTCCATTGTGCTTATTTAATAGTTTCATGTACCAGGTATTTTTTTATAGTACCTGTAGAATGGAATGCTTCTGTAAGTGGAACAATTGAGAATCCCACCTATTATCTTAAAATGTTAAATGAACCTCAGTAAGTGGAACAATTGAGAATCCCACCTATTATCTCAAAATGTTAAATGAACCTCTGTAAGTGGAACAATTGAGAATCCCACCTATTATCTTAAAATGTTAAATGAACCTCAGTAAGTGGAACAATTGAGAATCCCACCTATTATCTCAAAATGTTAAATGAACCTCTGTAAGTGGAACAATTGAGAATCCCACCTATTATCTTAAAATGTTAAATGAACCTCAGTAAGTGGAACAATTGAGAATCCCAACTATTATCTCAAAATGTTAAATGAACCTCTGTAAGTGGAACAATTGAGAATCCCACCTATTATCTTAAAATGTTAAATGAACCTCAGTAAGTGGAACAATTGAGAATCCCACCTATTATCTTAAAATGTTAAATGAACCTCAGTAAGTGGAACAATTGAGAATCCCACCTATTATCTCAAAATGTTAAATGAACCTCTGTAAGTGGAACAATTGAGAATCCCACCTATTATCTTAAAATGTTAAATGAACCTCAGTAAGTGGAACAATTGAGAATCCCACCTATTATCTTAAAATGTTAAATGAACCTCTGTAAGTGGAACAATTGAGAATCCCAACTATTATCTTAAAATGTTAAATGAACCTCTGTAAGTGGAACACCACTTAAGTGGAATACTTTTTAGAGGTTCTACACATATTCCATTTACACAGGTTTTACTATACTCTCTATTTGAAATACCCTTTTCATTACCTTGATTTAACATCTGGGTCCCAGTCTCGGGGAATCAATGGTCATTGATTCAACTTGAAAAAATATCTTTGCCAAGATTATAATGCAAATCAGATGACACTGTCTCATGTTATTAAGTCTCCTTGACAGTGGCAACTACAGCTAGAGTTGTGTCCTACATTGTTTCAGTGTTTCAACTTAATATTAGTACACTTAAATGTCAGTGGTCTCCCCAAAGAGAACATACTTATTGGTCAGTATAATCTGAGTTACTCTGGAAGGATATAGTGAAAAATTGTTGATTTACCAGATTGATAAGCTGAAGAAATAATGGGCTTCATTTTGTTATTGCATTACAAGGCCTCATTATTGCATCATGAAACGTTGTTATTGCATTGCAAGGCCTTATTATTGCATCATGAAACTGCATTACAAGGCCTAATTGTTTCATCACCAAACCTTGTTACATCAAATGGCCTCATTGAAATCATAAGAATAACCATCATTAACCAACAAATGAGAAAACAGATTTTACAAGTTCAATTTTTATATTTTAGGCATTTGTGACGTGTCCACTAGGGGTCCATATGGTTGGCTACTTCATGACAGTCTTTGCCTCCATGGCCTCCATCAGTGCATATATCTCTGGTAAACTCTCCAGATACACAGGCAGACTGCCAATGTTTGCCCTTGGTAAGTTCAACATAGTGTTACAGTCTTTTGACTCACCCCCTCTTTATTTCAACCCCAGGTGAGCTGTGTCAGCGGGTGTGGGGGATCACAAGGGTTTGAATTAAGATTAAATCAGTAATTGAACAGTAAATCAGATTTTCTCAAATTACAATAACGTCATTTCAAAGGGCAATATTTCACTAATTTGCCCGCAGAAATGACTTTATTAGTATGTATTACCACCATTCACCTATCATAATTGGCCCGCCACTATGATGTCACATATTGCTCAGTTCAATATAGTAAAATAAATGCCTTCTAAACTTGTACTAATACCCCTAGAACAGGCCTGGCAAGGTGGTGATAATAAGGCTTATTACTGTAGATTGGGTTAATTTGGCGCTACTTAATTTGGCGAATTTACCATTTTTGGCATATTGGCGGCTATTTAATTTGGCGGATATGCAAAAAGTGTTAATGGAATGTTAAACTTACGCGCTGTTTGCGAATTACCATGTAAATGGGCATGTTTGGCTAAAATGTTCATTTTTTCTTTTGAGGACCACTGGCGATATTCACCACGTTTGTACATTTTTGTGAGATCATCCTTTACATTTTACACCTCAATCGATGCTGCTACTTTTCCCTGAGTATTAATGAGTGACTGACCAGTTCTGAGCCAATTTATGAGAGACATTTTTTCATATTTTTGGAAAAAATAAACCGGAAGTGACCTAAATACACTGGACGAAATACCCTAGATGATTCCCGGGGATTCATTCTAAATTTTGGCGGAGATTTATATTGGCGAATTTTTCAATTTCGCCAAATTAAAGCGGGCGCCAAATTAACCCAATCTACAGTACTCGACTGAGCTATTTGACTCATTCCATAATGACAAAGCACAAAGGGCAACATTTGAAAACAAATCAGATTCATTCGTTAAAAGTCATGAGTATAATGTAGTACAAGTATAAAAAGTACTTGACATTGTGATTAAAATTTCTGACAGCTGATGATTGAGAAAATTATTGTTTATAAAATTAATCCCTGTATTACTATAGATTATTGGTGAAGAGTGTCTCTCTAAGAATATTTACTTGACAGATCTTTAATTAAATCTATGTTGTGCTTTTAAGCTGCCTTGGTGCATGTTTGTTTGATGGTGCTTATGTTACTATGGCAACCAAGATCTGGCTCCATGGCAATGATATTCATGATCGCAGCGATTTGGGGCTCAGTGGAAGGAATATGGCAGACACAATTACAAAGTAAGATCTTAATGTTCATAATTTTAAAGATTGCAAAATTGCATGGATGAAAGTCGGCTATTATTTTCACTGCATGAGTGAATCCAAGGGAACTGGGTACTTATGCTTATTTTAAAGTGGTCGATAAATAAAACTAAAAATTGTAACCACACAGGCAACACATGACATGGCAATTTTTATTTAGAAGATCTTGATTAAGGTATTATTAGACATTGTTTCTTCACATGTTAGATGATAGTTTGGGATATTTGGGGTTTGCTTTCCGTAGGACTGGTTGTAGGCTAGTATATTTTCTTTCTGTTTTTTAAACCCTTTGGACTTGTGGATATGTATTTAATTGGATTAACGTGGAAATTTCTATCTGATTTCAGGTTTCCTAGGATTGTTATTTGCAAGACAAAAGGAGAGTGCCTTTGCTGGTTGCAAGATGATGCAGTCGCTTGCATCGACCATCTCATTTATGTATGCTCCTTATACATGCACCGCTACCAAGATATACATAGTCCTGGCCATATTGGCTCTGGCAATGGCCCTGTACTGTGTATTGGAACTTCATTTGAGAGCTGAGAAAAGGGCTGAAAATGAGAAAGATACTGTAGAGCAGAAGAAAGCTGCCTTAGTGTAGAAATACATATTCCTGGCCATGTTGATTGTGTCCGTGGCCCTGTACTTTGTATTGGAACTTCATTTGAGTGCTGAGAAAAGAGCAGATAATGAGAAAGATACTGTCTGACTGTAGAGCAGAAGAAAGCTGCCTTAGTGTAGAAATACATATTCCTGGCCATGTTGGTTGTGTCAGTGTCTCTGTACCTTGGATTGGAACTTGAATAAGGGCTGGCTGAGAAAAGGACAAAACGAGATGATACAATATACATCAGCTGCCTTGGTGGAGAAATACTTGGTCCTATGTAGGCCTATATTCATCACAGCGCATATGTGCTGAACATGTTTCCCAAATGTACAGAGAGTGGGTCTTGGCATTCAGAATTAATATTTAAATTCACAGCCAAATGTGTTGCTGTCTAGTTGTAATTATTGCAGTGCACACTGGAGTGTATCAAAGTGTAAACCAAAGTTATTACCTGAGGCCCAGGAATAAGTTTAAAAATGTTTAAAATGTCCGCTAGTGTACTGAGATGTTAATGCGTGGTGTACTGATTTTTATAAGCTTAATGGATAAAAATTCTTTTTATCAATGACAGGATACCAGGGCCTCAGGTTATTACAGTATCGTAGTGTGCATCAAAGTTATTATAGTGTATACTGTAGTGTATCATAGTGTGCACCAAAGTTATTATAGTGTACACTGAAGTATATATAGTGTGCACCAAAGTTATTGTAGTGTATACTGTATTTTATTGTAGTGTACACTGGTTTAGGCATCAGGGAGTGAAGAAGACATACATGTGTCAGAGAAACTGACTCTGCATGTTGTATTTTAGTAGTCAGTGTTTCAATGAGAGGCTGGATGTTCAACATTCCATTGTATTTTGAGGATATATTTTGCACAATGCACATATATTAGTAACTGCTGGGCCTTATGTATGCAGTGGACATTTTACTAAATTTAAGTCAAATCATTGTTAGTCATATCATGGTGCAGTAAGATTCAGGTCACAATCAAATCATAATGCAGTCAGATCATGGTGCATTCTTATCATGCTGCAGTCAGATCATGGTGTATTCAGATCATGGTGTATTCTGATCATGGTGCAGTCAGATCATGGTGCATTCTTATCATGGTGCATTCTGATCATGTTGCAGTCAGATCATGGTGTATTCTGATCATGGTGTATTCTGATCATGCTGCAGTCAGATCATGGTGTAGTCAGATCATGGTGCATTCTTATCATGGTGCATTCTGATCATGTTGCAGTCAGATCATGGTGCATTCTGATCATGGTGTATTCTGATCATGCTGCAGTCAGATCATGGTGCATTATCCTGATCATGGTGCAGTCAGATCATGGTGCATTCTGATCATGGTGTATTCTGATCATGCTGCAGTCAGATCATGGTGTATTCTGATCATGGTGCAGTCAGATCATGGTGCATTCTTATCATGGTGCATTCTGATCATGGTGCAGTCAGATCATGGTGCATTCTTATCATGGTGTATTCTGATCATGGTGCAGTCAGGTTCAGGTCACAGTGAAGAATTATATCAACATATTAATACATTCTATAAACCAAATAATAGAGTTAATTTGTCATTCACATGTGAATGTTAAAAAGGCATACTAAAATATTATTTATTTGATATTGAAAGTGGCTCATAGAAACCAGAAAGAGAAACTGTTCCTGTTTTATTATGAATATTGATATTATGATTCATTTTCTCAAACATTAGTACATGCATTTATTTTGAGAATTCGGACAACAAATAATGGTAGAGAAGTTAACAATGAATGAGCACAATCAAATTTTAGCTGCTATCTTTTAATTGATATACATGTACAAGATGTTATGATGTGTGGTATTTATTGTTTTATTTGCATGTTGTTTGTTTGTGTGCTCTTTTGCCTCTAAAATGTTACTTTATCTCGTTATTCAGGTATACATTTATTTTTATGAATGCTTGATCTGATAAAGGGCAGTTCCACTGCCTTATGACATAGCTATGTGTTCCTTTCTAATTTACATTTATATAGCTATATACAGTGTACTGTTAAGTTCCACTGCCTTATGACATAGCTTTGTGTTCCTTTCTAATTTACATTTATACAGATATATAGAGTGTACTGTTAAGTAATTTATATTGTTTATTTGTAAAATATATATATATATACAATGTATTAAAATATTTATTGTACTAGACTTTAAACCATGTTATTTCTGTGTATCATTTGAGGTCTGCTACTTGGCAGGCTTGGTCTTTGCATTCATTTGTCACTCTGGAGACCAATGAACTAAGACGTCTGAATCATGATTTAAATAGATCTGACTCAAAAAGTGGTGGTTACTATGACAATCAGATTTTGTTGTCAATAAGTAAGGTTCATACTCAAAGAAATAAATTATTCTGTCAAGCAGATTTCTTTTATCCAAGTGACAAACAACATATTTAGTTTATTTATGATTCAAAAATAAATATGCTCACAATATTATTGTTGTATAAAATATATAATAATTATATAATATATTCAAACATGACCGTGCTCTATTCGAATTTCTCAACCAATCAGAATGCAGCATAGCCAATATAGAACGTTCTCTAATTCTCCATAGATGCACGACCATGCTCTATTCAATCTGCAATTTGCATTGTTTTGAGTGACGTCACATCTCAGCTGCACATCTGGGGCTCTGTCCGGGACTCCGACTTCAGAATCTTGACAGCATGCGTATTCTTCCTTCATGCCCGTTCCACAGACACGGCTTTTACTAATTTTTATGTTTGAATCGGAATAAATAATGATAGGCCATTCAATATGGTGAAATTCAGCACTCGTTGGACAGAATGTTAGTACAAATGCACTCACCTTCGGTTCGTGCTTTGTACAACATTCTGTCCAACTCGTGCTGAATTTCACCATATTGAATGGCCTATCATTATTTATTCCTTAACCATATATTGAATAAATGAAAATAAATTGACATTGTTTAAGTTTTGTAATATTTAAAGCATTCTTTACATTTAACACACAACAGACTGCTTTTCCCACACCCAATGTATCAAACCCTAAAATATCCCCAATGAATGAGGTGGTATTATCACGGTGTTATAGCATGACAGATACGACAAGGCAATTGGCCAAATTTTGCGGTAACGATAACAAAAAATGGCGGACGGGAAAGAAAGCATGTCCTCTTTTTCGCCTGTAGGCAAGATTCACAGGTAAGTTTTCCTTTTCAACTAGTTCCATTTGGTGATGCATATGTGAATGGTTATAAAGATTGAGTTAAATCTGTCGTGTGGTCTACAAGAAGCAGAATATAAGCTGTAAACCTACCCGGCTGAGATTTCGAAGTTCATAATTTTTAGTCCTTTTTCGTGTTTTCTCAGTATATGTGCCTCAGAGCCCCTCACAATACTAACTCTACGTAAACTGTGTATAAACAAGCCATAAAATGACAAATGCAGAACGGAAATGTGGTGAATATTGTAGATAATAAGGTTTCAATCGCAAGGTCGTTAGACAGATACGTATGTATTGCATGATTTTTTATGGACAGCAACGCATTGTATTAGTTTTACATTAGATGTTAGCGGACGGTTACATGCAAGTTCCTGTCAAGTCATAATAGCGGGCAAAATAGTGAAATATTGGACCTTGGGCCTGCGGCCCTTGGTCCAATATTTCACTATATTGCCCTTTGAAATTACGTTATTACTATTATTACCACCGTTAATGCCCAGGGCTGAAATAGCAAATTTGAAATAGAAAATCTAACGCACTGAACAATATCACTTTTCCCGGGAAACATAGCCGGGCGGATAATGTCATTATTGCCCGACTAAAGTCATTAACGCCCGACACAATATTGCTCACGTCAATATAGCAATTTAAATGCCTTCTCAACTAGTACTAAAACCCCTAGAACAGGCCCTGCAAGGTGGTAATAATACGATTTCATCTACAAAACTCAAATCCGGTTGAAAAACATCTCAATTTTGGATCACAAGCGATATGAAATGATTCGGTGTTACATATTTGAACGAGGTTCGCGTAACTGTCTATCAATTTTTGGCGTATCCGCAAATTCAAAATACATTATTATGGCTTGAGTAGAACATATTAAGTGGTTTACAATGCTTAATTGGCTTTGTATGACCGTATGTAGGTTACATTTATATACACCAAGGTTGTTGCGCAATGTAGAGCATGCCCTAACGAGGAAAGGAAACAAATTACTAAATTTTATGAAGTTTTGAATTTCAAACTCGACAGTTTTTCGCTTATTTCATGTTATCCATGGGCGTCGATTTGCAAAGTTTACGTTCAAAATAAACATTACTGAATACATCACCGAATGCGACGCTTACATAAATCTTTCATGCTTTTATTGATACGCAGTAGTAGAAAATAATGCACCTACCTTAGCTTTCTGTTTCATCGTGGCCATTTTATTGGATAAATCAGTGATCGTATTCGACTAACCTCGTTTTCAGAGGTGGCGTATCCGTCATGCTATAACACCGTGATTATGGTATACATTGAACACCCCAGTCAAAACAATATTGATCTATAACTTGCAGTATAAACAAACTAGGATATGAAACGTTGTTCACTATGCCACCACTCTGATGGCTTTATCACAAGGCACATTGTGAACAATATCGTACCTAAAACATAGCAGTGTGGGCTTGTTGACCCAGTAAGCAAGATGGTCACCGAAAAGTTCATCAGTTCTAGAAATTCTTACCATGTAACATGTGTAAGAATTTTAAGTAAATCCATTGAATGGTTTTCATGGAATCATGATGGCAAGATTTATCTAGAAACTCCCTCGATGGCCACCAGAATGCAAGATGAACACCAAAAAGTTAATCAGCTTGAGAACTTTTTACCATGTAACATGTGTGAAAATTTGAAGTAAATCCATGAAGTGGTTTTCCTGGAATCGTGATGACAAGTGAGATGCCATCCACCAAGCTGACGACAATATCGTACCATTTTTTAGGTACGATAAAAACTAAGCTTGTATTCGCGAATACAACTTTCGGCTGCCAGTTACTAGATTAACCTACTTTTTTATGGGCAACTCATTTAAATATGAATAGTACCTGGCACTATTCCATGCATATTTAAATGAATTGGTCATAAAATAGTAGATTAATCCAGTAGCCGACAAGCCTAAAATTGCATTTGTGAATACAAGCTTAGTAAGCTATATGTATGATGCGACATCAATTCAAACATTAAAGTCAATTTACTGCTAGAAAATAACCACAAATCTAAGCAGTATACATCATTCACCAAATACAGTTTTGCATTCCATTGTATGGAATGATCATCTAAGACAGAAATCGTTTGCTCTACACAATTCCCCTCCATTCATTTTTTTTATTTCAGGGCATGACAGTAAGGGATTATCTGTGATTCAAAACCACTTTAAGTTTCAAAGTTGTATTTTTCCTCAAGTTATTGCCTATACCAAGCAATAGGGGCTTGTCCTTTAATATAATGTGAAGCTTTATTCTCAAAGAATGGAGTCACATTTGTAGTTGGAAATGTAATCATTTGTTGCAGACACACCAAATAGCCTACTGGTCACAAAAATGGTGGCTATACGATATGACAGTCATCACTTCTTAGTGACATTATAACTGAACATGAAAATTGAACTACTTTTCATTAAAATATATTTTTACAATTCTATTTACAAAGATCATCCTCATCAATAGTATCTTTAATTCAAAATCATCTTTAAATCAAGGCATTAAAAATTATAAAAACAATTTTACAGTATTTTCTTTCAACAGGCATATAACAGCAATAAAATCAGATTTTTTACAATTCCACAGTCTTTGCCCCCTCCCCTAATTCTTTTGAAAACAATTTTCCTGTCAGGGAAAACTTGATCGATGCACTGTGAAGCACTGCCATCTATCATCAGAAAATAGTATTAAAAGCATCCTTAACATGATATTCAAAATGTACAATACTCTGATCTGTCCTTTACGAAGCAAAGCAAGTTTGTTCAATGTATGAGAAAATAGCCAAGACAGTGGCTTCTTGTTCAGTTTTCCTGTACTTAATGATCAAATTGTTTTCTTAAAGGGGCAACAAAGACAAGAGAAATAAACTTGAAAGTTTTTGATTGTTTGTCACAATTTTAGAATATTCCATTTTCTCAGTGCAATTATATCTCTAATTTCATTCATGGCCTAAAATCTTCAATAACTTCTATGTTTGATCAGATACAGCATCTTGATTTTTTCAAATAATAGAATAGTAGAATTAGAGTAGTAAAGGAAACACTGGTATGTTTTTTGTTGTAAAGTTGGCTTCCAACATTGTACATTTGTAAACTCTACTTTTTTGCTGCTGCTTAATTTGCTTTCTAACTCTACTGGTGTATATGGTGTCTAGTATTTATTACATTATATTTACAAACTTCATATAGCATATTTACATTTCTTTAATAAATCTTAATCTGCAGGTTTTTAACCATTTTAATCATATTTTCTCATTTATTAGTTATTAGTTTGAATGAATATAACTCATTATGTATACCTACTTATTAAACCTATCTACAAGGTTTTTACATGATCAATCAAACACATTACAGATCACACATAGCTATTATCAATGATTTTAATTAACATGATCATTTTAACACATTACACAACATGATAATTTCAACACATTACATGTAGTCCATTAACATGGTATCAGCATATTACACATAGCCATTAATTAACATGATCATTACAACATAAGACACATAGCCTAGAAACTATTAACATGGTAATTTGAACACATTACACATAGGTATCAATGGTTTTAATTTACACGATCATTTCAACACAATACACATAGCCTATCAACATGGTATTTTGAACACATTATACATAGCTATCAATGGTTTTAGTTTACATAATCATTTCAATGCACTACACATATGCAATCAGCATGGTATTTTGAACACATTATACATAGCTATTATCAATGGTTTTAATTTACATGATAATTTCAACACAATACACATAGCCTTTCAATATGGTAATTTGAACAGATTACACATAGCTATTATCAATGGTTTTAGTTTACATAATCATTTCAATGCACTACACATATGCAATCAGCATGGTATTTTGAACACATTATACATAGCTATTATCAATGGTTTTAATTTACATGATAATTTCAACACAATACACATAGGCTATCAACATGGTAATTTGAACACATTATACATAGCTATTATCAATGGTTTTAATTTACATGATGATTTCAACACAATACACATAGCCTATCAACGTGGTTTCAAGCCACTCAACATGGAGCCTATCAACATGGTTTACATGGTCATTTCAACAAGTCACTTAAAGCCTATCTACATGATCTACATGCTTTCAATTAACATGTTCAATTTAATACAAACCTTTCTAGATTGTTTTAACATGATCGATTCTTAGATCAAAATATAATTTTAACAACTGTTACACAAGTACAGGACTGGAAAGTAAAGATACAAATACTATTACTCTAATACTGGACACCTTGTATATTGCTTACAGGTGGCATTTTGGACCCACATGAGATAAAATTCTGGGAAGAACAATGAGTACATAGAATGGTTTTCAAAATAATGTTTACAGTACATTAGTGTTTTTTAAAAATTGTTGGAGGTCTTTTTACAGTTAGGAATTCCTTACTTTTACAGGGTTTCAGTGTACAGGTGTACATGTATTTATATCTGACCACTCTTTTCTGACAACATTTTAGAACACAATCTTAGAAAATCAACAAATATATGAAAGTATACAGAGATACACTATAATATAATGTATATACCCAGACACAGGTTGAAAATGTACAAATTATAAACATTTCATTTTACAAACTTTATTACTAGAGTACTCTAAAATACATTCATGTAAAAAAACACAAACCATGTATTTCTACCACCAGAATAAACATGGTTAGTAAGCATATTAGTTTTATTGTTGGCTGTCATTTTTCTTTGTGTAGCAACATACTATTGGCTTAAGTCAGAGCCCTTTTAGAAAGTATGCAGGTTTTCAATTTGGTGGACGTTTTAGAAAATATATAACAATTGATATTGAGGTGATACAGTAGAACAACTTATACGAATGTATGAACCTGAATATGAACTTTATAATTTTGTGCAATCAGTAATTTTTCATCTTAATACAACTGCCAATAAATCCGATAAAATAGCTACAATTCATCATTTTCTGATCACCTAAAAGTGGAAACCTAAACCTAACAGAAATAATTCCAATCAACATCAAACAAAAATAATCCAAAAATGTTTAGTCTCGATGCTAGTTCAAGTTGGACCTAAGACAAAGAAGTATGAATGCTAGAATGAATCTTAATTCCTATGTTCTAAGGCTTGTTCAATTTACATTTTAGATATTTACATATTTACACAGACATAGGCCTATTGAGGACATGTATGAATCTGTGAATATCTATCACTCAAAAATGAACCATTTGTATAAACAAACCAAAACTCTTCCATACTCATTTTTCCTGACAACATACTACTATGCTGAAACTCACTTGTACATTAATAAACATTTTTTACATTAAATCATATTGCAAAATGTCACCTTTAGATCATAATTATTGCATGCTTTCTTGATATACTCTGCAATATTTTTAATAAGAATTCCTGCATTGCATCTTGTAGATAAAGTCAAACCCATTCTATTTAATTACTAAAGGAGCCCTACATATACATTAAAAATAGCCTAGTTTGATAATCTAATTATTCAAAGAACTAAAATAACAGCAGTCCAATACTGGTTAAAATCTAGGTTTGAGTCAAAATCAAAGTTTGAGTCTCAGCCTCCTTTTCAAAATCACACAGATCACGTTTCCAATCCTTCCCAACCAAAGTAACCCATTTCATAGCTGGTTCTATGAGTTTATCACCGATATTAACAATTTTCAGATCTTCTTCAGTAACATTTGATGAATTATCAACAACTTCGACCATATCATCCATGCAATGGCAACGGTCCACACTGGGACATCCACAGGATAGGTTCATCCCAATGGTTGTGGCTGATTCTTGATTCTCCTCATATACAGTAACTGTTGTATTGTGTATAAGACTATCCAGAGCAGAACTTGCTGGAACCCCATGATCAGTGTCATCCTCGCCACCAATATTATTTTTAACCCATGATTTTGTCATGTCTTCTTTTAAGCTGCTAGCTTTGAATTCAACCAAATCAAAATTGTTTGAGTTGTTTTCAAAGTTTTCCATTTCATCAGCTTCGTCAGTGAGGTTTCCATCAGCCGGGAGATAAACAACATATTCATCAAGTTCACTATCTGACTGCTCAATATTTGGATTCACCTCATCAATTACTTCCCTTTTTGGAGACACAAACAGGCTTTCATTCTGCACCATCTCCTGTTTCACCTTCTTTGGTGTCTTTGTCTTGGGGGTTGTCTTTTTAGATAGAGGTTTTGGTTTATATGCTGCTTGTTGAACAGGTGACTTTCCCTTCTTTATGTTGGCTCTGGGTGGGGAGGGGGATGAATAGAAAGATGAGTTTGCAATGTTATACTTAGGTTTAGGATCTTTGTATGATCTTGTATTCTCCATTTGGTTTCGAATTCCACTTGGGGTCATCGCATCTTCATTGATTACTTTGAAGTATTCTGGGGGTTTGTCACCGATCTGTTGTAAAACAGCAAGACTCTGGTGTCTTTGGGAGAGCAGGTGCCTCCCAAAGTCATACCGTTGAGTGGTTCTAAGGTCACACAAAGGACATTCATATACTACACCAGCATTAACATTATGGAAACTGACCATGTGCCGATTGTAGCTTCCCTGAACATTGGTCTTGAAGGGACATTTTAAACAGTGAAATAATCCAGTTTCCTTATTTCTTAGTGCTTCACTTGCGTTTTTAAATTTTCCTTTATAGGTTTTACCTTTCGCTTCCCATACCTTCTGGCGATCTTCTTTCTTTATATTATATACCATTGCATCTGGATCTTTTGGTTCAGTCTTGATTTTTATTTTTTGCACTTTCTTGGCTTTGGCAACAGACTTTTTCATAAGTGTAGTAGTTGCTTTCTTTTTAACATTTTTAATCTTTTGAACTATTTCTTTTTTAACCTTAATCCTTTCCTTTTTCACTTTAATCTTTTCCTTCTTTACCCTCTTGGCTTTCTTTTTTGTCTTAGCTCCTACTTGGTTCTTCTGATACTCTATTTGTTCAATAGGTACACCACTGTACAACTTCTGTACAGGGGTACTGATAGACTTGCCTAGTAATTTTCCTTTTTCTCCTGTAAGATGCCATTTGCTCTTTAAGTGGCGATCTAATTCACTCTGGCACATGACTACATAGTTGCACTTTTCACATGAGAGATATTTGACGCCATCTCTTAAGATGTGATGAAGTGTTGCCTCATGTCTTACTATATAAGTCTTGTTGGTAGCCTTGAAATTGCATCCTGGGGATGAACAATGCATGATAGGTTTATCAAGAATATTTTTGTTTGGCAATATTTTCTGAAAGTCTTTTGGAATCTCAGATGGTGTCTTCTGATCCATTTCCAACTTTTGTAAATTATTAGGGTCCATATTTGGCGTTGCTGGGGTAGCTACGTGATTAAAGTTGCTCATTTCATGATTATTTTCAGCACCTTCAATCCCCATGGATGGTACAAAAGAGTTTTCCAACTCTAGACCAGGTTCAACTTTGAGGCAAATGTCACTGGAAGCACTGGTGTTATCATCTTGGTTCTGATCAGCAAATATGTTTTCTAATACTGGAGGTTCATTAAGATCAGTTGTTGCACTTTTTTCAGTTTTCATCCTCTTACCACATGTGTTTTTCTTCGTGACACTAGATTTTCTTTTGAGGGCCTTGTTTTTTGTGGTGCTTTTCTTGGCAGACTGTTTCCCCTTCGAGGGTGATCCTGTTGTGTTCTTACCACTGATGCTTTGGTTGGTTGTTTCACTGTTGTTATGGCTACTATCATTATTGATGCCTTGATTGGTTGTGTTACTGTTGCTATGGAGTAGATCATTATTGAAATCTGTGCTGCCATCTTTTGTTCTTGTTGGTGGTTCAACTGGGCCTAAGACACTGTCCGCCTCCTCTGCAAGTACAAACAGCAAACATTAGTTGCATTCATCACCATGACACATTGACACTTGCAGGGGAGGCAGCAGTGTGGGTATCACCTTTTCAGATCAAGGACAACAGGTTGAACCTTTTTAAAACAGGGACTTTTGTCCTGTATCACAAATTTTACCTGCAATTTCCTGTCATAATAAAGAATGAATGTAATAAGTAAATTCGTTGTTAGTTTATTCA
This sequence comes from Owenia fusiformis, assembly GCA_903813345.2. NCBI lineage: Eukaryota > Metazoa > Annelida > Polychaeta > Sabellida > Oweniidae > Owenia > Owenia fusiformis. Next base: position 6,464,665 of record CAIIXF020000003.1, on the reverse strand, counting down.
AAATGATATGTTACTAACTAATAAAAATAATACATAATAAAACAAAAAACAAACAAAAACACTCTTTTTTAAACTTAAGATGATCAAAAGTCTAAAACTACCACCTATCAGATTATGAAGTACATCTATCCTACAAGATCAAATATGTATAAAATCTAGGAATTCCACTTATTATATACATCATATTTTTACAATAAAAATTATTTCTTTGTCCTATAAATAATTATTATTCTTTTACATCCTGTGAACAAATCAATATGTCTTGCTACCTATCTATCTTATAATGTAACAAAACTTGCTAATATTTTTATTCAAAACACGTGCCTGGTCTTAAGAATGGACACAAGCCATGATAAAAAAATAGCTTAAGCAGTTAAGGGTTTGGAGGATAAGTCTTCTGTTTGTGTTGAACAGTCCTGGGTGTATCCAGTAAGAACACTTGTTATGCCATAATCAGCAGGGGTTTGCCAGGGAGTCTTACTGGCATATAAAATGCACGATTTGTCAACATTGATGAGGTCCCCCTTCTCAACTTGAGTGTCCATATCAGAAAAGAATAATGTAGCATTTCGTTCACTAATGTCAATATCATTTTCAGCCTTGAGTGCATTACGCCATGAATCTTCGAATGAATCATCATTTAGTTCCACAGTTTCCATGGCAACATCACTAGCTTTGGCATCAGTTGATACCAAATTTCCATTTGCGATATTTGATAAATTATGTGCCATGTTTTGGGTTTCTATTTGCTGGTGAAGTGTGTTTTTGTCGGTATCCTCATTTGGATCTGGTTGAAGGTCCTCTAGATCTTCTTCATCAGGTTTTGTTACAGAGACTAATTTCACAGTTTCTTCGATGCTGAATTTCCTGCTTCCTTTTCCAGTATCAGAACCATCTTTAGTTTGTTTCTTAGGACCTCGCTTTGCTTTTTTGGAGTTCTCATTACTGGTTGATGACGGAGGTGCCATTCTCTTTCTACCTCTTGCTTTAGGTTTCACATCTACATCATCAGTTATGTTATCATCATCAACAGTATCAGGAATCACTGAGGTATCATCACTGAGCTTTTGTTTTTTAGTTGTTTTGTTCAATATTGATTTTTGTACCCTTTGATTTGCCTTTAATTTGGCTTTATTCAGAATTAGTTGTGATTTAGTAGTTTTGAGCAGTGTTCGAGGTTTCATTTGGTGCTTTGCTGTTGGAATTGGGAGGGTACGAGGGGTTCCGGAAATCACAAAGTCAAGAGCAACCATATCCAATGCACCTGGTATTTTTTCTGCATTGCTGATGTGTAGTTTGGAATTTAAATGCCTTGTGAAATCGTAGCGGTTTTTAGACTGGTGGCTTGGTGCACACATTGTGCATTTGTATATTATTTGCCCACCAGATTTCTTATTAGGAGTTGTGGTCACATTCTTCTCTGGAGTTGATACAGTCTTCTCAACTGTAACAGGCTTCAGATCTTCAACAATACTTTTGATCTTTTCAGTATTTTTCTTAACTTTGGTTGGTGCACTCTTAACCTGAGGTTTTCCATTAGTACGGGTCAGCCTTGCGATAGGTTTTTCAACTTTCTTTCTTAAAGCCATCCCTCGTTTAACTGCTTTCTTATTTTGAGCTTGGAGTACAAATTTCCTTTTGAGTTTTGCCTCAATATCTTTTCTAAAATACCTCGTTACAGGCACTGGTTCGGGTTTCTCAGTTCTTCCATTAGAATTTGTCCCTTTCTTTCCATTTGGACCGTCATTTTTCTCAAACAATTCATTTCTAGCGTCCACTCTCTGTTTTCCTTTCTTTTGAGATACTGATGTTGCTGACTTAGCTTCTCGTGTAGGTCTAGCAGGTCTCATATATATGCTGTTCACATTACGCTTCTTTATTTCTCTTGTCAGAGGAGGGAGCTCAATTGGTATCCTTCTTTTTCTGGTTTTTGGTTCACCTTGCTTAATCTTTCCGGCTTCTTTGATGCTATCAGTTTCAGAATCATCTTGGACTGAATCTTTTGGCTCAATTCTTTCAATTTCAGTTGGTTCAGTTTTTATATTTTTAGACCTTCTTCCTTTTCTGGTCTTACCTTTATCACTTTCTATGGCATCATTTCCAATTGCTTTATCCTTATCAGACTCATTTTCAATGTCTTCAGATTTTTGATTAATCTGGTCAGATACTTCATCTTCTGGTTCATCAAATTTTCTGGTTTTTGGAATATTTTCATCTGAATCAGTGAGGTCGTCTACACCATCTGAAGTTCTCTTATCAACTGATTTAGAAGCATCTTCTGTGTCATATTCAGATGGCTCCTCTTTGGTTTCACTGCTGGTCTGGTCCACAGTTCCTTCAGATTTAATATCATCTTGCTGTGCATTTCCTGACCGAGTTGACCTCCTCTTGGGTATTTCTTTCTTCATAAATTTATTTTTCTTAGCTTTTACTGATATAGGTTTCACTGGAAAACGTGACAGGGATTTCAATCCTCTTGGTTTAACTGGCTGAATTGAGTGTTTTAAAGTAGACTTCTTTGCTGTAATATCAGATTCTTCATTAATAGCAGTTGTAGTATCTTGGTCAGATGAAGCTGATCCAATCGAAATTGCAGATAAATTGTTATCGTCCTCTGTCTCAGTAGGTTTGGGAATTTCTTTGTTACTTTCCGCACTATTTTCTTCCTTCTCTCCACTAGCCAGTTTAGAGAGAACAATATCATCTTCATCACCATCATCATCATCTTCAAGATCATCTGCTTTGCTTTTAGTCTTTCCAAATTTCAAAGTTTGCTTAGTACTGACAGAAGGTTTATTCATACTTCCCTTTGGTCGACCTCTTGGGCGTATAATTGGATCTTTGGAAGCTCTTGTGCTTTTTCCTAGTTTTGATGTTTTAGCTGAGATGTCCTTCTTATATTTCACATTTTTCTTAATTTGTCCCTTGTTTTTATCTGTAGATGTTCCCTTAACCTCAGAGGGTGATTTTAATTGAGTAAAAGCTGTTGATTGAGCCTCTTCAGCTGTGATCTTGTACCGTTCAATCGTTTTACCGGCACTCTTTGGTGCATTCTCATGGTGTCTAGTTGTATTGATGTGACGGTTGAAGTCATATCCATCAGTAGTGCGCAATTCACAATATGTGCAGGAGAAAAAGAAATCTGACATAAGCACATCATGCTGACTCATCATGTGCCGATTGTATGTTGGCCTTGATGGTGTTGACCAGGAGTCACAGTGGCTGCATTTGAAACCATTTGAATTTTTCATGGGAGTCCCTATCTTCACACCAGTTGTTTCTTGTTTTGGTGTTGTATCCACAGCTTTAGACTGGGCTGTTTTAGAATTTGGTTTTTGCTTTGCTTTAAGAGCCGCTTTCTTTACTTTATTAGCTATCACCTGATTTGATGTTTTAGTCTTTGTTTTGAGAATTTTTCCTGATTTCAACTGTTTTTTCACAATGGCCTTCAATTTCTTTTCCTTCAACTTTCCTTTTCTTAATTCTTTTGCTTTAGTTACCTTTCCCTTTTTCAACTTTTCTTTGACTTTCTTGGCCTTTTCCTTCTTTCTCAAAGCCTCAAACTTTTTAACACCTTTGATATGTGCCAGATTACTGAGATGTTTCGCAAAGTCAGTGACTGAATATGCAATGAAGTTGCACTTGATACATTTGAACTTTTTCAAAGGGTCAAATTTCTCTAAAGTAGGGGGGTTATCAAGGTCATTGGTTTCTCCTGGAGATGGCTCCTCTCCAGACTTAAGTTCTTTTACTTGCACATCTTTTGCTTGATCAAGTTGTGGAGCATCTAATACAGGTGGTGCAATTACAGCAGGTGGTGTGGTCTCTACCTTCTTTTGACTAAATCCTGATGTTGATGGATCAGATACACTTGCCTTTGATAACTTTTTTACTATTTGTTCTGACTTTTTGCTTGTTTCAGTCTGCTGACGAGGCATATCTTCTTTTTTAGTTGCCTTCTCTTTTCCATCACCCTTCTTTGTCACTGGCTTAATAATTTTAGATTCACCATCACTTGACTTCAACTTGCTACTTTCACTAGTTTTAAGTTTGCTACTTTCAACAGATTTTGATTTACTAATTTCATCAGATTTTGACTTGCTGATTTCAACAGTTTTTGGTTTGCTACTTTCAAGAGATTTTGATTTACTAATTTCATCAGATTTTGGTTTGCTACTTTCAACAGATACCAACTTGCTACTTTCAAGAGATTTTGACTTGCTAATTTCATCATATTTTGAATTGTTACTTTCAACAGTTCTTGGTTTGCTAATTTCAACAGATTTAAATTTGCTACTTTCAACAGATTTTGACTTGCTACTTTCAACAGATTTTGTCTTACTACTATCAAAGGAATTATGCTTCCCACTTGCTGATGAAGAGCTCTTCATACTTGGTTTATCTATGACAGAACTAACATTTGAATTCTTCTTAACACCAACACTTGGACCTTGTTTAACTGCTGTTGATGTTTTGTAAGTAGAAACAGACTTGCTGGAAGCTACCTTAACATCTGAACTAGGAGATTTTGGAGCCTTGGAACTATGTAATAAAGAGATCATTCTTGGGCTCTCACTCCTACCTAATGGATCTTTGCTGATACTGCTACGGTAGAGATCTTGTGATTTAGTCTCAGAAACACTAGACTTGGGAACTATTTTTTTTGAATTGAACCCAGAAGGACTGGAACTTGATGGAGGGGGTTTTGAACTTACAGAGCCCTTAGAACTAGGTATCTTTTCACCCAATACAGGACTACGTCTAGCTATATTCTCTTCAGATGCTAAACTTGGTCTGTATACCATTTCTACAATATCAAAAGGTGTCATGTTACTACTTCTGGGACCAGGAGACATATAATGTGAATATACATCTGACCTTGAGGTTTTACTTGTCCCTGAAGTTTGCTCATATTTACTAAAATCGTCCTTTGATTTTATGGATTCAAAAATGTTTTTTCCATTTGATTTAACATTGTCTGAAGCAGATTTTGAAACATCTGGCTTCTTCTGAGAAGACATTTTATGTAAACTAGAAGATGAAGTTTTAGTTTCAGTTGCCTTTTCCCCACTTGAAGCATTCAAATGTCCACCATGAACTGATGTTACAGATTTTCCTGGTAAAATATCACATTTATTGTCAGTGTTTGATTTAGTTTCATTTCTGTCAGGGGTCTTTGTTGCAGGTGCACCTTTCTCCAGAAGCTTTGTTGTTGGTACACTTTTGTCAGATATCTTTGTTGTAGCTACACCTTTATCAGCGATGGTTGTTGGAGGTACACTTTTGTCAGGTATATTTGTTGTAGGTTCACTTTTGCGAGAGATATCTGTTGTTGGAACAGTTTTATCAGGGATATTTGTTTTAGGTACAGTTTTGTCAGCAATTGTTGTAGGTACAATCTTTTCAGGAATTGTTGTAGTTCCACTATTACTAGGGATCACTGATGCAGATTTACTGCTATTGTCAGGAGTCAAAGATTCGCTTAGTTTCTTTGATTCTGTTTTATGAGCAATTGAGCTTGTTAGCTTCTGAACAATGGAATCTAGACCTTTGCCTTTGTTATATATTTTTCGTTTCTTGCTAGTGTTCACAGTGGGAGTGTCTCTATCAGGTATTGTTGTATCACTGTCAGTACCACTATTGTTCGAAACTTTCTCGAAGTCCTTTGAAGAGAATCTAACAACAGATTCAACCTTATTGCCTGGTCTTTGCAGCACTTTAGGAATTTCATCAACAGCTTTTGGCGTGCTGGTTTCAGCAATATCTTTAATTGGTGTATCATGTTTTATATCACCAGTGGTTATAATAGCTGCTTTGTTATTATCACTTGGGCCTATATTTTGAGCTGTTGCACCAAGATTAGTCTTTTCAATTTGAGTAGCACTTTTAATATTGTTGTTCGTCTGTGGTTCACAGGAAGCTGTCTCTATATTAGGTTTAGATTCTGAAGTGTCTTTGGAGGGAACAGAATCTGCCTTATTAATTGCTGTATTGCCAGCAGTTGAGGAGTCTTTCATGCTAATACCAGGGGGATTATCTGTCTTAGGTATATCCGGGGCTGGGGCTGCTATATCATAGCTACGCTTCGGTCGACCTGCTTTCTTATCTAAAATATAATTGTATTAGTTTTATAAATGCTGAATTGTTTTAAGAACCTGGGTAGAGATAGGCTTTTATTGCCCTTGGTGATTTCTTTCTCAAGGAATGATCAAACCTTGAAGAACTGAGTTAATTAAAGGGGTAGCACCACAATACCAATGCACACCAAATCACAAAGTTAATTTTGTTTGGGTAGGAGCCAAGAGGGGTAAATGCCATTTAGTTTTATTTGGTTGGTAAAATAGTTTTTACCTAAATTTATCCCACAGTACTGGTAATATTGGTGAACTCATATTTGCATTGAAGTCAGTAGATTCTGCAACAAGGCCCCAAAATATCCTGGACAGAACATTGTAAATGGTACGTGTAACTTAAGAAGGATGGAGGATTAATTCAACAGTAAATTCCTTAATGGTTTGGTATGCATAGAGGTTATTTAATGGGAAGCTTTTGATATCTGAGGGAAATACAATATATCTACACGAGGGACAATAGGGACTGAATGCTGATATTGTATTTACTGAGGGATATACCCTGTATCAAAAATCGAGCATTTAATAACTGATTTATCCTATACTTAGTAGATTATGAAGATTAGTAGATTATTTAAAACTAAATTCCCGAGAATTGTTGATGAGCGGGTGATATATAAATATATATCTCAAACTCACCCCAGCAGGAGATATATATATCACCCACTCACCTCAGATATCAATTATATTCCCGCGTGTTATTTACCTATAACACTACAAAGTATGGGATAAATCATGTTATGACATAGTTTATAAATTACACAAGCATAAAGGGAGTTGTTAGACTGTGATATAAGCATGAAATAAACTTGTGAAATTTTTCAAATGCTTTGGCACTGAAATCTTTTAATGATAAATTCTTTATGTCCATAAGGACTGATAAGCCAATATTCTATTCAGTATATTTTGATATGCTGTACTCAACATATATTAAGTGGAAGTACAATACGTGATGAGGCATTTTAGTGCTATATTGCAAATTTTTCAACAAGGCACAGACGTGAACAATATCGTACCTAAAACACAGCATTGTGGTCTTGTTGACCAAGAAAGCAAGATGGCCGCAGAAAAGTTAATCAGCTCTAGAACGTATCACTGTGTAACATATGTAAAAATTTGAACGGTTTGGCTGGAAACCTGTAGACAAGTCTTGAAAGTGAAGATTTTAGGACGGAAAATTTCAGATGAATCCCTCAAAAGGTTTGGCTGGAAACGTCTTGAAAGTAAAGATTTTAGGACGGAAAATCCAAAATGGCCACCTTAAAATTTACCCAGAATGCCCAAAAACTAATCAGTTCTTGACGTTGATATGTAGAAACATCCCTAATAAATTTCAGATGAATCCCTCAAATGGTTTGGCTGAAAACCTGTAGACAAGTCTTGAAAGTGAAGATTTTAGGACGGAAAATCCAAATTGGCCACCTTAAGATTTACCCAGAATGCCCAAAAACCAATCAGTTCTTGACGTTGATATGTAGAAACATCCCTGAAAATTTCAGATGAATCCCTCAAATGGTTTGGCTGGAAACCTGTAGACAAGCTGAAAAGTGAGACGCCGCCCGCCCGCCCGTCAAGCTGACTACAATATCGTACCTTTTGTTAGGTACGATAAAAACAGTAACAATCTGAGAAATTGCAATTAGAAGACAAATAGGCATTATCAGATAATTGATAAACATAAAGTGAATATGTTAATGAGCTATTGAATTTTTTGAAACTATTTTTTCTATTGTTCATGTAAGCTCTCTGAATTAAAAGTTGATCCTATATTCAATGTTTGAGTCTTAAGAAAGCCCTCACAAAAGTTTTTCCATGAATTATTCTTAATTTAAAATGTGAATATGGAAGATTTTGAATTGCATCACTTTAGCAATGATAACTGGTTATTTCACCACAGACCTCACAAACAATTTTGCTAGGACTATTTTTGAAATTGTGACAGTCATTTTCATTTTTAATGTTTTTTAAAGATCTTTAAAAAATTATACTTTGCTTGAAATCAACAATAACATAATTCTGTGAAAAAAGTTGTAGCTAATTTTTTTAAATGTACTAATGGAATAAGCTGTTAGGATGTTATGACATATAACTTACCTATATGTACAGATTGCTTCTAAATGTATTTTATTAAAAAACATTTCAAAGTTTCATCATGCCTTATGAAAATGAGCCAGGCTGGTCAACTCTTGAAATTTCTACTTCTATGGGTGCCAACTGACCAGAAATTACTTTGTTGGCATTATATATAAATTGACATGACAACTATTCAACAACAATATCATATTTCCTAAAAGTCTTGAAAAGCGGTAACCATTCAAAATAAATGTAAACCTCCAATATTCTAACATAAAATGGTAAAGTTTTGATGACATTGTTATATAGAATACATACCAAGTTCCGCAAGGTCAATGCAAGAAAGGGCGTGAAGCATAAAGTTGCGTTCCTCAGAAAAGCCTTGATTACAGCCATCACACTTGTATGCTGACGACTCAGCCTCTAATGCTGCCATCTTTTATGGGCGGACTACACCAACATATGCAGACCCTGGAAATAGAGTATCAATTTTATAGATGGGATGAAAAAATTACAATAAATATTTTCCTGAACCACGGCAAAAAATGATGCCTGATTATCAAACTGTTTATTAGAATATAACAATGAACATGTTTTGGTGAATAACTGAATTGTTCAAATCTGGGGCATAGTTTTATGTCAAAATCAATATCAATATTTTGACATATTTTGCAGGTCAGACTGAACTCAGTCAGCTGAAAATATGGTTTAGATAAAACAATCTGATATCAGGAGGGATAAATTTGCGTTATCAGTGGAGAGTTGTGAATCATGATAGAAATATGATTGATGATGGACGAACTGCCAAATTAAATTTCAAAATTTACCCAATCCGACAAATTAAATAGCACAAAATAAAAGCAAAGTCAAGGATATAAATAAGGTATAAATAATTAGAATGATCGATTATGACTACTACTTTATTCATGACCTGACTGCGTCCGTCGGTAGAATTTGAAAATTAAGAGTTCTCAAAAGATTGGGAGTCTTACTTACCTTCTAGAGGTTAGAACACACATTTTCAATGAAACCCTACTACCTTTGTTTTCTTGATGATGAAGCAGAAGCACAGTAATTGATTGAAATTTGTGTACAGTAAATGCTTTTTGGACTTTCCCATTTCCCATTTTTCCTTGTGTTGACTTCCGGGAAGGTGTTGCCCCTATCACGAAATAATGCATTGCCCTTGAACTTAATTTGGTTACATGTCAACCAACCATGTCTGATGTGAAAATAATTAAAACATTAAAAAGAATGTTTTTTTGGTCGTTTGCAGATGAGTTTAGGATGGGCAGAGGAGGATGGTCTGTTCTAAGATAGAAGAAACTACATGATCTACAGTGGAACTATTGGTTGGAACTTACTCGAACTTACTCGAGTCTCTAGCCAATACTTGGCTAGAGGTGATTTCATCTGAATACTGTGAACTCCATTTGAAAAAAGCTGGCCGAAATGTCGTTAACGTCTGACAATAGTAACTGGCTGTAAATTCTAAGTTAGCAATCCAGAATATGTGAACTAATACACTGATCACTTTATGTGTTTTGAATTTTTGGTGAGATAATAAAACCAAAACTCGCAATTCAAATTGTGACATATGATTTCAAATTTTATGATTACGACATGACCAGTTGTTCATGCAGGAATTTATCTTTACTGGAAGGCCACGATACAGTGGCCTTAGAAGAAGGTAAGTTGGAACGAGATGCTATGGAGAAAGTATGAATTAATACAGTGAGACCTGTTTGTGATGCTTTATAATTTAGACCAAAATATAGAACAATAAACGCACAAGTAAATCGTAAAATCAATGAACAAACATTCAATTTTCACATATGTTCAGTAATTTTTAGTTTTGGAACTTCCGGAACTTATATGGAAATCGTTCATTTTCACAGTTCATATTTTACCTCTTGTAGTATTGTGCTAAATGCTCAATGGTTGACGCAACAAAGGTGATAGGATTTCATTGAAATTTGTGCTTAACCTCTATTAAGGTAAGACTCTCAATCTTTAGGTAACTCTTATTTTTCAAATTCTAGCAGTCAGGCCATGAAAAAAGTAGTAAAATATTGCAGAAAATAAATACGAAAGGGAAGAGATGAATAGGGGGGGGGGGAGATTCAAAATTCTTAATTTTTCTGCAAATTCCTATTGGTGTTGTCCTGGCTCTGTGTAAGTAAAAACTCTAATAGATCTACATCCAACTCATCAGAGCCAGAAATTTGAAAATTTCAAAGCTGATAAATAATTTTAAAACCATTTTCTACAAGGAGTTTTGTATGTAGATTTCTATTTTTGATATAATTTTGTCAAACGCTGTACAATTAATGATGGAAAACAAGGAATATTCCTGCTTACATGAAGTCTATTTGAAATGTACGAAGACAATAAAAAAGTGGGCGATAATATGTGATTTTTTAAAAATGTGAATTTTCAGTTTCAAGTTTCAGCAAGATTTGCGATCTTCTATACATTTTTAATAATCAGAAATGTTCTCTAGCAAACATAAAACATGAATATACAAACCTTTTTATTGAAACCTTCCCGTAAAGTAGAAAATAAACGATTCAATCTGTGCTAATTTTGGAACCTCGATTACTTCCAGTTGCGGGAAATATTGCGCCACCTGGTGGGAATCTGCTTGAGGAGAAAAGTGAAACTGATGTTGCAGGTATTATTTTAGTCACGTTTCTTGTGTTACATCCATCATTCATCTCTCATTCATTATCCATTTTCAGCTTTAGCCATCTCTCGACTGAGCTACTGAAGGCTAGATTTATAGCAATTATTTTATTTAGCAAAGGTGACTGATGAAGAAGAAACAAACCTGACATCTTTCTCAGCTGATCACACTCAAAGCTCAGTCTCAGTAAACCATCAGTTTTACACAGCATAGCAGTTGGCTTGCAAAGTTTGGTGGGACCTGAGAGCTTCACTTTGAAACTTATCTTCTCTATCTCTTTCGCAGACCGTCCAACTGTCCTGCAATTTGCATATTTGTCACGCATTATCACGCGGTAGTATCTCTTCGGGACGTATCGAAACCACTCCGTCCCGAAAAAACCGTTAATTTGAATTTAAAACCTACCCCAGTGTTTGAAAATCAAGGATTGTGAGTCTCACACTTCACAGTTTTTCTTCAAACTTGTTCCGTACAAAGCTTCACAGAAATACCTTTCGGTCGATACATTGTTTTCGTGTACAAAGTACCTCGTTTTAGCGGCGTTTTGGTCCCCAGCTGCGAGATAAAGCAAATTTTCATAACTTTCAACTGTAAGTCAAGTTATCTCGCCAGTCTTTTACCCATTCTCGCTCATAATTTCAGAATGCACTCCCATTACAACCTTCCATCGCTACGTTTTGATTTTTGGGCATCAAACGCAGCAGTTTCTAAATCATCCACACATCTCTTAAAATTTGACTAATACGTCCCGTCACCTTCCACTACGCCCCGCCGATTTTGGACCACCCTATTATAGGTATATTAAAAATGGACAAGAATGGGTAAATCTTAAAACACAATCCGATTGGTATTTAGAATCGACAATGGCAACCTACAAACGGACACATCGATGGACAAATTGTTTTAGAATGCAACTCTACGTGTATAGTGATAGACCCGGCGGGGCGTAGTGGAAGATGACGGGACGTATTGGTCAAATTTGAAGAGATGTGTGGATGATTTAGAAACTGCTGCGTTTGATGCCCAAAAATCAAGACGTAGCGATGGAAGGTTGTAATGGGAGTCCATTCTGAAATTATGGGCGAGAATGGGTAAAAGACTGGCGAGATAACTTGACTTACAGTTGAAAGTTATGAAAATTTGCTTTATCTCACAGCTGGGGACCAAAACGCCGCTAAAACGAGGTACTTTGTACACGAAAACAATGTATCGACTGAAAGGTATTTCTGTGAAGCTTTGTACGAAACAAGTTTGAAGAAAAACGGTGAAGTGTGAGACTCACAATCCTTGATTTTCAAACACTGGGGTAGGTTTTAAATTCAAATTAACGGTTTTTCGGGACGGAGTGGTTTCGATACGTCCCGAAGAGATACTACCGCGTGATTATATGCTGAAGAAATTGTCACGCCTGATTTTTTACATAACAGCATATTTCACACAAATACACATTTTTTCTGAATATTGTCAAGCAAAAATATTTCACCTGTAGAACATCAAAAAACGAACGTCAAAGAACTAACCAACTAGCTCTAACGTTTAGAATTTTCAAGCAAATTCCGTATATGTCACTGATTAGAATTTTCTTGTTTGAATGCCTATGATCAGGAATCAATGTGTATTGGATATATAGCCATGTGATTTAAGACGATCACTTATCCTATGCCAAGTAGAGTTTTAGGGAGATAAGTTGGTAAGATATATCCCGTAGTTTTCATATCCAGAACCTCCATATCTTCCGCCATATCTCCCGCTTCGTTGCATATCTTCCCACTTCCAGTGCATATCCTCCCACTTCCGGTAATGCAATAAAATGACTTTGCATATGAATGATTTGTTTATTTTTACACCGTGAACTATTGAAATGGCCATATGCCCCTGAAGACTCTACTTGGTATAGGATAAAGCAGTTATGTACCGTCGGTTTGGATATTGGGTTCATCCCTCATGAGATATGCACATCTACCTATCTCCCTCTGGATAAACCCCATATCCAAAACCTCCTTGTATATATAACCCTTATTTATGTAGATGAATTATATAATTACTGGTAATATTTGACATTATTATATACCTCATAATATCATTGGCTTATTCATGGTCACATGATATGAAACTAGTAGATGAACTAATTCTCGAATTCGTTGTTCTCTCTTCAAAAGAGAAGACGCGAAAATCTTTTCTTATAAGGGCAAAATATTTCCCATGATGCAGTTCGCGGAGGAACAAATTTATACTTCCTTATTTTCCCTCATACAGGGTGACCCAAAAAAAATGCAACCCTCCATATCTTCAATATTTTTCTTAAATGGAGGTGAATTGCTCTGAAATTTGGCACACACGGACTACATTCAATGTGGGATCCTCTGGCAAAGTTTCAATAATCAGAGTCTTATATTGATAGAGTTATGGTCGTTCCAAAATATGCTCCAAATGTCGTCCATTTCCAATGTTAGGTTTTCGGAAGAATCACATTCCCTTCTTTCTGAACATGTAAACTCAAGAAATAATGTGTTCTGGGATCACAAATTCAAGATGAAGTGCTTCAAAGGCCCCTTCATTCTGTTAAATGCACAGCTTGGGCTGCCAATTTCCAAACATGAAATCATCAGCCCCTTTTGGTTTGAGGTTGATAATGGCAACACTGTTACTGTTAACACACAGCGCAATATTGGCATTCCCAGGAAGTTCCAGGCAGTTCTAGAATGACATACAGGCTTCAATAGACAAGAACAGTGATTCTAGAAGGATGGGGCTACTCCTCACACTTCTTATGATAGCATAGCCTGGCTCACTAGTCATTTCTATGATGAGATTATCTCTCCTAGGATGGAGAACCCATGGTCATCCCACAGTCTTGATCTCAATGCCCCTGACTTCTATATATGGGGTTATTTAAAGG